>WRNY01000008.1:0-600000 GCA_012978405.1 Pseudocercospora macadamiae | reverse complement strand
CTTGCAAAAGCTTCAGCGTGAAAGGGTCAAAAGTCAAACCATAGAGAAAAAGACTAGCGTAGCTGACCAGGAAGTGAACGATTTGACTGGCAAAAACGAGGAATTGGCGGAGCAAATCAAAGCTCTCTCCACTCAGCTGGAAGAATGCGAGAAGAAGCGCGAGACAGAACGTGCTGAAGCCCAAAGAGAGAAAGACCAGTGGGGACGGATGCTAGAGATGTCCAGCAAACTTCACGCAAAGGTAGACGCCGAGAAGCAGCGACTGGCCCAGGAGAAGGATGTCTTGTCGCATCGCCTTGCTTCGTATGAGAATACACAAGCAACGAAAGACAAGACTGATGTGATCAGTCATGCAGATGCAGATCGTCGTCATGGTGGTTCGGATAGTGCGGTACAGGCTGTTCAAAGCTCAGGCCCTGCTGCAAGCCACCGTGCAAGCATTAGTACGACCACGGCATCCTACGGAGACCTGGGCGCAACCGAAGCCCTAGGACTTAGACGAGAGATTCAGCAGCTCAATGCTCGTATTGACGCCTTGCGTTCTGCGTTGCAACAAGCGCAACGGAACACTAGAGAGATACAGGAGCATTCGCAAGCTCTTATCCAGCGGACGTCAACGGCCATCGAAACCGCGATACAAATCGACGATTCGAATTCGAAGCCAAATGCGGAACCCAATCGCATACCCAGTGGTAGGTCGACACCCACACGCCAGCCGCCGGCATGGTCGCCTGGGGTGTCGAAGGCTCCTTTTCAAGCTCCCACATCACGTCCACCTCCTGCCAAGCCTACGAAACCCACGACACTCGATGTATACCACGCGGGAGGCAAGATCACGACCGCAGATATCGCTACGATAGCTAGGGCCCGATCGCCAGGCCCAGAAGAGATGGGCATTTCGATTCAACCGACTACGTCGTCACCCGAAGAGCTCATAAAAGCGCTTGGTCCAGTGCCCAGTAGAACGGCTCCGCTACCACCATTCTCGTTCACGCCTGTGAGCCACCACCTCAACGAACATGCTGATATGCGGTATCAAGCGTGGCGGCCGTCTCAAGGGAGACATATTGGAGCATCTGCCAACCTGGAACATCATATACCAACTCCTAGCTGTGATCTTTCTGGTGGATCACGGCAACCCGGCTCCTCGCCACACTCGTATCACAGCTCTCCCGGGGCGATGGTCGACGATATATCATCAGGTTCTGGCTCAATAGGCCACTCGCCTGAGGGCTATACCAGCGAACCAGAAGCATCGAGCAGGCGATTCGATGGCAAGCCACCTCCATCCCTCTCTGAGCTGCCTCGGTTACATACGTCAGGCATTCCGAGCAATCAGTCCCCGAGCCAGACAAGCATCAGGGACAGTGGATATGTCTCAGGCTCAGTAATGCTTCCTCCGCCACGCCCTGGCAGGAGTGGTTACTTTCCACAAACCCCGTTGTGATGGCAGCGTGTTGCTGTGTAATCATGACTCTCAACCGGGGTCGATTCTCCATCTGTTGATGCTTCGTGCTTTCGATACCACTTTTGATTTCGGGTCCGCCTTGTCGGAAATGGGATGACAAGGCTTGCAAGCGAGGCGTTCGGCGCCTGGTATTCACCGGCCTTACTGTAATTTGCTGTATACTAGCATCGGAGCTGTTGTATGATACCCGCGCAGCTCAGTTCGTGCTGAGCCCCAGAAATCTACTTTATCAGATTGACCAGCTGAACGACTGAAGTCGCATTTCCCAGACGCTTGTCCATGTCTGACTAAGGTTTCCACATCGAAGCGGGTTCCGATTAGGCTGAGATAAAAACAACTGCTGGCGATCAGTAGGGATTACTCGTGCGCCTAGGTTCCGCAAGATTAGATAACAGGCCCAAGCTGGTATTGTTCTTCTAGAAGTCGATTACCCCTGCATGAACTACTTGTTGGTCATGGGCGTCATCTAGCCAACCATAGTCCGCTGGCGGGAAACTTTGCCGTCGGATTATACGAATTTACACAAAAGTCCTTCGGCTGTAGAAAATTTGTATAACTTTGGCAAAAGTCTAGCAAATCTTCAATTCGGACCAAAGGCGACCGTTCTGGGATGAGAGATTGAACAATCAACATGGATTGCAGACGGGAGTTGCTTAAGAGTGCGAAGTCGTAACGAAGCTCCAATGTCAAGACCTTGCCAAGGACTTGTGCTGCCAGTGAAGTAGGTCGAAAGTGTAGAGTTGTCTTGGCCAACACTATCTGCTAAGACCACATGTCAGACGACTTTTTCCCAGGGCTCCTGGATCTGGTCTTCGGAGTCTTGGCTCTTGATTGAATTAGGATTCGCGACCGCGACCGCGACCCCTTCGGCCCCGAATCCATGGAGAATTCAATGAGCGAGCAGTGTTGGTATTTTCCGATGTGTAAGATTAGCATTGCAGGATATACTGCTCGCTCATCGCTTATACATAAAGTGTCGGGGTAATTCTCTATACGGTATACGGTGGTTGGCCAGCATTATTGCTTTTGGCAATCCGTTGACCGCGCCTCTCTAAACGAGTATTCGAAGAGTAAGGTGATTCAGCTTGATTACGTGTTTGGCCAGCTTTATTGCTTCTGGCAATTTGTTGAACGCGCGTCGGAGGTCTTTAATCGAATATCCGAAGAGCTCCATGAATCAGCTTCATTACTCCAATTTTCCTTCTTTCCTGGTATACATGTGCTAATTGCTTGCTGATCACATATTCATCCAGCAGCGTGGGAACAACAGTGCTGTTCTTAGGCAATGCATATTGTCTTAACGAACCGACTGTCTGGCTCATCGTGTTGGTGTTTGAGAACAGACCTAGAGCATGGCGACTGACGGCTTTCTGGCGTTTTGGTAAAGGTGTATGTTACAGTTAAGTCGGCGATATACTTAGAGCAAAGTATTCTGCTGGACCTGGTTCCTCGGGAAGATCATTCGGAACGAGTCAATCCGTCCCGTTTGTGAAACCAAGAAATTGCATGTGACAAAAGTCCGAAAGACCGTGATTGAAACCAAAATTCGCCATTGGCTTTCTATACTATGTTTGACTGTTTTGACATGAGAATTATGTATCAACGACTTTGAATTATTCGCTCGATGTTGCGATTCACTGTTCGGCAATCACCTTATGGTCCTGCACGCCCGATCGATAATGTCAATGGACGATTTGAACGAAGCACTTCCACGAACAAGTGGTGTATACGCTTCTGTCCATCAATTGCCACCAGATTTGTTGTACAACAACAGCCGACCACTTCCTCCACAAGCCTCGGTCTTGTTGCCATTGCAAGGAAAGTTGCATCCGGCAGCGAACATCTGTTCGTCAGTAGGTGGGTAAGGCGGACCAGCAAGACCAGGTGCATTTGGAGATTCATTACCACCCCAGCACTCTTGATAGTACTCAAGGCCACAGTAGTAATAACCCTTGGCATCGCAAGCATTTAGGCAGTTGGCAACAGTAGCGTTAGCACTGCCCCCGAACGCAGCCAAGCTGACGGCATTCTTCAAAGCGCGAGGCGAGCCGTCAGCGTAGCAATTGTCCACCAGCCAGTATTGTCCGAGTCTCTGTCTCACGAAGAATGAAGGCTTGTATGTAGTGTCGAGAACAATGCTCAGTCGATTTCCAGCGCCGCATAGCTGTGTCTTGTCTCCAGCGCACTTCATGTTGCAATTGCTAGCCGGTGCCACAGAAGAGGAAGACGGGTTCTTGTCACCGCACCAGCATTCGGAGCCGTATTCTGTACCGGAATACTTGTAGCCGGCGCCGCTACAGGCTAGAGCACAGGTCTGTGGAGTGTTGGTCGATCTGCTACCATTGAATTTGGGAAGAACGCGAGAAGAGCCAGAGTCGACGTAGCAGCCTACTGGAGAGTAGCCGGATGGAAGTGCAGACGCAGCCGGAATGGTTGTGCTCGCCGAAGACGACGAGGAAGAAGCTGAACTGGTCGATGAAGAAGTAGTGATGGAGCTACTGGCCGAAGACGAGCTCGATGAGCTGACGGAAGAGGCCGAAGAAGTCGAAGAAGTTGACGAAGTCGATGAAGTCGATGAAGTAGATGAAGTTGATGAAGTTGATGAAGCCGACGGAGTTGATGAAGCCGACGGAGTTGATGAAGCCGTGGAAATGGAGCTGCTGACCGAAAATGACGATGACGAGACTGTCGAGCTGGTATCAGAAACTGAAGAAGAGGTAGATGTCGTAACTGTGACCAGGGTCGTCGCCGTCGAAGAATGTGTTGAACTGCTGCTGGCAGATACGATGCCCGAAGACTCCGACGATGACAAAGAGCTGCTTGAGCTCTGTGTTGCTGTATTGCTGGACATCGATGTAATCGACGAGGTTGTCTCCGTAGCGACTAAGCTGGACGAGGATGCAGACCCAATGAGCTTGGCGCCATTGACTCCACCATTGAACATAGTCGCACCAAGCGTCGACTTCAGATAGCAGGTTGAGGTGTAGGAGACGTCAACGCAGCCGGGCGTGGAGGCACACTCGTCAATACACTGCTTCAAGTTGCTGACAGCGGCAGTTTTCATATCTCCACCTTGGTGATCAATCCCGCATTCGATCAAGAAACTGAAGCCATTCGAGATATAAGTTGTGCTGTTGGAGCTTGGACAGTTGATGGCGGTAGCCGATGCTGAGGCAGATGAGCTTGTAGTGCTTGATGCAGTGTTGGAGGCGCTGTTTGAGCTGCCAGTGCCCGAGCCTGTGCTGGTAATTGAGCTACTTCCAGTGGAAGTACTCGTTGTGGTGGCCGTACTGGACATGCTTGATGAAGCAGAAGACGAGCTGAGCAAGCGAGCACCCCATACCCCGTTCTGAACTGGAGCTCCGACACTTGACTTCAGGTAACAGGCTGAGCCTGAAAGAGCAACGACAACGCACTGGTCATTCTGCGCGCAGGCATCGATGCACTGCTGAAAGGAACCCACGCTCGTCGATGTGAGATCACCACCCTGATGATCTATTCCACACTCGATGGTAAAGTTCTTGCCGTTGGACGTGACAGTCGTGCTGTTCGAAGAAGGGCAAGAGACTGCACTCGAGGCGGGAGCTGAGCCGGAGGCAGATGCGGAGGTCGCTGTCGCTATGGACGAAGTTGATGAACTGCTCGAACCCGGCATCCAATCCGGATTCTGGTAGACAGTGAGCCTGTTCCCTGCACCGCAGAACTCGTTGGTCGCGCCTGAGCACAGCATATTGCAGTCGCCATCACTTGTGCGGTTGGCTCCAGCAGAGAAACTGTTGCCGCAGTAGCATTCGCTTCCATACTCTGTGCCGAAATACTGATAGCTAGAGCAGAAGCTAGAGCATGATTCCAAGGTCATCGAGTTACTCGACGTGCCTTTGCCAGCCAGAGCTCGGACACCATTACTGGCTTCAGTGTAGCAAGAGACATAGTAGAAGTCGCCGATCGTCTCTGGTGTGCCAGGAGCCTCTTGTAGTGCCGGTCGACCATTGGAGAAGAGAGACAGACGACCGCTGCCACCACAGATCTCAGTGTTGTTACCAGGGCACGGCATTGAGCATGAGCTTTCAATGACTTGAGTGGCGAGGTATCCGAGAGACTTGCCACAGAAACATTGAGTGCCGTACTCCAGGCCTGCAATACCATTGCCACCATCAGCACAGGTCTTCGTGCACATCTCGATAGTATTCGCGTTGCTTGTGTATGTCATGTTCGTGAGTGTCTTGGGACTCTGGTCGGACCAGCAGCCCCAGTACGTCATGTTTCCGGCATAAGTATTGTTGTTCGATGAGGCGGCCGTGGTATTGAGCGCTGGGTTCGGGAACGGGTCGTCACCAGCTTGCTGACGAGGGTATCCAAAGTCGTACGACCTGTTGCCATTTCCATAGAAGTTGTCGAGGAACAAACGGGCCTGGCCGGCCGCTGAAGCCATCATCCCACCGCCATCGTGGCCCATGTTGACAAAGTCAACAGTGTCACAGTTGCGGCCGGTCGAGACTGAACAAGAGGGCGGGAAAGCCTTGATGAAATTGAAGAAGCGCTCATTCCTGTTGGCGCCGGTGGTCTCCGGGGCACAAGTTGAAGAATCGTCGCCTAGATCTTGAGTGCCACGAGCAAAGTTGATAGCTTTGCTTTGGAAGTTTGTCAGAATGGCACTTCGTCCAGACGCAACGAGGCTGGCTCCATAAGTCATTGGGTAATCTGTGAACTTGTTGTAGCCTTCTCTGTAGTCATCGTACGTCGGACATGATGCTGTTGAGAGTGGACGACTGGTACTCATCCAGACATAGCTATTCGGATTTGCGACCCAATAGCTGACAGGCGTCTGAGTGTTGAGCTGAGCACCAATAGCGGCATAACGCTGAACCTGTGGTGCAGACAAGTCATTAGAACGGATCCATAACGAATTGCTGGAACATATCTCACCGTTTGAGCTCCAAGGGAGTGACCAGCAATAACAATCTGGTTCATCTTAGGAAAGAGTGACTTATTGTCGAAGTACTGAATGATCTGGTCGAGCACAGTGTACGAAGACGTGTTGGTAGAGGTGTACGGGTATTGATTATTGCCGCCTGCTGACCACTGGGAAGACTTCCAGACGAGAGCATTGCTAGTCGAGCCTCTAGCTGGCTTCAGTCCATCGGTCCACGGATAGCCTGCATTCTTGTCGTCGCCGTTAGGAAAGTAAGGAGCCATGATAGCGACCGAGTCGAAGTTGATGTTCGGATCCGAGGTGACTTGAGAAAGAGCCGACTGCATTGAGTCGTCAGCAAGAAGTAACACGTAAGTAGTAGATTGAACGATGTAACTTACAAGCATATTGGACATGTACGTGCCTGGGTCGCGATTGAGGCCATGAATGATGACAACGGCACGCTGTATGCTAGCCTCGACCAGGCGCTTGTTGGTTTTGCCATGAGAGTAGTAGTTGATGAGCGTCAGGTTATTGTTCTTGCCAGATGGGTCATTGATACGGAAGTATGCAATCTCAGAACCAGGTACACCAGGCAATGTGGTGTTGATCACATCTCCGGCGTACTGCTGGGCCCTTGAAGACGGAAAGCAGCTCGCAGCAAAGGCTGCAACTGCCAAGGCGAACCGCATCTTGTCACGTTGATTAGCAGCAGTAGAAATGAACAAGTGTCGTAGCAAATATGATCAACGAGCGTAATGGTCGATGAACTATCGGCACAAGAGAGTCGCCAAAACGAGAGGATGAGAACGGCGATGAGTGCCGGTTACCTTCTCTTCAGGCATACACCGAGGCGTATCCAACTCTTTATTCATCGTCAAGGCACTCCATCAACGAAGCCATAGTGCAAGCTGCTTACGAGGCTTGGCGTTGTCCAAATTTTGGTGTTGGCGCCACATTAGCTATAATCGTGATGTTCTGCAACAAGCCGAGAGTCAAGCCCAGAACGAAAAGCACCAGAACGACATCGAATGCCCCGGGGCTGCCGGTTTGGCGATCTTTCTGAATTGAAGGCGTTCTCTTGCCTGTTTGCAGCACTTTTAAAGACAGGAGATTCCACATCTGGGTTCTTCGGTCTGTGCTCAGAACAGCTCAAGCAAGTATCCGATGCAAGTATCCGTCTTCCCAGTCGACGACCAGCCGAGAGCGCGACTATACCTGGATGTGTTCGAACTAGAGTAATTTGCCGTTGTAAAGGTGGGTAGGTACGCACTGCTAATAGCAGTGTACTTTCAGATCGTGTCGTAGTGAAGTCATCTCCATGATCTGGGGCTCCGTGCACCGAGCACCGGAGACAGGTCGTCAATATTTGGGATGTCCGGAGACCTCGACATCAGCAGTGGTGGGTTTGAATTGCTCATAAAGACGGCTGCTAGGTGTTCAATCAAGAGAAACATCTGTGAATCGACCCGCACTACGGCGCTCGTGATTGTGTATGGGGCAATAGGTCCTATGCTATAGAATCAGTGCGCAAGATGTTTGAACAGCCCACTCAAAAACGTCAGTCGTCATTATTGATACTTGTACCTGAATAGCCATCAATGACCGCGAGCCATCGCCAATGGTATCCAGAATCCACGAAGGTCAAACACCATCGAAGCAGCAACGAACGCTGTGATAAAGGGGTTGCGTGTAAATGGAATCACAGACCTGACGTCTTCCAACCGAGGGACCATTCTGGCATCATTCACCATCTCATGCTGAGACCAGACCATGATATTCTGGTCCTCGGATGACTCCTCACGACAGGAAGCGGAAAGCACAACATGGTGGCCATTCAGAGTAGATAGCCGTCTCCCAAGGATCTCAAGAAGGTCGAACCAGATTTGTCGCGTTCCTGCAAGTACCCGTGAGCGCCTCACTCGGTCGCGATCCCTGTACAACCGGAGCGTGAGGCGAGACAAGATGCGCGAATGTGAAGCTATTGTGTTGTGCTCCCCACGCACGACATCATCATAATCGTGAGATTTGAGATTCGCGAAATGAGAGTCGGGCATGAACAAGATGATGCTCATGGTAACGCCGGAGTTCGTTGGGCAGCAGAGCAAGACCAGGTGGGCGGAAGTCGCTCGTCTTCTTGGTGACACTTACGCCACAGCGGCCACGAGGTCATGGATTCGATACGCCCCCGTCCTGGTTGTTCATGGTGGATGGAAGCCCGACGTGTCGCCCGCCGCCCGCGGCATTTTGTTGCTGGTTTGGGCAGCGCTGCCACCAAGAGTAGGACATCCATGGTGACGTCCGGGTCGTGTCTTTGATGAGAGTGTTTGGGGAATTTACAGAAATCCGTAATGCGCGGCAGGAGCTAGTCGCAGGAGCAGGCTACAGCCAATGGAAGCGTGTATATCAGGCGCAAGGAAGCTGCCGAGGCTGCGTTTCACGGGATATTTTCAACCCCTTTCAAGCAATAATGGTATTGTAAGCGAAAAGCACTGACTCTGTCTGAGCAGGCGGCTCCGGGCGGTAGGCCGCCGACTCTTTTTTTGCTGCTGCCAGTCCAGTCACCAGTGCCAGGCGTTGTGCCGGGGGAGTGAGGCGGCCGCAACCCTGTGTTTCGCACTCCTTTCTTCGCAGCGCGCTCCGACTCGACGCCCAACGTGGGATTCCACACGACTTGCCATCGGAAGAAATGAGGAATGTTTCGCATCGCAGGGTTACGACTGGAACGACCGTCCGCACAGCAACGTAGTCCTCGAAGAATCGTGTTGGACGGCGTGAAACCTGCCAATGGGATTTTCGGTCCTGCGCAAGCGTCGCCCACACGACTGGAATGCCCGCAGCGGTTCGCAGGAACAGCCATCCTTTCTAGAATCTCCCGAAAGAAGCCTGTTCCACACATTGTTTCGTGACTCACTGGTCCGCAGGCTACGTCTCATGCCTACGCTGCCTAGCATTTCCTTGCGATGATGCCTAAGGGTGGTCCGTTCGCTCACTCAGCCCAGATACTAGAGGCCGCCCTGTGTGGCTGTTCGTCCGCCCTGCCTGGAGGCCGCAGTACGTATGTAGATATATATTCCTTTGAGTTCCGTCCTGCATCTCCCTTTCTACCTGTCAACCACGAGCAAAACAGCCATCCAAGTTTGCCTTGAAATTCAATTTCACCTTCACCCATTGCAAGCCATCGTCGCACACCATTACGGGCCTTCGATCAACGTCTCACATCTTCCGAGACCTCACTGCCACTTCACTACCTTCAGCAGAACACACAAGGCGACGATCCACATTGGCTGAACAACAGCCGCCATCTGGTAACGAGGAACAAAGTCATCCAGTCATCGAGAAGACGCCACTTCGAAACGAGGAACAAACGCCACCTCACAACGACAGTATGGGACGAGAGCAAATGAAAGCTCGACGAGACAGTGGCTTCTACAGTGGACGCCTCCCTTCCACATACTCCACCATGGGTTCAGCAACCTCAGGCAGAGGCTACGCTCCCGCAAAGCAGCCTGTCATTGTCCACAAGCCTAGCGGAACCAACACCGATGATGAGCCTCGATCAAGCGACGTCATCTATGGAGGTGTTCGAAAGTGATCGAGATAAACATTCTCTCGATCGATAGAAGGGACAGCGATGGACTTATGTTGAATGAAGCGATGAAGAACGGGGTTGGGATGGTGAATGGTTCATGGTAGGAGAATGAATGATCAGATTGTCAAGACAACAGACTGTGGTTGGATGTAATCTGATTTGACAAGGCGCAAGGGAATTTTGTTATCGACATATTTGCATGGCATGGGATAAGGCGTATGGCATGGTGGCAAGAAAGGAAGCCCACACAGGCAGGCATGATTTCAAGAGATACCCCAAAGAAGGAGAACCACAAATTGGTCCCAACACTGTAGAATTTAGAAACAAACACCATTTGCTCACAACGAGCAACAATCATCCATTCATTCCGCCTCACTCGTAGATCTCCAAGACCTGTAGTTCGAACAGAGATCGTTGCTGCAGCCTGCACCTGCATGCAACAAGCCCTGTTGCCCCACCACATCAGACGAGTCGGTGAAGATTCGGACGCACCAATGTGGAAGCCTACCAATTGTGACTCTTGCGGCCTGCAATGACTGGGTAGAATTGACTCCTCGTCTGTGGTTGGACTGAGTTGCTTCCTAACTCAGAGGGCTTGGGTTCCGAAAAGCGGCAGGACGTGGACTAGGTAGAAAAAGTAGCTTGCCTTGCACAGTGAATTCTCTACATATGATAAAATGCGCATTGTTTACCTACGTCTCTCGATTTCGCTAGAAGGTATCGGTCGTTCACCAAAATGGTTGAGGGAATACAAGAATTCACCAAGGGAAGTGACTTTTCGTGAACAGGCATCGATACCGCAAAAGAATCGAAAGAATCATCAGGTCTAACTTTTCAACGATTTAACAATGCTGGATTGCAAACATATTCATTTGGGTCAAGAGGTTGGAGTCGCGAAATTGGTACAGTATTAGGTTTCGTACGTTGATTACAGAAATGGTATCATTCCAAAAAGCTCATGAGCCATTATCCTACACCGTCCAAAAGCGGTACATCTATCGTACTCATGGGGTATCATAATTTTGTATGTGGTTTTTTGGGCATTGATAACAAAACAGCTTTTTAAACCTGCTGTTCACCTCGAGCCTCACTGTTGTCGACCTTGCCACGCTTCTCGCGTCCCTTGTCGGACCATGGGAAGTGGGCAACGGGGATCAGGAAGAACGAATTGCTCGAGTCTGCCATACCGGCGAGGGCATTGTACCTGGTAATCGATCATTAGCGGCTGTGCGATTGTCAAACTGGCTGGATATGGGGAACTGGAAACTTACCAAGCTGCGAAAGCTGCAATGATGCCGAAAGCACCTCCAGCACGAAGACATGGAACGTTTGGCGCAGTGTCTCCGATGAGGTAGGAGATTCCAAGCATGAGGAAGGCCAAGTCAAGGGTGAAGAAGAGGAAGAAGAACGCGACTGTCGATCGGAGAGTTAGGATCACGAGAAGCGTGGTGAAGATAAACCAGCCCTGCATGGATATTAGCCTTTTTCTGAATTCAGTTTGCCTGCGCAAATGACTTACCATCAAGTACAGTCCGAAAGAGTTCAAGAAAGGTGCTGGGCTGTCCGCTTCCAGTGTCGAGATGATTTCGAATCCACCTGGAGTCAAGATGATGGCAGTTCCGATCCAGAAACCGCCGTAGGATGAGAGAGCAGTGGCACCGAAAGTGTTACCAATGGCCATTTCCCTGGAAATCATGTTAATATCTACTGATCCGCGACAGATTTTCGTGCTTTGTACATACCACATGCCCGCAAGAAGCTGGACAAGACCACCGTAGGCGAAAGCAGCACCGATTACGAGATTTGGTTCGCTCAGGCCAGCTGTTCCCAGATTGATACAAGAGAGCAGGAAGGTGGTCAAAGCGAAACCACAGAGACCGAGAGGAGCTGGGTTTGCGATCTTGCGGTTTGTGTCGACTTTGTAGAGACCTGGTTGCAGCTCACCACCAAACGCAGCAAGACGAGCAGAGTCGCCAGTATTGATGTGAGCTAGCGGATTGCCACCATAATCGTATGGCTTGCGCTGCTGTGGCACGCCGCCCGCCGCGTGGTCGTGGGTCGCGGTGCCATTGGTAACCTTCTCTCCTTCGGACGACATGTTTGATGTCCTGAGCTGGTGTTGATTTGGCTCTTGAGGATGCGGAGACAGCCTTTATGGATCTTGACTTGCCCTGGTCGACAAAGAGTACGTAGAATCCTAGGATCAGTAGGTACAGGGTGACACCAAGATCAGAGAGAGGCAAGGAGCAGACGCAGGTGAGCTACTATATAGCCAGGCTACTAGCAGGCAACGCGGACCTCGCGAGTAGAAGACTCGGCGTTCGCTCCATGCTAGACAAAATGATATTGTGGGGAGCTTGCCTTGCCGTCCCCAGACTAAGGCGTGAAGTGCGAAACGATATGGGGATGAGCCAATGGAGTGGAAGGAGCATGTGCTCGGCAAATTGGAAAGCCATTTGAAGGTGCATGCGCACGCACTGCACTCTTCGTCGATCCTGCACTCTGGGTTGCGTCTGACCAACCCAGGCAAAGCGCAAGAGTGAGGTGCCGCCGGTAAGCCTAGCCTAAGGGAGCGAGCGTTGAACGAGAACGCCCTGGGCGCTGCTCATACAATGCTTGAGGCTACGCCGAACGGTACACCATCCGTCAGACAGGCACACGCGCAGCAAACATGCGAAACTCCAGAGAGGCCGCGGCCTTTGTTCGCTGGGCACCTGGGACTGTAAAGATACCGCGCCTCTCCATTCGTTGATGCTGCTGATGTATGCTTGGCCATCGTTGATAATCCAGTCATGGATGATGATGCATGCGGTGGAGTCGGATAGGAGTGTGCATACTTCCGCGATTTTGCTATATTGACGTAGCACCAAGACTTTTCCGCTGCAGCTAAGCTCTGCATTGGATAAGCGGCTGAACTCAGTCCGGGGGGCTTTCACCATTCAGTCACGAAGCAACGATCGAAACAAGACATTATTCCTTGTGCTTCTCCGCCCTGATGTGCATGAAAAGGTACAGTACTGATACCCATGTCCTTGTGAGTATGCGCGATCATCCGTGACAGCTTGACAGCTTCGTTACATTTCTTCGTCGAGCAACGAAACGAAGCGCAAAGAGACTTTCAGGCTATTTGTCGTCGCACATTTGCATCGGCACGGGAAGGCTGGCTGCCACACCGAGTTATCCGCGAAAAGAAGCTTCTCACAACCACTCTCCTGCTCAGCGCCAACGAAGAAAGATTATTAACCGCGGAAATTCCATATCTGTAGTGGACCAGTCGATGCCAAAGTTCTTCGTCAACAGCATGATTGGTCATCGCTACGGTGGAGCGGAAACTGCCTACCAATGGACTTATCGCTGCAAGCTACCTGGTCTCGTCATCTATTTGATGACACGATGTCACTCGCACTTTGTTCTCCAGTTTCTGCTCCACACTTTCTGGGGCTGCTCCGGAGAAGTCTCCAGTATCGGCCCCATGACCATCTCTCTTTTTCTCTCCGGTTCGTGATTTCAATTTCTTTTGAGTGGGCGATGTCGGTGATGCCACTACTCGTGAATGTCAGTGGTGTGATGATGCGGCTCTTCTCAGAAAACCGATATTCCAAAAAGCCACGCTGCAAGCCATGGGGAAGCGAGCCGAGGCGATCCATTGATGTGATTGTTTAGCCGGTGTTTTATCCTCCACCTTCACATCGTTTATTGGACCACTTCAGCTTTAGCACACCTTCACACCCATGGAGCTTTCTTCCACGATGACTGGGGTCTGGAATAAGGTCGCAGCTTGATGAATACAAGCACCACAAGCACTGCCATGGGCTGCCTGTGTTGACCAGGGTCGGGGTGGACATCTTCGGTTCTCATAGCTATCTGTTGTATCACAATATATCGTTTCCTGCGCTGTGCGCACTTACGAAAGTGCAACAATGGTTATTAAGCAGAAGCAGAGATCTTAGAAGTTCCTGCGGTCGCTGCGATAAAGAGATACAGCAGCTCAGGAATTCTCATCATCTGCGCCGTGCAGGATGCTTTGCGATTTACCCAGAAAACACTTCGCTTGTCTGCATCCACGTGTGTTCAATTTGCGGTTATACCGCCATCTGCAGTGACCGTTGCTGAAAAGGTCAAGATGCATTAGCGAGGTACAATCGAATCGCAGGGAACGGAAGGCTTACCTCCGTTGATCATCTCAGCCTGGTCCGAGCAGAGGAATGCGACAAGATTAGCCTGTACAGCGATGTTAGAACAATCTCGGAGTGAGACACAGCACCTTCACGCATCGGAGGGGAGGAGGGCTAAGTTCTGTAAGGCTTGACAAGGTACACAGAGATTTCGATTGGCGAGAACCCTTGCTAGTGCACGATGGGAAGAAGCAGTAGCTGTTCAACGTGTGAAGGTACTGTTTCATGTGTTCAAAGGAACCTACCATCTTGTCCAGATCGGCGTATCCACCTTCCCACTCCCCAACTGTTCTCGAAGTCAGCTATGAACCGACAGGCTGCAATTGTCCTTTTCGAATCGACTTACAGGCCTGCTTCATCAATCCCATGCCTTCCATGTTGAATCGACCGTCTGCGAGGCTGTTCCCGATATTCGTTTGCATTGCACCGGCTGCAATAGCATTACATCTATGGAAACATCAATCCTGGTTGACGCAGTTGTCATAGAGGAAAGAAGACTGTTTACCTGATGCCCTTCAGGCGATAGAATGCGGCAGTGTTCTTAGTCAGCCCGATCAGGCCTGCTTTCGAGGCGGTGTATGCAGCACCATTTGCGAAACCTTTGAATGCTGCCACGGAAGCAATATTCACGATCGACCCTTTGGCCTGGGCTTTCAACATGGAGTTCACACCACGCTTGATAATTGACATCGGAGCGGTCAGGTTGACTGCAATGACACGATCCCACGTCGAGCGCTCCATCGTGCCTGCTGGGTCGAATCTGTCGATGACTCCGGCGGAGTTGATGATGTAGTCAAAATGGCCGAATTTCTTCTCTCCCTGTTCGAAAAGTTCATCGAGGGCTGCTTCTGATGTGATATCCGTCTCGATAGAAAGAACACGATCCGAGTGGACAGTCTCAATCTTCTCTCTGAAATCTGCGAGGAGGTCCTTGTTAATATCGCACACAACGACATTGGCACCCTGGTTGACGAAGTTCTCGGCGATGACCCAACCTAGACCTCCACCAGCTCCGGTCACGAGTACTGTTTTGCCTTGGTGAGTCGACATTGTGTTATTGAAGTTTTGTTCCGATGTCAATGGCTATTGGCCTGGGATATGTTGATGTCGAGTTTATCTCTGGTGGATCTTTGGACTGTGAAGATGTGATGCTGCTTCTGCTCACTATGTTCCATTGGGTTGCAAATTCTCGCCGCGATTTCGCCAAATGGAAGAGCAATGACTGCGAAGGAATCTTGCTACGTCGAGCAATTGATGTCTGTCTCGAGGTCTTGGTTGTCCAACTGTACCAGGAGGAATTCTGCTGACACTACCTATGTATATCTCAGTAACGTCCAGTCCTCGCCACCCTGGAATCGTACGACAAGCTGCACAGTACTTTGACCTGAAATTTGGCGGCTTGATTACGGGCGAGAAGATGTTGATGTCTTTAAGAGCCTCGTAACTATACGAGGATAAAAACACCACAGTGGAGCTGGCTGCCCACTTAGTGCGACTGTGAGTGGTTGGCAGATCCCCTCGCGTATGCACAAGTGCCTCGTGCGTTTCCAATATGCTGTGCAAAGCGAGCACTTAGACATCTGTGCTTGGCATCGACACTCATACCTTTGATGAATATCTGCATTCTGTCTTGGCACTTGGTCGTCGGTGAATTCTTACCGTGCGTTTGTGCATCGTTTCGTTCACTTGTTAGGGTAGACGAGGGCACAATGCTCTGACCACTTTTCGATCAAAGGCGCCGGTGCCGACAAGCCGTGAAATGCTCCGAGCCTCGATGAAGGATAGCCTGGACAGGTCAATTCGAGAATCTCCAGCGAAGGCAGAAGGTATCATTCTGCAATTCGATCTAGGCCTTGGGAGCTTCACGCGTCTCGAAGGGCCTGCACTGCGGGAATGCATCGATGGGTCAGCTTTGGTTGAGCTGTTGGTTCCTGCATGAAGTTGCAGACGGCGAGCAGTCCCCAGCTTCTGCCACATGGATTCGAAGCTCTCGATATTGCCATTGCGCTGTGCGAGTGGCTTTCCATTCGAGACTGGATGATGGAAACCATGTTGTGCTGCTTGTAGGGAGTAATGTTCAATGTTCTTGTCCAGCCACGCTCGTTCTTGTTCTCACAATGGCAAGGATTGGCAGAAGCTCAAGCTCCAGCTTCGGCAGGAAGGAGCGTCGTATCAGGCGCCAGCTTCGAAGGAAGGCATTGTCACTGTCATTGTGCTACAACCATCTCGTTGTGGTCGAGGCAGAGAAACACACGCGAGGACTGACATCTGCAGCTTGAGCTGTTCCCTGTCCATCGATTTGTCTGATCCTAGCAACTCATCTCGGCTCAACAGCTCAGCTCTCACATAGCTCATTCGCGCCAACGGCCTCCGAACATGACGGCCGGCAAGAGCACACTCGCACATCGACCTGGCGGCCCTCGCAACGAGACGTCGCACCGCTATTTCGAACATTCGGCCGGTCAACGAGTCAACACCGATGCCGTCGTAGTCGACAGCCTCCGTGCCGAATACCCAGAGCTTCACCTCACGGTCGTGCCTGCGAGCGGTTGCAACATTCTCGCCTACGCTGCTGCTGGCAAAGCCGGTGTCGCACCGATTGACAATGAGAAGGACCGCCTCTCATGGCGCCTGTATTTCCCTCCCGCCTCTCGCATCAATGGCAAAGGCGCCATAGGAACCGCCATCAAATTCGGCAAGTTCCTGATTGACTGGAGAAACAAAGAATTCGTCATGTATGTCGTGGAAGGAAGAGATGGAACTGCATCGTATCCTACTCCCACAAACCAGTATATACTCTCGCCATCCATCGAGTCGGTCAATCAATTGATCATCGAAGCTGGTGCTTGGGGCAATACTTTGCATGAAGAGATCTGGGTCTTCGATGGAGGTTTCTGGCAGAAGGATCCGGCTCTGTTCGAGAGCGTTCGTAAGGCAAGTTGGGATGACGTGATCCTGGACGAGAACAGAAAGAAGACAATCAAGGATGATGTGACCTCTTTCTATGATAGTAGAGAACAGTACGAGCGCTTGAAGGTGCCGTGGAAGCGAGGTATCATCTTCTATGGCCCACCCGGCAATGGCAAGACCATCAGCGTCAAAGCCATGATGAATCAGTTCTACAGCCGCGACGACCCAGTCCCAACGCTATATGTCAAAACGCTTGCCAGCTTTGGGGGCCCGGAGTACAGCATCAATCAGATCTTCAGTCTAGCGAGACGGACTGCTCCCTGCTTGCTCGTCTTCGAAGATTTGGACAGCATTATTACTGATGAGGTCCGATCTTACTTCTTAAACGCTGTGGACGGCATCGCAAAGAATGACGGGATCTTGATGATCGGCTCCACGAATCATCTTGACAGACTTGACCCAGGCCTCGCCAAGCGGCCTTCTCGCTTCGACCGCAAGTACTTGTTCGACAATCCAAATGAGAAGGAACGCGCCATGTACATGCAGTATTGGCAAAAGAAGTTGGCAGACAACAAAGACCTCGATTTCCCGGACAAGCTCTGTCCGGCAGTAGCAAAGATCACCAAGGACTTTTCCTTCGCGTATCTACAGGAAGCTATGGTCGCTGCCTTGCTGGCCATCGCAAGAGACCAAGACGAGTTCAGTGAACGGACATGTCTGGAGTGTCTTGAAGCGCACGAAAAGCCAACCAGTGGCTCGAGCTGCGATCGCGAGACTGTCAGGCCGTTCAGAGGTCTGTACGACTATGTTTGGGATACGCGCCGTCTTGACGAAGAAGATCCTGACCTCGATGATTACATCCTGTGGCGTGAGATCAAGAAGCAAGTGAGAATCTTGCGAGAAGAGCTTGGTGATGAGAAGAGTTTCAAGGCGCGGTGAACCCACAGCAATGCATAGCGGCGACCGGAACCTGCCACGACGAAATTGTTATTTCTGCATCTTTCATCACACTCGACCACCAACCAGGTGCACATCACCCAGTTTACGATGGACGGGTAACGTTTCGCCGCACGCAAAGGATTTCTCTGTTGAAACATTCGTGGTAGAGAGCTTTGACACAACAGCAAGGTTGAACCTTACCCTAAGCAGGGTCTTCAATACTACAGCACTACACGCGCGAGTAACAAGCGTGGTTACATACGCTGGATCTTGAATCGCCTGTATAATGAAAGTGGAAAGTTACCTTGGCTTCACGATTGACTTCCAAGGTAGGTGCCCTCTACTTGCCACCGCTTCAAGTCATAGCTCCTATTCTAGATCTCGAACCAGAAATGGACTTGAGACGTTGGACTGCGCCCCGTGATGAGTGTGCATCTTGATACTTGAGGTGTTGGAGAAGGCGTTAGAGATTGTATATCTTGGACGGCCGTTTTCCCCTTCGCCGCTGTACGCAGATCTGTCTCTCTCACTACAACCACCACTCTCTCATTTAGCTTGCGATACCTTGACGGACACACAGAACCCTTCTTTATACATAGTATTTATTACACACGATGGTGGGAGTAGGTTTCGGAGCCCGAGTCGGCCCTTTGAATGCTGGGGCTGGTGTCAACGTCAACTTACCCAGCGTCGGTGGTCTCTTCAATTTCGTTGGCGGAGGAATCAATGCTGGACTTGATGCTGGAGCTGGCCTGGCTGCTGGCTTGGGAGGAGGGATCAATGGTGGTACGCTGCAGTCGCCAATTGAAGGAAGAACTATTGGCTAACATTGAACAGGCGCCGGATGCGACACTTGTCAGGCTGGAGGAGGAGCAGGAGGGGGAATTGGTCTTGGCATTAATGGAGGTGTAGGTGGCAGTGGAGGAGGCGGTGCTGGTGTGTTGAATCATGACTTCTCTGTATGAGCTTTGACTGACTCCGACGACTAGGTATTGGTGCAGGTGTCAATGGCGGTGGTGATACTGGTGGAGGTGCTGGAGCAGGTTTGTCATCCGAGGAAGTTTGCGCTACTGGCTTTACTGACTTTTACCACTTAGGCATTAGTGCAGGCATCAATGGTGGTGGCGGCGACACAGGTGCAGGGGCAAGTGTCGGAGCGGGACTTGGTGCTGGCGGTCAAGCTGGTGCTTCACCAGGAGCAGAAGGGAACGAATCGAGTCCTATCGGCGCTGGTGCTGGGGCTGGTGCTGGTGTTGGCTTTGGAGGAGGCTACGGTAGGACCATACAGGCAGAACGTCCATATGAGAAGACTGCTGACATTACTATTAGGAGTCAGCCTCGTTCCGGTACCCGTCGTCCCAATCTCTGTATCAGCAGGACTAGGCGGCGGTGCCGGCGGAGTAGGAGCAGGCGCTTCAGTCGGCGCCCTGCCCAACGGCAGCCCACAATGCACAGTCCAAGGCGGACCAGCAAGAATGATCTACTTCCCTCCCACCGGCGGCCAAGCTGCTGCAGGAGCTGAAAACCAACCTCCCGGCGCACCAGCACCAGTCGGAGGCTCAGCCATCACGACTCTCGGCCAAACATTCCAACCCGGCTCCGCCTACATTTCTTGCGAAACTCTCTGGGCAGGCTACACCAACGACCAAGGCAGCGTCGTACAAACCGGACCTACCTTCACCAACGCCATATTTCCAGTCCCTTCGGATCAAATCTCAACACAATGTCAATCTACACTCACCGCGGCGGAATCCGCGCTAAACACACAAGCCTGGGGAGCACCTCAACAATGCGATTTCAACAACGTCGGAGCTTCGCCATCAACCTGCTTGCATGTTGCTCCTCCTCCTAACCTTCTTAATCAGGTACCGGATTTCGCTCCTTATCTTTTCTGGAATATCTCGTTTCAACCACCACAGTACTTTTCCCAAGAAAACTCTCCTGCCCCGAGCCAAGGCTCGGCTTGGGGTGGTCCGCCTCCGGAATGTGGTTGTACACCAAGCGTCGTCCAACCTACTACCAACGTAGTGCCTACGACGCCTGTTGCGACACCAACGCCGCAGGGTACTGCTCCGGTGCCTACGACGGGGCCGACGCAAACGCCTGCTGCCACGGAAAACTCGCCGACGTTCACTTCTTCAGGTCCGGGTGGTATTAATGGGACGAGTCCGACGGGTCCGGCTCCGTATACTGGACAAGCGACTAAGGCAGGAAAGAGCTCGTTTGCTGTGGCGGCGCTTTTGGTTTTGTCTGTTCTTGCATTCTGAGAAGAATGTGCCAATAATGATGATGGGTTTTTCTTCCGGTGTTGAGACGATCTTAATGTCTTTATGAGAATCGAGTCAAGATTGAACTCAGAATCTGGAATGCAATTGAGAAACCGGCGAATCTCGTATATATACAATGTGAACCATTTTTATTCATTTCCCTTCAGCCTCTTCTCTCTCCACCCAGCATTTTCCATTCCATGACTATGACTTCCCACTCGGATGCTCATCCTGCGCCTTCCTCGCACTCTCCTTCTGTAAACTCTCCACGTCTTGCTTGTTCTGGTCGGCTTTCACGGCGCTCTCAGATGACGATCTCAACTCATCTCTCTTCTCTTCACTCGTGTGCTGTTGTTGTTTGGCTTTCTCTAGCTCGTGGCCATCTTGCTGCTTGTCTTCCTTCAATTGGAGTGTTCTTGTGATGCTGAGAGGTCGGATTTGTTGAGTAGTGCGAAGGACGCGTGGTGTGAGGCGGAGGGTGGGTTGCATTGTGATGTGATTTTGGTGGAGTGGTGAGTAGTCTGGAGTCTGTAGTCTTGTATCCAATGTCTGTAATGAAGATGAGCTTTCAGAGCAACATTGAATGTTTAGCACATTCGTCGATCTAGTGACGCAGTTACGACATCACACAGTGGAGGTCTTCTCCTTCCCAGCCACAACTGCTCCGGGCCCAGGGGCAGAAAGAACATTTCACATGCCCTGTCTCGCAGAAACAGCGGTGGCTGCAGTTACCACTGTATTCATACAGCACAGAATGGAATCACGGCTGTCTTTATTCGGGAGCTGAGCATGTCACCGCGCGCGAAACTTCCGTGTTGGGATAGAAGACAGCGAGAGGAGTAAGAAGCCAAGCTCAATGGCGGAATTGGCCCAACCACAAAGAGCGGAAAGCCCTGACAAAACGCTCACTCATCGACCTTTCTCAGCTCGGAAGTGTGCCATACTGCTTAGAGTACAGGAAACCAAAGGCGCCATGAACATGTGTCGTCTCGAATACCCGGGCACCCTGAGCCAATAGCAGAGCCATTAGTCAGTGCTGGCGATACTTCCTTTCGTCCATATTGCTGCGTTCGCCATCTTCTTGTTCTCAAACATCTACGACTCAATCTATAGTGCCTCAGAATCATGGCGGCCATGTTCTTCCAAGACCTGCCCTGGCATGAGGGAGAGTCGGAAATGCGAAAAGCAATGCGAGCACCCGACGTTGACAATCCAACAGTACCAGCTCTCTCGCCACAGCTTTCGAATCACTTGCAGATAGCACCGCTGATATCAATAGGCATTCTGGACAGCGAAGGTAGACCATGGACAACACTCTGGGGATCTGGTCAGAAAGGTCTCTCTCAACCACTAGGCGGCGGAATCATTGGTATCAAAACACCAGTAACAGGCAAGCACGATCCGGTTGTAGAGACTTTGGTTGGCAAAGAAGCGACAGGCGAAGTCATCCGGGAAGAAGGACAAGGACGAATGGTATCTGGTCTCACGATCGACCTCGAAACAAGAAAGCGAGTCAAGATGTACGGCCGCATGATTGCAGGCGCACTCATCTCCAGAGATGACGAAGTCACTGGCAACGAAGAACATGTCGTCGAAGCTCAACTCGTTATGAAGATCGAGCAAAGTCTAGGAAACTGTCCGAAATATCTCAACAAAAAACACATCATCCCTGCCATCGCCAAACCCGAACTCATATCCGACTCACCACAACTCCCACAAAAAGCAATCAACCTAATCGAAAAATCCGACCTCTTCTTCGTCTCCTCTTCCCAACAAGACCAAGACATGGACACAAACCACCGAGGCGGCCCAAAAGGTTTCCTCCGCGTCGCATCCAACGAACCCTCAGGCGCAGTCCTCTACTGGCCCGAATACTCCGGCAACAGACTCTACCAAACCCTCGGAAACCTATTCATCACACCCAAAGCTGGCCTCTGCATCCCCGACTTCGACACAGGCGACATGCTATACCTAACAGGCACAACCACAATCCTCATGGGAGAAAACGCCTCAAACCTCCTCCCGCGCTCCAACCTCATCGTCAAACTCACCATAACATCTTCACGCTTCGTCACAAATGCCTTACCATTTCGAGGAATACCGGGTGATATGTCTCCATACAATCCTTCTGTTCGATATCTCACTTCCGAGAAGAAGAATCCCTCTTCATCCGAAAGTGGTTCGGCTATGGTAGCAACCTTCCTCTCACAAACCACCTTAACTCCCACAATCTCCCGTTTCAAATTCCATCTCAACAATCCCTTTACCGTCCATCCAGGTCAATACATCACTTTAGATTTCTCCTCCCATTTAGACCAAGGATACTCACACATGCGCGACGACGATCCTCGGAGTCTAAACGATGACTTTATCCGAACTTTCACCGTCTCCTCCTTCTCTTCCTCTGAATTCGAAATCACGATCCGAAAAGTCGGTGTCGTCACAGACTGGCTATTCAATCGAAGATTAGGCGCAACTCATGCTCCGATCGAAATCGATGTCAAAGGTTTCGGAGGAGAATTTTCAGTCACGCAAGAAAAAGAGGAGATGGTAGGATATGTGGCTGCTGGAGTGGGTATTACTCCGGTTTTGCCTAGTTTGGAGAATTTGGATTTTGAGAAGTTGAGGGTGCTTTGGACTGTAAGGAAGGAGGATTTGGGGTTGGTTAGGGATGTTTTGGGACAGTGTGAGGGGTTGGGGAAGGGGTTGGTGGTTTTTGTGACGGATGCTGAGGAGGGGGAGGAGTTGGTGTTGCCTGGGGTGGAGAGGGTGGAGTTGAGGCGGATGAGGAGGGAGGATATGGTTGAGAACTTTGGAGACATGGTTAGGAAGGTGTATTTGTGTACAGGTGTGCAGATGAGGAAGCAATTGATGGAGTGGTTGAGTGGGAAGGAGCTTGTGTTTGAGGATTTCAATTTCTGAGGAAACCTCATGAATCTCGCAATGCGTAGCGAACTGTCAATTCTTGCCGTTTTTTGGACCATATGGTCTAGTCAATTGACCCATGTCAAGTTCCAAAGAACATTGCCAACGACTCCATTGAGCGAACGTGATGTCCAGTAGCTCAGACTTACTATGCCGTATCGAAGTGAACGCTGAATCAAGAGACCTGATCGTTGTTACCTTTTCCGTCTCTTCAATTTGTCCCAAGTTCTCAACTCCCGTATCACCAAATGCATTCGGATAACCACTGCTGACTCCGCCGTATGGCGCCTCAAATCGTTTCCGAAGGCGATATTGCTTAGGCGTGAGTAACTTGTAGACCTTGGAGCTCCTTGAGAGCATTGGTAAGTCTGTCATGCTCTGCCAGAAGACGAATCCGCTCTCGTTCGCGTGATGGCTCCTCAGCAAGTAGCTCGGCGCACCGATTCTCGTCTTCGGTGAAGCAATCCTTCAAGGTCTGAGGAAGAGCATCGTGGTATTTGGTCAAGAGCCCATAATCGATTTGCTTCGCGACGAGATCCACGAAGGACGCGGACACCATTTCGTAGTATGCGAGAGGGAGCGCCAGGCCCCCGACTTCGTTGTCGTACGGATCGGGGCCGAGAGTCTTGTTGACCCAGTCGATATCGGCACCCTTCTTTTCCTGCTCTTGCTGCGTGGGCACTTTCATATCCCTACTGTCCTCTGTCTCGAAGTGTTCTCGAGCTCGCTGAGCGGCACGACGGCTGCGGAGCTCTTTGGCCCACAGAATCTTCTTTTGCGGAATGTGCTCGCTCCACGATATTGCGCGATGACATTCAGCTTCCCTGAGCTCGTTGATGATCTTGATGCGCTCGTCGATTGTTTCATCCAACAACTCTTGTGCGACTTGTTGGGCTTGGGTGAACAGCTCCGTGTTTTGTCGAGTACGAAGGACTTCATTGATTGTCGAAGTAAGCATATTCGAGAACAGTTCCCGCAGCTGTTGCAAGAATTCGCCAGTCGCCTCTGGAAGTGCAAGCCTTATGGACATGACTGCATAGGTTTTAGAGATCTCGTGGTTGATCTCGCCCATCAGGCCACCCGTTGCGTTATCGAAGTCGGCTTTTGCCGCTCTCAAAGTGAGAGGCAACTGGCTGGGATTCTGTGATGAGGGACTGCCTTGAGTCTTTGGTTCCTTTCGTCGCCGAGTCGACTCCGGTGTGGCTTTCGAGGAACTAGCAAAAGCCCGAGATGGTGTTGCTGTCTTTTGCCGCTTTGAAGGGGTGTTGTCTTCCATCTCGTCACTGTCATCGAGCTCGAATACCCGTACAGGAGGCTTCTTGTATCCCGGCGTCGTCAAGTCAGGCTTTGGCTGATTTGCCTGCACATTCTTGCTGAATGCCCTCATCAGGTTCTGGTATGCTTTGCGAAAGGAGGACTTGGTGTCTTGGTGCAGCTGTTTCTTGAGAGCCGCCTCAATCTTCTGGCTCTCGATATAGACGCTGAGAGCTGGAGCTTCTGCTTTCTTCGGGAAGTGAGCAAGCATTCCTTCCACCTCGTTCATCCGAGCCTCGACACGAGCTTGAATGGCAGGGAGTTCTGCCAGGATGTGATACGTGAGTTCATTAGAGATGGCCTTCTGAAGATTCGGCACACCGAAACGATCCGCAAATTGGGCGAGATCACTGTTCCAAGGTTCATTCCCGAAGAACCTCTCTTCTTCATGACGGGCCTCTTCGTGTGTGATACGACGTAACTGGTTAAGCTGCTTTTGCGACAACTGTCGCGTGATAAACCAGCCTTTTGCCAGTGCGAAATCCTGGCCACGCAAGATGCGATCGAATCGCTCTCGTCGAGCGGCTGTGAGCTCAACCAGATCCGGCTTGGTGAGCACCCCCATTGCACGGCGGCCTGCTTTGCAGCGATTCAAGATTCGTAGGGAGAACGAAGTCTCCACATCCTGGTTCGCAGCACACGCGAGGAGAATCAGCGCTTTTTCATCTTGCACGTAGACTTTCAGAAGAGTTTCTACAAAGTCCACAAGATGCTCCTCAGACTCATCCGCAACAGAATTGATGGCTCCTGGTAAATCGTAGAAAGATAATTCGGGCAAGTTGGGCGCCTCGATCTTCAGGCTGATAATGTTTGGGGAGAAGCCGACAGTGTCTTTGAAAGGAGCGCTCGCGGAGGGGTCCTTGAATGTGTGGTACCCTTTGTCGGGATTTAGAACGGCAACTTGCGCACGGCGAAGAGTAGGTTCAAGCTGGGCTTTGTCGTAGATCACAGCAAATTGAATGGAGTCAATCTCTCCCATCGCTCGCCACCTAGCGAATTCTGATCCAGGTGTGCCATCGACAGCGACATACTGCAGACCATAGGTATATTTGTGTAAGACGCTAATTGTGCATTTCCAACCAACAGCAGGATCTTGCTGCGCGGTTGTCGTTATCTGGAATGGACACTTTGTGCAAGTGCCTTCAGCGCGAGGAAGTGTGATGTCGCAAGTCGCTTCAATCTATTTGCAAGTCAGTAAAGGGTATCTGCGGTGAAGACGGAGAGACTTACGATAGAGCTCTTGCCCGCGCTTTGGTCACCGATCACCACGAACTTCGGAAGCGACGATAATGTGGCATCGATCCCCAAGCTTGACAAGCGTTGAATGACTTGAATGAGCTCACGACTGCGACTTCCAACGTTTTCGAGCGCCTCAATTGACGCCGGTGGGGCCTTGCCATCATCGTTCGCCATCTCCACGTCTTCGTCCGGCGTGGTGGCTCCAGTGGACATGGTAGGAGTAGTGTTACCCGGTGTGTTGTCAGCTGGTGCGGCCGCCGGGGCAGGTGACGGTGCAGCGGTCGATGCAATGCTGATGGGTGTTTGATGTCGAATAGGCACTGCAGTAGGCTGCTGCTTGTCCGCTGCGAACTCCGGTTTGATCACAGTCATCGCATCCGATGGCCACGGGCCAAGCATGCTGCGGGTGCGGCGAGAAGATGATGGTCCAGCAGTGCAAGAAGAAGTCATGGTGGAAGAAAGCGACATAAGTGAGGTTGGCCTGCAAAGCGTGATGAGCATCTGTTTCACGCTAAGCCAGCGCTAGAGCTAACGGTCATGCAGGTGAAGTTGAATGACGGAAGGTGCGGACCATGCAGGCAGTGAAGCAAGCGACCTTCACGGCGGTGCAGGGTAATTGATGGTAATGGTGTTAGAGTGTACTTACAGACAAGCTTGGCGCCTTGATTGATAGTCAAGGTCGAGGAACTTCCTGACAAGCGAGTGAGCGTCGTGTCCAAGATGCAGAGAAAGGCTCATAGAGCAGAGCGACGATGAGTTTCTGAGAAGTGTACAGATACGGAAGAAGCTGTAGGGTCAAGAGGTCACCAGCCTTTTATGCCCGCACCTTCTGGCTATGGAAGTGGTGCTCTCACGCTCAGCTTGTGAGCTGTTCAATTCCAGTCAAGTTACAACAGCCCTCACTTTCGATGCAAAGTCAGTGATGGACGGAGGTTGACGCCAAGAGCTTTGCAGACGAGGGAAGTCGCCAGCAAAGTGCCTGCCATGTTGTCGAAGCTTGTGAAAGACCTCAGATTTGAATGCCTTGCAGATGTGAGACATTTGTTGACCAGGCTAAAGTGGACGTCGGTGTTCGTGAACAACGATTGCTTCACGACGCTTCACAGAGAAGTTGTCCGTTTTGCAGAGATTTACCATCGCAAGACCTGAAGTCGCTGTGGTTGAGCGTGTACTTTTGTAAGGTAGGGTTCATGCCGGTCAGGAGATATTATCCAAGCCCATGTTGAGAGCTTTAGAGCGAATCATCGACCTGACATGGTAGGTAAGGGCATGCTGTTGCCCAGGATCTGGCAATCGCGATTGCAAGGCTACGCGTTGCAGATATCACAGTCGCGTTTGGACGCGATGGTCATCGCGGGCGGAATGGAGATTCAGCGAATGGAGGTTCAGCGAATTTTGTATTAGAATTTTCGATCCCAAAGGTGGCCTATGGGTTTTGACCTGCAATGACTGCGACATGGTCGAAATCCAGTTCCAGACCATGCTACATGATGCCCGATGAGTGGCAGAAAGATGGCCACCACCAACAGCGGGAACTACTGATATCTTCGGTTTCAAGCTACACCAGGCTCAGTCTGCACTCGACTGACGGAAGGTTGCTCACGAAGTCTGCCGGGATAGAAATTCAAGTAGGCAGGGACGGCTCGATACTATCGTCGCTTCTCACGTGCCCAGTCTCGCTTTCTCTCACGCTCTTCATCTGAGTCGATGTTCTGGCGCTGTCTCGGTGGCCGGTCGTCTCTGTCTGAGCCTGGTGTTCGAGAGCGATCCCTCCTCGACTGGCGTGAGCGATGTGCTCGATCATCTACCTCATCGTCGTCGTCACGTCTGGGCCGATGTGATCGGTGACCCTTATGGCCACCATCTCTGTCGCCGTCTTCTCTTCTGGAGCGGTGTCTTTGATCTCTGTCACCATTGTCCGATTCATCCCTCTTCGACCGATGCTTCCGCTCTCCGTCACCCTCATCTGGCTCATCTCTCCTCGAGCGGTGCTTTCGATCCCTGTCACCTCCACCGTCCTCATCTCTCCGGGAGCGATGGTGATGTCTGTGCCTGTGCTTCCTGTCTCGATCCTTATCCCTCGACTTGTGCTTCACCACCGCCTTGAGCGCTTCGGCGATCTCTTCACGCTTCTCCTTGACCAGATACTCCTTCATGGGGTCACCATCATCATGATCCCTCAGCAACTTTTGCAGTTCAATCTCTTCTTTGATCAACGGACGCTCCTCCTCACTTTCACTCTCAGTCTTCCTTCGCTTCTTGCGGTCATCACCCTCTCGGTCCGTGTCGTTCTGTTCCTCTTCTTGCTCGTCGCCAATACCCTCGACCTCGCCTTCTTTCTTCTTGTACCGAGTATGGTCAACGCTAATGACACGTCCCATGACACCTGCACCACTCAGGTTGTCTACGGCCAAGTCGCAGCTGCGCTGATCCTCGTACTTCAAGAAGCAGAATCCTCTGCTCTTGCCCGTGTCCTTGTCGCGGACTAGGTTGATGTGAACGGGATTGCCATACTGGCTGAAAATGGTGAGGATATCGCCCTCGCTGAGCTCAAAGGGAAGGCCTCCAATATAGACGTAGGCTGTGTCGCGATAGTCGGTATGCCACGACGCGTTAGGTGGAATGCACTTGTCGAGCTCCGTCTGATTCAGCCGCTCAATCTGCCGTATCGACTGCATCGTGCTGGTCGTGTATGAATATAGGAAGTTGGTGGATGGCACTTGCACTTCGAGATGCATAAATATATTGACTTTCTCGCTTCTCGGCAGAGGACCGTGGACCGTGGACCCCTGTCACGCACGCGACTGTGACGCAAAGCAGGTCGCCAACCTCTGGGACTCGCTGGAGCTTGAGCTTTGTGCACAAACAATCACCTCGATCCTCGATCAATACCAACTTGCCAGTTGAAGCACACACTTGAACACCCATATCCGGAGAACGATCACCTGTCATGGCTCCCGCCTTGCAAATCTCGATACCGACCACATCCATCGCAACACCAGCAGAAGGAAAGCCCTACACGCAATACCACATCGCTCTACAGCTTCCTCTACGAAGACACGAGATCAAGAAACGATACAATGACTTCGTCACACTGAACGACGATCTCACCTCTCAGACTGGCCAAGCACCTCCCGCGACTCTTCCTGCCAAGTCCTGGCTACGACGAACAGTGAACAGCGATGGTCTGACAGAAGAACGAAGGCAAGGCCTCGAAACATATATCAAAGCAATACTAGAGTCCTCCGATGCACGATGGCGAAGTAGCAGTGCCTGGCGGTCTTTCCTCAACCTTCCCAGCGGCAGTACGACAACAAACACGACCAACGGCAGTGCTTCACAACGGCCAGGCAGCGCTGGAGGCGCCATCACAGATCCCAACCAGTGGCTCGACGTCCACCGCGATCTGAAATCACAAATCCAAAGTGCCCGCTCGCAACTCAAACAACGTGAAGCTGCCACCACCGCACAGTCCCAACACACCCTCTCCGCCGAAGCCAAAGCCAGCCTCGTCCGCGCAGCGACCAGCATAGCCCAACTCGAAGATGGCCTAAAAGCAATCGCATCAGCCTCCAAAGGCGACGAAGCCGGCTGGGGCGGATCCAAAAAACTCGGAGATGGCGAACTACGTCGAAGAAAAGACTTAATCGGAGCCGCAAAAAAAGAAGTAGAAGGCCTAGAAGGCGTGCTAAAAAGCATGGCCACACAAACCGCCAGATCCACAACATCCAACTCCTCAGCCGCCGCAACCACCGAACAAAAATCCGAACTCTGGAAAGGTACAAACGCTGGAGTCAAACCTTCAGGGCGAGTCCTCGGTGGACCATTGAAAGAGACCGAACGGACGAGAGAATTGGATAATAGTGGTGTATTACAATTACAGAAACAAATCATGGCCGAACAGGACGAGGATGTACTAGCTTTAGGCAAATCTGTGGCGCGAATGAGGGATATGGGAATTATGATTAATGAGGAATTGGAGATTCAGAATGAGATGTTGGGGGTGATGGATCAGGATGTTGATCGAGTACAGGGGAAGATTGATGTGGCGAGGAGGAGGATTAAGAAGATAAGTTAAGAGTGAAAGCTTTGTTCGTTCCTGTATTATTACTATACTATACTATGCTATACTGCTGCTTTTGCGTTCTGAGCGAAGCGCTGTAGGGGGTATCATATATGAGTAGCTGTAAAAGCAAAACTTAATCCTCTTTTCTTCAACTCTCCTTCTCCTCACCACCACCACCAATCCTCTCCTCAATCCCCCTCACCAAATCCTCAATTTTATACGGTTTTGTCGTAATAGCATCCATGCCCGCTTCTAACGCAGCACTGCCATGTTCACTCCTCACATTAGCCGTGACAGCAATGATAGGCAAACGATAGATTCCGCCTTGATTCGCTTCGAAAGCTCGGATTTGTTGTGCACATGTTATGCCGTCCATGACTGGCATCTGTAAGATGAAAGATTAGTCTTGGAAGAATTTGAGTGAACGAGTTTTTGGAAGACTTACCTCTATATCCATAAGCACGACATCAAATTCAGGAGGAGGAGGGTGAATAGGCTGCTGGGATGATGGAACTGGTTTTCGACGGATTACTGTTGTACTGAGAACGGAATCGACTGAAGGTGTAGTTGCCGTGGTCGTTGTCGAAGTCGAAGATAATGTTGAGACGGGCGAAGGTCGCGTGGGAGGGATAGTCATATGGAGTTTTTCCAAAGCTTCTTCGCCATGGATTGCTACTGCGACATCGTAGCCTCGCTTCGAGAGTTGTTTCGAAAGGACTTTGGCGTTGAGGGAGTTGTCTTCGACGATAAGAACTCTACGAGCGGCTGGCTTTTTCTGCTTTTGTGAGTCGCTTCGGATGATACCTGGACCGCTGAGAGGTCTGGTAGCGACTGGGGATTCGATATTGCTAGAGCTTTGAAGTCGGGTTGGGATTTCGATGGATGGGACTTCGAAAAGACCTGCTGTTGGTTCTGTACAATGTTTGGCTTCGATTGAGAAGACGAATTTCGAACCGATGCCGGGTTGGGATGCTACACCGATTCGGCCTCCTTGGAGTTCGGTAAGGTCACGAGAGATAAATAAACCCAAGCCAGATCCGCCGTATCTGCTTTCGGTCTTGGGATTCTCCTGCGCGAAACGTTCGAAAAGGCTTGCTAGCTCGTCTTTTTCTAGGCCTGGACCAGTATCTGTTACACTGCATCCCAGGTAAACGGACTTGGCTTTGTCGTACGGTTCTGGAAAGTCCAAGGGCTTGCGGGCGTGCCGTGGCAGAACGCCTTTGATATCGTGTCTGGTTTGATGACCACCAGGTGTCGCACTCAATTCAACCGTGATCAATCGTTGTGGCCGGTCTTTCACCACCTTGATCGCGTTAGTTACAAGGTTGATGAGAACTTGCAGGAATCGACCGGGATCCATCATGAGCCAGTCAACTTCGAGCTCTGCCAGAGACTGATGAAATTCTAACTTGAGATCGATCCCAGCAGCCCGCAATTCTCCGCTGAAGATCTTGAGCGCGTCCTGAACCAGCGTTCTCGGTTGCGTTGGTTGATGATTGATGTACACCAGCCGAGAATCCAGCTTGGACAAAGTGAGCACGTCACCAACTATGTTCTTGATGTGCTGAGTACAGTAGGATATCGTTTGTGCAGCTTCAAGGACGTCGTCGGTCGACTCAGTAGTAGCCTTGTGGCGGACGTTCTCGATAATGTCGTCGATGCAATGGGTCATGGCGCTCAAAGGATTCCGTATCTCGTGCGATATCATGTCGATGAATCGTTCCTTCTGCTGTCTCAATTCCACCGCCTCGTCCATACGCTTTCTCAAGAACTCCTCAGCATTCTTGTGAGCAGTGATGTCAACGATCCAGCACATCGTATGCTGTTCATGGTCTGGCTCCCGGTATGCTGATACGAGCACCCACGATGGACTTGGCTCTAGAGGGCGAGGACTTTCCAGAGGACTGGACGCTTTCCGTGCTGCCCACTTCTTCAATCGGCATTCGAAAGTGAATGAATCGTCTCGGAATGCCCCAGTATCAAAATAGCCTTGAGCCATTGCAACATCTTCAGGGTGGACATAAGCAAAGAAGCTTTTCGAATCCTCAGGAGCTGCCATGGTGTCGAAATATGCCTTGTTAGCCCATTCTACCTGATGTCAGGTCAGTTCTACGCCCTATCACTTCTTTTCCTCTGGGTGTTCCTCGTTACCTGATAGTCCTTATCGAGCGCCGCAATTCCTACAGGCGCGTAGTCTGCAAACTTCTCATATCGTTGCTCATGGATCCTGAGCTGCTGCGTAGCTTCCCATAGCCTTTCACAGTTACATGTCTTTCCAGAGAAGTGTTGTTCCAAGCGAAGGATATTGCTCGCTGTGGTGTTCGCTGCGCCTTTGATTGCATTACCAAACTCTCGTGCTGCTGACTTGCTCCTCTCCCGCCGAGGAGGCACCTTGTCTGTATCTTCCACTGTGACCAAGCTCCCTGCCACGAATCCATCGTCGCCTATTATCGGCACGAGTTTCCAATGGTACGTCCTCTCTTCCACAAACCCAAGCCTGTCCTGCCGTATCTTCTGATTCTTTATGGTTGCTGTAGTCCCATCCACTGCCTGCCTCTGCCACACCGCATCGAAGTCCGAGCATATGTCAGTGAGCTCTCCTGCCACACGCTGACCTTGAAGCTTAGGGTGCTTGCCTGCAATGAGCAATGCGAAGGCTTCATTGTACACGATGGCGGTCTCTGCTCCCCAGAGTACAGCTGACGGGCCGCTGTCGGCAAGGCTTACGAGCACCATCTGTCGAAGGGCAGCGGGCCATTCTGCCATTGACCCCAGCGGGCTCGCACTCCAGTCAACATGTTCGCGTGTAGCTCTTTGGAATTCCGAGCTGAGTCCCAAATCTCTAGTCCAGTCAAATCGTCTGATGGAATTCGAGCGGCGTTTGACGAGATTCACCATTGCAGACGTCGCTCGCTGCCAATGTCAAGGTGTTGTATGGAAGTGAAGTCGAGATAGTCAGGCACACACAACATCAGCACACTCTCGATCCTAAGGACAAATTGCATGCCTGGTGCGGCTGTGCTGGAAGCATCCCTAGCTGAACCGAAGCATATACAGATTGCTTGTTTGGTGATAGCGAACGCGAGCGTTTGTGAGGCTCAGGGGTTCACGGTCGCCGAAAGCTGGTGCAAGGTTGCTGGCGCTGCAGACCAGCCTGGAAGGCCGTTGCGGCCCTGAAAAGCATGATTGATGAGGATTTTTCTTGCGCAATGGCTCTCCAGTCCGTACCAGGCAATTGATCAACGATCCGAGATTTGGCGAGACTGCAATAATTTCTTGTTGATGATCAAAGTACGACCTATTTGCACGTCCATCGTGTTTCGGCTCGGTCGGACACGCCAAGCGAGCTACATGATCGGAGTTTATCTATTATTTGCACAGCCTTACGCTTTGAACCCTGTCTGCAGAGATGGACTGATCTCGACTTTTCAAGGGTTCACCTTACCTGTGGGTTCAATGTGGAGTGATCCGAATTTCCGTCAGGCCACCTCGATATCAAATATGGTGCATGTCAGCTCGGCAAGACCGAGAACGAGTACGGTGTGCAAAGAATCCAACACTAGGTGGGGTTGATCGCATAGAGGAGAAGTCTGTTTCCTTCTTACAATAATACCGCTGCTTATGCCAATGCCAATGCCAATGCCAATGCCTGAGTCATTACTGCACAGGCATGCCCATCCATTGCCGTAATGCTGGTACGCCACGCGGTAGAAAGTACACCGTATAGATTGCTGAGAATGCAACCAATAGCCCAGTGACCTTCTCAAACCAGGTGTGGAAGTACGCGGCAGTCATGAGCAGCATCCACCAGCTTAGAAAAGCCACGCCCAAAGCTGCCTTGATACCGATGCCCAGCTCTTCCTTTGTGGTACTCTGCGTTGCCCGTGGATCTACTTCAAATGAAGCACTCCTGGTCAGTCCGTCTATTGTCATGACCCGTCTCTTCTCCCTCAGGCCTTCTGTTCGTAATACAGCTGGTAGTAGCTCGAGCCATAGCATCGCACTGCCCAGAATGAGCAGGAAGACATGCCCACTTATGTCGTGTCCGCCGGCCCATTGCCCACCGACGGCTTTGCAGGCAGCATGCGAGAACACTTCCTTTACATCTCCTCTCTCCATCTTCTCATCCATGCTATCTGCCAGCACCTGGTTGCATTTGCCGCCGGTCCATCGAAAGCTTCGGTCTATGATTGCTGGTCCGAAGAACCACTGCGTGACAAAGATCCAGATGAGTGTAACGCAAGTGTATCGTAGTATGGCTTGGATGCGCCTCTTGGTGAGATTTGGCCGAAGGGGAGGTCCCAGTGATGAATGCGAAAAGATCAAGAGCGAGAACGCGAGCGTGATCCAGAACCAGCCGATCTTAACGAACCAAACATTGAAAATGTTGCTCTTCTTCGCAAAGTAGCTCGGCGCATCGCGAGGGTCGTAGGATTGGGCGTTAGGGAGATATGTCGCATTTCGACTCGCAGGGTGGAGTGTGCTGAATAGTGATCCTAGCAGGAGTGTCGCAGGATATATGGCAAGGAGTGCTGCCTCGAGTGATGTGGGCAAGAAAGGTGAGCCGTTTGGCGAATCGAGTTTGTCGGCAGCTTTCTTGATGTCGCCATTTGGTATAGGCACATCCACCGACACCTTTTGTGACTGCCGCCGTTGTGTCGCCATAGTAGGAGAAGAGCACTCAGAGGACGAAGTGGTGCAAAGAGAAACAGGTGCGATTCCAAGTTGTGTTTACATTTCGAGCTTTCAATTCATAATGACATCACAGCCCAACTTGGGAGGCGAGCCACGTTTTCACATGACATTCCGAATTGCTCTTTCTCCTTCTATGTATACCTATGCCATACACTTCCGTCACTCTCATTAGACATTGGTCTGAGCTAAACTTTCACTCGTAACTCATTGCCGCCTTCCCTACGGACTGACCGCTTCTGCCCGGAAGGTTCTCCCAAGCCGGCTGCAGGTTTGCTCGGCCTTCTGCTTCATGAGCCCCCTCCTGTCTCAAGGCTGACTTCCTGGTCTTGTTCCTGCGTTCCTGGTCCTTGATTTTATTCTCGACCACTGCGATCCCAGAAAGCACTGGTCAAGACCCATTCAGGCCCAGCAGGTGTCTTTCTGGTTCAAAGACATCTGCACTCTGTCGGGATGTGTGCAGTCTTGGACCGGAGACACTGATTGAGGAGATCGTGCTGTGTTTTCATTCATGGCCGGTAATACCTTCGAACTTCAGTTCTGGATACTCTCACGCTGTTTCCTTCGACAATGCCGCGTGAGTGTCAGCAGTCACCATGAGAGGCCCCGGTCTCAGAGAATCCGGACTTGTTGCACTCATTGGCGAATCTGCTTCAACATCTTTTTCGAATGCAGTCGCGGGCCCAGGTAGCTCAGCAACACCTTTCGGTACACCCAACTTCTTTACATCCACTGAGGCTTCAGCGACCGGCTCTGCAGGTAACTCCACCGGCATCTCATCGTCTCCAGGTAGCTCCGGAATCTCGTAGATGGGCTGCTTGCTTTCCATCTCGGCTGCCATCTCCTCTTGTTCTGCGAGCTCGTGTATGGCAGTGGCTGGTAGCCCTTCTTCGTCGAGTCTGGTGACCACTATACAGAACTTGCGCTCTTCTTGCTTCCTCTCGCGGTCCTCTCGTGTAGAGTAGAAGCTACTCGGCTTCCTGAATGATCTCGCTTTCTGATTTCTTCGTTTCATCGCAGATTGACTCAGCTCCAGATGTACGAAAAGACCAACATCCCTCCACTCCTTCTCGTTCCACGTCTTCAACACATCACCCAGGCGACCGGAGGAAGTATCGAGCAATCCTGATTTGACCTTCTTCTCCTGCAAAGATCGGCCCATACTTTTACCAACGAACACAGAAGTCACTAGCGCCCCAGTAAGCGCTGTTGCCGTTGCCGCTGCCACCATCTGCGCATAGTCTTTGGTCTCGAATTTTGTCGCCTCTACGACCTGAGCTGTAAATCGTTCCCATTGATCTGGACGGACCTTGAAATCGAAAAGATCCGGATGGTAGGCAAAGCCTGACTTCAGATCGTCTCCCTTGGTACGTATGCGAATCCCTCGAGGTCCATCTGAGCCACTGAGTAATGTGGCGTGCCCAGAGGAAACAGATTGAGAATCGTCCTCGCTCGGTGTGAGTGTCGCCGAACTGAACGTACTTTGTGAGTAGACGGAGGAGGTCGCGGAGTATGGTGGAGGATCAAGCGACTTTCGTGCGGATTCCAGCACTTCAGTGGGCGAGAGTACACCTGCTGTCTTCTCGGATGCGGTAGGGCTCATAAAATCGCCTTGGTCTGAAGCAGGAGAATCAAATGACGACTTTTCATCTGCAAGCTCTGCCCTGGCAGCTCCTGGAGACGACTTCTCATCTGGAAGCTCTGCTCTAGGAATTTCATTCGAATCCCTCTTCCTTGGTGATACATCTTCTGGACTGTCGAACTTCAACTGTGTGCCGGCTCGCTTCAGGTGGCTGTCTTCAATGGAGCGTATTGAGTGTGCCCCAAATGCCTGCTTCGCGACATCGCTACTGCCAATACTTAGCAGTCCTTCTCTTGCTTCCTTCTTCTGTGCTCTCTTGTCGCTGATCTTTCTAGACAGAGCTACGATACCAGTTGTGAGCAACATGGTCGCAGCAGGAGGGTAGGACAATCCCGAACGACAAATTGGTTTCGAAGGGATCTATCCTACTTATCGCAGTACACACGACATCCGAGACCGCAAGCAAGGCATACCACTTGAGGGAAAAATGGACAGGAAGTTCGACTCGTAAAGTCGGGTGGGCGCGAAACAACCCTCAATCCTTCAGCTGGAACCTCAGCTGCGGGCAGATCTATCGAATGATAGCCATTGACGACTCCACCAAGGATCCATCGTATGCAATATGAGAACATGGATCATGAACAAGCTTCGTCATTGCCTCTTCCACAACCACTCCATCCTGGCTCCTCTGCTCAGCCTTGCTACGTTCATCAGAACTCAAGCTCTACTCAAGCACTGCCAAGCTGCACACACCAGCGTACTTTTGGGACTGTTCGCCTCTCTGGCGAATGAGGACTGCTTTCGGCAAGAGCCACCAATGAAGTCGTTGCCTCATCGCTTGCCGGAAACCCGAAAACAGAAGCACTTGCGCCGACCTTTCCTTTTCTGCTATACCATGCGCTTTTCACATTTCGTCATTCTGCATAACATTAACGTGTCTGCCTCGTGGATAACGTGAGCTCGTTCAGAAGCATCTCACAGCGTCTTGACCAGATCATCGGGTCTACATATGGCATATATCGGAGAAAGAAATCAGACGAGATCCCGACCACCGAGTGTCTTGGCGGCTTGGTGAAGAGGATGCGCCGTCAATGTCGATCGCCTCGCCAACACCAAGCCGCACGTGTTTACACGAGAACATGTGTCCTGAGATGAAGTTCAACTCATCCACGTTCAGTCGTTTCTGCAATGCGGCTTCTCCACACCCGTTCACTAACGTTCAAAGATTTCTTTGTTGAGCAGACTCCTCCTTACGCAATCTTGTCACACCGATGGGGACCGAATGAAGTCTCCTACCAGGATTTCATCTCTGGCAGAAATACCAATGGCGAAGGCTATACCAAAATCCTGGCAGCGTGTCAGCTAGCCGAATCACGGAGCCACCAATGGATCTGGATCGATACTTGCTGCATCGACAAAAGTTCCTCTGCAGAGCTCACCGAAGCGATCAATAGCATGTTCGACTGGTACCGGCGCTCAGCCGAATGCTACGCCTACCTCAATGATGTGCAGATCAGTGACGACTTCAACAAGACGGCTGCTTCCATGTCAGAGAGTGCCTGGTTCACTCGGGGCTGGACTTTACAAGAGCTGCTCGCTCCAGCGAATCTGCTTGTTCTGGACTCGACTTGGACCATCATAGGGACCAAAACCAAGCTAGCAAACGTCCTCTCCAGTATCACAGCCATCCCTTCTGACTTCCTTCTATACCCAGCCTCTCTTCATTCAGCGAGCGTGGCGATGCGAATGTCATGGGCTTCACGAAGGCAAACAACCCGGATCGAGGACATGGCCTACTCTCTTCTTGGGATCTTTGGGGTCAACATGCCACTCCTCTACGGCGAACGAGACAAGGCTTTCTTTCGCTTGCAGCTCCAGATCATGGAATCCTCCGATGACGAGTCAATCTTCGCATGGACCTCGCCTTCAACATCGCCTTGTGGCATGATCGCACCCTCACCCTCATGCTTCGCTGGCTTTGGAAATGTTCGGGCACTACCACTGCCACCGGAGGATCGTCTGCCATGGCAATATACCAACAAGGGCTTGGAGATTCGCTTAGCGCATCGTGAAAACCTCACAATGGCGGGCTATAAAATGTTCCAGGGCGTGAAGTGGGGGCTGGATCAGAAAGTCATGACGCTTGCATGCTGGGTATGTGAGCGTGATGGGTTTGCGAATGCTGATCCGGCGACTCTGAAGAAAGCGACCAAAGGGCAGATTGTGTCGATTGAGTTGCGTAGATTTGGCAATTCTTGGAAGAGGGTCAATGCACAGCAGGTACTGTTGGCAAAGGAGTTTGAGAGGTATGAAACGGGCAGCTTTATGAAGCATCCTGTTCAGCATCTTTTCTATTATATATCGCAGTAGGAGTTGGTATAGACCCGACCACTCTCGTTAGTTGTGATCGATCAAAGAAGTGCCTAACCGCCATAATTATCGCCTCGGATAGTCGTTGATACTGTCGAGTCTGTTCGAGTTCGTGTTGCCCAATTGAAAGCTATGCACACTCCTAGAGATCCTAATGCCACCGTGAAGTTAAGGCCCAGATTCGAGGTTGGTCATGGACAATGAAGGACTTGGACAGAGTGGAAACGCAATGTAGATTCAATGCACAGCTTAGTCACATGCCGAAACCGAGTCGGACCCACTGCCGCGTCCAATGATTGATTGATTCCGGACGTGTCCAAGATCGCGTTTCCCCAGCTGCAGCCAGGTCAAGTCAGCTTCCATGTACACGAGCTTCTTGCTGCACGAGCAACTTCACTGCGACATCCTCAGCGCCGACACCATACGCCGTCAAACTCAGCCTCGCGACAAAGTCGAATGATACACCTACCGACTGCGACCCGGATATGATCGTGCGACAATGAGGTTTACGAAGCCATCGTGGCTGATCCACGGAGGGGAGAAAAAGGATCACGAAGTGTACAGCTGCCATGTGTCGCCGGACGGCACACGCTTAGCAACAGCGGCAGGCGATGGCCATGTACGCATATGGAGCACCGAGGCCATCCTGAATGCCTCGAACCCCGCCAATACACAACCCAAGCAGCTCGCGTCGCTGTCGGTTCATTCAGGCACCGTCCACAGCGTGCGCTTCAGTCCAAACGGCAAGTACTTGGCTTCGGGCGCCGACGACAAGATAGTATGTGTCTACGTCCTCGAACCCAATGCGCCTGCCTATGCGACATATGGCAGCAACGAAGCGCCGCCGGTTGAGAATTGGCGCGTTTCCAAGAGACTGACGGGCCACGACAACGACGTGCAGGACCTGGGGTGGAGCTGCGACAGTTCCATCCTCGTCTCCGTCGGCTTGGACAGCAAGGTTGTTGTGTGGAGCGGCAGCACTTTCGAAAAGCTCAAGACGCTCGCGCAGCACCAGTCGCATGTCAAGGGCATCACTTTCGACCCAGCCAACAAGTACTTTGCGACTGCGAGTGACGATAGAACGATCAAAATCTATCGATTCACGTCTCCGCCTCCCAACGCAACCGCCTACGACCAGACGAGCAATTTCACGCTCGAGACCACTGTTGCGGCACCTTTCACCACATCACCCCTCACGACATATTTCCGTCGATGCTCATGGAGCCCGGAAGGAGCGCATATCGCAGCTGCGAATGCCGTGAATGGGCCTGTGAGCTCTGTTGCTATCATCAATCGTGGTAGCTGGGATAGTGAGATCAACCTGATCGGACACGAAGGCCCAGTGGAAGTCTGCGCTTTCTCCCCCAGACTGTTCTGCGTAAATCCTCCACCTGCAGTGATACCCAAAGACTATGTCTCTCCGGGTGCAGTGACCGTGGTCGCCTGCGCTGGGCAGGACAGGACACTTTCAGTGTGGAACACGAGCCAGCCAAGGCCCTTTGTGACAACGAGTGAGCTCAGCGCAAAGGCCATCAGTGATCTTTCCTGGAGTCCAGACGGCGAAACACTTTACTTCACATCGCTGGATGGCACTATTGGTGCCTTGATCTTCGAAAAGGGCGAGCTTGGTTATCCAGCGCCCACCGGTGAATATGACAAGGCGCTCGCCAAGTACGGTGCTGGACGCAAAGTTGGTATAGTTGAGAACACCGAGGCTCTCTTGCTCGAAGAACAGAGCAAAGATGCGGAAATGAATAGAGTGGAAGGTCGCATGGGCGATCTGATGGGCGATGGTGCTCAGGTCAATGGCGAGGTGACAATGAAGGACGCTGCCTTGAATGGAACAGCAAACGGGACGGCCGCAGAACCGACGCCCGCGCCTCCAAAGGACCCACAAGCACAACGTGTGGACAAATTGAAACAGCGAGTAACCATCACGAAGGATGGCAAGAAGCGAGTGGCTCCATTGCTACTCTCGTCTTCCAACCAAGGCGAGTCGAATCTCCCACGACCACAGCTGCAGGCCGCTGTGAGGCTTGGTGCAACAGCTTCTGATGAACCGGCCAAAGTCATTGATGTCAGCAAACCTTATGACGGTTTGCCCAAAGGAGGCTTGGCAAGTCTTTTGATGGGTAACAAACGAAAGTATGCTGAGATGGAAGGAGACGATGACGAGGGCAAGATCAGCGAAAGGCGTGTGCATGCAATCCAGCAAACTGGTGCAACACCAGTGGTCCATAACACTGAGAACGGACTTGTGCCTGCCAGCTCTGCAACAGGTATCAGCAAGCCTGTCGACGTGCCTGACGTTTTACGGCCGGCTATCATCAATCCAGCCATGAGTGTCAGCCAAACGCGCCTAGCTGTGCCACTGGTGCGAAGCGTGATATCACGTCCTCTGGATCCGAACAAGGTCACCACGGAGGGCGAACAACAACCAAATGGCGACAACGTTGACAGCGATGGCTCGCTCGTTTTCGAAGCCAGAAACGCCACAGGTCCTTCAAGAACCGGCCGCGCACAGGATAGGGACCCAACCCGCATTACATTGACGAGGAGAGGCCGAACACTTTGGCAGGATTACCTCCCACGAGCTGTCTTGCTTGTAACTGGCAACACCAATTTCTGGGCTGCTTCCTGTGAAGACGGAAGCTTACACGTCTGGACTCCAGCCGGGCGCAGATTGCTCAACTCTTGCGTCTTAGAGTCGCAGCCGGTCATTCTAGACTGCCGTGGATGGTGGCTTCTCGCTGTAACCGCCGTCGGTCAGTGCTATGTCTGGAACATCAAGACCATGACTGCCCCACATGCACCTGTATCCCTCGCGCCAGCTCTAGATGCTGCAGCTCAGGCGCAGCAACTACATCTCACCAATGGACCTAGCGTCATGTTCGCGCGACTGAACAGCCAGGGCAGAATCATCGTTGCCATGTCGAATGGGGATGGTTTCGCGTACAACCCCAATATGTACTGCTGGCAACGTCTGAGTGAGTCGTGGTGGGCAGTCGGCTCCCAATATTGGAATACGACGGATTCAAGCATTGCGACCGTCACTTCTTCGAACAAGGCAAGCTCTTCCAAGGCATCTGTGGGCCAAGATGCATTGCTTGATGAGATCCATCCCGAGAACATATCAGCAGGCATAATACCGCTTCTCGAACGAAACACCACATCACAATCTCTGCTCAAGGGCCGGGCGTACTTCTTGCAGCGCTTAGTGAAACAACTCCTGTCTGCAGAAGGATTCGAGGGCTTTGAGTCATCACTCTCCATCGCGCATCTGGAAAATCGCCTCGCAGCAGCCCAGACACTTGGCGCTAAAGACGAGTTTAGGCTGTACCTGATCATGTATGCAAAGCGCATTGGTGCCGAAGGCCTTCGTGGAAAGGTCGATGAACTTCTCAAAGGTCTGATGGGCCGCATCTTTGTGGAAGAGGACGGATCCGAGGATACGGACGCTGGCATTGAATGGAGCGCCGGGGATGAGATCGTAGGCTGGAAGCGAGAAGATTTGTTGAAGGAAGTGGTAATGGTGCTGGGTAAGCATCGGGACCTACAGAGGATCACGGTGCCGTATGCTCGTTACGTCGGCGTCTTGGACACCTTCTCAAAGAGTGTGAACGGTGGAGACACAGCTATGGTCACCGATGGACCATAAATCGAGCACTGTGTAGTTTGTCGATGTATGAACGCAAGGCCCTCGACTTCGCACATAGCCTGCGCATGATTTGGAAAAGCGAGGCGCTTCCAGGAGTTTGAATAAATGTGTACTATTAGATCACGACTTGCTACGTTTGTCAAGAATACGTAGTCGAAATATGCCTTGAAGCAGGATCCTCGGCAATCTGCTGCGGGCCGAGTCAAAACCGACAGCTTGAGCTTTCTTTCCTCTTCATCAAACATTGACGACCTCAATTGCCTCCATTGATCACAATAGCATTTCTGGGTGTTCCATTGCCTGCTTTGGAGGATTCCAGGCGTCTGGCGTACTTTTCATGAGTTTGGTCTTGGCTCTTTCCACCTGCGGTTCAGGTTTTGGCAAGCACTTCGGACTACAATGGCTTCCATCCGAGCACCAGCATTGCCTCGCCTCGTGTCGGGGATTATGCCTGCATTGAGATCTGGTCACCAGCGACGATACGCAACAGAAGCGAACGATATAGATGGCATGCTCCAAAAGAAGACCAAATGGGAAGCATTTCCAGACTCAATACGAAAGCTGGCGGTTTTCGCAGAACATGCGAGATCTCACAACTATCAAATACCATTGCTATCGAAAGCACAATCTGGCAGCGACTTTGACCAGAAGAAAGCATACCATATTGCCGCAGCGATCAGACAACTCCGAGAGATGAATGGAGAAATCGTGGCAGGTCGCAAAATTGGCTTTACGAACTCGAATATTTGGCAGGAATATGGCATTAATGAACCGAATTGGTCTTATATGTACCAAAACACCATCGTCGACCTCCCCAGTCCTGGTGAGATCAGTCAAGGGAAGACTGTGCTTGCCGACTTGCGAAGTCTGAATGCCATGGAGCCACGCATCGAGCCAGAAATTGCTTTTGGATTGAAGAGTGTTCCACAACCAGATATGAGTGACCTGGAGATCCTCGCTTGCATCGACTGGATTGCGCATGGCTTTGAGATCGTGGCTTCCGTCTATCCGCATTGGAAATTCACGGCTCCTGATACAACCGCAGCATTTGCACTGCACGGGCTACTACTTGTGGGATCAAGGAAAATGCTTCATGGGAAAGCTGATGCTACGATGCTGCAGAAGCTTCAGGACTTCAAGGTCAGTCTTTCCCGGAATGGTGAGGAGGTGGACGACGGACTTGGAAGCAATGTTTTGGGAAGTCCTGTTAAAGCTTTACGGCACATGACGGAACTTCTGGCGAAGGATGAATATAATAAGCCATTGGAGGCTGGCGAAGTTGTTACGACTGGTACTCTGACTAGAGCTTTTCCGATCAAGAATGGAGAACATTGGACCACGAAGCTTAGTGGAATTGATCTGCCTGGACTTGACGTGAGGTTTCGCACGGAGTGAGGCTTCGGGTGGTGCCTCGCACACAGTCCATGAAGGGTATGTAGGTTTGGAGGTGGTTTGTCCGCTTTCGCAGCTGCCTGCGGACCTCGCTTTGCACATGCAATGCTGTCGGTGAGATTGATCGGTGATCATCCGACATCCTGCTTCATCCCAAGCGCAGAGAATTGTCGGCTCACCAATTCCATGGCTGCCAGGATCGAGAATGAGTGCCTGTGAAAGAGGGGCTGGTCGACTCGGGCACAACTCACGAACTATTCCAACGTTCGACAGCATGGTCTTGTCCGCTCCGTGACCTCGTACTGGTCCTGGTATCGCCGAGCATGTCTACTAGACATACCAATCAAACGCAGCAACCGAACAGAGAAGCGAGCTAGACGAGTAGCGATTCGGCGACTACCAACAATGCAGGAACGTCTAGAGCTTCACATCAGATCGTAGTCCACCACCACAACTTCACCACTGCAACTTGCGAACGAAGCATTCTACCATGTGACAGTATGACCAGTAGTAACCAGACAGATGAGCCAAAATGGATTGCCAAACAGTCGCTTCCATGCTTTCGAATCAGCTTGTTTCCTTCTACCTGGCTCATGGTATCGGTCAAAGACTCTCATTTGTATCAACAAGGGAGCAGAGCTGCTCTGAGGCTATTCAACTGAATCACTAATCATCGCAATGACTGTACCTCCTCGATGTCTTCGCGACAGGAGTATCCATCAAGACCGCATCCACGTCCGCCTCAGGCAACAGTTTAGAGAGAAAATTGATCGACCAATCAAGCGCCAAGTCGTATATCATGTTCCGAGGTCCTCCAATGGCGTCGAATATTTCTGGACCTGAAGATCAAGCAGTCCGTTCTCGTTCTCGGTGACCTCGGCATGTCGATTTAGTCCTGGAATTCAGTTGGAGGACGAATTCTCCGACTTCGATCTATCTCATTGGTCTTTCGCCATTCGTCCCTACCTGGTCTAGACTAAATCAGCCAGATGACATATTGCTTCAGACCTTACTTCGACATCAGACGTCGGCAAGACCTGTAGGAATTTCGTTGCCTGCTGAGCGAAAGCTTCACATGCTTCTGCAAGGGTACCATGTCGAGCATGTGCCGACAGTGTGGAGTGGCGAGTTGACAGTCTTTTGAATAGTATATATGTACATATCGACTACTCTTCCTTGACTGAACCATTCATCACACAGTCATCATTATGGCGACAACCACAACAACAGAGACGGCCACGGTGCCAACTCAAAGAAACCCAAAAGACTCAATGCGAAGCACCTGGCGTACCCAACCTCGAAGTGAATGGACCTTTCACATGTGGCTCTGCGATATCCTAGGAATGCAGCCTTCAGATCCCAACCGCGAGACACCCGTTCACGAGAAAACGGATAAGATGCCTTACCTTTCTCCCATCGCATGTCATAAGTGGGTGATTGCTCACGCCTTGTGGCCAATCGCTGTACAACGCCTCTATTGCTGGTACTTTGGAAGCAACATGCATCCCATCGTTGCATTCGCCTTTTATTCGATCGTTTTCAAGATCAATGCCATCCACGAGATTGCAATGCTTCGGGACCTGGGCCATCGGTTCGGATTTTTGGATGGAGATAAACATGCTCGTGACGAGGTGCCTGATATTGCTGTTAAGAAAGTCTTTCGGTCTCTCAGCTCGACTTCGACGTTTCGGCCACTTATGGTGACGTTCCTTGCGTATCGACGGAGTGAGATGCCGTCGCTTAGTTGGTGGCTTCCTGTTGAGATTGGTCTTTATGGGATTGTTCTTGATTTCTGGTTTTACTGGTAAGTATTTCAGTCAATGGGAAATTGACTTGCTTCTTCTCAAGCAACGCTCTAACACCACTTCTCAGGTACCACCGCGCAATGCACGACAACAACACCTTATGGAAATTCCACCGCACACACCACTTAACCAAACATCCAAACCCACTCCTCACACTTTACGGTAAGTCCAAACCCCCTCCTCCACTCCAAAAAGCTTTCTCACTAACCCTCCCTCCAGCCGACGCCGAACAAGAAATCTTCGATATCGCCGGTATCCCCCTCCTCACCTACCTCACCCTCAAAGTCCTCGGCCTCCCAATGAACTTCTACGATCTCTGGATGTGCCATCAATACATCGTCTTCACCGAACTTTTCGGCCACAGTGGTTTGCGCATGTACACCACACCACCTTCTCCCGCCTCCTGGTTCTTGGACCTCTTCGACGCGCAGCTCGTGACTGAGGATCATGATTTACATCATAGGAAAGGTTGGAAGAAGAGCCATAATTATGGGAAACAGACTAGACTTTGGGATAAGGTTTTTGGGACTTGTATTGAGAGGATTGAGACGGTGGATAGTAATGTGGAGTGGGAGAGGCCGGTGGGGTTGAATTTGATTGGGGGGAATTGATGGTGGATGGGTGGAGTGATGTGAGGAGATTTTTATGAGAGGAGTGAAGGAATCATGAGATACCCAATATGATAGAGAAGCGTTTACATCTTGCTGGCGATTGGCGCTTCACATCGTATGTTGCTTTCGCCGCGGTGTACAGTCGTTCCATCAAAGCTACCTTAAATTCATGCTCGCGGCAGTGATGTCGCGGTAATGTGCTCGACAGCTTGAAAAGATTCGCTCACGTCGGTGCGGTGCGGTGCGACCAGTCGACAGCGTGTCGCGTTTACTTGTGTATTCCTCCGTCCCGTCGTTCACAACCATGTTCCTTGCTCACACACCGCGCTCTTTCTCAGTCGCCAACATGACTCTGCTCGAAGAGTCGGCCACGTGCGTTCAGGTGCAGCAGATGCGCGGCGGCGCGTTATAGAGTCCCTCTTCTCCATGAAGTTGCGCGCAGGCAAACGTAATGATGAAAAGGCGTTTAAAATCCAGAAGATTGTCAAAAATTCCCTTCCGATCCGAAGACCTGCATGATATTAGCAAATGACGACGGATAGCTGAGTAGGAGGGTAAAAGGCCTTACCAAAAGGAGCGGTCAGTTGATAGTTTTCAACTAGCAAAAAAGCAATCTCGGACGAATCCTCACTGATATGCTTAAAGCCCGTGCACTTGAAGATATTAGTATGTGCAAAACATATGGGTTGGGTTGGAGATCTCACCTTAGACTGAAGAAGAAAGATTTTGTAAGAACGCGAGAATTCAGTCGAAGGTGTAGGTCGCGCAGCTGGTCTGAGCGTTTCTGCCGGTTAGTCAGAGCTGAACGACCAATCGGTAGTGGCCGTCATACACCGCCTTTGACCGTGGAGGCATTTGGTGACTTTGATCGTTGCCTGGACGTGATCGCTTTGGAGTTCGCATGTATCGTTTGTACGTTGAAGGATTCCAGCCACGATAATCTTTTCAGGCATGATCCCACATACTCTGCTCCGGTTATCGATGTTCAACTCCTTGCGAAAGAGCCTGTGTTGATCCAGAGAAATCGACCGTGAATCTGGTCTTAGAAGAGTGGAAGACCAAATAATCCGTGGGACGACGTCTGACAAGATTTCGCGCTAGGGATCCTCAAGTCATGTCAAACCAGGACCTGAGCTCAAATGACTCGCGCGACCATGAGGGCTGTAACTTCCTCACTCTTTGGTTTATTCTAAACGATCCGGGCTCTAAAGCAGAAATTCAAGAATAGAGATCTGTTCATCATGCACAGCAACAAGGTCGCAAGCTGCTGAAACGATCCTGGTCGCAGGTGCCATCGAACATATGTCCTGCTCTCACGCCAAGCGGACCTCGGCTTTCTCATTGCCCGCGGTTAACATGTTCCCCAAACATCATCACCACAATGTTGTGATATGATTGACGGTAATGCTCCTCTGTCTGACATGATACACAGCCTCAACGTGTCCAGGTAGGCTGTGATCAACTTCTATTAGGTCTTAACAATCTCCACGCACTCTCTACTCTCGCATCACAACATGGTATCAAAAGACAGCTACCCGCAAGTCCTACTCTTCGACATCGGAGGTGTTTGCGTGCGTAAGCTCAATCAATCCACCCTCACCTCGAGCCCAACCACTAACACCACCCAAGGTCGTCTCCCCCTTCCAAGCCATCCTCGACTACGAAAAGTCCAAAAACATCCCTCTCGGCTACATAAACTTCGCCATATCCGCATCCAGCCCTGACGGCGCCTGGGCCAAACTCGAACGCGGCGACATCCTTCTCGACCAAGGATTTTTCCAACACTTCAAACACGACCTACAAAACGAGTCACGATGGCGTGAATACTATGCCCGATCCCTCTCCAAGACCCGAAACACAAGCCTCCCCCAAGCCGCCGAAGAAGCCGCATACCAAGTCCCAGCAGTACCCGACATTGACGTAGAATGGCTATACTGGGAAATGATGCGAGTAGCTCGCGAACCAGATCCATATATGTGGCCAGCCTTACAGAAACTCCGTCGAGCAGCAGATACAACGCATGAAGGGAGATTGATCTTAGCTGCTTTGAGTAATACCTCGATTTTTCCTCCTAATCATCCATTCAACGATGATTCAACACCTGAAGGGAAACAAAACAAGGAATTAAAATCAGTCTTCGATATTTTCGTCAGCAGTGCACATGTCGGTATGAGGAAACCTCATGAAGAAATATATCGGTATGCGATGGTGAGGTTACATGAGTATGTGAAGTTGAAAGAGATAGGGATGGGGGTGAGGGCAGAGGATATTACGTTTTTGGATGATATTGGGGGGAATTTGAGGACGGCGAAGATGTTGGGGATGAAGACGATTAAAGTTACGTTGGGGAGGGCGGATTTGGCTGTGAAGGAATTGGAGAAGATTACGGGGTTGGAGCTTAGTGAGAAGAAGGCACGGTTGTAGATTGGAGTTGATCCCAGACTATATAGACGGATGGCACCGACAGCTAGATCGTGGAATAGAACGCAAGAATACATCACCGCAAATCCGGGACTCGTAAAGGATCCCAAACTTCATTTCCTTCGACAACCTCATCAGTACCATTCCCAAACGGCACCTCCTCAACCTCACAAGTCGTATTCACCGGCGGCAATTCTCCCGTCCGAAAATATCGTTTCACAAACTTCTCAGTACAATCACTTTTCGCCGCCAAACTACAATGTCCCGGCGTATCCACCTTCAATGCCACAGCCCCTTTATACCCTCTCGCCATCTTGATCGCATTCCCAAGAGGCGTAACAGGATCCGCAGTATTCCCAATAAAAAGCAAAGGATGCGACGTATTCCCGACAAAAGGTGCCACAAACCGTGATTTAGCCCGAATACTGAAATGTGTACAACTAAGTCTAATCTTCGTCCATGCATCTCCAATCGAAGGTGAAAGTTTGTCGAGCTGTTTCCAGTATTCTTTGAAATCGTCTCGTGTCATCCAGCTTTGGTCTTCGGCGTCGGTGCAGGCTATGGCCATTGTTGCGTCCCAGTCGAGGGAATCGTCTGATTTAGATTTGTTTCGTAGGGCGTCGAGGTAGCTATATGGAGAGAGTGGGCAGTGGTATTGATGGTGAGGTTTTAGGAGTTGGGCGAAGCGGGTTCCGTTGCCTTTTTCAATGTCGGAGAGGAGGTTGGCCATGTAGGGAAAGCCTTTGATGGGACTGTAGAGGTTGGCGAAGATGAGATTTTTGGCGTCGGAGTAGGTGATTACTTCGGGGTATGGGCCGATGACGGGGAGCTGTACGAGGTAAGCAAGTTTCCTAGATGTGTTAAAAGGCTTATATTTACCGGGTTGTGGTAGAGGGATTCGATGATGGCAAGTGTTCGATTCTCGACACCTTGCGGAGTGCTTGCGCCTGTTTCGTTTGCCAAGGCACAGGTCGGATATCCAACTCTTGCGCAGTGGTAGTAGAAAGAGTCCATGTCGGCTTCGCTATCTACGAGATTGTCGTACCACCACGCCTTTCTGTAGTCGTAAGCATCAACGACACCATCGACGATCAGGCGGTGAATACGGTCCGGGAACATTGCTGCGAATGTCATGCCCAGATAAGAACCGTAAGAGAAGCCCCAGTATTGAATCTTCTCATGGCCAGGCTTGTATATCAGTCGCTTTCGCTGCTCTGCGAAACGGGGACCTTGCATAAAGGGGTGCGACACCCAATGTTTGGTTTCTCGCTCTCGCCATGCTCCATGTGCCTCGATCAGCGACACCATGTCCCGAGCGACCGATGCTGTGCTCATGTATTCTTTGATATCAGCCTTACCATGAACAGTCGGAAGTGAGCAACTCCCTCCATGCGCCGTGGCCATCGACCAGAGTCTTCCAAGAGCAGCATCAGACGACGCGAGTATGCCTTCTTCCATGATACGCATTCGCCATGCTTGTGCAATACTGCTGTCTTGAAAGCACCTCATCATCGGGGTCGAAAACTGCACTCCTCTAGGATCAAAGCTGATCAAATCAAAGTACTTCTCATTCTCCGAATCAACGATCTTCTGTATCTTATCTCCAGCTCTGAGCATGAATTCGATACCACTCCCACCAGGTCCTCCAGGATTAAGCAAGATTGCTCCTCCATATTCTTTATCTATTGTTGATGCCAAGGCAGGTTTGCGAATGACAGCCAAGCTAATTGTGGCATTTGTTGTTCCGTTCCAGTAATCCATGGGTAACTCCAGCTTGGCACATTGATAATCGCCATGATTGCTATAGCACCTGGCATAGTCCAAAGTTTTGGTCGTGGGTGCTGTATCCCAGTCGAATTTGCGTAGGCCTTCGTGTTTGCAAAGTCCTGGCGCACAAGCTTCGAGGAAATGCCAATGATAAGCAAGGCTCAATAATAAGGCGAAGCATAGCAACACCGTGGAGACGAATCGGTAAGAGGTATTGCGGATTGGTCTTAACAGCCATGGTTGCGCTGATTCTTCCTGCTTCTCGTCTTTGGTGCTAATGTTGAGCTCACACCTCAACGGCGGCTGTCTGAAGGGAAACATTCCAAGTTCTCATAGGTGCTGGTAACGAATGTGAGCTCGGGAGTACATATGCAGCGATAGAATACTGATCCTCCAGACCTGCAGATATATCGTCGCATAACCCGGAATGCGTAACATGTTGGGCAAGTAGCACCTTCTCGATGGAGTTCGAAGCTGCCCTGTGCGTCCCCGGTAGCAGCTTCCAACTCCGCCAATGCCAAGCTTGTCTCTTGCCGAGATAGCACATTGTCACAACGGCAGTTTAAAGATGGACAAGAAAATACAAAGAATATCTTTCGAATGGATTATGTTGTGTCAACAAGCCCGAAACTTCGTGACTCATCACGTTGTGGCTCCTACAAGAAAATGCTTCACCTGTTCGGTATAAGGGTACGCCTCCGAAAATGCCATCCTTCACAATGCATTACAATTGCAAGTGCAGTGCTTTCACATACATCGTCAATATCGCGACAATGATGATTCTTTCTCTTTCAATTTCAAGAATTTGTTGCGGGTCCGGTACCGCATAGATCAGTATCGTTTAGGTCTAGTCTTGCCAATCCCAAACTGTTTTTAGGAACTGGTGCATATCAACTCGTTTCTGCATCATGTCCACCATCCAAGGGTGTTTAAGTATATGCCACGGAGTTGCTCGTCGGTTCGAATCTTTTTCCAGGCTGTAATACATGTTAGCATAAACTCTTCAATTGAAAGTGTATTCCCAGCTTACCAGCATTCAATGAAGTACTTGAAGTTTGGACTCCACTTGAGTCCATTCTCCGGTTCATCCTTCAGTTTCGGTATCGGTTGTCGGACGATATATGTAAGGAGATCTATCAATCCTGCACGAGGATTCATTTCCGTGCCGTCTGCTGGGAAGGGGAAGCGATGCTGGGCTACCTCGAGCAAGGTCACACCTAAGCTCCAAACATCGCTAGTGATTGTGTAGCTTTGGCCAGTGATTCTTTCGGGTGCCATGTAGTAGCTGGTGCCAATGAATGTGTTCGCGTCACCTTTAGTTCCAAACTCGCCACTCACGCCAAAGTCGCAAAGCTTGACCTCGCCTTGCCGCGTGAGTAAGATATTGGATGGCTTGATGTCGCGATGAATGATTCGGTGACCATGCAGATACGTCAGCCCGTTCAGCACGCCTTCAGCCACTTTGCCGAGGACCTTTTCGCCAGTACGACCACCAAGCTTTTTGACTTCTCGGTAGATGCTGTCCAAAGAGCCGCCTTCGCAGAACTCCATGCTGATTCCTATGGTTCCAGCGGTATCGTCCATGAAGGCGCCATAGTATTGGCATATGTGTGCAGACGCACACGACTTGTTGAAAGACAGTTCTCGCACAATCTGCTTTTTGACGTCCGGGTTCGGGTCTGTGGTGATGATCTTGAAGATTTTGTTAGCCTGCATCCCGAACCTGATCATAATGCCTTCCCATACCTTCAACGCAAACACCGTCTTGCCCTCTTTCAATATGCATCTCGTCACAGCACCTCCTGCACCCTCACCCAGGCTACCGAGCTCCACGATGCGTCCGTCCTTCTTCGCCGCTTTCCAACCAGAATCGTCCAGATCTTCCACGTCCAGAGGCCGTCCCTTTTCCAGACTCAGCTTCTCCAGATCGGGTAGCAATCCTTGCATGCTTCCCTCTCGTGTCATCTCCACGCCTGACGTCGCGGAACTGCTGCTGTAGGCCGATGATGGGTCCTTGAGCATGTCGGCAAAGTTGAGTGCCGATATCGACGAAGTGGTCGACACGGATCCATTTTGCGTGGTGTTTGCTCCAAAGCTGTTGGTCCTGCTGTGGACCGACTCTCCACTGCTTTCGCCGCTGGCAGAAATGCCGCCTGGCATCTGCAATGGAGGCAGCTTCCTCTTGCCTTGCGCGTTCTCTTTTGGGGTATGCGAGGTACCCATGGGAGTGGCTAGACTCAGCTTGGGCGGCTGCTGCCTTTGCGGTATGGACAGCGGTGGCATTGCGGAGTTCTCTGACATGGGTGGTGCTGCAGCGCTGTTCACGGGACGTACATGCGGTGACGCAGGTATGGCGAGGCCGAGTCGTGGCACCTTGCTACCGCTCTGCTGGCGACCAGCACCGGGCACAGGCGGGCGCAGAAGAGGTGCGGGAGAAGCCATATTCGAGCGATCGGCGGCGGGATCGAGTGAGTTGAGGTCGGCCACGGTGGGCGACTTCACACAGGCGGCTGTCGAAGAGGAGCGCGGCGCCCTCTTGACAGCCCACAGTCGGCGAGCAGATGGTGATTTCGGGGTCTCGCCAGGCTGGCTGAGTCGTGCACTCGTCGGAGGCACAGAACGATGATGCGTTCTCCAAACTGGCCTTCTCTTGCAGTGACGTTAATATGCAGCAGGAGGTGAAACGCGGTGGGTCAACGGCCGTCTCGCGTGAAGTGGGAGGCTGCGTGTACGTGCGGGTGGATGTACTCTATGTCGTGCCGGGCTGCGGGCCTCCGGGACAATGCAATGTTTGTGTAGCCCGATGGTCACTCCGAGTGGTGGTATTCTGTAATCCAAGCGGAGTCCAAGAGTCGAGTTTCAGAGTGTTGGTGTTGTTCAGGTCAGGTCAGCTCGGGCTGATGAGGTGTCGTGAGTGTGGCAGTAAATTGGTAGCAAGCATGTGCTCAACCAGAGTCCACGATGCACCTTGCACCACTCTTCAGGTCACTCGCCTGGCGCCGAAGCTAGCGCTGCACTAAACTGCTACTGAAGAGCGGCGGCCCAAGGCCATCAATACCCGATATCGATATCCCACTGTGACTGCGCTGAGTGAATGAGTAATGTTGGCAGACAGTGGCGGCGATGAGTGATGCAGAGAGAAACACACACGGCGGAGATGTTGTTGCGCACTCGAAAGCTGAGGCAGACAGGCAGGATTCTCGCCAGGCCGGGGCTGCAAATGACTGATGGATGCAGCGTTTGTTGGCTGTCACTGCGAGCTGCTCCTCGTAGCGCCCGATCTTAAGCGGAGTGCGGGTACTGCACAGTGTGTGAGAGAAGGCTCGGCGCTTGTTGGAGGAAGCGTGAAGGGTCTGATGCAGTCAGTGGTGCTTGGTTGTCGTCTCTCTGTTTCAGAATCCACAACTCCAGATCGACAGGAGAAAATGCCGTGCATACCAAGCACTTATTATCGACAATCGTAGAAGGCGGCCGTCTCAAAAGCGACAGCAGCACCGACAAAGACGTGTCCTGTTCACTCTTGCCGCCGCTCCGCCATCGCCGGTCGCAGCATCATGTCCATCGCCTCATGCGTGTCTGGCGTGTCGGTCACGGATAGGTACGAAGACTTCTAGGGCTGCAGGCCACCAACAATCTCACCTCACCACGCCCTTGACTGCTCTACTTTCGGCCTGCTCATCCGGAAGCGCCTCTGACGCGCATGTCGCCATTGGCTGCACCTTCTCACAAGCTCATGCTACTCATGCTTCTCTATGCCGGCATGACAGCCTCTCTATGCTGCTTCTAGCTGATGCCCACCGCATTCCTCACGACCGGTTTCTGCGAGAGCAGGGCGAAAGCGGTGGAAGGATCATGACTTGCTTTGCGGTGTCCGCGTACCTGCTGCGTGGAAACCAGGCTCTGCACAAATGTGCAGGCCGACAGGGAGGCCGTTGTACGAGCTGACGTCTGACGTATACGGGTACCTCCTTTCAAGGCCTCACATCTTTAGCCAGCAGCGATGTCTCCGCTACGGTTGGCCCGCCGAACACACGACTGAACACTCAATGGCCTCTCGACCGGATCTTCTCGCGATGTGAAGCGTGGCATTCCTGGCCGTTGATGGTGAAGCTTCTGTCCCGCACAACTCTAATATGGAACCACAAGTTCCAGGCCATCGCACCCATCGCAGGTGATCAGGCTGCTGTTTCAAGATTCCTGTCCTCGGAACACTGGATGTTTGTGCAGATCATCGGAGCGATCATCATCGCTCGAAGACCGAAGCGCACTTCATCTGGAATTAAGCCTCGATCTACATTCTCGGATAGCTGCGCATCGACAGAGTATCACGATGTTTCATATGTATTGAGCCGCTTTTCATACCCGCCAACCTGGATGAACGCAAATCAGGACGATACCGATTGCGAAGACTCACGTCAGAGACAACGTCTTCGCGGCACATGAGCCTCTCTACTTGCACCTCAGTCACATCAGATCGCTGCTTACTATCCACATGGTATGCGATACAGTTTGCGAGGCTGGAATCTATTACCACTTACAGCTCATCCGTACTACTTTGCGGGTCCATCCGGCTATGTTCAAGGATTGGATGGCTACGATATTAGAGAAAAATGAGAGGAAATATGAGAATCTGGCTACGCTTCAAGAGTTATCAATGATTTCGCTACGAATCCGAACAAATGTCTATTGCCATGAACCCCACCATCGGCTCTATCTGATCAACAATGCTCTACCCGGGACTGCGCTACTGTTCAGCATCCACTAATGAACGGGGATATCCGCTGCCATCTGTCGATTTGCTCTCGACGGGTTGACTCAAAGGCGACCATACTACGGCTGTCGCAAAGGTCAACTTCCTTATACGGCCAATCGTCGATTCCGGCTGGCTGGCACTGCTGCGCTTCAGGCTCGCTCGTCCTTTCGACTCCATTCAGCCAAGCGTTGATCCGGGTGTCATCTCTGGTGATAGCGAAGAAGGTGTCCTTCTCTTCGTCGCTCGCATCGTACCCAAGACCATGTCGGCCATCCTCGGGGTAATCCGCAAAACACTGAGATTGATCGTCGAGGAGCAGATCTACCTCCGCTTCATGTGCCGCGATTCGAGCCTCCTTCAGAGCTGCCTCTGCCTCCACGAGTTCATGGGTGATTTCTCCAATTCGTACTTTCCAACGCAGATCAAAGGATTCTTGGTCAACGTCAAGAGCATCTTCGCCACTGTACCACGCCTGTAGGTTGTTTTGATGCTCTCGACTCCGTTCAAGCTCCTTCATGTCGAATTGCTCTTGGGCCTTCTCGACACGGTCCTTGGCTTGCCAAAAGGCTATGCTGATGTCCTGCGCGGCCTGCTCTTCTGGTGTTGGCGTTGGCATTCGGTATTCGAGGTGATCTCTGGAAGTGTCAAGAAGCGGCGCGGAGCTATGCACCTCCATAGGCCCTTCCTCGAAAACATCGAAATCGTCCTCAGGATGCTCGAGAGATGAATACATCTTCTGGTATTCTTGCTGGAGGTCAAAGCTCTCGACCGGCAATTCATCCTCCCTTTGAGGTTCCAAGAGCTCCGCATATACGAACGCTTCGTCGAGAATTTTCGCGACTTGGGCTTGCGCCTTGATCACCAGGTCAGCCTTCATCTTCAGGTTCATGGCGACTGTATCCCTCCTGTTATCCATATCGATGACGAGAAGTTCAAGCACCTCGAGCTCCTTTTGAAGAGCTTCAACCGCCTCGGCTCCCCCATTCGCTTCTTCATGCGAGATTCGAGCCTCGTGGTTCAAAATCTCGCTTCTCAGCTTTGAACGGAACTCGTCGATCTCTTCCTCCTGCGCCTCTGCGTAGCGCTGCTCTCGTGAGAACAGTCTTTGCATCTCGCTTGACTTTTTAATCTTCTGGGCAAGGTCGTACGTGATCAACAAGGCAGCGCATTGGGTGACGCCGTCACTGCCGAGCACGAATCTGGTCACTGGTGTGTAGTCCTCCTCGGCTTCGTCTGTGAACTTGACGTACTTGCTATCCCGCATGGCCTGTTCCGCTTCAGGATCCCAATCCTCAAGTTCGTTTGGCACCTCCTGGATTTGCTCGGAAGTCTCGAAGAGCGGGTGTTGGTCGTCGTTGTTGTTGTCACCATCGCCTGCGGTCTCGTCGCGGTCTTCATACTGCTGGTCCGCTTCTGCTTCTGGGGCCCAATCCTCAGGTTGTGGGTCCTCGGACGGGTAGTGTACACCATTTTCGCTAACCGCCTGCTGATCGTGGGCGTTTTCCAGGTCATTTGCGAGCTCAGGAAGGGTGGTCGGCGTCTCGTGTATTGACGCCATAGAGATGTTCTTACACTCGGGCTGCTGGTCATCTGTCGTTTTGAGGTCATTCTCGCCTTCAGCATGGGTGGTCGACGTTGCCTGCGTTGGTTCCAGAGAAGCCTTCTCACACTCGAGCTGCTGGTCATCGGCGGTCTTCTGGTCAGTTCCAACTTCAGCATCGCTGGTAAGTGTCTCCTGTGTTGTTGGCCCATAGACCTGATCACATTCAGGGCGCTCTAGCGGTCGACGGCGACCAATCAACGATGGCAGCGGGTTCTTGAGCGAACCATACTGTCTCACTCGATGGTACAGGTCTACGATAGCACCCATGGTGTTTCGCGAGTCAACTTTGAATGTGCGGCGCTTCGAGCTATCCTTGGTACGCCTTCGTTGAAACATGTCGAGTTTGCTCGATGATTGTCGGAACATGTTTGCGGTATTCGGCAAAGAACTCAGTCCAGAGGTGCTTCGATGAAAGGTAGGGTCAAGACTCGACTATATGTTTTTCTTCCCTTGTGTGTTTGTTCTTCCTGACACCCTTTGTCCTGGTGAGAACAAAGCATTCAACTTTCTACACTTTTGCGTTGTCCGACACGATGATGCGCGGCAGAAGTTCCTGTTCACCCATGATAATGGGTGAACGCATATATTCACTGCGAACACAACACCACTATATCCCATTCACTCCAACATCATTCACCAGGCCTCTCCCGCCTCAGCCATGGGGTTTCTACATTCCCTTCGCGCTGCTGATCAGCTACACTCTACTCTTCGCATCACATCGAGTTACCCAAACAACCTCCCGAACTCAGCTACACTCTACTCTTTGCGTCACACCGAGTTCCCCAAGCGACCACCTAAACGATATCTTAGGTAGACAAGCTCAGCATGCCGCTCGCGGAGAAGAATCCAAATGTGCCGACCTACACTAGGTCCAACCTTAGCCAAAGCGTTGTAGTCCCGGAGGCTGGCTCATCAGACGGTCTCAAAAAGCCCTCCACTGCGTTGAACGCAGCGGCGCCGGCGTTCGTTGGCATTGCGAGAGCGACTACGCAGGCCTCGACAGGAAATCGCACTCCGGGCATTCCTTCAGCACGCCCGAGAGCGAGCGCGGTAACAGCGACAGCGGCGTCAAAGCCCATCGGAGACACAAGTCCCTCAACACAGGCGGCGACAGGGAATCGCCCGGCGGCAAATGCTGCAACAGGCCCGAGAGCGAGAGTGGCTCCAAAGGCGGCGGTGTCCAACCACACCGGAAACACGACGGCTGCAACGCAGGCGTCAACGGGACCACGTCTAGCAGGATCGAATCTCGACCAGATCGCTGGGACTATGGCGGCCATGGCCATAACAGGCTCGAGAGGGAAGGCACCGCCAGCTGCATCGGCCTTACCGCAGCACATGCGTCCAGCACAACAAGCGCAGCTTGCAGCGGCATCGAAGACGGTGTCACGGCAAAACTTCAAGCCTCCCCATCTGCGGCCAGTTCAACCAGTACAGCCAGCACAACCGGGACAATCTCCAGTACCTTCTACTACGACCTCGCAACAAGCGGGGCCTACCGCACAGCCCAGCTCACCACTACACACAGCAGCCCTAGTACCTCAGATCCCGTCCGCGGCGCCGGCACCAGCAGGAGCGACAGTAGTCGCAAACGCTCGCGCATCAACTTACCACGGCAGTATCCTGTCCTCGGTCCAAGCGCCTAATGTTCATCATCTCAGACCCCGTTACTTCAGCAACGGGGTCTGCACACTGGGCCCGTATAATGAGCAGACCTTCGAGCCAGGCGATGTGATCTCAGGCCCTTTTCACTCCCCCAATCTGGACAAACACCTTGACAAGTCTTCGAAGGATTTGACGATATCAGCGGAGGACTTCCCAATTTTCTCGAAGCGACGGATGTTTGTGGTCTTGTTCAAGAGTAAGGAGCAACTGTATGCGGTGCCCTTGTATTCGTGGAACTCGACCGGCATCACGAAGAAAATTGACAAGCACATCGGCAAAAGAGATCCAAAGAATAAGATACACGACTATGTCGAAGTCGTTAACTTCAAGCATGTTGCCAAATTCAAGCAGCAGGGCGTCCATCCGCCACTCCAGTTCGTACACAGGGATCCGAATTCGGAGTTGACGGAATTCACGACCTGCCATGTCTTGGCAGGCCACATGATGGACTTCAAGGAGGACATTACGAGGATTGGGAGGCTCACCGAGGGTTCTTTCAACGATTTGATCAAGATCAGAGAAGAACGTGAGAGTTACTACATGAAAGAAAGCAAGCGAAAGAGCAAGTGGCCAAAGGACGGCGAGATCGATCCGCGGCTGAAGCTGCCGGGACGTTGATAGCAGAGTAATGCATCAATACTTGGCAATAATTACGCTGTTTCTGCCCTCTTTGATTTGTACCGTCTTTTTTCTGGTCTAATAACTTGGATAGTACACTGAACGGCAAGGCTTTTGCCTCTTGAAACGGTCTTTGGCATCACAAGCCGCTGAATTTGCAGACTCAAACACTGCCCGGTCATCTTGCACAGCATCTAGGCCATCCTGTGTGTCTTAGTCGATAGGTCTGAGACATTCTTGAGACATGTAGCAAATTCTACCTAGACTACTGCCGCAAATGACCATCAGCTGATGATAAAAGGCAGGAGTCTCGCTCTTGATCAACACAACTCACAATACATCAAAAGCCTTATACCTCATTCAACATACCTTTCTCTTTTATGTCATGTCATATACACTTTTACAGAAAGCTATACCCACTACATCCAGTAACCTCTACAACAGAGCGGAACCGACCGTCACCACGATAGCCAAATCAAGGCAGCTCTAGACGTTCGAAAGACCATGAGTGTTATCACGAACCTGTACAATCCAGTGAGAAAGTATGGTCCGCTCAAGAACCATCTGCCATCGTTGAATGGTCGCCCTGGACTGCTTTTGCCGACAACGACTCTGCAGGCTCAGGTACAACGCGCACACCTTCCGTGCCGGAGACGAGTTCTTTCCATACCAAGTCTCTAACACGGTCGCGGGAAACGGCATGCCCAGTCATGCTGGTACCATGTAGACCTCGGCGCAGGCACCGAACGTACATCCCAGGGCACAGGAAGGCTACTTCGATAACGGGATGTGCGTGAAAGACATCTACACCTCGTATACCTTTTGATGTGGAGACGTGATTTCGTTTCCATACCACGTTTCCCACATGAATCCTACTTTGGCACCGGTAGATGTGGTGAAATCAGCCTATGGCCCGGTCTACTCCCAGCGTCGGATGGGGGTAGTTTATTACAAGACTAATGAGCAGCTGGCGATCCTACCACATTTCTCCTGGAACTCAAAGGGTATTATCAAGAAGGTCGACTCAAGACGTGCAAACGACGATCCGAAAAACCATTTGATGTGAATGGATATACTCCCCAGAACCCAAACGCGCCCACGCTGGAGATCGGGTACTTCTCGACACTCGGCATGATGGACCAGAAGATGATAGTAAGTTCCTTTCATTTGGCGGCTGTTCGAGAACGCTTGCTAATCTTGCGACCTAGGTGATTCGACTTAGCGACCCAATTTCGTGGCCTTCGCATGAGTGCTATGATCTGGAAGGCGGCCGAGTCTCTGTTCGTGGGCCCACTCTTCTACTCGTCAAACAGAAGCATCAGTCTCAAGCTCAGCAAGAACATGAACCCACGTGACCATGGCCTTGGTCTTATTCATGACGAGGAAGCACTCGAGCAGGCATATGAAGTCCAAGCGCAACATCGAGTCCCACTCGCGGGAGAACCGCGCTCAAACAGAGAACGCTCGGAAGATCATCCAGAACAACGATGCCAGAGAACAAGATCATGTGGCGCGGAGATTCTACTTCATCTGCCCTCGCAGCAGTCTTTCTATACTCAACGATGTTCGACTCGTCTCATTCTTTCGATGTTTCTTCAGTCTTGCGTGACTTATGTCTCCAATTCTCTTGTATCCCTTTTGTGATACAAGTCACCTTGTATTTCGTGGCTCTGATCATCTCCTTCATTCGCCGATTGATGTGAGTGCTTCAAGCACATCGTATTTGGCATGCCAGGAGGGATAAAAAGCTTGCCTGCGAGCATTAGCCACCATTCCCACTGCCGTGAAGCTGCCGCAGCACCCGCGCTATGCCCCAGCCTTCTAGGGCTAACATCTCAGCCGTCTATGTGTATCAATCCTATGTCCCGTTTGGCCACATGAAAGGTACTGTCCGCTGTGTACTCATTATGCAGTATGAGTTGTTCTATGCATGCAAACTGCACGCTGGATCCTGAAATCCAGATGTTCAAGTCGGAAGGTCCTTGTCAGGTTCCAGGTTGCTGGATCGGCCCCATCCGATGATATTCTGCGAGTCTTGTAGCAATGCGATCGAATTTTCGCGCTTGATGCTGGTCAATACCTTCTCGGTCCAGGCCATCTTCGGAAGATCCAGGACTTTTGAGTACCATTCTGAGGCGTAGTGCAGCGGTCCGACAGATCGAATCACACCGCAGAAGCCGAACTTGGGCTGTGTCAGCCATGCGATGCTTTGGCAGAGGCGGTCAGCGATTTCGTTGGCTTCTGCTACCAGAGTTGTCTCTGATTTTGGCAGCACTGGTGACGAGTAAAGCCGATTCAAGTCGTACATGGCCTGCTTCGTCTGTAGAAGACAGAACCAGTATGTGACTTGAGCACTTGCATGCGAGAAGGATGGAAAGCAAACGACTTTCGTGAATATGTCTTGAGGAGCATCTCGCGTATGCTTCTGGAATTCTTTGAAGCTCTCCACATCCTTCTGCCAGTACGGCTGGGCTTGGAACGAGGAATACCACACCAAGAGCCAGGCTTGGGTGTCGCGCTCCATTCTTGCCAAGTCCGTCATGGCGCTGAACATCTCCCCTGCGTCTTTCCTTTGTCTTTGCATGGCGCCGTCTGCTTTCTCGAGAACGCCTGGGGTGTCAATGATCTGCTCAGTCAGAGCGGACATCAAACCATCAGTCAAAGCAGAGCACTGTTTCCAAGCTCGTCCAGCGAATGGCACTTTTTTGCGTTCAATGCAGCCTGAGATCGCGGCCAAGTGTCGAAAGTTGTAACACAACAACTGGGCAAACTTTGAGTAATCTCCTTTCGGTCCGCGAGCTAAGAGCATATCCCTCAAGCCGCGATGGTGCGTTTTCCATGGATGCCCACCTCGTGCTAGAGGAGAGTACATCTCACAGAAGCCGAGGAGATAAACAGCGCCGAGGACGCCGTCGTCGTACATGGCATTGGGCTTTTGAAGGTCAAGGTTGAGACTCGCGACAGCCGCTTGGTATCTATGCTGTGCCTCGCCTATCAGCCGCTGATCTCGGTGTGAAGTCCCAAGTTGGATCAGTGAGATCGTGTCCACTGCTGCGCTCATCGAGGGGCCCATCGCCTGTAGACTCTCTCGCGACAGGAACTTGGTGTACATAAAGTCTGTTTCGTGGTCTGTGATACCGCTAGGAAAGTATAGTCTCAGGAACTCTTCCTTGAGCTGCATTCTGCTTGCCTCGGGGCTGTTGAAGGATATAATACTCGACGAAGGTGTTGACTCGCGATCGATGGGGACGTAGTCCTCATCATCAATCGATGACGGGGCTGACGATGGCGACCGATGCTCCAATGCGTGAGCCATCGACTCGCTGCTCCGCGATTGGTGATCGGATAACGACCCATTGCAACCTCTGCAACTTGGAATGTTGAATGGGCAGAGATATGTCGGCATCGGCTTGGAAGGCCAGTTTCCTCCGAAATCGAGAGAAGATGAATATGGCAAGGCTGCTCCAAACGCTGACAAACTTGCGTATGGCGAGGAGTGCTCGGATGCAATAATGATTGGAGTCCAGTATGAAGACATGCCTGCAGAGAGGCTATATCAAACGCGACTGGAAATTGACATGGCAAGCTTCTTGAGGGATGGTGCCAAGGACGCGAGGTGGTCTTGAGTCTTTGCCAAGCCGCAATATCTGAATCGACACAAAGGAAGGCCAGGAACGAATTATATTGTTGCTGTCGGAACCAGAGCTGAGCCGACAAAGAATCGAGGATCTGTTTAGCTGGCTGGGGATGTTAGGGCCAGATCTGAAGAAGTATCATCGTAGAGGCCGATCCGATGGGGTATTTTTGTTGCAAGATACTTGGCCGTTGCGTATCAGCCATGATCGTTTACTACATACGATCATGGCGAAGTCTAATAGACTTAGCCACGCAATTCAAAGCCTAGCAGCACTGGATCATAAAGCAAAGCACATGGCCCTCCTGCAAATGTGGGGCGAAGGATTTTAGTAACTGCTCGAGAGGCCGGTGAGTGTTACTGCGCTAGTGTCCAGATTCTGAGCAACATGCAGGTCCCGGCCAGAAAATTGTATGAGCCAGCGGTGCCCTTGGACTTGCTAGTCGCTCCTATAAGGCTGTTAGTGCAATCGGCCATTTCCGTGTCGTGGATGCCGCGTCCATGGGACATATGCAGACGGAGCAGTAAGCAGGCGACTGCTAAGCGAAGCCAAGCGAAAAGCTTGTACGTTCAGCTTTGATGCTGATACCAGTCCACGGCTTCCCTCTCTGGCTAGACCAAAGACTTTTGCTGTAGGGTCCAGAAAGGATGACTTGGAGGGTTGGCTATTTAGTGCATTTGGTGAAAGCAAAATTGCTGACTGTCCTGAATGTGTGCCACAAGGCATGCCAGATTGAGGTATACCGGAGCCAGTTCTGGTGAAGGTGTCGGTACTTGACGACGCCCTACAATGTCTCTATGTTGCCCTTGTGATCCTGCCGGGCCCACACCTATAGCGCAACGAGCGTGTCACGGTAAGCAAGTTCGGCGATATGGACAATAGATGGCCAATTTAGGCCCTGATGTGTCGTGATGGATGTTCCGCCTTCCCGTAGATTTCTAACAGTCTGCACCCGGGTCCCGGGTCAGTCAGTGAATCGATCTTGGTCCGCAACATCTGTAACATAATTGTGGCAGAGCTTTGAACCTGGCTTTGCGATGCGCTGTTTCTCAGCCATCTGCTCCGGTGCCTTGAAGTACCAGCGGGAGAGCAGCATAGAGGCCGGCCGGTGAGAAGCTCCTTGAGCAATGCACTCGCATACCGCCTTCAACGTGAAAATTGCTCATGTTTCTTGCAGTATACACCCTGCGCCGAAGACGATAAAGGCGGTGACTTGTCGACTGGATTGTGGTGGCAGTGTAGCGGTATGGAAGTCTTCCGAGGTGGAGAAGTTCACACGTCATTGTTGGTCAGGATTTGCCGTGCCGTCTCTCTAGCAACGCCAGGCGCATCGTGAGGCTTCCAGGTTCGATTGTGAACGCGACATCGACTCTGGCGCTTCGCCTTTGCCTATGACTTCGCACGTTCCCTTCCTAGCTGTACGTCCTGACGCGCAGTACAGTGATAAGGTCACGTCGCGCGACTTTTCACACACGAACGGCATCATCAACATGGACACGGTTCGCGATGCGCCCGCTCAAGCGAAACAGGCTGCCTCACGCGTCCCGGCAGCCTTCAAGTTCCCTCTGGTTGTCGTTTTGACCGTCGTTCTGAGCACAGTTCTTCACACTCTGGTCGCAGACTTTACTGGGCCTGAGCTTGCGTCTGTCAGTCGAAGTCTTGCAGGATGGCAGATCGGGATCATAAGCAGTTGGAAGCTCGCAGAGCTGGGCTTGGCTTGGTACATGCGCTTTGATTGTAGGTGTAGAGATCCTCCAAGAAAAGACCGTAGCTAACGAACTACAGACTCCGACCTCGCATGGTTGACGCTCCTCAGCAATGTTCCCTTCTACTACTTGCTCAACACCTTCTACGGAGTCGAATACTTCGCCGCTCTCATTCCACTCTTTATCGACGTCAGTACGATCGCCGTACCTTTCGCCTTACTTCGTAGCCTCAATCGCGCTCGCGCAACTCCTACGACCGCAAATCAGATCGTAGCTCAAGATCTAGGAATCCAAGTTGTGACAGCCACCTTGGGCGCCAGCTTATACGCGATCACCATCTACGGCAGCTTCTACACCTGGCTCCCGCAGTACATGGTTGTACATTTCGATGGACTCAGAAGTGTACAAAAGGCGCACGATGCAGGCCTTCCCTTGCTCCTGGCTTTACTCGGACCAGTCGGATATGCTACGACACAGTTCATCTTCGTACCCGCCGTGGGCTCTGCAGGAAATCCAGGGCTTACTGATCCAAAGCTCAAGCCGGAGAAAGTACCTTTCAACCCAGAAACCGCCACTTTGAGCGAGACAGTAGCCTGGAACCTCGGCTTTAGTGAGGCTGGGTTCTCGCAGAGAGCAGAAATCCTGGCTAAGCGATCTTTTATCTTGGCGGCATCTTCATTCGTCAACACGTTTGTCCGCACATACGTTACAGTCGAGGGAACGGAACTCTTAGGTGCGGTTGGCTGGGCAAGCGTATGGAGCGTGGCGGCAGGAGTTACTGGTCTTGCTTTCTCCTGGGTTGGAGACGAATAAGTGATTGAATCTGTGCAGGAGAAAAGTACATGGAATTAAGGACATTCTGTACACAGCGCAAGGCGCAAAGATACCCCCATATGTGTGTTTTGTAAATGTGCGAGATATAGTGGAACCAATGCCTTCAACCACGTGCAAAGCCCCACATCTGCGTCTTTTCTGGCAGGAACCTTATGAACCTTGGGAAGCTCTGTCTATATATTTAACTTCCTCCATCGCAACTGACCTCCAGAAGAGCCGTTTAGTCTCGAAAGTGTCGCATCGATTTGTCTCACTTGCACCGGTACCTGCGCAATATGGCAGCTTCCCATGACGTGTGGCACCAGCCAAGCCAAAGAGGCTCCACCGCCGCCTTCCACTGCTTGTTTCTTGCGCAAGCATGCATTTATCCTGGTCCGTTTAGTTGACGATAATCTTCGCATGCATCTTTGTCTCCCTGATTCTCAAAGTCGCCATTCCTTGGCCTCGAGTCACAACATTCGCACATATCAAGATGAAAAGATTCTTGGACAAAGTCAAGGACAAGGCATTCTTCGATAGCCCGCCCAATGGCTCCGCAGACCAGCAAGAAGCACCGAAGCAAGATCAGCCACGTTCGATGCAGCCTGTCACGCAACGAGACGTAATCAGATACAGATACCATCATGGATGTAACCTAGGAAGCATCTTTGTCCAAGAACGATGGCTCACTCCAAGCATGTTCACCGAAGGCTCGCCTGGCTCCAGCGAACTCGCAGCTGCAGAAAACTGGGTCAAGCAACTTGGCATGGACGGCGCTCGACAACGTTTCGAGCAACACTGGAGAGACTATGTCAGCGATACCGACCTCGATTGGCTTCGTGATGTTGCCAAATGCACAACCATTCGTCTGCCCATAGGTTTCTTCGATCTCGGGCCACGCTTCTGCGAGAAGACCGCATTCAAGAACGTTGCTCCAATATACCTGAACGCTTGGCAATGCATCAGAGATATTATACAGCGCTGTCACTGTCGTGGTATCGGTGTTCTGATAGATGTGCATGCTTTGCCTGGAGGAGCGAATGGTGGCGAGCATTCTGGAACCAACAGTGGAAAGGCTGAGTTCTATTCATCGAGGAAGAATACCAAGCTCGCGACAGAATGTATGTGCTTCATCGCTCAAGATACACGAAACGTCGAGGGTATTGCTGGCATTCAGATCGTGAATGAGGCAGAGTGGGATGCGCCGGGTTTGTATGATTGGTACAATGATGTGCTCAAAGAAGTGTCTCACATCGATTCGTCGGTACCGATATACATCTCGGACGGGTGGGATCTCAGTCGAGGCTCATCCTGGAGTCAGTCCAAGAACACTGTCGGCAACCGATATGGCAATCCTGTTGTTGTTGATACGCATCTCTACTGGTGCTTCACGGACGCCGATCAGCAGAAGTCACCACAGCAGATCACAGGCGAGGTCTGGACCAAGCTTAGTGAGAACGAGATCAAGGATGGAAGCGTAGCCGATCGCGGCGCGGCTCAAGTGATCATCGGAGAGTACAGCTGTGTACTTGGCGATGCTTCATGGGCCAAGGGAGGTGGCGAGCCGAAAGAGGAACTTGTTCGCAACTTCGGCAATGCACAGTCTCAGCGATATCAACAGCGTGCTGGTGGCAGCTTCTTCTGGACCTATCGCATGGACTGGATGGATGGAGGCGAGTGGGGCTTCAAGCAGATGACGAACCAACATGCCATTGTGTGTCCCGCTTCAATGACACTGCCGCCGCCCGATATCCATAATCGAGTTCAGAATGCCCAAGGACAGAGAGATTTTCGTCGAGGCAACACTTGGGGCGGCCATTGTCAATACTGGGACTCTACTCATCCTGGCGAATACGAGCATTGGCGATTCGAGGAAGGATGGAACGTTGGATGGAATGATGCCTTGGGCTTCTTCGAAATGCGCAGCCGGAATGGCCATGATGGTGGTGACAAGATTGGTATGCTCGACCTGTGGGTTCTAAAACGAATACGTGAATCTGGTCAGGGTGGCAAGTTCGTCTGGGAGTACGAGCAAGGTCTGAGGCAAGGCATTCGGGACTTTTACGAATGTGTCGGCGTGTGATGCCACGGCGGGTTGTATCCCTGAAAGATATTCCGATCGAGAACGATTCCTATGGCAAGATGGTGGTCGATCAAACGTGGCATCAAAGATCCTGAGACTAGAAGCGTGTATGTTGAGCGTTGTGCATAGAAGTAGAACAGAAGGCGTGTGTCAGGTTACAGGCGGATGCGGTACAGAGTACAGATCTTCCTCCGGTGCGTTTGAGGGCTTCAGGGATGTGGTGGAGGACGGGCTTGGTCTGAGCGTGCTGATCATGGCGCCAGTTCCCAGATACCAGGACGAGTGAACGAGCGAACCGTTCGTCGTTCGACACCTATATGTGTTTTGCGGGTGGTTAAGGGGGATGTTGGCAGCAAGCAATTGGACAGTCGTGTAACTGAGGCTCATGTTTGGCTTGCCAGGCACAGTTCTTTGTTTAGAATCTAGCGCGGGCGGTAAGGTCGCCGTGAACCTTGTGCTACAGGCAGTTTAGCGGCTTGGGAATTACATACGCAAGTCATCCCACCTTGGCCTTGTCGAACAGTGAGGCTTGACCACGGAGATCCGACCGAGAGGAGAGCCCAACACTGTACATTTGTCTTACACATGCACATACAACGAGCACTGCACCCGATTCTCGAATGAACTGTGACTAGAAGATCGCCGCCGTTTCGTCGCGCCGAGTCGGATTCACCCGCCAGCGTTTGATCATCAACGGACGGATGACAGTTGCGCTTGCCTGTGCACTTTGTACCCTTCTGGGCCAGCCTCGCCGGCATCTGGAGCATAAACACACATCCCAGCCCGCCAGTCTGAATTCGCACTTTGCAGCCAACTCTGCACTCGACATCCCAGCATCCCACTAGACACGCGCACTTCTCGCAGCCTGAACCGCCAGAGTCACACCTACCAGACCAGACCAGGCTCGCTGCCGCTCTGCTACAGCCTCACCACCAACATTTCTCCCCGACCCATACCCATACCCACACTAGCGATACACGAACCGATCAGCCTTACGACTAACCTCTTCCACCGCGCACGCGACCACACTACAGGCCGGTCTTCAGCCCTTCTGGAAACACCACAGAACCGACAAGATGGCGCGCGCTCGGCGATTGCAGCGCATGTCCAGCGCATCCAGTTCGAGCAGCTCCTCGACTTCGCCGGAACGCGGTGCAGACGATGATGGCGACTCCTTCATGCTACAGGCCAACGACTCACAGTCATCGCTTGGAGTCGACATGTCCCCCGAGCTCTCACAGACCGAAGCCATGCGGCGACAATATGAGGAACGGTGTCGCGTGTCACCCGTCCACCGATTGCCTGCTGAGCTGCTAATCAGCATCTTCTCGCGAATCACATCCCCGCGCGATCTACAGCAGTGCATGCTGGTCTCGAAAGAATGGGCCAAGAACAGCGTGGGTCTGCTATGGCACCGACCAGCCATGAGCAAATGGGAGAGCATACACATCGTCATTCAGTCTATTCGCAAAGGCAACAAGTTCTTCGCGTACCAGGACCTGGTGAAGCGACTCAATATGTCTACATTAGGGGCTCAGGTCAGCGACGGAGTGCTAGAAGGAATGCGTGACTGCAAGCGGATAGAACGGTTGACCTTGACCAACTGCTCGAAGCTGACAGATCAAAGCCTGGAGCCGCTTGTCAACGGGAACAGAGCTCTTCTGGCTCTCGATATAACTGGTCTGGATCAGGTGACGGATCGCACGATGATGACCGTGGCAGACAACTGCTTGCGGCTTCAAGGCCTTAATGTGACCGGGTGTAGGAAGCTGACCGATGCATCCATGGTGGCTATTGCGAGGAACTGCCGGCATCTGAAGCGTCTAAAGTTCAACAATTGTAACCAGCTCACGGATACCTCCATCTTTACCATCGCTAATAGTAGCACACACCTCTTAGAGATCGACCTCTACGGACTACAGAATTTGGAGAGCCAGTCTATCACGGCATTAATGTCTCAGTGTCTGCATCTGCGGGAGATGCGCCTGGCACACTGCAGTCGCATCAACGACTCTGCCTTTCTCGACATCCCCAGTGATCCCGATATACCGATGTCTTTTGACTCACTTCGCATCTTGGACCTGACTGATTGCGGCGAGCTGGGCGATAAGGGCGTGGAGAGGATTATCGAGACGTGCCCCAGGTTGCGCAACTTGATATTGGCAAAGTGCAGGCAGATTACCGATCGAGCAGTCTTGGCCATCACTAAACTCGGCAAGAACTTGCATTATATCCACCTCGGGCACTGCGCAAGGATAACCGACTATTCCGTCGAGGCTCTTGCGAAAGCATGCAACCGCATAAGGTACATCGATTTGGCCTGCTGCAGCAATCTCACGGACCACAGTGTTACGAAACTTGCAAACCTCCCCAAGCTCAAGCGAATTGGGCTCGTAAAGTGTGCGGGTATCACAGATAACAGCATATACTCACTAGCTATGGGCGAGTGGAAGAATGGTCGCCGTGTGCATGGGACTAGTGTGCTCGAGCGCGTACACTTGAGTTATTGCACGCAACTTACTCTTGACGTAAGTCTTTACCCTTCGATTCCATGCGTGGCCTCACTAACACCGCTTTAGGGAATCCATGTTCTGTTGAATAACTGCCCGAAACTGACCCACCTGAGTTTGACCGGCGTGCAAGCTTTCTTACGAGATGAGCTTTTAGCCTTCTGCAGAGAGGCTCCTCAAGAGTTCAACGAACACCAACGGGACGTTTTCTGCGTGTTTTCAGGAACAGGCGTTACGCGACTACGAGACTTTCTCAACGACCAGAAGAATCAGCCCACCAACGATCCCGTCACTCCATCCGCGGACGGCAGCGATCTGATTGATGTTGACATCGACGACCACAATCCTGATTCCGATGGTAGCAACACACCTGTGATCAACGTCAACATCAATGGTCATCAACACCACGGACCAACGTACGCATCTGTACTTTCTGGACCAGCAGGTGTACCTTTTCCACCAATCCCGCCCACCCATCACAGCCTACAACATACCGGCGGCTCTTTCAATTTCAGCCAAAGTGCACCTGCTACCACAGGTGGCGCAATGTGGGCGGGAGGTAACACTCCTGTAGTCCAGCTACCACCACATCAGCAGCAGCACGGGCAGCAGCAGCATTACCATCACCACGATCACGCTCAGCATGTCACCGGTATGATGGGTGCAACCATTCTAGACGAAGTCGAAGGCGATGAGGCTTTCGGCGAAGGGAGCGAGATTATGGATCGCGACGACAATTGATCGATATGACTTTTTCCTTATCTTATCAATGATACCTCAACATGGCATTAACGGGAGTTGTATGTTTTCTTGGACTTCGGTGTCAGCGAATTGAGAAGTTCTGGGCATTTACGAGAGCGAGAGCGCGAGCGCGGCATTCCACCAGTTCGAGCGGAGGGACGGACGCACGCCATTGGGAATGGGAAGAAGGTATCTGCAGTCAATGCATAAATGATGATGACGCAAGAAGATTAGAAGTAGTAGTATATGCTCACCACTACTTACTTACTTACAAGGAAATATGGTCAGTACAATACCACAATGTTCTGGAGAATCTCGATGTCCCGTGTGGCGTTCAGGTCTTTGCACAAGGGATCGTGGCATAGCATAAGCCAACATAAGTAGGCTGTTAAGCCTGTTATTCACATGTTCCAAGACGGAACGGGCACAGGGAAAGGGCGACGGAGTGACAAGCCGTTAGCTTCCGCTCTTCTATAGCGAATCATAGAACGAGGTTCCTACGGATTTCGGATCTCCTTTCTATCCAAGCGAGACATAATGCCACGGGACCCGAAGTAGGATTGAGCATGTGCATGCCTCATTATAAGGTACTGGCCTTGCAGTTGCTTTCTCGGCTAAATCATGTATGTTCGTTAAAAAAGACGCGTCGGCAGGTGAGGACGCTTTCGCTCGCATAAATACGATCCCGAGGAACGAACTACGATCTTTTACTCGGAGATGGAAACGAGATTTAGGGACAGCCATTAGTTTCCGTTGATGGAGGACGAGTTAGATGTGAGAGAAGTAGACTTCGTGCATCAGATCGATGGTTGTTCCTCGCTTAGATTGTGCGAGATGCGAAGCCCTATGAGCCCTATGTGGATGCTGCATTCTTTCTGTTTCGCTCTTCGTACTACTTATACGAGGCGCCGAGGAGTGTTCGATGCCGTGTGTCCCAACATGGTTTTCGAGATGATGACTGTACTGTACTTGTACTCATTTCTGAAACATGATTTTTGTGTGAGACATCTGGTTGTTGGCAATTAGGCTTCTGCAGCCAGCCTCTAGCTGAACACTGCTCACAGCAAATCATCAGCATTCAACGGTGGCGCAACAGCGTGACACAACCTCGATTTATGATTTATCTTCCGTCTCGCTTCCCCACCAGCGCCTCTCTGAATTTGGGCCAAAGTAACCTGGAAGTCGTTTCCGCTTTAGGTGGTTCTGGAAGTTTGTCGTCTACAATCTTCTCGACTTGTTGCTCAGTCACCAAACTGGCGTCTTCTCCATCGATGCCTTTGCGACCTTCTTCCTTGACGCTCTTACTCGAACCATACCGTACTGGACCGTTCGATGAACTTGGCGTGATTTGGGTATCGTCTAGTAGCTGCTGCCATCTCGCCAAGTAAGCACCGGGACCGAAAGGTGTCGACTTATTGCGCTTGATGACAGAAGCTATCCTCGTGGCAGAGGCTGTATGTAGGTCATTGATGTATTGGCTCCAGGCATCCAGTTCGAGCCTCACGGCCTTCTGGTCATCAGCGGAAAGGTTGTTGAAGGCGTCCTCCAACGAGCGTTGTAGCCCGCCGGTTGCCATTTCGTCAGGAACAACGGACTCGCTTTTTGGTGGTTGCTCATCGTTTCTGAAATGTGCTGCGGCAATGTGTACGTACTCCTGCCACCAGGAGGTCATTTCCTTGCCATTCTTGGCGACTTGATGCAGGAACTTGTGGCAGCTGCTCTGATGCCTGTGGAGGAGGTCTACAAAGTCCTCAACGCTCGGAGGCTTGTCGTCACCTTTCTTCCCATTCGGCTGAGATATCTTCAGCATATCTGTAAGGAATCGTTCAAAGTCCCACAGCGTGTCGCTGAGATCCACGGCCTGGTGAACGTGACGGATGATTGGTGTATATGCATCTACTGCGTCTCTTATCGCAGCTGTCAAGATGTCGGGGTTACGTTTGCACATGACCTTGACGATTTGTTGTCGGTCGCGGATGGCTAGCTGCAAAGAGAGGTACTCCTGTGCTTTTGCGTGCTGAGTTTCCGAAAGTTCTGCTGAGGTTGACGAAAGGGCAAGAATCATTGCCACGATGGACATGTTCTGGTCTGCACTCTGTCTACGGCATTCATCGTGCTCTTCGCGGCTCCGATCGATCCAGGCCTTCAGCTCCTCCCGTACTGCTTTTGGTGGAGCGTCCTTTGCCTTTTCGATAGCATCGGCTCGCTTCTTCAGCTCGCGCTTGTCCCAGCCGAGTACCTGTGATATGATTCTGGTTGAGTGGTTAGTCAGAGTCTTCGAGTCGGGGAATGAGTAATTGGTGGTCAACGTACTGTTGCAACAAGTTCATGCCCTCGTCTGCGCCGCTGCTCAAGCCAATCCAGTTCGTGACAGTGGCCACAGACACCTTCGCCAAGATCACGCGAACCATGCCACTAATCATCGTTGCTACATTTCCGACTTTGAGCGTTTGACGCATGACCATGTAGGGTAGTAAATTGTGTACATTCGAGATCATTCGCAATAGGGTTGGTCCTTCAGGTGAGAGCACCAGAGTGTAATGCATAAGCGATGCGATACTATGAACGTCAGCGTCTGGTCCAGTCGAATTCAATTCCCTTCATCGACAGCATACTTCACCACCATGAATTCATGCATTCCCTGCACCACGGCGTCGTGCTGCTTTAGGTCATCGGTCTCCGCTGCTTTCTCGAAGAGTTTGTCGATCAAATCCCCATACACCAGCTCCTGAACGCAGTCTCTCCACGCTTGCAAAACATGATCGGGATTCGAGGTATCGTATCCCCCCGTGTGCTCGATCTTTTGTTTTGGGAAGCCACCCAGCACACCTCTAGCGGGATATTCTATGAGCGCGGATATGGCGGTTGCCAAAGTCTTGCGAATTCCTAGGACTCCTTTGTCGTAGCTTTCACTGAGTTCAGCCGCCGTAAGGTCCTCAATCAGGTTGTCCACTCTGCCTTTCCAAAACTGTGGCGACACATCTCGGAGGCCCGGAAGCTTCAAGACGAATTTGGCGAGTAAAGTCTGTAATATAGGAGCGTTTGGGGACTCGAGATCTTGTTGAAATGGTGGGCCATAGTGATGTATAGCTCCCGGCTGTTTGAAGTCTTCTATTTCTTTGTACGTCTCTTGATGTGTTAGAAAGTCCAGGAGAGCCGTGGCCTGCTCGGGGCTGAGCTTTGTAGTGCTTTCAGAGTCTGCCATATTGCCGCACTATCGATTTGCCATCATAATTCCAAGTGTTGCTGGCCTCCGAGATTCTTAGGTTGATGCCTATGGAGATGTTCACTTCTTGTGGCAGCCTGAGTTGGGCGTGTGATGATTTGGGATGACGTAGCAGAAAGAAATGCCTTGGCATGTACAGTCAGTCGTTCTTGCATAAACACGCGCATACTCATCCTGTATCCATATTCTAAGCTTATCTGTAGGCTTGTTTGCCTAACATGGTCACCCCTTTCAGTTGAACCAATGCTATGTTCATGCTTGGCGGTAGTAGGGATTCATCTGCTGCACCGAGCGACCGGCGCTCAAATGGTGGGATCCCTGCCTCTGCAGCGGCCCGTTGAAAAGCACAGGCACATCAAGACGACTCTGCTCTGATCTTCGTTCTCAATTTCTATGGTCAAAGCTGATGGTATCAAAGACTGGTCTCTGAGGCGAGAGGAAAGGAAGGTGGAGTGCAGGGCGGGAACAAGCCGCAATTTGAGAAAACAAATTTCCCTGGGAGAGAACCGTTGCGATTCTACCACGCCGCGGCCATCAACATGTCGGCAGGGGAGCGCAAGCTGCTTGATCCGAGCGAGTTAGGGACAAAACAGTAGTATGTCTGTTATTGGTGTTCTAAATTGTCGGCGAATGCTGACTTCGAGCACAGTTGGGAAGCAGCATACGAGCGGGAATTGCAGAACCACGGTGGCAATGCGGATGATGAAGGCGTCATATGGTTTGACGAGAGTAATGCAGAGGACACAGTCATACGAAAATTGAGCACGTACGACTCGAACACCGGAGGATCACTTGACCGAAGAACAACAAAATTTCTGGATCTCGGCACTGGAAATGGCCACATGTTGTTCGCACTACGAGAGGACGAAGACGAGGACGGCAATCGCTGGCTTGGAGAGATGGTGGGCGTTGATTACAGTCCAAAGAGTGTGCGGCTTGCACAACAGATCAACGAGCAACGGATCCATGCGCTGGATGATGATGCCTATGCAGCGATAAAGTTCGAGCAATGGGATCTATTAACAGAGCAGCCCGGGAACTGGCTAGGGACTGGCTTTGATGTTGTTCTTGACAAAGGCACTTTTGATGCTATCTCGCTCATGCCTAAGCCAGAAGATGGCCCTCATCCGTGTGAGATCTATCGGCAGAAGGTGGAGGATCTAATCAAACCCGGCCATTTTCTATTCATTACCTCATGCAACTGGACAAGGGATGAATTAGTCGGCTGGCTTGTAACCAATGACGGCAAGCTGAAGCTGCACGACGAAGCCAAGTATCGCACTTTCACCTTCGGCGGACAGACTGGTCAAAGTGTTGTCACTCTAGTGTTTCGAAGGGTGAGCTGATACACTGAGAGAATGCCGACCCCTCAAAAGGTTCCATCCAGACCAAATGGAGAGGGTCGAGTCCCTTTCTAGTGCAGACCCACTGGCCACGGGAATGCATGCTCTCTGAAACCACGATTAAAACGACTCTACTGGATATACTTCTTCAGGCCGCGAAGTCTCTCTTTCGCCTGCTCCAGTATTGTATCGTCCTTGCAAACTGCGAACCGAAGCCAGTCCTCCGCGATATGCGCATTCGCATCGGTAAAGAACTCGGTAGGCGGGATAGCAGCAACGCCGAGCTCGACGATACAGAACCACGAGAGCTTGAAGTCGCGCGGGCGGTTTGCAACGTGTGGTGGGAAGTCATAGTCCTCTGGTAGCTTCACCTTGGCCAAGTTGACAAGCACAAAGTACCCACCTTCGGGGTCTGAGTATGGTAGGCCGAGCTCATCCCAGATTTGGTTGAATCGATCCACCTTACCCTTCATTTCTGCCTTTGATTCGTCCCAGAAGCCGTGCTTGTCAGCTTCCTCGAATGCCACGGCTGTTGCTTCTTGCAACGGGCTCACGCTACTGTAGCAGATTCGAGTATGTGCTGCAGAAACATATTTTATCAAATGCTCAGGGCCGATCAAGTACCCGACTCTCCATCCAGTCGCGTAGAAAGCCTTGCCCGCTGAGCCAACAGTAAGCGTGAGCTTCGCGATTTCGGGCGAAAGTGTTGCCATCCTTGTGAATGGTACGTAGTACAGCCGATCGTAGACTTCATCAGACAGAATGATGATGTTGTGCTTCACACAGATATCGCCGATTGCTTGCAGCTCTTCCTTGCTGAATACCTTACCAATTGGGTTGTGTGGTGTGTTGATGACGACCATCCTCGTCCGATCTGTAATCTTGGCTTCGAATTCTTTCATGTCTAACGTCCAATCTGCCGCACTCGTGTTCTTCGTAGCACCGTCCTTTGGCGGAAGTAGGGGTACGTAGACCACCTTGCCGCCAGGCATCTCGATGTTCGAGATATATTGATCGAAGAAGGGCTCGAAAACAATAACCTCGTCGCCAGCTTCAAGGAATCCCATAAAGGCAGAAAGCATTCCCTCATTGGCGCCAGTCGTGATGGTGACCTCAGTCTCAGGATCGAGCTCTCTGCCGAAGTATGGAGAGTATGCCGCCGCGATTGCTTTCTTCAGGCGTGGTCGTCCCTATAAGCTTCCATCAGCACGTGGCATGTTTTCAAATGGGAAGCGAAACGACAGTACCTTGGTAGGCGAGTACTGGTTGCATTCCACCTTGTCCAATGCATCCTTGGCCGCATCTATACAAAACTGCGGTGGATTGTATCCAAAAAAGCCTTGGCCCATGTTCACGATGGGCTGTTTGGGTGAAGCTGCCGCCGCTTCATTGACAATACTCCATACATCTTGACGTTGGCCAGCCACGCGCTGCGCTGGCTTGAACGGATCTCCTTTAACCATGGCGGACGCGGCGAATGAACGTGTGTGGGAAGTGTACTGTTGGAGGACTTTTGCAGTGGATGCTGGACTCAGTCTTCGTCTGATCTCAGTCGCGCAACGCAATGCCTTCATGCTTCATGTTTTTGGAAGTTCGACAAGCAGTCATCCTCACACGCCGAGATCGCATTGGAGCTTGATAGGCGAATGTCGCCGATCAATTTCAGGATGACGTGCTTTCCCTTTCTGGTTCACAAAGTTTCGACTTGCTCCGATCGGAAACATTCAGTTGATCATGCAGCTCACATGCATCTGTAGCTTTTCACCTTGTCACAAAAAGTACCTACACTAGACACCTGCGAGCACCTTTGATCAGGCTGGCTATGGACTGATTACCTCTCCCGATGCCGCTGGCGGTATCTTATCATCCAACCACCCGGCCATGCGCCGCACAGCAGGCTAGCTCAACGCGAAATGCCCATCCCAACCTGGAGAGAGCGCCGTCCACAGGTTCGTTGCGATGCATCAAGTGACGTACTGCATTGAAAATGTCGTTTGTCTGAGTGGATTCCCATGCGTCAGAGCGAAGGATTTGTATAAATATATTTGATCTGGTAGGCGAGGCTTTCTCTACCTCTTGGCTGATATACCATCTCTACCTTAATGGCCTCCCCAATGCGACCATCCGGCAAGACACCCGCGTGGTGGAAGGAGATCAATGACATGCCCTCACTCAGTCCGTCGCCAATCATGAGTCTCCCCGGCGAACTAAGGAACATGCTATTTGAGAAACTCGCCGACGATATGGAGCACGTGGTAATCTGCCACGGGAAGATCAGACCTCACCCATTTGCTTCGGTCAATCAACAGTCGAGAGAGGAATTCGCATCAATATTCGATCTTCCAGTAGGACATAGACCGTTTCTGCACCCTGACCGGGTCACGTTACAAGTAGTCGACTACGACTTCAAAAGTGCAGTCGAGGCTCTCTCTCGCTGCGGAATTGGACCTGCAACCAAGTTCGAAATCCAAGTACGAGTGACAAAACAGTTATCTCGCTGCGAGTGGGAGAGGATCTGGCCGTGGATTGAGTACTGCGACAAGCTCATGCCGAAAGAACAGTACCAGGGAGCCAAAATTCGATCTAGCTATGATGTTCAGTTGGAGTTGTCAGCATGCAACCCGTATGCTGCTAGTCAGGAGTTGTATATCGAAGTTATGCCATACGTAAGTGCGCAATCTGTAGAGTCGATTCATGGCAATATCCAAGCTGACTTTCCTTTCCAGATTCTGAAAGGTGCTGGAGGTCCTGGTGGCATGTCAGCAGGATATGAAGAAATATCCAAGATGCGATCAGCCCTGAAGAACTCCTTGGCAACTGGAAGTGACACTCAAGTTTCGGCCTTTACAAGTGCAATGCCATGGTAGTAACCACATCCACCTGGGTTGTCATGCATAGCGCAATTGGCATACAATATGTGACTTGAGTGGAGGGTTGGACGTATGAAGGAACAGCAGCCAGAACCGGCGCCAAGACCTAGACCCAGGTCGAAGGGGGCTTTGACCGGATACGCCGAAAGCCATGCGCCGAACGCAGGGCAGCAGAGTGTCCGTGGCGTGACCTTAACACCCAAGTGGCTGTGAGAGAGGTGACAGATCTGGTAGCGGCATCGGAAATCTACTCAAGCCCAAGTCGTGGGAGCTGAGGGCGTTGTTGGAGAACAAACGTCTAGACAGAAGCGACGGGGCGAACAGCCATGGGAAACAGGCTGATGATGCCAGAGCTCCAGTGATTGGAGACCGGGTACAGTTGCATTGAGCCTCTGACCGGATACGTGCGCAAGATGTGCACAAGGATACGCGAACTGTGATGAGGTGACTTCGCGTGATGGGGAAGAAATTACCGCCTTGATGCGGATATTTGCCTAAGTAGTCGTGTGCGACAGTTAAGTCAATATGGAAATAGGCATGTGTGCGCAAAACAAGCACCAAAACAGAAAGCTAAGATAGTCGGAGTTGCCTCGAGAGCGTTTGCTGTATTATTTAAGCCTTGCCGCGGTAGAGCAGCCGAAGGAGCCACAGGGACCACGGCTGACTGCCTCGACCTTGCAGTTCTCTGCAACGATGTCACTACCCTCGATGACTTCGGTCGGCACGGCAGCGCAAGAGCTCAATGACCCCAATGGCCCCTTACGTACTCGGCAATGGCACAATAGCAAATGGCAGATGAGTGCCGACCGACGTAAACGAACGCACGAGTCGAGAGGGGCGCAAAATTCGCCAGGCGGTGTAGTAGAGCAGCGTGAGCGTTCGCGCTGAAGAGGAGAGGCGGCAACGCAGCGCACACACGCCGGCAACGCAGCAAGCGCACCTCAGCGCAGGGGAGTCTCACGTGTTTTATCAATAATGCAATGCTGGACCAGTCAGAGCTGCATGCAGCATCTCTCCGGCCACTGAATTTCTCGAGAAGCTCTAAATGCATGGATGGGCAAGTGCGAACTGATCTGCTTGGGCTTGGGCTTGTCGTGCCGTCAACAACACCACACTTCCTTCCTCCCAAACACATCCTCCCTCTACCTGCCGTGCCACTTTCACGCCTCTCATCCTCTCCGCCCAATGTCGACAACGATATAGACAGCATTGACTCGCGACGCCCGCCAGACACCTCTCCCACGCTCGCCCGTATACCTTGTTCCTCTCCAGAACTCCTCGTGCGTGAACCCCACCTCTCAACACAGCTTCCACTCGGAGCATATGCTAATCGATACTGACTTGAGAACAGCTTCCAATACGACCGCGCCTCACACCTCCCACCTCACATCAGCACTGAAGCTTACCTGGACCTGTTCCTCTGCCCTGCACTCTAGCTCTTCCCGTGCCATCCTACCAATTCCTCACATCAACACGCCAACATGTCGGCCGAGGATGCTTCGCCAGCCGTCGACTCGGGCCTTGACCACCTCGCCGATAAGATGGGCGGGCTCAACACCGACGACCACCCACGGACTGAAGAAGAATACGGCCAGAGTCAACTGACCTTGCGCGCGATCGTGACTTCCAAGGAGGCAGGCGTGATCATAGGCAAGGCCGGTCAGAACGTCGCAGACCTGAGAGACAAGACTGGTGTTCGCGCCGGCGTGAGCAAGGTCGTTCCTGGGGTGCACGACCGAGTCCTTACAGTCACCGGACCATTGACTGGCATATCTGACGCGTATGGACTAGTAGCAGACAGTCTGGTCAAGGGAGCACCGCAAATGGGCATGGGAGGTGTTGTTGGCAACCCAAACACACATCGTAAGGACTATGGTACTTCGACAATCTTCACATCAATGCTAACTTGGTTCCAGCTATCCGCTTGCTTATCTCACACAACCAAATGGGAACCATCATTGGTCGCCAAGGTCTCAAGATCAAACAAATCCAGGATGCCTCGGGAGTACGAATGGTAGCACAGAAGGAGATGCTACCTCAATCGACTGAACGTATAGTGGAAGTCCAAGGAACTCCGGAAGGCGTCCAGAAAGCAGTCTGGGAGATCGGCAAATGCCTCATCGACGACGAGCAACGTGGCTACGGAACCGTGCTGTACAGTCCTGCTGTTCGCGTCCAAGGTGGCGCTCCTGCTCCTCCACTCAATGGCACAGGTGGTACTAGCTATGGAGCTCGTGGAAGCTACAACCGAACTGGCAATGGCGCTGACTTCACCGGAGGTCAATCACCTTCGTCGTACCCACCTCGCCGCAATGGACCATCTGATGGAGGTCCGCCGCCTCGTGCGGAGGACGGCGAAGACATCCAGACGCAGAATATCAGTATACCAGCTGACATGGTTGGCTGTATCATTGGACGTGGAGGCAGCAAGATCAGCGAGATTCGCAAGAGCTCTGGTGCACGTATCTCGATTGCCAAAGCCCCTCACGACGAGTCCGGCGAGCGCATGTTCACTATTACTGGCGGCCCAGCTGCGAACGAGAAGGCACTGTACCTTCTTTACGAGAACTTGGAGGCCGAGAAGATGCGCAGGAGCCAGATTCCAGAAGCAACGGCATAGGGAGCCGAGGCCCGTGAGCCAGCTTATGGATATCCGCAGCCAACTTCCTCGCCACACACACCACAGCCCATCGCCCCAACACTCCTAGGCCATTGAAGACCCCCACTGCACTACATCCGAAACGACTTTACTCGAGACTGGCTTAATATCCCGTACTGTGACAGCGGTTAGACTCGACGTTGTTACAAATCCCTCCATCTCTTACGACCATTACGACTTTAACGCTTCGATGACACGACCTGCTCGAAAGCCTAATGACGTCTTGATCCGGTGGCTGCACCTCTCCACCCGTCACCCAGTACCCACGACCCGGACACCAACCCACCACACGACGCGTACCACGATAACTTTGAATGAATTACAAGAAGGCTGGAATAATGCTCGATGATTGCAAGTGGCACTTCATCTCCAAAATGGCGGAGCATGTGTTTGCGCAATTTGCTAGCGGAGGCAGGCTTTGGACTTGCTATTTTGCATAGCGCTATACCAATTTCGTTATGTGATTGCAGCGACGATATCGACATGGAATGAAAGCGATGCAGACTTAGCCACAAGTCTCTTTGACATGAATGATTCCAAATTTTCCAGTGTTTGGTTGATTGATTGATGCTCTCAAGCTGTGTCATGGCGTGATAATAACAATGTCTCGCCAATTGTGGCTGTGTCCTCCCGAAAATCCATCTGCCTTTGAATATCATAGAGCCTCATCCTATACCAATAACGCCATATACCGTGCCCACCCACCCAACGCCACCCCTCCAGCCATCGTAATGCTTCATGAAGATACGTCTGTCCCGTGCGTGCATGCATGCATGTCCTTCCTTTCTCAATTGACATAGCACAACAATTCCTGCTCAAGAATGTATTTCCCTTCTTTGTACTTCTCCGTACTCTCATAGGCACGATCGTACTTCCATCCTACAATCTCTTTGCATTGTCGACAGCAGACGTCTCGGACTACGTGTCGGCCTGTTGTCATGTTACGTTCGCCGGCTTCGCCTTGTTGGACGTTGACGACGCTGTTGAAGAGGTAGGCTTTGCCGTGTTGGCCGCGGAAATTCTGGGATGGGGGTTAGAGAAGGGGAGAGGAGGGGTGAGGGAGTGAGAGGAGGGATGGAGGGTTCGGGAGGGGATATGAGGGACGTACTCTACTTATTATTTCGTCGTGGTCGGCTAGATGAGTTTTGCAGTTTTTGCAGCCGTAGATTTTCTTTGCGTTGAGGTAGATGTTGTAAGCGAGGCCCATGATGGGCGCTCGGCTTACGGGTTGTGAGGAGTTAGAGAGGAAGGAAGAGGGTGGTGTTGCTCGAGCGGAGTAGACTAGGTAGATCGGATGGTGGCAGGGCTGTAACTGCCTGGCTTGGAAGACTTGGTTGGTTTCTTAGTTGGATGGGCGAGGTTTGGTGAATTTTACGGTTCCGGAGTCTTCTTATTTGGTTGTTTCTTGTCGGGTCGTTTCGTTTCTTCGTCAGCTGAGGTGGTCACGAGTTGGTGGAAGTGATCGGAGGGGATGGAGGCACAGTGGTCTGGGAGTTGAGGCAAGCTTATGAGGAAGGAGCCAAGTTGTGCAGGAATACAGTTGTGTTTGCGGTTTGTGAACTACAGAGTTCAGGTACTGGATCAGATCAGTACAGGGAAGCTCTCACGCTGCTGCCCGAGAGACATGAAGTCAGCAGCTGCTAGTACGGGTAGGTGAGGGACAAAGCCCAGCCGTGCAGTGGGGTCGGCACAGATCGGCCAAACTTGACTGCCACTTCCCTGGCTGGAGTTGCAGCTTGTGGCTCACGCTGTTGTGGTACTGTATGGTCGAGATCTCCACCTGGAGAAGCTCTGGGCAACGGCAGCACATATGCTTGAAGCAAGTGGAATGAGGCGAAAGTGGACTCGCGTTTCAAGTCCAGCTTGATGATCTGCGCGCCAAAGCTGTTTCTGCAAGTTTGGGAAGTCAAAAGTCGTCTTACTGTGCCACACCAGATCATGGTGTTCGCGTGCGGACAACTCGTCCTCGATCTCTTTCCCCTCACAATTCGCATCATTGAGCACCCGAATCACAAAGCTGATCAACTTCAGCCTTCACCATGACGCTCCAACCTTTCACAGCAGGACGGATCCTGATACTGCTTGGGAACCTGTCGTACTCTCTGGGAGCATTTCTAGCCGATTTCAATGAGACACATGTCCTAAATCCTCGGTGGCCACCTCACGCGAAGTTCCACAATGGCCAGACGATGACTCTCGGTGTACTGCTTTGCATGTTGTCCTTGTATCTTTGCTTCCGGCCTGAGACAATGGCCAACCAGGTCAAGGACAATTTGTTCAACGCTGCGGTCGTCGGCAGCTTCTACTGCGGCGCTGGTCTTTGCGCCATTCTGTACCCTGAAACCGCCTGGCAAGAGTACGAAGTAGCGTGAGACCATAGTATGATACCCATCAGCTAATGATTGACCATAGTCCCGAGTTCACAGGCAACGGCGAGCAGCGATACATCTTCGCCGCCGTTTGTGTGTTGATGTGGGTAGGATATGGGCTTGATGCTCGCAGGCTTCCCAAGGAGAAGAAGAGCACATAACCATTAAGATCAGAGCATAACGACAGAGTGATGAAGCAGCGACAGAACTTCTGCAGTGCAGAGAGGATCAGCATTCAATCTCGTTACCGCGACTTCTGCGCTACAGTGTGAGCCAAGCTTTCCTGAGGATCTAGCCTTTCGTCTGCTCTTCTCTTTGACATTGCACGCGATCTGGAGGTCTTACTCACTTTGCCAACTACTCTCGGTCACTGTCGGAAATATGGCAGGAAGAGGTGGAGCCGGGAATATTCTGTCCCTTCAGCAAACGCAGAGGCGTGGTACAGAGGACATCGAGGCCAACAAGCAGTCCCTGAATGCTATTGCCGCCGATGATACCCTTCCTCGAGACAAGCAACAGTACGCATATACCGGCCGTGGGGGAGCTGGTAATTGGTACAGCCCACAGGAATTGAAAGAGACCGGCACATATGACGACAGATTGCCATCAGGAATAGCTTCTGGTCAAGGGCAGCAAGTAGCCGCTGAGCCTGTTCGGAGATATGGGCGAGGTGGAGCTGGAAATATGTCCTTTGGCGTGAGTGAAGACGAAGAGCGTGCGATCAGGAGAAGAATGGAAGAAGAGGAGCAGAAAAAGGAGAAAGTCAAGGCCGATGTCGAAGCAAATGTCAATGCGATGCTGATGGAGCCACCCAAGGCCAAGCTGTCCGGCTCTGATCCATTTTGAGATGGTCTTTCCGATTCTGATTGAAATGTGTCAGCCAGTCTTGGACGGTCTCTCAATGCCGGAATAGCGATCTTGTATGATGAAGGCATGGCGTCCGGATGCTGTCGACGATTATTCGACGAAGGACGATACCCTCTGGGACAGCCATTGCAGCGCTGAAAAGACGACAGCGAGGCTGTGTGGGTCGATTTGCGCGGCAATGACCGCCGCTAGCTTATGTTTGCATGATTCCAACGGCCATGCCTACCTCGACTCGCTAAAGAGGAGGGGTTACAGGTTCCTTTCACACCTGTAGCCCCGCCACTTGTGCGTAGAGAGGAGCGCCCATACCTCAATCGAACATCAAAATTGCAAGGGCTGGCAGAGAGATAGCCACTCACGTCGGAATTCCTGCGCCGATGAGGCCATAGTGGGCATTATCGTCAAGAAAGCACGTGCTACAGTGCCAGAGCTCCAAGCCGTCTACGAAGACACGCAGATGCACGACTTTGATCTAGAATTCAAGGCAGAATCTATACTACCAGCGCCTGAATTGCCACGTCGACTCCGTTCCCACAAACTCCAAACAATCAACACCCACGCTTCAAAAGTTTGCCTCACGATGGACTTCTCAACTCGTCTGCTGATGCTGAATCTGCGCCGGAGTATACACGGGCAACTGCTCAAGTATCCCCAATGGAGGCATCGTCGCTTGGCCAATCGTCTTATGGATCAAAATCGCCGTCGTATCCAGAAGACCCGCGAGGACATTAGACCAAGGCACAGCTGTCGACCAGGCTTGTCCTTTAATCAAAGGCGTATAGCTCCCATTCTGGTTCTTCCGCACGATCATGGCGTATTGCTAGAAGTGACGATCAGTCAGAGATTCATTGGCCTGGCTTGAAGAATGGAAAGTACCCAAGGAGGATCATCATCATCCTTGTTATTGCGTGGTTTAGTGCCATACACTATCTCGAACGGTTTGCTGCCGTCTGATAACGTATTGCCTGAGGGAAAGAGGACTGATGTATTCGCTACAATTGTATCAACAGGACTGAAGCAAGAAGAAAAGTTCGATGTTTTTGTATACCAAAAATCCTCGTTCGCAATTCATCATCGCTCAACTGAGGTTGTGTAGCTTTTCTTGGTTTCGAAGCGCTATTGCTTACAGGCCAGCGTCCGCCTTGGAGCATTGCAAAGTACGATGAGGGAGGAAGAGTGGATCAAAAACAAGAGTATTAAGCTTCTGGGTATATAGAGTTGGTATATCTGCTCTGCTCTGCTCGGGCAGCCAGCCGAAATGCATGAGCTAATGCATCCCACGTTTCCCGGTACGGTACGTATTCTTTTCGCATCAAGCGCTTGCAAATGCCTTCTGTAGAGATAAGCCCACCAGTGTCATTCTTGTTGAAGACGATGCTATATCTTGGTGGTTGGGAAGTGTGGCTTGGTCTAGGTGGTAGATAAGAAAAGTAGTGCGTTCTTTTGATCTTGATGGCCGACGGCTTGTACTGCCTCGATGTACCTTTACGAGGTACCTGGTTGATTGAGATGGAATGGGAATAATGTGCCGTTTGCAGTAATAACATTATAATTGGTGCGAGTATTTGTCGCGAGGCGGATGACACGAGTCAAGCTTTACACTGAATGCCAAAGCGAAGCCTTAGACCTTGTTGGAGTCGTCTTGTCAAGGGACAAGACAACTTCCCTTCATCAGCGACAAAAGCGGTCTGGGAATACCCTTTTGGTTGATGCAATATGGTATTCGAAACGACTGCTTCATACATGCGGTAGCCGGCCACTGGCTCACAGCAAGTTGTGCAGCATGTCGTACGGCGTTAAAGCACCAGAAACCTGCCCTCAAGCGAACAATCTCAGGTCCGACCTAGGCAAAGGCGCCCATACATTGGACATTGCGGCCGCCAAGATTCCTCTTTCGACTCATCATCTTCTGAATCTGGCTCATTTGCTCTTGTCTGTCAAATCGAGGCCCTGACTCCGCGAACTGAATCCACGACTGCCTGCCATCATCGTGACGAGGATAGTGCGGGCCAGATAGATCTACTGGAATCATTTTCAGGCAATTGAATGCACACACTCCCCAAGCAAGAGGGCTTTGATTTGGATACGAGATGAACAATCTTTCCAAGCCGTGACCAGTGCACTCAGTATCGCCGCGGATTGAGCGTAATCTTGCTAGGAAGACTGGCACCGCTTGGATGAGGTGCTTGTGTAGGCGAAGCTGATTGGAAAACCCGCGCATCTGAAAGCATGGCTCCGATGTCTGATCCAAGGTGTGTTCAAATTCGGTGGGTAGATGTAGCTTGATGATCAGCGTCTTCAGCCTCAACTTGTTCGAATCCATGGTCGGGATGGCAAAGATGGTCGGACAGATGTTGATCATTCTCAGGCGCACGTCCTGTATCATGGGAATGATGCCAGCAAGCCTCTCGCAAAGGTGGAAGCTACAGAGATCATCTGTCAATCGGGAGCCGCAAGTGTCCAGCGTTAAGGATCTCAGGTTGTGAAGCAATGGGAGATTCGTCACAAACGACACGACGGTAGGAAGAGTGATATAGTCCCAGTCTCGGCCTTGGCCATGCGGATCGGAGCTTGCCATGAGTGTGACTTCTTCGAGTGCCGTGAAGTTGCCAAGGTCCTTGAACAGCTCACGAAGACGAGGCCGTAGGTCATCGTCCCGCCACCTCTTTAAAGAAGCTTGACACTCGAAATCGCTCAGATTGAAGCCGGCTGGCATTTCGTTGCGCCTGGCCTCCCATCCCTCGTCGATGTCTTCGATATTTCCTGCTTTGGCAACATCTTCGCAGTCAAGGGTGTAATTGTCATCCCAAAAGTGTCCGAGTAATCGTATGCTTAAATTTCGAGTGTTCTTATGCATTAGCCGGCGATGACCAGCGTAGCCCAGCTTGCTGTCGAGTTCCTTGAGGTTGCTTGCATACAAACGAACGTTCGAGGTCCCGAGGCCAGAGTAGTAGATAGGACGAGCTATAGCGTACCATTCTCGACAGATAGAAAGCCTGTCCGGCCCTCGCCATATCATCGCATCGCCTGCTCGCTTACTTCGTCTGAGTTCGCAGCCACCAACCTCTTCCAGAATCAAAGTCAATAGCTCTGTTGGCAGATCCAGAAGGGAAGGCATGTCTTTGAGCACTACCCAAAGGCTCAAGGAGAAGTGAGAGGAGAGGCATGCAACTATATGGTCAGTCAGGCCAGTCAGGCGAAGTGGCTAACGACAGTATTTTCTCCTCGATGACCTGAGCTTTTGCATCGACTGGTGCATCGAATTGATTACGCCGATCTCTGCTCCTTGCAGACCTTGGCCACGAGCGGTCACATTGCCTCCCGGCTGCCGCTGCGATGGCGCATCGGTGACTCCGGTATTGGCGAGCTGGAAGGATGAATCGTGAGGAGAGAAGCTCGCGTCTCTGGGCTGCCAAGCGCCAGCTAGATCTGCAGGCACCGGTGTTCTGGTTTCTGCCCCACTGTGGCTCAAGGTGGAAGGAACGTCACCTCCAAGCAACAGCTACTGGCTTACAGTATTTCGCACTGAGCATTGAACACGAAAAATACCGACGACTGCGATTCAATCTCCCATCATAGACTGCGCACAGCCGTGGACTCGGCGAATGAGATAAGCTACTGAGCAACCTTCAATATGGTGCGCCTGAATCACCAGAGGCCACCGGTCACAATGCTGACTAGGCACAGTCGCAATCCCTCCGTCCATACCTCTCCTGCGTACGACAGACACTCACCGCCGCTCTTTCGCTATCGAACTTCGCCTCCCAGGCCTCTGAGCGACACAATGTACCCGAGATCGAAGCCAAGACATCGCCCGAAGTGCTGCTGAATCCACTTACCGTTTCGCGAAATCAGGAAGAGCGTGTTCTGGTGGAGCCTGCGGTGAATAGCGTTCGTGTGAGCATACGGATAAAGCAGGCCGATGAGATCGAGCATATCCTTGTGCACAAGTTTACAAGATTCTTGACACAAAGAGCAGAGGCCTTTTTCATACTGCGGAGGAAGCCTGTGCCTGTACGTTCTGCAGCAGGTTCGGCACGAGGGAAAATACTGATCGCAGACAGGGATATGATATTTCCTTCCTCATCACCAACTTCCACACCGAGGAGATGTTGAAGCATAAATTGGTGGACTTCATCATTCAGTTCATGGAGGAGGTCGACAAGGAGATATCAGAGATGAAGCTTTTTGTAAGTCGGCGGGATATCACGATCTCGCACGTGGAAATGAGCTGACCTAGCTTCTAGTTGAACGCTCGAGCACGTTTCGTTGCTGAAAGCTTCCTCACTCCGGTAGGGAGACTGATACATACAGCATTGGCTCGCGAGACTGACGAGTGCCACAGTTTGACTAAACAGCTTCGCTGCGGTGTCCCGCCTGGTGGTTATTCCTGCTTCATTCGTTAGATCATTGGCCTTCGACAGGGATGTATCTGAGGATCACATCAATAGTTTGGCTCGACGTTGGATGCCGACAGGGCACGAGGAGTCGGCTACGATGAATCATCTGATGGACTACGCTCGGAACGGGACTAGCCCTGCAGCAGGACACGATATCACGAATGGAGAGTGAGGCCTACTCTCGACCATGAGGAACGATCTAGCCATTATCGTAGGGATCATAGTGCAAAGCATATGCCTGCAGCAACTGTGGCCACCATCGAGCATCTTCCACCTCCTGGTTGTTTCCTCCTTGTGCCTTCCTCGTTTGACAACTTCCCGCCTGGCTTTCAATTCCTGGCCGTTTCCGAAAGCGTGCTTTCCTTCTTTGACGCACGTGACGCAACGGCAAAAGTTCACTTCCATCCATCTCAATTTGGAGTCGCAGCGTGTGAAAGCACGCAATTGAATGCGGCGAAAAAACTCACTTCCGGTCGAATTCGAAGCCTTGACCGCTTCTTGTTCTCTTGACTTTCTTCCCTCACATGCCAACCTCACTGCCGCCGACTTGCCATAAAGCCCCCACACATTTCCCTTCTCGTCGTGTCCATAGCAAGCTCGTGTCGACGGTCCACTGACTTTGCATTGTAATAGTCGAACACCCAACAACAGCGTCGCATTGATTTGTCCGACATCTCATACAGCGAGCTACTCGACCTGACCTGGTCGGTCTCGAACCATCGCAACTTCCTTCCAACTGGCCTACAACAGCATGCAGGGTCTGGGTAGCGGCGGCGCGTTCAACGGCGGGTCTTTTCCACCAAGCTGCGATCGGTCGGAAGACGCCGACCCGAGCGGTGTCAACATGAACACCAACAAGGACATGCCGCGTGCCTTCCACGCTACTGACACTTACTCGAACGGTCTGAACAGTTTCTCTTCGCAAAGCACCATCAACAGCGCCTCGACTGACATGTCTAACGGCTTCGCTCGCGGTGGCTCTGCATACCAGCAGCGTGGCATCGCTTCGATGACGCCCGCACCAGCAGCGCAGTTCAATGGTTACTCGGGCCTCAATCCAAGAATGGCGCCATATCAACCGCCACAGCGTGATATTGAGCCAGTCGCGCGTCCAGACTCGTCTTTGTCCAACGGCACCTTCGCTACGCAGCCTGAGTATTTCTACGCCAATCAAGACCGCTCATTGTCGCACATCAGCGGTCGTGGCAACTACAGCACCAATGCAAGTCAGATGCCATATCAGATGTCATCTTCCAACGGTTATGCGACCACGAATAGCGCCTCGATGTACAACAACCACTACGCACCGGACGCGCGCAGCCTCAGCGCCAGCATCGCGCACATGCGCATTGGTGATGTCGAGCTCAACATCCCGTCCAGCCGCGCTCTGGCTACAATTCCAGACTCGAACAAGACGATCAGCAACGGCTATCAGAACGGTCATGTCAATGGCGACCGTTGTAGCGATGGGTCGCGCCAGGACTCCTTGGTGAGTGTGCGGTCCTCGCCAAGCCCTTACACATTGGCACAAGAGATCAAGGCTGGTCTCGCAGAAGATCCATACGACCGCAGCCTCAGTCGCTACGACACTCCGGAGAAGCTTCCGAATCCTTCTCTCGGACCTGCACGCTTCGTCAAAGACAGCAAGATGTTCAGCACCGCAGATGAACTCGATTCATCCTCGTCTACAGGTGCTCCCGTCAACAATGTCCCGCGTCCAGCTATCATGCCTGCCGCTGCATTCATCACCCCAGACTGGCTTCAACTTGCAATTGAGGGCAATATGATCCCTACCCTTGAAGAGGCTTTCGATGGCCTGCCACTGACAGAATTGTGCCGCACAGTTCAGCCAAGCACAGCAGGCGTCGTCCGTGTCAAGGACATCCCGTACGGCACAACTCGCCAGGAGATGATCGCATTCTTTGGTCGCAACGCCCAAATCATGCGCCAGCCAGAGGGCGCTCCGTATCATGCTGTTCACATCCTTATGGAGCGTGAGAGTGGCAAGACTATGGACTGCTTCGCTGAAGTCGCTACTGCCGTTGAAGCAGCTTGGGTGGTCAAGCAGTTTGCCAAGCGGAGCGAGCAGCGCCGCCCACCGAAGGTTGGTGACCGCGTCGTGGAGGTGGTCTACAGCTCTCAGGACGAGCTCATGGCCGAACTGTTCCCGCGCGCTAAGCACGTTCGGTGGAGTCACGGTTCACCTGTCGTTGACCAGACTCCACGCAAGTACTACAAGGATCAGAAGGCCGCTGGCTTTCAGGGATTTCTCCATGCCGAGGAGCTGGTTGCAATGACCAAGCATGCCAATCTGTCCGAGCGTGTTAGTATTCACGAACACTAGACCTTCAAGTTTCTGTAGCTAACTTTTCCGCAGTCGCCCTTTGCATCGAAGAGTCCGTGCCGTGTCTACGAAGCCATGATCACTCTGCTCTACAAGTATCCGTGGTACGCAGCAGATCACATCACCATTGACGAGCGGCGTAGCATCTACGACTGCGCCATTGGTCTGATGAACAAGCTGATCAATGACCTGCGTCGCTTCAACAACAAGCCTAACCCACTTCAGCCGACACCAGCTCTTCTGCAAGAACTCGCTGTTGCCATGCTCGGTTGTCCTGGATTCACCGAGAAGCAGAAGTCCATTATTATCGGCCAGCTGTATCAAGGTGGTTTCAAGGGCATCGCCGATGGTAATGGCATCAACGTCAAGATGGGTGGGCATCACCACTTCAGTGCTGCGTGGCCATTCTCAGCTCTATCTATGACTCCAGAGGCGGACACGCGCCTGATCTGGTACTACGCTACGCTCTTCCGTCAAGCGACCACCAAGCCAGGCGGCACATCGCTGGCAGACCGTCAGGCTGCCAAGGCTTCAGGTTCAGAGGATAAGCCAATGGGCAACATCAAGGTCAACTATGGCGCCAACGCCAAGTCTTTGACTCTTGCTCAGGTCGCCAAGCTGGAGTATGACGAAGTGGAGAAGATGTTGAGCCAGGTCCTTGGTCGGTCTCCGCCAATGGCTCACGGCTTCAGCGCTCCAGCAACTCGCGCCAACAGCGTCGGCGGAGGACCAGGAAGCAGTGGTAGCAGCCGGAGTGGATCCGGCAGCGCTCGCTCCATGCCGTTCCTTTGAGATCCGAATTCCTCGTCACCAGTTAGGGGATGGTTCTGAAAGGATTCATGTTCTGGCTGTCTCTGGAACCGGACCTGGGGCTTGAAGTGTTTTGTTAGAGGCGGGCCATTGGAGGATAAAGCACCCCCAAAGAGGGTGATGTGCTCCAAGCAAATGCATAGAAGAGATACCAGACGAGTGGGACAGCACACGAGGACAAGGCACCATGTCGTTGAAGACTATGCTGAGGATATCATTGTGAGTCGGAGCTCACCCGCATGTCATGCTGATGGCTTCATCAGTCTCTTGTGTACCATAGAACGTGTTGTTTCCTCACGTACTACCAAAAAAGCTTAGCATGGCTTAGACATCTTCCATGCTGACAGTGAGCAGCTTGCTTCCTGCGACACTTCGACAGTGGGTCCATGGAGTCAGATTCGGAGGCCATAGGCAGATCGCGGCTATTCATACCTCTGCGCTCAGCCTGTCTCTCCCCTCGTAGCCCCGGCTGCCTTCTGAGGAGACCAACAAGCAGCCGGGTCCATCATACTAAATATGTGCTTTGTTCCATGTCACGTTTGCAACTCGCGTTCCGCCCAAGGATCGATGGGATTTGGATGGCATTTCAGCCTTGCCATCCTACGAGAGCACAGGTGGCGGGAGCCGACTTGCAGCCTCAAAGAGAGTGGTCTCGGAGCAGGTCTTGATATATATCCTGTATAACAACACGCTGATGACGACAAATGCTTCCTGAAACGGTATCTCAGCCCATCGGCCGACCCATAGACCGAGATGTGAGTGAAGGAACCAGGCCTGGGCTGCAAAGATCGAATCCTTCCCGTTCGACGCACTACCGGTGCCCCACAGATTCACGAAGCGCCAAGACTGGCGCTCTCACATTTGATTGGACGCAAGAGTGTGATCGGCAACAAACAGGCGCTTGCAGCTGAGCTCTGCTTCGTGGACTGCAGGATTCTGGCTCACCAGAGGCTGCGTGAGAGTGACAGCGCGCGCGGCAGTCTGCCGCTGCCGTGCATGGAGAGTGTGCGATATGGATGCGACCACTTCTCCCCCTGTAGATTCATTCCTTCTTCATGAACACCATCCCAATGTGAGTGCGATTCCGAGTCCGTGACTCTGGCGAACAACGAGAACGACGAGCGTCCTAGCGATTCCGAAGCTGGAAAGGTGGCTGGCATAAGATACTGGTCGAAAGAGCGGTATTAGGACATCGAAAATACTGGTTCCGAGACAGCGAGAAAGAGGAGAAGCGGGAAATCAGTCGCAATGACACGGTTCTGGTTTGCCAGGGAATGGCGCATACCGAAGATCTTCATCGGGTTCATGATCTTGGAGTTTCCCTTGACTGTTGCGATGCTTACGCTTATGGGCATCGCACATCCGAACACATATCGCACCAAGCTATGGCAGAATGGATTCGATAAGGGCTTTAACAGCGCACCGAACTCGATCTTATACGATTATGCAAACTGGAGACCGGCACATATACCGCTCATATGGAGTCATTAGTACGTGGCAGCGCGAGCATTGTCGGGACGAGCACGAAGTACTGATTTGTCGGCAGCATGACCCAGTTCAATGTTGTCATATCCATTTTGAGCATGTTTATCTTGCTTGCAAAGAGCGCCATGTTCACGATGCATATCTTCATTCCGGCTTTGAGCGTCTTCTGCCATGCGTTGCTGGTGGCGCTATATGCCGTCAGCGTATACAATCAATCAAGACCAGACATGAGTGATCCAGATCACCCTTCACCCGGAATGCCGTGGTACTTGAGCAAAGGATGTTCGTATGCAGAGCCCGGAAACAAAGGATATTGCCTACAGGCTCGAGCGGCCTTTGCAGTGACAATCGTTTTGCTGTGAGTGACTTCTAACATTTTGAGATGCAGAGCATCACTAACGGAAAGTACAGAGCGTTGTTCGTTGCATATCTGGGCTACTCTGCTTGGAATTGCACGATGACGAAGAGCGAGAAAGCGGAGCGTGAAGCGGACTACCAATCTAATCTGGAGATGAAGAAGCTTTCGATGTACAGCGACGACGGACTAAGCAAAGACGAGCGAAGGGAAAAGAACCGTCAACTATTTCTCAACCTACCAAAGACGCCCAATACGCCTGGGTTTGGCGTGCACAACCCCATGACACCTCGGACGACAGCATTTACTCAGCTAAATGGGGGAGAACGACCGAATGTCTCAAAAGCAGGACCCAGCAGACTCCTACCGTTCCGAGAATTGAGCTACGAAATGGATGGTCTTCAGATCGGATCGAAGAAATTCGGTGGTCCTGATGGAAGATGAAAATGCTAATGTGGATGGGATTTGAATGTTTGAGCGTTTACGACCACTACTCCTGCGATACCCGGATCTCTGATGTGTATATAAATCTTACGACTCTCGTAGCTGTCTACTCGTATTGGGCCACACGTGCCAAACAAGCCACGCGCATTGCCATGTTTCGTGCTTCCTTCTAGAAGACGTTTAGATTCTGCATGTGAAATACATTACCAAGCTTTCGGCATCTGAACAGGGATGTGGGGCGGCGTCAGTGAGCCGGCGGGAGCTTTGCATCTGAAGGAACTTTCAAAGCACGAGACCATAAACAGAACTTCGACAAAGACACGAACCCGTAGAATATTGGACCACCAGCCGAGCCTTTGCCGCACCCACTCACCAGGCACCGACGCTTCTTCGTCCACGTCACAGTCCACCACACAACACATCGGCGTATTATTCTTGCATTGCGGCCTAACATCACCAAAGCACCTTGCTTGACTCACCGCCCGCATACCTCACCTACCACGACACGAACAAACGATACCAAAGAGTAGCAGCCGAGCAGGAAAGATGGAGGCGTAGACTGCGCTCTCTCCACAGCGCGGGCACTCGCTACCATGTTCATCTCGGCTCAGAAACACAACATCAACTCGCGGTGACTTGACTTGGACCAATCATGGATTCACAAATCGAAAGCGCCATTGAATTCGCCTTCAACCCCGCCACCGACCCAGGCGTAAAGGAACAAGCATATGGATTCCTCACCATACTGCGCGAGGACCCAAATGCTTGGCAGGTCTGTCTGACGCTGTTCACGCGCCAGCCGTCTCCATCAGAAGTGGTCCGGCTAGTGTGCTTGGAAATTGTCAATAGTGCCGTGCAGACACAGCGCCTGGACCAGAATGGCCTCAACGAGGTGCGGCATCGCCTCATGGAGTACATCCACCGGTATTATGCTCCAGGCTCGGTAGAAGTGGACACGGCATCGATCCAGAATAAACTCACCCAAACCATTACATACCTCTTCACCTCTTTATATGCTTCGGACTGGAGCAACTTCTTTGAAGAGTTCATATCTCTAGCAGGTGGAGAGCCCGGGAATGGCGCCGCTCAGCCTGGCATGGTTATGCTCTTGCGTATCCTGGGCTCAATCCACGACGAAATTGCGGATGTCATGATTCCGAGGACACAAGAAGAACAAAGACGTAGCACGGAGCTAAAGGATATGGTGAGGGCAAGAGACGTCAACAAGATTGCGAACATTTGGCAAGGGCTTTTGGCAAATTGGAGACACTTCGATCTTACGCTTGTGGACATGTGCTTGCGGACAATTGCAAAATGGGTCAGCTGGATCGACATCTGGCTTGTTGTCAACGAGCGCATCCAAGGTGCTTTGCTTGAAATCGCCGGCCAACAAGGCACATTCTCGTCAACCAGCAAAGAAGCCAAGGCACGAGACGCTGCCATTGACACATTCACCGAGACAGTCGGCAAAAAGATGCAGCCGAACGACAAGGTGGAGTTGATCAATTACCTCAATCTTGGCACGATTGTCGGCCAGCTCGTTGCTAGCCCAGCTCTGGCGGATCTTCGAACAACGGCCGAGTATGACACCGATTTGGCTGAGACAGTCGCAAAGCTCGTGAACAACGTCATTTTCGATGTCGTCAAGGTCCTGGACACGGATAGTATCGATGATCAGACGCGCTCCAAAGCAGATCAGCAGTTGCAGACTTTTGTGCCTTACCTTTTGCGCTTCTTCTCTGACGAATACGACGAGATCTGCTCGGCGGTGATACCTTCATTGACCGATCTTCTCACCATGTTCCGGAAAATTAGGAAGGCGAAAGGCGGTTTGCCGGAGCACTACAGATCCATGCTGCAACCAATCCTGGATACCATCATTGCGAAAATGAAGTATGATGACACAGCCTCTTGGGGTGATGAAGACGAGCAGACCGACGAAGCTGAGTTCCAAGAACTTCGCAAACGCCTCCATGTCCTTCAGCAGACAGTAGCTGCCGTTGACGAACAGATATATATGGACAAACTGTGCACAGTAGTGGCGAACACTTTGAGTCGGCTTGGCACCAATGACAGCCCGAATTGGAGGGACCTTGATCTCGCTCTTCTGGAAATGCACCACTTTGGAGAACTAGCGATCAAGAATGGCGGATTGTACGCGAAGTCTACGCCGACTTCTGAAGCTGCCACACGCCTGGTGCAGATGATGTCAACATTGGTGGCATCGGACCTTGCCTCATACCCACACCCAGCCGTTCAACTGCAGTACATGGAGATTTGCGTGCGTTACGTGCAGTTCTTCGAGCAGAACTCTGCGAGTATACCTCGAGTTCTGGAGAACTTCGTCAGGTTTGTGCACAGCGACCACAGTAAGATACGGTCCAGGTCGTGGTACCTGCTGCAACGCTTTGCCAAGCATCTTCGAGCTCAATTGGGCGAGTATGCTCAGACTGTCGTCCAGGCTATATCCGACCTGTTGCCCATCAAGGCGGAGTTGCCTACCGACAAGGATGACGACGACGCATCTTCGGAAGACAACGCTCAGACAGCAGACGCTGCATTTCAAAGCCAGCTGTATCTTTTCGAAGCCATTGGATTGGTCTCCTCAACCCAGACTGTGCCGACCCCAACAAAGGTTGCTATCGCACAAACAGTGATTAGCCCACTGTCTGCAGATCTGTCCAGCCATCTGCAATCTGCCAAGACTGGAGATGAGAGGAGCGTGCTGCAGATCCACCACGACATCATGGCCCTTGGCTCACTCGCAAATGGCTTCTCTGACTGGACACCAGGACTCACACATGGCAACGCGCCTTCTATTGAGGTTTCGCAAGAGTTTGTCAGTGCTAGCGACAGTGTCTTGGTTGCTCTGGAGAACCTCAAGCAGCACTCGGAACTTAGGGCCGCAGCACGCCACGCTTTCTCGCGATTTCTCGGCGTACTTGGTGCGCAAGTATTGCCGCAACTACCACGCTGGATCGAGGGCCTGTTATCCTCAGCTTCGTCAAACGATGAGATGGCCATGTTCCTCCGCACACTCGGACAAGTGGTCTACGGCTTCAAAACCGAGATTGCCGATATACTCGACCAACTACTTTCTCCACTCCTCCAACGAGTCTTCTCTGGCCTATCGATACAATCGTCGGGTACGGATGATGAGATCCAATTGCGAGAACTGCAACGAGAATACCTCAACTTCGTTCTGGTCATTCTCAACAACGATCTGGGATCGGTATTGGTTAGTCCTGCCAACCAAGGAACTTTCGATGCCTTCATCTCCTCAATTGCTCGCTACTCCAGCGATTCCACCGATCCGCAGAGCGCTCGACTTGCCTTTTCCGTTCTCACAAAGCTGACAGGCATCTGGGGTGGACCAGATGTTGCAATCGATGCAGCGCCGCAACCTGCCTTACCTGGCTTCGACAACTTCATCCTAGCACAGTTCGCTCCACTTCCCTGGACATTGATATCGTCCTTGACAGGCAAGAATGCACAGGACGCACAAATGCGGAGCGTACTCCAGGAAGCTGCGAGCTTGCAGTGGACCATACTTCGCAAGAACGGCGTCACATACCAATCGCAGCTTCAGAATGAGCTTAGGACTCTTGGCGCAAGCGATGATGGTATTCAGTCCTACTTTGGAAGTATCGGAGGCGATGTCATTGGCTTTCGAAAGTTCTTTGCTTCTTTTGTACAGCAGGCGAAGCGGTAGAAGCATGGCTCATGATGAATGTAAAAAGTGGCTTATAGCGCGCACGAGAGAATTTGGAGTATGCAGCGAATGAGCGAACGAGCGCGCTGGTTTAAAAGATACCCTAGGCATACCATTCGGAGCATGAGATGAGATAGCCGTGGAAATTCAATACCTACTGATGTCCATATTTTGGTGCAAAGTTATCTTTACCCACGACACTTTTCTTGCTCCTAACGTGTGGCCGGGCCTGCTGGATTTGAAACCGATGGCTGCATAAGAGGATAAATAGTCCACGCTTAGAGCAGCTAACGTGAACTCCAAGCGTAGCTAAACTGCTCATGGGCATCATTTCTCCGCTCAATGACGATAGTATCGATGCTTAGACCTCATCAGCGTCTGAACCCAATTTCAAGGCAATACTGTTTGTTACACACATCGACAATCGCTCGTTTCTTCGGATTCCAATTCTTTCCTTCCTCGAGAATATCTTGATACGGGACTTTGATTTCCTCGCTATTCACACTCACGAGCCCCTGACGTAAGAGAGATTGGATGTTATATGTCAATTCTAACATCTCCATTTCGTAGGCATGGCGCCGTTTTTCTTGGGCAATGCGGCGCTCTTCGTCGTCTTGGGTCTCTCGAAAGAAAATAATGATGGCTGCGAGGATGAGGGCGACTGTGATGGTGTTAATATGTGGAGGAAAGGGAGAGAGGGAGCGGAAGTGAACTCACGGAGAATACACGAGATGACGCTCGACATGTTTGTGTTGAAGCTGAAGCAAAGTGTTGCTTGAGGAGGAGAGGGAGGATTTTTGTTTTGTGTGAGGAGGATATGGAGAAGATACATGGGCGTACCAAACGCGAGCTTCTCATCAACCACTCGTTCATACCCAAAACATCTTTTCCAAAGCGCCTTGCTAATCCAAATCCGAATCCAAATTCGTCAAGCCTACTCAAATACGAATCACAACAGAAATATCCAAAGCTTTTGCCTCCCGAATCGAACAAGCAAGACAAGTTCGACCAATTTTGGCTACGATGGCATGCTCTCCGACTTTTGCGCACCAGCTTCTTGCGAAAAGCTGGAGATCCGATTTACCTCGACAATCGAGCACCACGACAACTTCTCTCGCGGGTTTTCCCTGCTCGTCTGCATGGATGTCCGGCATAGAAAATGCCAGTGGTCTTTCTTCAGGAGGAGCGGAGAGTAATGTTGCTACGGGTATGATCTCGAAGCGGTAGTCGTTGTGAAGGGCATGGCAAGCTGCCTCATGCGAGAGTGTATGAGTGTCGTCCTTGTTATTGGATGGATCTGAATCGCCTAGGAAGTCCGAGGGCATGCATTCTCCGTACCATTCTTCTGGGTCTTGAACCCGTGGTGCGCGTGGTTTGCGTTGTGCTGGCTGGCATGGATATGAGGTTACGAAATGGACGTCGTGATCAAGTGATATGTCCATGGAGGGGATCTTGTTGTTGATTGGTGAGGCGAATGAAAGGCTAGCCTTGAATGGCGAGTCGTCTTCTTCTTGTATGGGCGCTAGTGACAGGTTTTCTAGACGTACTTCGTTGCCCATCACCGGTAGACCATCGTCTGGGTACGTGAAGTCATCCTTCTGCAAAGACGTTGCTTCGCCGTGTCCTAGGGGATCCGAATCGCGACCTACAGCGTCTGCGTCTTGTATCCTCGGAGCAGATGTATTCGTGTGAGGCGGTTTGCTGACGTTGATGTGGATCCACCTCTCCGATCGTGGAAGTGGTACAGAAGCGAGAGGTATTGAGATCCAGCCCATACACTCGCGAGCGTCAGCAGCCGCCGCTAGCACCCTGCCGACGGTACACTGCTTGCTCCAGTAGCTGCGTTCGCCATAGACGAACCCGTTTCGTAGGTCATCCTGTCCACGGATGCCAAGTCCACTCGGTGTGCTTTCCAGCAGGGCACCCATCAAGCAGTGGCTGGCCATGTACCCTGGCATGACTACGCCATACGACCATGCACGACTCAGCCAGCCACTCTCATCGGGTTGATCGTTTGAATACATACTCAAGATGGAGGATACGGCGTTGTCGGGTGCGTCATCGATCTTCTGCTCTTGGGCTCCTCGATCTTCTTTCTTTCCTATGCTATCTGTCACCGGCCAGTGGAAGCCTTCTGCGAACCGCGTGAGTCCAGATGCTTGCCTCGCTTCATATTTTGGACTGAAGCTTGAGGTGTGTGGTTTGCGTCCAGCATCATCTCGGTGGGTGACGATATTCACATTCTCCAGGAATCGTTCTGCTAAGACAAGGTTCCAATCGACCTTTGAAGTTCTTTGACTTTCTATTGCGATCCGGTCCTGCTCGGTGAACAGTAAAGGTGCTTGGTCGGGATCTGATAAGAGTGTTTTTGCGATCCTCGTTCGGATTAGGAGCTCGGCTGCCAGTGCGATCTGTACAAGAACTATAGGCTCAGGCTGAGCACTCTTTACACCAGCTTTTCTCGAGCGTGGCGCGGACCATAGTAGCTGTCCAACTCGTAGTTGTGAATCTAGTCGACTGAGGTCGTACCAGGATCCGTGCGCGTTGAGAATCTTTTGTAAGGCTTCGATCTGTGTTCTCAAGGATGCTGTCTCTTTCTTGGCGCCGGCAGGTGGAATTAAGGTCTTGCTGAATAATTGTTCGCCCATCTTGGAGATGGTATGCTCGTTTCTGAAAGTCAGCGCGGTAGCCTTGTCTTTCAAAGCGGTGTGTATAGCACTAAGTTCCGACAAACGCCGTAGATTTGCGCTCTTATTCCAACCTCTTAAAGTGACCTCTTCTTGGTCGTCGGTCGTTGCATCTCGAGAAGCAAGTGTAGGCGAACCTTTGCACGTTGTATCGTCTGCAATGCCCAGCTGTAGAAAGTGCTCAAAGCTCGTCGTGCCTGGTTCTAAACTTGCTGCAGAGTACATGCTCGGTGTCTCTTGTAGTGCTGTTCTTGAGCTGGTCAGGATAGATTTGGGTTCTCCTTTGGCTTCTTCGATTGCCAGTGTGCAAGCCTCGAAAGACGGATGAGACACAGGAATATAATCAGTGCTCGTCTCCGAGTACAACCGCGCGTTCTCATCTACGAACACGACCTGTGGTTGATGTCCAGACTTTGTCCTACCGACGTTGAAATATGGGGCTCCGGCGAACATCGACTGTGCTTCTTTAGTTGTCAAAGGTCTTGCACGCCCTCTTCGCTCATCATCTCCATCTCCACGGGACTCAATTCCTTTCGGCGACCGTGTCCTTGAGCGTGAACGAGCTCTAATCTTTTGCTGTACGATAAAATTGCTCGAAGCTGGCTTAGCATCTTTTGGTTTACCCATCACTCGTTCCAGTAATGCTTCGTCTATGTCGAACGACTTCATCTGCGTCTTTGGTCTCGGTGATGGTGGTCGCATCTCACTCGGTTAGTCAAGCATCTCCGTCGTTGGACCTCCAACGCACTCACAAGTCTTGATGCCTGGTACCTGGCCTTGTTCGCTGCTCTTGAGTTGCCCCAACCTCTGAAGAAATCCGCAAAGGCATTTCTCTTTGATTTCTTGCTTGTCATGATTCCTGGGCTCTCGTTCCACGTCCAGCCATGTCCGATATCTTCTGTGCGCGTCACCACGGACAGAGTTGACTTGTTTCGTGGCTTCGCAAGCGATGCGAACATCGCCGTAACGGAATTGCTGCGACTTGCCTCATTTTGAGAACTCGAGAGCTTCATCTCTATCAGGAGCGTTCCCATAGGAAAGACGGCAAGAAGTAGCTACCGACAGGTCGTGACTGACAAGAAGAAGAATGAATAAATTTCAGGAACACATTACCTTCAGGATGCTGAACCGTTGCCGCTAATACTCCTCACTCATGACAGGCCTATACCGCGGAACGGGCTGACAACGTTATGCAGGCGAAAGTCCAGATGGCCATCCAGAGTGAGGAATCGCGAGCCGTCGCAAGGCAGGTTCGCTTCGAGATCAAGTTCAGCTGATGCCATCGTTGACCAGGCGTTTGTGGAAGGAAACGGATTCGAGACCAAGAACGCCACAAGAACCTGCAAACGGTCAATCCGATCTGCAAATCTCCACTCGGATGCAGCCCACGAGCCAGATCCTTCGCTTGTCTGGATCGGCCCTCAGGGGTCAATTGTGGGGTTGGGTTTGTAGAAGTAAAATATTTGCGAATAGTGATGATATTTCACGAGATACGACAGCTATGAGTATCAGCCTGGTGGCAAGAGAGTAGCATCCAACCGATGCTCTCTTCTCCTCTGCTCATCTCTGAGCAAAGAAATGAGCCATTTGCCCTTGGGATCGCCCTGTTGTTGAGCGCGTTCGGCCCATTTCCACAAGACAGAATCAAGCACATCAATCGGGTTCTCAGATAGAACAGGCGGCGACGAAGCTGTAGCTGGCTGTTCGCCTATGACAGGGCGTCTCACGAGCATCTCAACGATCTCTTGGTTACATCCAGAATCTGCAACGGCAGCTCGGAGAAGCTCAGTACTACTTCTCGCCCCCATGTTCATGAGGAGAAACACGAGCTCAACATTGCCATCGTTCACTGCTTGCAATATGCCTTCTTGTGCGAGTTCGCCAAAGGTGGCATTAAGTATATGAATGTCGGTGATGCTTTGGGCCAGTGCAGCCAGAAAGCTGACCTTCGACGGCGTGAAGGGTGCCAAGAAAAGTTTCTTCGGTGGGAGCAGGTCAGGACAAGGTTGAAGTGAACGCCAAAGTCCATGCCAGTCCATTTCACCAGAGCCTAGAAACGACGGCATCTGTTCATGTGCGTAGCTCTTCAGCCACGTCTTGAAGAAGTCCCAGGTCATGAATCGGCTGTCAAGCAAGCGAGTAGCAGCAGAACATTCGGTGCTGCTCGCCGTACGTTGTGAATGGTGGAGCACGGGCTCCAGAAGACGTGTGGTCAGCTCGTTTTGCAAATGTTGGCTCTTGGAAAGCTTCAAAGCCAACTGACGAGATACCGTAGCAAGCTCAACATTGCCAGCATACTCGAAGATCTCTTGCAAGATTTCGGCGGGCAAAGCTTCCAAAGGACCAACGGAATCATCCTGTCGTCTGCGCTTTCGCGGTCTCGACGACGATGCCCGAGACGAGTTCTCTCTGCTACAATCCAGCGGCGTCGGTCGTGTCTGCAGCTCAGGCTTACGCCGCTTTCCGGTCCTCCACTTTTCAGCAGAGTGTCCACGTCGTTTGCCACGCACCTTTACCGGTGTGAAATCTTCGGAAGGTGCCATGTATCCACGCGGCACCGAAGCGAGTGAATGGGAGTTTGGGCTTTATGGAAGCGCGCGATAATGGGCGGCAGCGGGAGTGCACCTCATGACCACCAGAATTCCTGATGACGAATTAGCGTCCATGCTCCAGCGAGAGTTCATAACTTGTCGAGCGGTGTTGCTGTCCTCAGTGATCTTGGTGTAAAGAAGTGATCAACGCCCGAAGGCTCAATTACTATCTAGTGCGTGTGTGTTTTAATCATCGGCATTGGGAAATGGCGAATTGAAGACCTACCTGGAATGCGTGGAGCGACTCTCATGTGCGGAGGCACCGTTTGTTACCGTTACTCAGATTCTGCAGAACACGTCAGTCTCGGGTTTCCCAGAAATCTGGAAGACGTAAAGTAGGAGGGACAGGTATCAATCAGTATATGTAAGAATGACTCGCATTTGGTCCACGCCGTTGAGAGAAACAGGCGTGAATCTCCGGTCGTGGCCATCAATCGCAAATTATTACATCATGTGAAAGGCGATACTGAGGGGATTAGAGCGACTCACCTCGAGCGCGCAGGGCCAACATGCTGGCGATGTTGTGCACATGTTGTGTTGGTGCTGGAGAAGGAGAGAGGAAAAAAGATTCGAAGTTCAAGACGTGGAAGGCGCGAGTGCGGGTCATCCCGCTTCTCCCACCCGGGCTTGGCACACGCGAAAACCGTCTGTGGGAACTTCAAGGCAAGACCAGTGATCTCCAGTTCAGTTCAGCGACGCACGACAATCACCCAACGCACTCAACACCGGCACAATGGGCGACGTTACTATCGAGGCACCACACTGGAGACAGGTCGAGGTCGGCCGTGTCATCCACTTCGGTAGCGGTCCATACACTGGCAGAATCGCCGCCATTGCCCAGATCATCGACCACAAGCGCGTACGTGCCCACCGATCACCCGACATTCAAGAGATGGAGCAGAGAGAAGGATGAGCATCTACTTACACATTTCCAGGTTCTCGTCGAGGGCCCATCGAAGAAGAGCGAGCTCGCAGTCCCACGTCACGCCGCAGCACTCAGCTCCCTTTCTCTTACCGGTCTCGTCATCCCAAAGATCACATTTGGCGCTGGCACCAGTGCGCTCACGAAGCAGTGGGAGGAGTTCGAGGTTGACAAGAAGTGGACCGAGAGCTCGTACGCCAAGAAGATTGAGAAGGCTACTCGGAGAAAGGCGCTGAGCGACTTTGAGCGTTTCAAGGTCATGCGTTTGAGGAAGCAGGTGCGTTATGGACAATGGACTGTAGGCAGTCCATGGGATTGCACCAGGACATGATGCGACACATGTGGCAGAGACTAATGTTCTTCACAGGCACGTTTCGAGACCCGCAAGGCTCTTGCTCAGGCCAAGGCCAGCGCATAAGCTATGGAAAGGAAAGGATGCAGCATACCCTTCAGCATCATGAAACTCGAGCGAACTCCCATGTCTCTAGCATTGTTCAGGGAGCCATGGTCTAGGTGATCATATGGCTGGCGAAACGGGGATGAGAGGGCTTCTTTCAGACTTGATAGCGCATCGAGCAAGTCTTCATAGTGCAGCAAAATGTCGTTACGTGAACTGAAATCTGTATAAGTGAGCTGTGGCGTTGTTTCCTTGTTAATTCTCCAGTCCTGATGTCCAATGTTGTAACTTCTGTCTGTAAACGCCGTAAAGCGTGGCACGGACCATCGTCAAAATTCTTCTTGGCATTGGCGGGCATGCTTGCGGACCACGACTTCACCTTTGACTGAGCCTTGCCATTGCAGGAGGACCTTCTGGACACCGCACAATACTTTGAGCCCAGGAAAGACTGCGAATTGTAAGTCTTAATGCGGAACGACTGTTGCGATGTCATTATTGGGCCACGCGACAGTTGCATCATCAGAACAGAGCCCATTGCTAACATCCGACAAGCTTCTCGAAACATATCGCCATGGCCAACCCACGTGTTGAGGAGCTCCCAGATGAGCCAGAGAAGCAGGTCGCAGAGGTCGAGGACGAGTCGTCCGACTCTGATGAGGAGGCAGGCGAGGCAAACATCCCAGCAGGTGCTCAGGTTGCTGTGCACAGCAGAAACGAGAAGAAGGCGCGCAAGGCTATTGCAAAGCTCGGTCTCAAGCACGTTGAGGGCATCACCCGTGTGACTCTGCGGAGACCAAAGAACATCCTCTTCGTCATCAGCAACCCAGACGTCTACAAGAGCCCTTCGAGCAACACTTGGATGTGAGTTGGCCAGGACAAATATGCAGGAACGCATGGCTAACCTTCTGCAACAGCATCTTCGGTGAGGCCAAGATTGAGGATCTCAACTCCCAGGCTCAAGCATCAGCTGCTCAGCAGCTCGCCGCACAGTCTGCCAACGAGTCTGCTCACGACCACTCTCACGACGGCGAGGGCAAGGGCAAGGCAGTCGAAGACAAGAAGGCCGAGGAGGAAGAGGATGATGGCGAGGAGGTTGACGACACCGGTCTTGAATCTAAGGACATTGAGCTTGTCATGGCTCAGGCCAACGTCAGCCGCAAGAAGGCAGTCAAGGCCCTGAAGGAGAACGACAACGACATTGTCAACAGTATCATGGCTCTGAGCATATAGCGCTCGATCGGTGCTTCTAGCATGGGAAACGATGGCATGATGGTCGGTAACATGCGTCTTTAGGCTGGCGTGTGTTTGTATCTACAAAATAGCGTCCTTGCGAAGCCTGGAAATGACTTGTGAGACGTTGAAAGTCCACATTTGTACTGCTCGACTTCTGCGCTTCTACCGTGATGACTTGTGTATTTGCGATTCTCCTTGTCAGCTTTAGTTTCTATTTACACCTCGAATCCTGGAACTCATGTTGATCGTCGCTTCTCTTGCTGGCAAAATGTGCAGCCTGAGGCACTTACGGGTGATGCCGGCCGAAAGCTTGAAGTCCTTCGAGATCACCTCACTGAAGCAGCTCCGCGACGCACACTCCACTCCTCATCCACCACATCTCACAATGGCGGCCCAAGTACGTATACCTCCTCGAGCGTATCAATTGCGGTACCTATGCATCCGGAGAGCCCATCACCCGCCCTCCCAGACACGCAATGCGACTTCCGGCACGCTACATTTTCAGTCCACCTACTAACACACCATTGCAGCGTTCAGCCGCTCTCAAGATCGACTGGACCAATCTCGGTGCCAAGTTGGGTCTGCGAGGCCAAACCGCCGCGGCGCTCCAGAACTTCAAGGGCCGCAACGATGCCGCACGCCGCAAGGTCCAGGTCCTCTCTGAGCAGCCCCAGACTGTCGACTTCGCCCACTACCGCAGCGTCCTGAAGAACCAGGACATCGTCAACGACCTCGAGAAGCAGTTCAAGGCTTTCCAGCCGAAGAAGTACGATGTCCAGAGACAGATCAAGGCCATTGAGGCTTTCGAGGCTCAGGCTGTCAAGAGCGCCGAGGAGACCAAGGGCAAGGTTGATGCAGAGCTGGTGGACTTGGAAAAGACTCTTAAGAACATTGAATCTGCGCGACCATTCGAGGACCTCACGGTGGTACGTACTTGCCGCATTGCAAGGAGAACTCTCGAAATGTCTCCTCGTCACGTGATATTAGATCCTCGGCTAACGCATTCCGCAGGACGACGTTGTGGCTGCCCGACCAGATATCGACCAGCGCGTCGAACAGCTTGTATCCAAGGGCCGCTGGCAAGTTCCAGGCTACCAGGTACGTGATGACATCCATCTGGCTCACCAATCGGTCATGCTAATACATTCTACAGGAGAAGTTCGGCAACCTCTCTGTGCTATAAGCGAGCCCAGCCGCTGCTGTTTGATAGACTCAACTGTATATATGCGTACTGAGCTCCTTTGTACTGAGAATACCTTACGTGTCCCGCCTCCTTGTACCTGCAAGAGCAGCTCACCTGCTTTGACTTAGTGCAGGACTTCCTTCGTTGTGAATCACCAACTTCGTCACGTATTGATGCACTGCCGAGATGCACCTCAGTTGGTCACGAATCGGACATGACATCCATTCTTCTGGTCAGTCATTGGCCCATCGACTAAGCACGAGGTTCGTCACATTACTTGCAAAGTACTTCACCGCACGCTAACGCATCACAAGCAGCATGATCAATTGAAACCAACCATTTCAGATCTCGCGAATCGCGTGTAGCTTGCAACAATCGTGCTTGCTTTATTGACCTACATGTCGCAAGTGCAATTCCCGGAGTACTTTTCGCGCGGTCATCAACGACTTGTTGCCGGACAGCAGCGGGGACCAACACTCACACCTTCTCCAGGATTACACGTGCGAACCTGGTCGGTGAGATACGAGAGAATCGCGTAATTACGGACCTTGCTGACAAGGACACCTTCCGTCATCACGTCACCGTGAGAGCTCTGCCAATGTTACCCGCGCGACGGTTTCCTGGTTCACAGGATGTCGACGGTGGCTGTGTTTCTCTTGGAATCGTGATGACCCTCGCTCCACTTTTTTACGGGACAGCATACTGGTAACGCGCAGGCGATGACAACTCTTATCACTTCGATACTTTCCATTACAGAGACTCGGGCCTCCAGGACACTTGGCTGACCGTGATGAGCTGCCGAGTTGCAGTAGACTGGGCCGTTATACTGAGGCTCAAGATTGCAGCAGGACTCGCGCTTGTGCATATGGGGCTGGCCATGTTCAGGACATTGTCAATCAACGCCTGATTCCATTGCCTGATGCCCACTTATGTCACACTGGCCAATTGTATATCCACTCAGACCATTGCCGATGCAGCGCGTGCGCTTTCCACTAAGACCTGCGCCTGCACTTGCACCTGCACCTGCCCTTTCCATAGTCAACACGCCAATTTCCTCTACACCTGCCCTACTCGTTGCGCTGACGACTTGGAAGCTGCAATGCATGGTGACCCGACGTCCGAGAAGCCGATGAAGGAAGTCACGACTGCAGCTGGAAGTCACAAGAGAAGAGCCTAAGGAGGAGGCAGGGCCAGTTCAAGCAGATCGGGTTGGAGCGGGAGTCAAGTACTCCTCAAACGCTGCCCTCGTCGTGGTGGTCGATGAGGATGTCAGCAAGCGCTGCATCTCGAGTCGTTGGATAAGTAGCTAGGTAGGCTAGATCATGGTTGTCATCTTGGATCGAATGGCTCCGGTGCCATCAGCACTGAACGATCGGTAGAAAGACTTACTCCAGCCACAGGATCTTTCATCTCTGCGACGTTGAACGGAGGGAAGGCGACTGATGCTCAGAAAGTGTTGCGCAATGATCACCCTCGAACGTTTGATGGACGCACTGTCGATCACCTGTGCATACGTTCGCGCAACGCTCGACTTCCTGGGATACACCATCTGCCCACGTTCGAGACCTCAATTGGCATTCCCTTGCAAGCGACAATTCCAGCTTTCACTGATCATTTCCGGCTTTTCCTACTATCTCGAGCAGTACAGAAGCCTAGAAACCCACCGGAGTCAGCTTTCAGCATAGCCCGGCCAAGCCTGAGGAAGGTGTAAGTAGTACAAGGCGGCCTCACGGTTCTCTCCCAATCTCACAGGCTTGAGTCGCAAGTCAGGATCCACCCTATAAGATCCAGCGGCCTCGACGTCAAATATGCGGTCACCGAAGCTTCTGCAAGGTGGGAATGCCGGACATGTTCTAGGATTCATACGGCAATTGCGCGGCATTGAAGCATTAATGCTCTCAACTGAGTCGTGTCCAGGACGGTACCTGTACATTCCTCTTCGTGTACAGTATTGCTGTAACAACGCTTCGCTCGTCGTGCTTCGTATCCGAGTCCGAAGCACTTTCATCACGGTGTTGACATTGTTGAGAATTTCAATGGTCATCATCAATCGTATGCTGACCACCACAAAAATGTCTTGGTGTCCGCCACGATCGTGGTATCTTGGCACCGTGAGGTTCCGACCAGAGCGGTCTGACGACTTGCTGCACTCATTCGTTCCGGTTCTATATCGCGATTCAAGACTCAATATGAACCCATGGTCATGGCCATGATGCTTCTGACAATGTACTGCTGCCCGAGCGTTCCGCGGCTTCATGGACAATAAGTCTTAGCAAGACATAGACTACGAACACTTGTCGACTTCGGCTGTCGTGTCATATTATTACTATAGTTGAATTCGACTGTTGTACTCTGACATGAGTCAATAACGATAGCCAAGTAGGTAGTGAGACCAGTGCCCTCATTCTCGTAAACCAAAGCAGAATGTCTCGGCGAGAAGGACGCGTTCCAAAATTTCGTTGCCGTCGCCGATGGCGGTGAAAGCTGCTGGTTGTTTCGTTTCTCAGACACGTTTCCCATGTTCACGGCACTGGACAAGTTTGTCTCAACGAGGATGAACCGTTCTTCCTCCGAATGTCCGGTGGCCAGCATGTACCCATACATGAATCCGGCTGTGAGAAGGCTCCTGCTCAACAGAGTTAGACACGAATTCCCCGATTCACATTCGCGGGCGACGGGCCTTACTCTTGGCCGTGAGCGCGATCGTGGAGGATCATCAGCATGGACCGCTGTCAGTAGTCCCTGTGACTGACCACGACCGACGACTCGTGTTGACATCAGGAGACCTGGGGAGTAACCAAAGAGAGGCATAAGCAGATGCCAGAAAGGACGAATTGACCGGGAGAGAGGTACACAGACAGGCATGAGGATAGGAACTGAGACACATTTGACCACGATGGAGCTGTTCATTTCACGCCTTGTATTGTGACCTAGCCACGCGCTGCTGCATTCGCGGCCCTATTCGGTCAGAAGGATTCGTATAAGAACTAGTACACCTGTATAGTACCACTCTCAGCGGCCGCGAAAACCGACCATCTGTAGAATTGTGAACATGCTGCCCAGGGAAGACCGCCGAACCTTTGGGCAATTCCAAAAAAAGGTATTTCATACCAGGATTGGCATGCTTCTCCCGCCGTAACCTTGTCATCAATAACGCCATAGCCGTCACTTGCCTACCCTTGTTCCTCCCTGCAAAAAATACTCCCTGTACAGATGGACGCCCAGGAACTCCTCGCTTGTAATGCATGACAGACTGTGCGATCGCCAAACTCTAATGTGGCCGACATCAAATCATGTGTGCGTGAGGGATGTGATGACTAGACAGGCCACTGTGGCAGCCTCGCTCATGTCTCTTCATGTTACTCCGCACTGAGAATGCCTTGCCGCACCCGTTGTGCGGGCATCGAAAAGGCTTTTCACCGGTATGGCTGTGCGAATGAATCTTCAGGCTCGATGGTCTGCTGAAGGCCTTATTGCAGGTGGGACAGATGTATCGATCCTGGGACTGTGGAAATGTCGCCTGCGAGGAAGGACTGATGTAGTGATGGTGCTCCCAGGGATTGCTAGTTTGCAGACCGGGTGTCGATTGTACCGGGACGACTGGTGGGGGAGGAGGGAAATTCGACGGTAGTGGTCGTTGTTGATACATTGCTGATGATACAGGGTAGCTGGGGTGAGGTGGGGAGTAATATGATGGTGCGGACACTGTTCCAGGTGACGTCGCATAAGGAGAGGTAGTGTACCGAGCATCTCCGTAGGGTGAAGCATGGGGTTGCGACGGCACTGAAGGTCGCTTAACGACCTGCGGCTGGGCTGTCCGTTGATCTGTAGGTTCGATGTTGTTGATTGAAGAGCCGATGTAGTACGGAGTGCCTGAAATTGCGGATCCTGTTGAGATTGTCGACGGACTGTTCGTCCCGTCAAGGACAGAGTCATTCCGCATCGGCGGTGGAGGCGGTACCACGCTGCGCGGACTAGTAGACATCTCGTGGACTGAATTTGTTGTGTATTGCCTGTGGTCTACATCGATAGGCTGTGATGTGTGTGACGATGCCTGGACTTGTGATGACGGCTCCCGAGGTTGTGATGTCGGCATCTGTGTTGATTGAGTCGCTGCAAAATGTTAGCGATTGTGAATTCAATGGCATCTTAACATGAACTGACGAATTTCTGAGGTTGGTCGGTCGGAGAGCCTGAGGAGATTTGATATGGAGGGTAATGACGGTTTGAACCCATCGTCCGATGCAGGTGAGCTAGCAGATTGCGGCGAGCGAGGTTGTTGATGGTGATATGGTTGTTGCTGTGCCACAGGAGGGTATGCGTATGGATTGACGTTTATTTGGTTTCCCACATCGAGCTGAGGCTGATGCGCTCGAGTCTGGTACATGGCGTAATGTTGCGGATAGCTCTGGTAGCTGTCGCGAGGAGGATATGCCATCATGCTGACGGCTGCCATTCAGACGGTGATTGCAGAATTATCCAGACGGTCGTTTGAACAAATGTCGATTCTGATAATCGTCCTTGAGCGTGAACAAAGAATTGTCTGCTTGTTGGAAGGTAGGTTGTGAAGAAGATCAGCCACCAAGGAGTAAGTGCTGATTGACCGAATTGATATCCAGGCGGCGTTCAGTAGTGTGTCGATGACAAGCCGCGGCGGCGGCTTGGACGCAGATTGAAGGCACAGAACCCGTGCTGGCGTAAATTGAATGTCCCGGAAGCGTCAACGTCGAAAGAGCGGGACAGCCGTTAGCTATGCTGTAGAAGCACCAAAAGTATGGGCCCTGGTCGGCGGCAACGAGGTGCCAACGCGTGGGCGTCGGCTGAGAAGGTTCCGCAGGAACTGTGAAAACGTGCTTGGTGCGAGGCGAAAGGTGCTGACTTGCGGGTGAATCCTGGCTGTTAATCTATCGGGCCCGGGAGAAGCACCATTCGTGGAAGGAGAAGTAGGCCAGGGACCAATAGTGGTCTTCTTCTCCGCTAGACGTGCAATGAAGATCGACAGGTGGAAAGTACAGGACTGATGACGACTTTGGAGAACTGCTTTGAACGCAACGGCACAGCGATCACCCTCTCACTAGTGTTTGACTGGAGAAGCAAGCTTCGAGTTGGGCGAAGGAACGAAGGCACATACAATAGGCCAGTGCCGTATGCTGAATGACGGCGTGCAGTCCTCGGATGAGTACGATTATGTCGAAGTAGTGGATGGAGCTGGTATTCAATCTGCAACAGTCAACTGCAGCGACCAGGCCTGGCATGTCATGGCATGGCACTTGACAGAGCAGCCAGCATGGACACGGCGAAGACACCCAAAAGGTGCTGTAGCGGTCAGTCCCGTTCGTTGCTCCCTGGTTGCAGGCGATGCAAGAATCGTTGCTGCTAGGAGGTAGGCTTGCAGGGACTTGGGCACTCGGACCAGAGTGGAGGAGCTAGACGAAGGAGTTTCGTTCAACATGCTCCACGCTATCGCGTGCGCGTCCACGAACGAGTCTGCTTGATTGCCGTTTCATACCGTGATATGCTGCTGCTATCCAACAATTGATGGTAACCTTAGGCAGAGGCGCACGATGCAGTAGCAGCACGATACCAGCAGACTCCGTCGATTGGCCGGCCGAGTAAGGTTTACTGCCAGCGATCGACGTCGTCCCTGCTGGTGGGCGAGGTGGTATTCTTGTCATTGGACAAGCTGCTGCAGATGCGCGCCGTGTTGGCGCTAGCAAGAAGGCGGGTCGTGAGATCTCTTCTCGTCATTTCGCCTACTGCGCCGGACTGCGGGCTGCACGCTGGGCGGCCACTGCCACAGCCTGCTACCTGCTACCTGTGACATGCTGCCTGCGAGCTGCGACTCCAAGGGATGGACGGGCAGGCAAGCGGTGAATGTACAAGGATGGACACAAATTACTTACCTGCGAGCGGATGCGAGGCGTGCGGCAGGCCCTTTTCAGCACACGCTGGTGACAGTACTGAGACTGCCGGGAACGCGGATCTGGCGCAGACGCAGCGTTGATCGTTTGAGGTTGGGCCTAGGGCGGGTGCAGGAAGGAAGGGATGAGGGATGGTGAGAGTTAAGTCTCGTAACCGAGGGGCGGTGGATCAGCACTGCTGTGTCGATCAGAAGTAGCGTGGGAAACGTGGCTAACAAGGTTGCTCTCGTCCACCAAACTCAGTTGGGCGGAAGATCTCCACAGCAGCGTTCTGGTGCAACCTTAAGGCATCATCGTGCCCATCCTGCTCAATCCCATCGTGATGCATGGCATGCAGGCAGGCAGGCTGCGAATGCATATGCCACCCCGCCTCCACCACCTGCTCACCAACAACTCACATGCAATGCCATGCCTTGTCTTGCCCTGTGCTGCGTGCTGTCCGGCCGTGCAGTCTGCATGCTCGATGATGTGCAATCAATCGAGTAGTGCCGCAAGCTCAGTGCGGTAGAACGTCTGATGAAACGCCGCCGAGACAGCTCTCGGCACAAATAGTTGCCATGCGCCGCAGACACGCATGCAGATGATAGACACCCACCAGAAGCACAGCGGCGGGTGCTCGAACAAAGACCGAGTGAAGAACGGTACAGAGGCCCAAGCTCAGATAATGTCCGATGAAACACATGGCCGGTCACACGTCACACGGCGTCCAAGTGAAGTGCACCGGTACTCTACGCTGTCCCAAGGCCATGGACATCAATTTCAGAAATACTGTACACACTCGAAGCCTAGAGCAGCACACACACTTTCGAAGTTTCGAACATTCTCATCGTGGTCAATGCTATTCTAATCCAGGATCATCTAGTCGGCAAGACTGCTGTTTTCATGCAAGATTCCCGCACCATGCCCATGCGCTTCGGCACTCTCCTGGCCACGGTATCCATAGCTGTTCGTAGCCTAGGTCGCCCGCCCGGCTGCCGCGCAGATCACTTCGTCACCAGTCCACGTCGACCATTGCTCAGAATATCGTCCGCTCCTTTCTACAGAATTTAGATGCAACTGCTTTCATCCTGCGACGCTGTACGTCCTCGCACCACGCGAGTCTGCATCTTGTGAGGCAACATCTGCACCTCGATCCTCCGTCCTTCGTTCGCCGTTGCACGGCACGGATTGGACGGCAGGAGGAGCGCCCGCAGTTCGCTTTGATCCTTCACTGACACCCTGCACTGCCAATCATGAGCAACTCATGGCTCCCATGCTTTGAGCCGGGTTTCTGTGATGGTATGAAACGGCGCCCTCGTGAGCTCGCTTAACTTAAAGTGAGGATCTCTATCTGGCTAGGCGTCAAAGATCGTCTGGACGCAGTTTGGCTTTCTGCCAAGAGCGACTCACTGCACCCTACCCGCTCTGCTCGTGGATGCACACGAGCGTCGTTAGCCTCTATACGACCCATCATCGCGCTTGTTGTTGGCACGGCGAAGATCCCGTATGAGCTTGGCTGTCGTTTTTCGTTCGCGCTGCCGAAGATATTATTTCCACAGCAGTGGATGCACCGTCGCGTCTTTCTCGACCGAACAAAAGCGTGTATTGGCCGCCAGGACCATGGTACTATACACCAAGCACGCTTCGTTCGCCGTTGAAACCAGACTGGACTACTGATGGTAGATCAATTTTCCCATTCGCCATACTCCAGGTATCCATCACGATGGCCGAAATTGCTTCTGGCGGCAAGCCGTAGAAGCTAGATGCCGAAAAAGATGCGTCCCCTGAAACTACCAAATGCGTAGCGGTGCGTAGCCTGGTGTCTGTGTGTCTACAAGGAAATTTAATGCGGACTAGGACTGAGGAGACAGCTGCAGCGCCGTGATGAGAGTCGAGCCACCGCTACCGTACACGACAAGGTCTGATCCGACCAGGATCTGACTGGCCCAGTGTGACTACTGTTCGCTCTCCTGGACTGTCACAACTGCCAAAATTTGCCATTACGCATGGCCTTGCATCGATCGTCGCCATGAGACTTCGGAGCAATGCATTGCACATCATGATCATCGGCCATCGCGATTTCCACGCTGTAGTTCCTGCTGCTGATCGAGTCACTGTTCCTGGATAGCATATCAACGGTCACTGAGGATGTACGACCTCCTACGATCTCAAAGACTTGGTGGCGGCGCATCATGGTACCGCAATGTTCTTGGTACTGCGAGGGTGTTTCACACACCACACCATCTAGCTGTGGACAGGCTAGTGGGATCCAGCAGCACACGTGGAATACTATCCAACACGTGTAACAAGACTTCATGCTTCCCCTCCAATGGACGCCTCAAGCCTCGCTCCGCACGCCAACCTCCTGCCTGACTTAGCTCGCGCATGACGCACGCACTGCAACGACATGGAATGGTTAAGTGTATATTGAGGTGTGCGCGTTACCTGCGGCGCAGCATACTGTACGTTCGCTTCCTCATACAGCGGATGAATTATCTAATGCCTGCAGTCGCAGCGCAGAAGACCTCGGGCGTGCTACTTCACTTGCACTTCAGCGCATTGAATCGCACAAGGATCTTGCCATCCCTTCCGCATTGACATGATCACTGCAGATGATCTGGCAATCTAAGTCACGTTTCTCTAACGTGGCAGATGTTGCACGACGGTTGAGCTGCAGGATCTGCAATTTGGGGCGTTCGAAAATGGAGCTCTCTGTACCACCGCTTGTGTGCCGCGGACAGCAGATGACACACGACATATATTGTATGTCGACCTTTCCAGAATGGAAGCGCCTGAGTCCTCCGAAATGAATGGGACTCGTCACAGCACACTTGAGGTTCTAGCTCCGGTATTGGTGCGATCATTTGTGGGTTCTGTCGCTTCCCAAACTCCTGAATCGCTAAGCGGTCCAATTGCCCTTGGTGGCTGTCAACAATGCCTGCAAGCACATACTGAACTCACGCAGTCTAGACACCCATGTAAGCTGCAACATGCAAGTCGTACCGCAGCGCGGCAACACGGTCAGGCTCAACGCTACCAACTCCAGGCGCTGTGCCTCGCGTGGCTGCTTCGAAAACGCCTTCACGCGGAGCGAGGCTGAAAGCAGTACATCATTGTCTCCGATTCTCCGTAGCTGCAGCATCAATAATCACTCGTTTTCCGTTCATGAGAGAATCGACTGCAACCAACTCCTTCCTGTTGGAAAGTGGATACTTTTGTGCTCGGCAGCGGACTGATCCCTCGACATGGGAGCCATTCGGTCTTGTCTCTGGCCGGCAACAGGTCCGAAGCTTGCCCCGAGAATCTCGAGAACCCGAGACCTGTTGACTGGGCTCCGCCTACCACTTGTCTTTCGTCCGGTCTATTGTCGAAGTGGCACCACATGGACGCCGGTGCGAATTCTTGGTCCATCTCCTCCGATGGAGCGGCGAGATGGTGGTATCCAGAGCTCCTCCTTGTCAGGAGATCAAGATGTTATTGCAAGGCTGCATCAACACAGGAGTTGAATGCTGGTCTACCCGAAGGGCAGCTACTGAGGTCTAGTTTCCCGAGGTGCATCTGCACGATGCCTGTGACGGATGTGTGGATGGAACCACGACGTTTTGCTATTTCAACATGTCGCTATGTGCTGCTCGAAGCAGAACTTATCAACTGCCATTCCGCTGACAACTCAGCAGCGATCTCCTTGTTGATCTCGGTGCTGAAAAGTTGTCTTACTCATACACTGTACTGTCAGAATTTCTTCTACCCAGGGAAAATGTGCAATGCCCGCGAACATATCTGACATCTTTGCAACCCCGTCTCCATCTTCAGATCATTTGATCTGGCCTTTAGGCGATGTCTGTTGAGAATGTCGCTATCGACGTGTGGAGCTTATCGATAACAACGACACTACCTGACGTGCGATGTCGTTGTTGGACTGGTCTGTGCTTGAACTCAACCTCCAACTTCATTACATTATTGTGTGGCATGCTGTATCACGTCAAGCTCGAAGCTTACAACAGCATTGGACCTTAAGTAAGATAGATCTCATAGTTTGATGCCTTACATAAGCTTGATCTAGGCGCGAGAGACTGGACACGGCCTGGAAACTCATCATGGACAAGGAGATCGACACTCTCGAAGAGCTCCCGCAGTATACTCCTGTAGATCAGTATGCAGGCCTTCGACGTCGTAGGCAGATAAAGCGGCGCCTTACACGATTGGTCATCGCTGCTTTGGTAGTATATGTCGTTTACGCCAACTGGACGACCAAGGCAACCAAACCAACAAGTTTACTATCAATCGAACGACTACGTGCCGACTCATCCAGATGTAGCCAGCTACGATCAGTGCCCCAAGACCCTCACGAATACAGAAGTCGCAATGGCAGATATGCTGATGGCCATGAGTCTATCCTGATTCGCAATGCCACCGTATGGACCGGCGAACCAAGCAGCGGAAGCAGCCCAGAAGACATCAGGACCGGTGAAGCATATGGCTGGATTCAAGCTGACGTGCTCCTGGAACATGGTCTCATCAAATACGTGAATGCGCAGATCGCAGACAGCCAGCTACCTGAGAATGTCAAGGTCATTGATGCCAAGGGCCGCCAAGTCACTTCTGGAATCATTGACATGCATTCACACACTGGTGTCGATTCACTACCTTCTTTGGACGGTGCTGAAGACACAAACGAGCTTTCTAGCGACATTACACCATATGTGCGATCTCTCGATGGGCTCAATCCTCTTGATCCGCAGATCCAGGTCATCAAAAGCGGAGGTGTGACAACCTCACTAATCCTGCCTGGCTCCGGCAACAATATGGGAGGAGAAGCGTTCGTGATCAAACACGCTGTGGGCAAAGAAAATGGTCGTCCCGAACTCAGTATCGAAAGCCTTCTAGCTGATCCCGATAAGACGTGGCGCTACATGAAGATGGCTTGTGGCGAGAATGCGAAGAGAGTTTACGGACGAGCTGGCGAAGCTGGGCCGTTCAGTAGACTTGGAGAGGCTTGGGAATTTCGCCATGCCTTCGAACAGGCTACGAAATATAAGGCTTCTCAAGACGAATGGTGCGCTGCGGCAGATGCCATTGGTGCTGAAAACATGCCGACCTATTTGCCATCAGACCTGAGATGGGAGAGCTTATCTGCAGTTCTAAGAGGGCAGGTCCTGGTGAACACGCACTGCTATACGATTCCGGACTTGGAATCTTTCATCGGCTATACCAACGAGTTCAATTTCTCCATTCGAGCCTTCCATCACGCACATTCTACATACCTGGTTCCGGAGGTTCTGAAAAGGGCATATGGCGGACGGGCACCTGCAGCCGCGTTATTCGCCGACAATATGAACTACAAGGCGGAAGCATATGTGGCATCTGAGCAGGCCGGAAAGATACTCTACGAGAATGGAATCACACCAGTCTACGTGTCCGACAATCCAGTCCTAAACGCTCAGCATGTGGTCTTCGAGGCAGCAAAAGCATATCGAGCAGGCCTACCATATCATGTTGCATTAGCTGGTGTCACAACCGCCTCCGCCGAACTTCTCGGTCTTGGTCACAGAATTGGCAAGATCAAGCCAGGATTCGATGCCGATGTCGTGCTGTGGGACTCGGATCCGCTCGCTGTTGGTGCAACTCCTCTGCAGGTCTTTATTGATGGTGTCCAACAGTTCAAAGACCCTGTGGTGTTGGAGAACCCTTTGACTGCACCTATCAAGGCTTCTGTTTATCGGGACCTCGGAAATGAGCCATCATCGAAGAGCCACGTCGCCTTCACCGGCGTATCAAAGATTCTTTTGCCCGGACACGAGCAAACTTTAGCTGATGCAAGCAATGTTGTAGTCGTGGATGGCCAAATAGTATGCATCGGTGAATGCCAGTCAGAGATCTCGTCGCTGTCTGATCACGAGATCATCAGCCTCCAGGATGGTTACATCGCACCTACACTTACAGCGTTCGGCTCGCTGCTGGGAATAGAAAGAATCTCCTCCGAAAGCTCCACATCAGACGGCGCTCTCGATGATGGCTCTTTCTCTGCCGCCATCGATGGACTGAAGTTCGAAGGCAAGAACCTTGCCGCAGCATACAGACATGGTGTGACAAAAGCCATTTCCGCCCCAAAGTTTGGCTATGCAGACCACAAAGGCATCTCAGCGGGCTTCCGCGTAGGCGCAAAGCATGCTTTGGAGAAAGGCGCTGTGTTCGATCCAGAAGTTGCTTTACACTACACACTCACCTCGGACGCAAAAGGCAGCAAGACGCCTTCTATCTCAAGCGCCATCGCGGACCTCAGAACAAAGCTTCTCAAGGCCGTGACTGCAACCAAGAAAGAAGAAACAGAAACCACGCCATCTCCTGAGGAAGCAGCTTTGGCAAAAGTCGTCAATGGTAAGCAAAGTAAAGGGTGGAGGCCCTCACCTCACCCCATTCGACTCCACGGCCGAAAACGTACTGCGCACTGCATGTCGCAAACAGTACTTTCCCTTGAACACTTGCTCTTGAAGCGACTAGGGTGTCTCAGACGATCACCTGCCTTCGACTTCCGTCCGATTTTTGCTAACGCTTCTACCCTTTACTTTTAGGCACTCTACCGCTAGTCATTGGCGTACACTCTGCCGATACCATCGCTTCTTTTTTACGACTCAAGAAAGAAGTCGAAAGCACTATTCAAGTCAGGACGAGTCAAGCCACAGAAGTTCGCCTCGTAATCCTAGGCGGAGCCGAATCACACATGCTCGCAACCGAATTGTCCAAAGCCAATGTCGGCGTCATCCTCGCTCCACTCTTCTCATACGCAACAGAATGGGATCAACGTCGAGCACTGACTGGCGCTCCTTTGACTAACGGCACTGCCATCGATGTGCTCTATGCTGCAGGTGTGAAGGTAGCGATCGGCGTAGACGAGGACTGGGAAGCTCGTGACTTGTTTCTACAAGCAGGAATTGTCCAAGCGAATTCTGGTGGACGGATTCATGGCAAGGAGGCCCTAGCTTTGGCTTCGACGAATTTATACGAGATCTTGGGACTGAAGGAGGATGAGGAGATGGGACTGCGCGAGTTTGTGGTATTCGAAGGTGACCCACTGTCGATTAACAATCAAGTGCGAGCTGTTGCGGATGGGAGAGGTATGGTCAGTGTTTGGTCGGAATAGAAACAGTCAGAAGGTCAAGATGACGAGGAACGCATTTGTGTTCCGCCTCGAGGAGTATCTCTTATCGCGAATTCTATCCCCCTCATCAAAACCCAGTCCCTCAGACCAGCAGCCATTCTACAGCTCCTTATTCGCAGTGTCCGCCTTTCTTCCATTGATCGAAACCAACTCCGTCTCAAACACCAACACCGCATTTCCAGGAATCGGTCCCACACCAGAAGCACCATATCCATAGTCTGGCTGAATCGTAAGCTTCCTCTTATCACCAATGCACATGTCCTTCAGTCCTTCATCCCAGCCCTTGATGACTTGTCCCTTGCCCACGACGAAGCTGAGCGGTGTGCCACGGTTGTACGAGGCGTCGAATTCGTAGCCAGTTTCTTCTAGGGTGCCGCGGTAGTGCATCTCGAGCTTGTCACCTGTAGCACAGTTAGATACATAGTCGATGTGGTGGAAGGCAAAGTATACGTACCAGATTTAGTCTTCTCACTGTCAGGGCACTCGTTGGCCTCGGTGATGTGGATGTCGAGAGGCTTGTCGAGGGCGGAGACGCCGGCGATGAGGCAGCCGAGGGCTGTGGCGACGGTAGCGAACTTCATCTTGCTTTGTGAATCGTTGTTGGTAATCAATTGAATTGTATGGGTGGTGTGTTGTGTGTGAAGCAACAAACGTGTTCACATGGCGGTCGCTACCAAGCGGGGCCAAATAAGCTCAATGCAGGGACAACGGGACCCTTGCAGCTAATCATAGGGCTCCGGCTCGCTAGCCGAACATTCACTTTCTGCAGTCACATGCCGTCTGATGGGGTGGCTTCATGCTGTGGGGATACCTCACACAAGAGCAACAGAGACGCGGAACAGTGCGGATAGCAACGATGAGTTCACGTAAGTTTACTGACTTTCTGAGGACAGAAGCTCTTGAGTCGCCTTTATGGTAAGCTTGGAAGAATCCAAGCTTGGCAATATTTTTTCACCTTGGATATGTAAGAGTTCATGAGTAATTCAATCGTAGCTCGGGACCGTTCGTATCGTCCAGTATTTGCTAGGCGCATTCACTAACGTCTTCGTATTGTCATATGCACATTGACTGTTTCATATCAACTTCGGTATTGTCGCTATGGTGCCAATGGCTGGTCTCACTGGAAGTGAATGAAGGCAGTGCATTTGCGACCAAGGTTTATATTGGAGCTTACCTACACGGTACGCCAATCTCAAACAGTGGTAATACGAACTCATTCTCTGCTGTTGTCCCCACTCACGTCCTCAGAAGTTTAAACTTTATTCTCAGGCCCACAATCCCAAGATCCGATATAAACCACACGACTCCCCCCATACCATCTTGATTCAAACTCAGGATGCATTCTCCAGCAGCAAACACTCCTGCCTTTCACACCTCTCAATCAAACTTCTCTTCCAGCAAACCAATCGACACCATGTCGTCGACTCCCAACCTTGCGACGAGTGCATCGGGCACTGCACAGGAGCCACTGAAGAAGGGAGTGGCCCGCAAATTCACCCGGTCCAAACAGCAACCCACGCCTCCGTCGAAGCAGGAGGCACCCGAGCAAGACTATACCAGACCCAATACTCGTATAGCCGCGAAGCTCGGAGAGCTTGACGAAGCACAGGATGGAGTGAAGGGCCCACATTCCAACCCATCAACATCATCGAGCCAAGCCTCTTCTGACTTGGGTATGTCACTGCCGGCGCTTTACAAGCCAGGCTACGAAGATGGCGAACGCAAGGCTAAGCTAATATTGTTAGAAACCGCGCAAGTGAAGTCACCTGCATCGTCCGGCAAGGACAAACGCTCCACGCCTCAAAAGCGACTGAGCGACTCAGATTCGACTCCTGCGAAGAAGCCGTGCAAGCGCAAGAGAGCTGATCCTGGCCAAGTGAAATTCGATGATGACGGCTACAGCGACGAGAGCGACTCTGAGGAACCAGCCGCCAAGCGTAGGATGTTCGACGATGGTCGTATTACTGGCCTGACGAATCTCCGATTTGCCTGTTTCTCCAACGCCGCTCTACAATTGCTGTACTCCGCCCTGAGCAGCGAGGATCTGGATTTGCTGGCAGACGGAGTCAAGGTGCCAGATATATTTGGTATCGATCTCGAGACTCTTGAACACTTCGATGGTCTGAAACACTCTGCTGAGCAGAAACGGACCTTGAAGGACTTGCGCAAAGGTATTCAAGAAGCGGCCAAATCAGGGGATCTTCGCCTATCACCCTACGTCCACGAGCTGTTTGAGGAGATGCGCGATGCAGAAGACCAATATGTCTCACCGGTGTTGATGCAGCAAGTCTTCGCGTATCAGAACGATAACTGCCAAATTTTCAACGGCGAGTCGATGGAGGATGCTGGCGAATACTTGGACAGGTTGCTGAATGTCCTCTTCGAAGAGCGCCCGACCCTTAGAGGACTGTCTGAGTTTCAAACTGAGACCGAGGTCCACTGCACTGGTTGCAAGCACACCAAGTCGACCAAGGAACCGGGGAATATCCTGGGTGTGCCACTTCCTTCCTCCGCAAGGTGCAGCCTGAAGCAAGTGCTAGCAAAGCGAGAGGAGGCCGAGTCAAATCCTGACAGAAGGTGCAGCAACTGCGATAAGACCGGTGGCGTCCAGACTGTCGAAAGACTTGATTCCAGCAACATGCCTGAAAATTTGGTACTCCAGATTGGCCGCCTTGACAATTACGGTCGACCGAACAAGTCTGTCATGCAACTGGATACCGAAGAGGTTATTGTCGGCAACAAGAGCTATCGTGTTCAGGCCATCGTCAAGCATACCTGTGCCAGAGCAGAAACCGGCCATTACACTGCCTGGCGCCGTTATGGCAGCCAGTGGTGGAATCTTGACGACAGCCTCCCTTCCATCAGGAAACGCGAATCGGAGATGATGGATGGCTTTGGTCGAAAGGCCGGTTATGCTAAGCTGTTGTTACTCAAACGGAACGATCTCGAGGCCTAAGCTGCTGAAGCCTGCGGTTTGGGCGTCTACAACCGCAATTCTGATCTTCTCATCTCGGCCGAAGAGCCATCAAGAGCTGATGGCGAGGCATTGACACTGCATGATCCGAGACAAAGCAATGGCGCCATAGTCGTGAATTAGTTACATTAGGCAGCATATAATATGCATTTGCTGTTGTTTCGTAAAACCCGTACTTTCTTCTGCTCTGACATCGTAGTGAATTGATTGACAGCCTGCGTGTATCACCGTTCCGTAGGATATACCGCAGTACTCAAACCATAATGACTGAGCTCGATCGCTGCCTCGACGAGCTAAGATGAGATTGAAGTGCTGCTCTTGTTGTCTGAGATGAAGAAAGAGCGAGAGAGGTGGGGTTTCGATGTCGGAAAGCACGAGCCAGCGCGTCAATCTCGTGTTGCCGTCAACACCACCAACATCACACCACGCGACCACGCGTTGGCCGTGCTCAATGTCATGGACAACATCCTACAAGGGCTCAATGCGGCCCAAAAGACCGCCGTAGCTTCTGAAGCATCGGTCCTTCAGGTGCTGGCGCCTCCTGGATCGGGTAAAACAAAAACCCTCACAGCACGAGTTGCGCATCTGGTGGCGGAACGAGGATTGCAACCATGGAACATCATTGTATGCACCTTCACCGTGAAAGCGGCCAAAGAGATGAAGGAGCGTATCACGAGCTTTGTCGGCGAAGAACTGTCCAAGCAGCTCAAGTTGGGCACATTTCATTCAGTGGCTTTACGATACCTGAAGACCTATGGCCAACACATCGGACTGCCCAAGGATTTCGGCATCGCGGACACATCTGACACAAAGGCGATATTGAAGCGACTCATCAAAGCCCTCGGTATGACCATGGAACCCGGCCAAGCACTGGGTAGGATCTCAAAACGAAAAGCCAAAGGCGACTCGATCGAACCGACCAAGGCTAAGAAGAGTGTTGATCAGCAGGAATTTGACCAGCTCTTCGACGAGTATCAAGCGACCCTGACTGCTTCGAGCCTACTGGACTACGACGACATTCTCCTCAAATGCGCATTTCTGCTCAAGTCCCATCCGCAATGTGTCACCAATGTTCAAGCCGTGCTTATTGATGAGTTCCAAGACACAAACAACATTCAATACGACCTGATGTCGCTGTTTGCGCAACAAAAGAATGTTATTACAATCGTTGGAGACCCCGACCAGAGCATCTATGGCTTTCGATCAGCAGAGATTGGAAATTTGACCCGCATGAAGAAGCAGTGGCCAGATACCCTCACGATTAACCTGGAGGAAAACTACAGGTCTTCTGGTGCTATCCTACATGCAGCACAGAACATCATCGAACAGGATGAAAGCCGACCTCCCAAGAAACTACAAGCTACTCATAGCATCGGGCTGCGTCCAGTGTTGCGAAAGCTACCATCGGCCGCAGCAGAAGCTCAATGGTTGGTCTCAGAAATCAAGCGTATACAATGCCTGTCGGGAAACATGATGGATGCGAGTGACTTTGCAGTACTCCTACGATCAGCAGCTCTTTCACGAGTAATCGAGACGGCTCTCGGAAACGCTGGAATTTCGTACCGCATGGTAGGAGGCACTCGATTCTACGATCGAGTCGAGGTCAAATTAGTCGTCGACTACCTTCGCGTACTTCACCAGCCTGACAACAACGAGGCAGTGGAGAGAATTGTCAATGTACCTCCTCGCAAAATTGGAGAAAAGACCATAAAGGAACTGCGGGATGAGGCACAGACCAAAGGAACTTCTCTTTGGGCACTGATACTGGATATTGCTCAAGGACGGTGTATGGCAAAAACCAAGCTTACTGAACCCAATCGCAAAGGCCTGTCCTCCTTCGTGGATGTTGTGCTGACCGGTCGCAAGAAGATCGAGTCCTGGCACGAAGAAGCGCCGTCCGTTGTTGATTTGATCAACTTGGTGTCGCGGAAGATTCAGCTTCAGTCATTCCTGAAGGCCAAATTTCACGACGATCAGTCGTTCGAGGCGCGTTGGACGAATGTCGAAGAGCTCATGGCTCAAGCGGCAGAGCTGACGCGTCCTGGGATGCTGGAAAAATTAGCCGAGCTGGACGCGCTGCCGGTCGTTGAAGAAATCGAGCAAAGATCGGAGGCAGAGCATGACATACTCTCTGTCTTCCTGGCGAACATAGCCCTGACTGCTTCAGCAGAAAAGGTAGCAGATGAGGGGGGTGAGAAGGTACAGCAGGTCACGATCTCCACTATTCATGCTGCGAAAGGCTTGGAGTGGCCAGTCGTCTTCATCCCAGCATGCTATGACGGCTCAATACCACACTCTCGCGCAGACGACCATGACGAAGAGCGCCGACTTCTCTACGTCGGCATGACGCGAGCTCAAGCCTTGCTCTACCTCAGCTGTCCCATCAAAGACTCGCAGAGGCAAGAAACTAGCTTGTCAACATTCCTTGTACACAAAGGCATGAATCGATACTTTGACGAGCACGGACCCAGTTTGGCGATGAACTCCATTCTTGGACTTTCAACGACACTGAGGAGAGAATGCCCGTTAGAGTCAAAGCTAGCGGAACTGAAAGCAACTTTGGAACGCGACGAAGACAACTACTGGCCTCTCAATGGCGAAGAATCACTAGAAGAGCTGGCCAAATGGGATCACGCAAGAACTTCGTCAGCATCTACAGGTTTCGTCAGCTCCCGCACAACCTTACACACGACGATGCAGCAGCAGAACTTCTCCACGGCTTCCGCCACAATGCCCGTGCAACAAGGCTTCACCAGCGTCACCGCTCGTTTCGAAGAGCTGATGGAACAAGCCCAAATTCGCAAAATTGACCAAAGAATCGAGGAACATGAGAAAAAGTCCCAGTCGAAACCCGAGCAACAGGCAAAGGGGCGTAAGAGACAGATCGAAGGACAAGGCAGCATTGCGAACTTCTTCAAGAAGCCCTGTGCAGAACCGTCCCTGCCTAGCATACGTGCACCGCTTCAGCCGTTGTCTAATGCCCAACGACCTTCGTCTGGATTCTTAACAGCGAAACAGACTTTACCCTCGCATAAACCAAAGTCGGCACCTATGCTGAAACCAAAATCTGCGCCAATGCTGAATAAACCTGATGTTTCTGCCCACGAAGAGAGCGAGAACAAGGGTAGCAGGAATGATTATGTCTTTCTATCCAGCTCACCTCCTCCGCCCGATGACGAAGAGGCGTCACGGCCTGAGCACGAAGAAGTACCACCACGGCCTGCTATAAAAATCCCTGCGCCTGTCTCGAATGGATTTCGGCCAGCGAGTACATTTCATACGACTTCGATGCAGCAACAGCAACAGCAACCGCAGCGGAAGACATTGGGCGTCAAGCGTAGTTTGCATGGATGGCCTCCCCCGAAGCGTACGTAGCATTGGTAGTAGTAATAGCTCATGAGACATCATTTACTTTTGTTGTCTCACTGACCGTGCCTGACCGAGGCTGAGTGACAATGATCGTTGCCCTCATCTCTTTCCTGACGCTCGAGGCACTTAGAAGGACTACGCTATCCACGTCGAACGTAGGTGCTAGTACGGTTCAATGCTAAATGAGCAAGATCGAGAGAGGTGTAGTGTGAGCAATTCACGTCCAACTCCAGTAATAAGCAGCTCTAGTTTGTCCTTACGACCAAGCCTTCCACATCGTAATCAGGGCAACGATCATTGTCACCCAGCCTTGGACCGAGCTGAGCTGACCCTGAACTGCTTGCAATGGGGCCTGAAGCACGACCTCCAATGGAAAGACCTTCTCGTCAGCCAGCCTATGCGAGAATCAAGAAGAACGAACGCGAGATTTCCAGCGATGCCGTGGGAAGAGTTGCAAAATCTGGACAAGAACCAGAGGACGTACCAAAGTGTAAGTCAAAGATGCGCATGATATTCCTGAATACCCATGCTAATAAGTTGCAGGATGTCTTCAGAAAATTCATCATCAGCGAGCTGTGTCTCCAGCGCAGCATTGAGAATGGCTGGGTGGTTAATTTCACCCACCCATGGGCGGCGTTCAAGTACCAAAAGGAATAATACCAACAGGTGTTGCATTTTGGGGAGGAAATTTTGGAATCTAATACGGTGCGAGCAATGCAAAAATATAGCTGAAAGATTTCGTGAGTACTGCATTAATACCAACAAGCGGATCATTCCGTATTCTTACTAGCATTGCATGATACCACGACCATTCCATATTCTGTACAGTACGCTACCGACTAGCCTCATCCATCTTACCACCAGTAAGAGCCTCAGCAATCCTCCGAATCCGCTCCTTCTTAACCCCAGCCGTCCCACTCGCGTCCTCCACAGCCCTTGCACTCGGGTTCTTATTCGCTCTGTTAAGCATATCCTGCACATTAACAGGCTTGCCAAGTGCCCAAATCGACTTCCCTTGCATCCCCATATCAAATGAACCATACGAATGCCCAAACGTAACAGGTTTCTCTGCTGTCCCGAAAGCCTCGTCGACAGCCTTATCCAGCTGTTCAGGCGTCACGATGAAATCTCGGGCATTCATATAAAGAGAATGTAAAGCGTCCATACGTTCTTCTTGTTTCCGCTGTTCTGTAGCTTCGAAATTTGCCCGTTTTCGTGCAAGACGTGCATCTCGTGTTGGGTCCGGAATAGGTTTATTGAAAAGTGCGTCGAGATCGAGATTGTTGCTCGGAGCTGTCAAGCGTTCGTCTTCACGTTCTGGTGCGTAGAGTCTAGCATTTCTTTCGGCGATTCTGGCTTTGGAACGTGCTGTCATTTCTTTGGTTTCTTTTTGTTGTCGGGCTTTGAGACTGTTGACTCCTTCGCGCAGGTTCTTGCGGCGCATCTCGCTCATTTTGGCTTTCCATTCTTCTCGACTGCCTGGGGCGTAGACTTTGGGGGTGGTGGAGCGTTTGGTGGAGAGAGCGACGGCTTCGGATGATGCTCGACCGCCGCGGAATATGTTGGCGGGGACGGGGAGGACGCCTTTGACGGGGGGATTGTATGGGATCTGTTGCTGTGGTGGCTCAGGGACTTCGACGTAGCGTGGATGTTCGGGTCCTACTGCGAGATGGCGCGTTGATGTGGTGAAGGAGCGTGTTCGGTTGGTGCATTGAGGGCATTTCCACGTCGATAACGACGGCAATGGCGATTTGGGCGGCATCGTTGGATGATGTGTATGTCGTATGTCGTACTTGTCAATGGGCAATCATGTCTCTGTCTGAGCTTGCGGCGAGGCGGGAGTGAGTCCGTGCCAAGAGTTCGGCTGGCAGGCATTTTTTAAGATCGGCTTCGACTTTGCCTTCTCTTCCTGCCAGCCAGCCACTTCGACTTTCCACTCTCTACGCACTTTGTCTAACCCCCAAGACATATCGCACATCATGGGTACCGGCAAGAAGGAAGCTGCCCGCAAGGAGCGGCAGGGCAAGACGGGTGATGGCATGGGCAACGTCAAGACCAAGGGCGAGAACTTCTATCGCAGTGCGAAACGGGTCAAGACGCTCAACATGTACAAGGACGGCAAAGCTCAGCGCAATGCCAAGGGAGATATCACAAAGGCCGCCTCGTACCAGAGCAGAGAGAAGCCCAGCGCGCGCGTTGAGCCAAATCGGAAATGGTTCACCAACACCAGAGTCATCTCGCAGGATGCACTGAACGCATTTCGAGGCGCCGTCGATGCCCAGAGCAAGGACCCGTACAGCTACCTGCTCAAGCAGAACAAGCTGCCCATGAGCTTGATCCACGATAACAAAGACAAGGAGAGGAAAGATGGTCTGATTCAACACCGCGCCAAGATTCGGATAGAGGCAGAGAAGTTTGATGACACTTTTGGACCAAAGGCGCAGCGAAAGCGGCCTCGACTAGCAGTCTCTACTCTCGAAGATCTCGCTTCTGCCACAGACAAAGATTACTCTATTTTTGAAGAAAGACAGGAGGAGGCACGATTACTCGCCGGCGGCAAAGAAGATGAGGATACCGGTTTCACGCAGACAGACAACAACGGCGAGTTGACAACAGCTCGAGAACCCGTGTTCTCGAAAGGCCAAAGCAAGCGAATATGGAACGAACTCTACAAGGTCATCGACAGCTCGGACGTTGTCATCCACGTGCTCGACGCTCGAGATCCACTAGGCACGCGCTGTCGAAGTGTTGAAAAATACATCAAGGAGGAAGCGCCCCACAAGCATCTTTTGTTCTTGCTGAATAAGTGCGATCTGGTGCCAACGAGTGTCGCGGTATGTTTTATCCTTTTCCTTCCTGTATTCCTCTTCCCATCACCCTACGTCCCCGATTTTGTTGAAATCGCCATCGTTCAAGTCAAGAATGGCTCCGCCTCCATTGGCAGTCCATGGAGCTGTTCTGTTACAATGATGGCAGATTGAGTTTCACTCCACCCGACCCTCTGCCGTTTTGGCATGGTCACCTAGGAGCCTTTGTGTCTTGTTTGAGTAGCGACCCGGATGTTTTCCCTTGATGGACAGCTTAGTTATGAGACACACATTCATCTTCTGCTGCATAATAAATTCATGCGATCATCGCATAGGAGCAACGTGCTAACTTTGCTCCAGGCCAAATGGGTGAAGATGCTGTCTGCCGAATACCCAACCCTTGCCTTCCACGCCTCCATGACGAACAGCTTCGGCAAAGGCACATTAATCTCCCTCCTGCGTCAGTTCTCTTCATTGCACAGCTCGCGCAAGCAAATCTCAGTCGGCTTCATCGGCTATCCTAACACCGGCAAATCTTCCATCATCAACACATTGCGAAAGAAGCAAGTCTGCACAACAGCACCAATTCCCGGCGAGACAAAAGTGTGGCAATACATCACACTAATGAAGAGAATCTACCTCATCGACTGCCCAGGCATCGTCCCCCCTTCAATAACAGACACACCCGAAGACATTCTCATGCGAGGTGTCGTCCGAGTAGAAAATGTCGAATACCCAGCACAATACATCCCCGCCGTCCTATCAAGATGCAAACGACATCATATAGGACGCACATACGCCATGAAATGGGCATCTTCCGACGAGAAAGACTTTTCAGAAAAGAACGAAAAGGAGCAAACTGCAGAAGGCGTTACGTTTTTGGAGGCACTTGCACGAAAAGGTGGTCGTTTGCTGAAAGGTGGTGAAGCAGATATGGATGGTGTGGCGAAGATGGTTTTGAATGATTTTCTTCGAGGCAAGATTCCTTGGTTTACGCCTCCGCCTGCTACAGCGGCTACGGAAGGCGAAGAGGATGGGAAGAACGAGGGTAGTCGAGATGAGAAATTGGGCTTTACGCATAAGAAGCGCAAGTTTGAGGAGAGTGAGGCTGCTAAAGAAGAGGCTGAGGGCGAAGATGATGATGAGGAGGATGAGGATGGCGGCGATTTCGAAGGTTTTGAAGAGGACAAACAGGAAGACGACGCCGAGGAGGAGGAGGAGGAGGATGCCGGCGTAGAAGTCGATCCCGAAGAATCAGAGTAGAGGATCAGTGACGAGAACTATGATACCCCTTTCAGCCTCGGTCAGGCACGGTCAGTGAGACAACAAAGTGAATGATGATAATTTTCCAGAGCTTCTAATCTTCGTTACGAATCTCCCTCTCCATCCCGACTCCTTCTCCGAATATTCAGATCATCCATCAACTTCCCTAAACCCTTACTATATCCATATCCCTCAATCTCCTTCCTCCTCTTCCAATTATGCTCAACCTGTTCCGTCGCACTCGCCGCCGGCAAAGTCAAAGGATGCAATAACTCATTCTTCTTCTCCACCTCCTTCCTTTCCTTCCCCTTCCTATGCTCCTTTTCCGGATGCAGCATCCTTTTTGTGGCCTTCTTCGTCTCACCATAATACTCCATCCCCAACAAAACCTTATAAGCACTACTAACTTTCATCTGCTTCAGATCAACTCCTTGTGCCTTCAGATTTTCAACAAATCGTCGGAAGGATTTGGTTGTGGGTCGATAATGGCCGCTTAAGGGTGATAAGTATGTTAGGACTCCTTCGTTTACACCGATGATGCCTGCGGAAGATATGCGGGCGCCGGAGAGGAAGGAGGCGTGTTGGAATGATCCGCTGGATTTGATGCCGATGTACAGGCGGCCGAGAGTATCGGCGACGTAGATCCATGTGCCAGGACGGACGGAGGCGCGGAGGAGGTGGTTGAGGATTGTGGCGGGGGAGACGTGGAGTTTTGGTTTCTTTTTCTTCTTTTGCTGTTGTGTGTCTGTAGCCGTGCCTGCTTGATTTTCTTGTACGAAGTTTTGAGCTGCGATTTCTTCGCCTTGGTCGCTTATTGATGACTCGGAACTAGTCGAGGAAGAATCTGAGCTGGTGTCTTCTTTTGGTTCCTTAGACTTTATGGCATCTTTGAATAAGCCGCCGACAGTGGCTAGCTTTTGAGAGAAGCTGGCGTCTGCAGAGAGCTGTTTTTGCGTCTCTTCGTCGTTGAATCTTGGGACTTGTGAGCCTGCTGGAACGATGCCTCGCATTGAGTCTTGGTATAGTTCACTTGAGGTGGTGACCAGTTCGCCATTCTTGGCCCAGCATAAGCGTCCCTGGTCGTCAACTTCGACTAAATAGTCTCGTCGTTCCTCTTTTGATAGGTATCGAATACGTTCTTTTTCCAGCTTCTCTCGCGGACAGAGAGTGAGATCGAGATCTTTACCATCGCCGTAATCGAGCCAGTAGAAGAAGTTTTGATCTGTCTTCTCCCTTTGCCACTGCTCGTGATAGACTGCGAGGTTTGTTCCATAGCGATGTCTTTGGTCGACCATTCTAAGGACACAAGTTAGTACATGTTTTCGAATTGCCACATACACTCTGGAGACTTACTCTAGGAAGTACCTCAGATCGAGGAGCATTGTATTTGGGACGTCATCTTCCTGTGTCTTAGATTTCGATCTCGACCTACTCCATGATGATGAGACTGATTCCACGGGAGATTGAACGCCAAGTGATGTTGTACTTTCGCCAGCTCCGGCATACTCTGCGATCTCCTTCGCACGGCGCCAGTGTAACTTCGCTGTATCGCTACGATCTCTTTGCAGCCTTGGCTTCTGCGGAGATGTCGCTCCAGAGTAGTGAGGTGCTGTTGCGCTGCGATATCGCCATTCTCTAATGACTTCCACCCAGCGAGAGGAGGGATCCAAGGTGAGTCCATTGAGTTGTCTCCGCTCTCGATGTCCTCGATAAGCTCGTTGGATAAGCTTCGCAGCGTCATGTTCTTCAGCTGTGTGTTGGTGGTATTTGCGATTGATTTCCTCTTCCTTCTGGATTTGGACATCCGATATCCTTCGAACCTCCTCGGATGTTGGTCGAACTAGAGTGTCGAGATATTCTTTATGTGATCTGGCTCGCGGCCGACCAACTCCTTGTGTTGTAAGACCAGCATGATCGTCAGTCACAGGCAAAGACGTGACCGTCGCATCGCTCTCCATGATGATGATAGTCTTGGTATTTTTTGCAAGAGTTTCACTTATCTGCATCGTCATCGCACACGTAAGTCAGAGCCAAGTTTTGATGCCTCCAGCAATACTGCGCCATCTAAGCTGCAAGGTTGTGCATCAAAGCTATATACCCTGGCATGGAATGAGTAGTGAGCAAGTCTCTTCACCGGCGGCCTTGCTACTTGTACATAGCTCGGTGAAACCACGAGACTAGACTTGAGATGGCGCTGTGGCTCAATACGTAGATTCGGTCAGCAGAGTGGGCTTGCTCAGGTACAGGACCGGGCGGATGAGGCGGGAGCTCTCGATCTTGCAGCTGCAACATGCACGAATAATCGCTGGACCGGAACAGACTTCCAGATAAGACTGCTTTCTGAAGGCCCAGCAGCTAGGAACTGCTCAAGCAAGGAGGAATTGCTTGAATTGACATCAGCAGATTTTCGAAGACGACTTTGGTAATGTCGTTCGGCAACCAATCATGACATGATGGTGGTTGAGGCTGTGCAGCAGCACCAAACATGTGAAGGCTTCGTGATGAGCGGCCTCTGTTTTGCCTTTTAGTTATTGAACGACATCTGCTGGAGGGTCCAGTCTAATCACTGCGTATCGTGACGCATCGGCGGCCTTTGGAGGCTGAGTATGGAGAGGGAAACCCCAGCGGGAACAGCCCAGAAGGCGTACACATCAAGCAGATATCTGTATTGGGCAGGGTCCGAGGGTCTCACTGAGCGCCGCTGGTGGTAGGCTCTAGCTTGCCTTATGTTCCAATAATGGCTCCTGAGTTGTAGTGAAAGAACAATGTAAGGAGATGTCACTGGAAAGTCCTTCACTTCTGCACCTGCCTGCGCCTGCGAGACCGAGGCTGGGTGACAATAATCGTTGCCCGAATTCGACGTGGAAGGCTTCGACATATTAATCTCGCTGAGTGGGTGAACCTCTCTGCGCCGGAAGTGAGCCTTAGTAACATCACCTGTCCCGGTCTGCTTTATTAGTTGCAGATTTTGGGCGGCCTCTGTCTACGAATTGGACAGCTTAGTAGTTATAAGAGCGTCGAACGCCAAAAATGTAAGAGGGCAACGATTAATGTCACCCAGCCTCGGACGGGAAACGAGACAGTGCATTTGACTTTCGGCTGCTCGAGACCGAGCCAATGTGATCCCTGCAATAGCAGGCGCGTTTCAGACACGACTTGAGCTTTCGAGAGCTCACTTTGATCTGTACTCTCTTTCCAACACTTCTTAAAACTGCTAAGATCCTACCGACATCTCAATTGCACGAACAACATCCACCACGTTTAGGCAATCAACATGCCACCAAAGAAAAAGTCCACAGCGAAAGCGTCAGCGACTCCTGCCAAGTATGGCACCGCGCCAGAGACATTCACTGCTCATGGCAAGGAATATGAGTCCACTGCAGCCGCAACGCGTCCAACGCGCAAAACGCAGCAAGCCCAGCCCATCATTCCAGACACTGCTCCAGCCTGGACCTGGAATGCCGATCGGAAGATTGCTCCCTGTAAGCTCAATTCGATACGTGTTGTGAGCCATCATACTGACATGATATAGCTACGGTGAAGTATAACGGCCGCGCCAATGCAGCAACTGCTGATGATGTCCCAAAGACGCGCCCAAGAGGACGTCCACCGAAGAACGCGACTGCTTCAGCTCCTGCGCCAGCGCCAGCGGCATCGGCATCGGCTACGGCCACCAAGAAGCGTGGTCGGCCTGCTGCTGCTGAGTCGACTGTGGACGAGCCACCGAAGAAGAGGGGTCGTCCAGCGAAGACTGCTACTACTGCTGCACCAGCCAAAAAGCGTGGTCCTCCAGCAAAGACGTCCAACAGTACTGAACCACCCAAGAAGCGAGGTCGTCCTGCGAAGGTCGGCAAGCGCGGTAGACCCGCTAAGTCTGAAGCAGATGCCGATGCTGTGCCACCAGAAGGTGAACAGCCCACTCCAAAGAAGCGTGGTCGACCACCGAAGGGTGGTGAAACCACCAAGGTCGACGAAGACGACGAAGATGCTGCTGAGCAGTTGGAAGAGGAGCTTCTCGATGCGGCCGAAGGCGACAAGGAGGAGGAGACGATCCCAGAACCGGAAGAGGCCACCTCCCGTAAGCGCAAAGGAGCTGCACCCAAGAAGGGCAAAGCCAAGAAGAACGATGCAGCCGAAGTCGAACTCGATGAGACAACCGCTGCATCGGGTAAGCAGTACTGGCTGATGAAGGCCGAGCAGGACGGGCATGACGAGACTCTGAAGAATGGGGAGGTCTTCAATACGAAGTTCACCATCGACGACTTGCGCGCCAAGGACAGCCCAGAGCCATGGGATGGTAAGACTTCGTCAATGCGGATCACATGAAAGACAACTGACATGATTCGTAGGCGTGCGCAACCCAAGTGCTGCAGCGAATTTGCGAGCTATGAAGCAAGGCGATCTGGCATTCTTCTACGCTAGTGGTGGCAAGAGTCCTGGAATCGTAGGCATCATGGAGATCGTCAAGGAGCACGAGGCCGATAAGACCGCTTGGGAGGAGAATAGCTATGGCTACGTGGAGAAGGAGAAGGATCGCAGCAAGTGGTGCGTCGTTCACGTTGAATATCGCAAGAAGCTCATCAAGCCGGTCTCACGCAACGAGCTTAAGAAGCACGTTGGCGAGGGTGGCCCGCTTGCCAAGATGCAGGAGTTCAACGCGGCGCGTCTCAGCGTCTCAAAGGTCTCGGAAGCTGAGTGGAATTTCATCAACAGTCTTGTCGAGGGCGGCTACGAGGATGACAACGATGCCCTGCCAGGAGCTGAGGACGTCAATGACAAGGAGGCCATCATTGAGACACCACCAGCCTCACCGAAACGCAATGGCGACGTTGTGATGGACCAGAACAAGGAGGAGATGGACGTCGACCTTCCCACACTACCAAATGGCTTTGCTCCAGCAGCCGTCATGACGACCACCGAACCAGAGATCACGACCACGGACACACTCTTCCCGTCTGGCCTGCCGTCTTCGCGCCCGACCTCCCGCCCAGCTTCTCGCGCTGGAAGTCTCGCACCACCCGGAAAGACTGGTCGCGCGCGTAGCCGTAGCAAGACTCCACTTGCACGCGGCAGCAGCGCCCAACCTGACACTGGTGCAGTAGCCGAGGCAGCTATGCCTGCCATTCAGGAGTAGAATTCACTCTACCATTGGGCACGATTGGTGTCATCTGCAATCTCGATGATCACATCAGGCTACTGTTGACCACCTGTCGCACCTTCACGATTCACGCGTTTACGACTTTGCGCCTAGGAAAGAGTAGGGCGTAAGGTATTCGCTCTCGGGCATGAGGCTTCAATGCACCGTACGCCTAGGCTATGAGATCCCGAACTTACTGTAAAGTTGCTCAATAGCCTTACATACGCGAATGTATCATATCATGACGCGTTTTGCTTGGCATGGAGATACCTACTGCTAACAATTCACAGCCCTGCTTCGAATCCGACCGTCCGACACAAGTCACTCGCGTATATTCGATGTTACAAGATTGCAACAACGATGGTCCCGATGCCTGAATGCCAAGCGTTCCTGCAGGTGTAGACTGGAGGGCGACCTCGCTAGACATCCTCGTGGTCGCAAAGGATTGCGGTTTCGATACATTTAGGCGAAACAACAAGTGCGCTTTTCCAGAACTGCATATGATTCTCTTCGCATTCGCTTGACTAGTAAGCACATGCCAATGTGCGTTCAGTGGGTGAAGGATCGAGGCTTGGTATATGTCACAGGCAGACTTTCGGAATCCGAAAAAACGACCCGACTTTGTCAAGCCACCACTGTCCGCACAACAGGATCTTGGGATCTCGAGAGACTGACAATGTGTATAAAACCATTGTCCAATACAATAGGGAACAATGTTACACACTATCAATTTACCTTTTTCTGGTGGTTGAAAGAAGGATTCAATTTGCAACAATGGCTACCATAGTCCAGCATCAGCAGCAGCAACAAGAGGCTCCGGCCACAAAAGACAATGTATCTTCTTCTCTCATCTTCAAACCATCTTCCACACTGACACATCGAACAGGTTGTATACTACTACAACGGGAGTACTGAAGGCTCCTACCGCACCCTCGGCAACGATGCTGGTGCCAACGGCGCTGGCGAATTCACCTCCATCCCAACAATCGACATCTCCAACATCGATTCCCCAAAACTAGAAAACCGCAAAGCCATCGCAGCCCAAATCTACGACGCCTGCACCACAAGCGGCTTCTTCTACATCTCAGGCCACAACATGTCCACTTCTCAACAACAAGCCGTCTTCGACGCCATGAAACGCTTCTTCTCCTCCCCAGTATCATCCAAAGAAGAAATCCACGCCTTCAAAACCGTCTCCATGCGCGGCTACGAACCTCTTCCTCCACCAGATTCTGGCCGAGATATGAAAGAAGCTTTCAGTTTCGGCGATGATATGCTCGAAGAAGAACAAACCTACTCCGGCCCAATCCCTAAGAACATAAAACCACAAAACATCTGGCCTTCAACCGATATTACTTTTCGTCAAGATATGTATGCATATTATACAGACATCATGCCATTATGTATGAAACTAGTCCGACTTTTTGCTCTGGCTTTTGATCTTGAGGAACATGCTTTTGATCAAGATTTTGAGAATCCTATGTGGAGTATAAGAGCGCTACATTATCCTAAGACTGAGGAGGATTGTGTTATGAATTGTGGGCCTGAGGATGCTAGGTTGGGGGCGCATTCGGATTTTACTTGGTTTACGTTGCTGCTTCAGGATCAGGTTGCTGGGTTGGAGGTTTTGAATAAGGATGGGGTTTGGGTTGAGGCGCCGCCTAAGCCGGGGACTTTTGTTGTTAATGTTGGGCAGGTGAGTCTACAGCTTTCCCTACTTACTGTTCCTATCGGAATGTCTGCTGATTTGTTCTTCTTTCTAGTACCTCGAACGTCAAACCAACGGACAATTCGTCGCCACCGTCCATCGTGTGCGAAACAAGACTGGAGCGCAGCGGTACTCACTGCCGATGTTTTTCAGTCAGAGTCCTGAAGCGAATATCGGGGTGATTGAGAGTTGTTTGGGCGCGGGACAGAAGGCGCCTGAGAAATATAATGTTGGGGAGCTTTATGTTAAGAGGATTTTGCCGGTTAGGAGGATGCATCCGACTAGCATCAAGTATCGGGATTTGCCTCAGGAGGAATTGAAGTATGATATGTTGAGGACTTGAGGATTGCAAGGGAAATGGGATTTGGCGCAGGGTTACAGGAGACTGTCGTATAGACTCACTAGATGAATGAAATGATACTTTCGTTAGAGTAAAAGATTGTTGTCAATTGTTTCAATTCTCTTCAATGCTGCCTGCTCCTTCAAAGCATACATACATTGAACGACCAAGTCCTAGCCAGCTAGCATGACCATCATCACATCATAGGTCCTGTACACCCAACCTAATAATACAAAACAAGAAAGAGAAAAAAAGAACGTCCTCGTTCCCATCAAATCTTAACCTCCTTCATCTCAACAACCGGACTCCCAGCCTCACTATCATTCTCCCCCTGCACATGCTCCGCAACCTTCGCACTCATCGGCATCGCAGGCAGTACCTCCCCAGCCTCCAATTCATGCGGCCCACACCTCCCCAAAGTCTTCTGATCAGGCACTAACTCAACCCGACTCGCACTCTTAATCGTAGCCAACTCAGGCCTCATACGATAATTATAAGGATTAAGTTCCGTAACAGCACTATCCGGGGCCTCAGAGAATCTTGAAATGATACTGTCTGGGGAGTTGTCTGAAGGTCGTGGTGAACCCATTTCGGAGTCTTCGGTTCCGATGCTTTTGGTTCTGTAGGCTGCTGCGGTGAAAGATGCGGCTTTTTCAACTTGAGCGAGGAGTCTTTTTTCGCGTCGTCGACCGCGGAAGAAGATGAAGATGGCTAGGAGGAGGACGGTCCCGCCGACGACGCCGATGACGATGCCGATTATGTCTTCGATTTTGAGGTCGTCTGGTTTGGGTGGCATTGTGGTGGTGTTGTAATTATGTCAATAGAAGTGGTCTTTGGTCGTTCAATCGTTGCTCGTTGAAGTTGCCAGAAAGGTCATGAGTCCATCAACATTGGAGCTCTAGACACTGGTATACCTAATCCATCGAGATGTAGTAAAGGGTAAGCGGACGTGGTGGGAAAGTATGCGCAGCGGTCCAAATTCTTGTTCAATGCTGGTATTCTATGTGGCAGAGCTCTATCCTTACCTTTGGTGCTGGCATTTTGGGCGTGCAATTCGCTGATTGGACTTTTAACTCGCGGTGTCCCTGTTCGCATGACGATCCGCCAAGAGAGACGCGCTGAGGCCTCACTCTGGGCAAGCTGATTGAGCGTGAAGCTGTCGCCGGCACTTTGTAGACTTGGTGTTTCAGGTTAAAAGGCAGTCTTGGACATCGGAGTTTCAGTGCAGAGGAACTGCACGACCGACACGCTCCGCTCATTGCCAAGCATATAGAGCTGCTCAGCCACGACACACGCTGTCTGTACGCCTCTTGTCGTAGCTCGCCAAGAGTGAGTGAGCAAAGACTCATGCCGTCTGCTTCTTGCAAAAACAAGATGCGCTGGTCGATCAGCTACGCGACGCGTTCTCGCCGCTGATGATAGCTTGGGCAAGATTTTCGCTGATGAGTCCCTCCTCGACGCATTCTTCAAGTGCTTCCATCAATGAGCCTTCAGTCGACTTATCCAGAGACTCTCCATTGTACATGACGGCAGCTATTGCCTTCGCCACGTTCCACCTTTGCTGTGCTTCTCCCTCCACATCCTCGTCTCCGCTGGCCTTGGCGTTCCCGACGGCGCCTTTGTAGAAAGTTTGTGCATTCTGAATCAAGGTCGGAGCGCTGTTCCTGATGCTGTCTGCAAGGTCTGTTTTCGGAATGTGTATGATGCGATGCCGAAGAAGCTCAGTGTCGCCCTTGGACTGGTAGATTTCTGCTTTACTCTTCTGCGCTTCTTCGTTGTTCAATTTGGCTGCCTTTGAGAGAAGGTCTTGACATGTGGTGAGATGCTTCCAGCAGAGTGCAGCAGGTATGTTCGTTGCTTCACCAAATCGATCGATCATAGACAGAACCAGCTCAGTCCTTGCTTCTGCTTCGGCGACCAAAGCATCAACGTTTTCCTCTTTCCCGGGGATGTCAAAAGTGTCTAATCGCTCAATGTAGGTCTCAAGTCCAATCATATGCTGCTCGAACTGAGCACTAGCGTAGCTGGCGATGAAAGTTGCGCGGTCAATCGCGACCGAGAAACGAGCCTTGTCCTGCTCCTCTTCCGGGAGCAGTTTGATGTAGTCAGGAGCTTTCGACTCGGTCAATTGGCGAGCCATTTCGCCCAGATTTTGCAGTGCTGCCTCATCTGCAAGAGGCACGAGAGTAGTAAGAGCAGATAAAGAAGCATGAACAGTGTCAAGGAGATCACTGGGACCCACCGGTGTCTCGACTATCGCAGACTGTTCACCCATGTCTGTGTCCTCAACAGACGAGGACTGCTTCTGAGGCTCAGGTTCGTCCAATGCAACACCGCCATCCTCGGTGTCTGGAAAGTCAAGTCGATGTTGCTCGTACATCATTTCTTGTCTTGAGAGGCAGGATGAAAGGAGCTCGAGGGCTTCCTGGAGAGCAGATACCGCTTCTGATTCTGCATCATCTTCACTCAAATGTTCTGCCAAAGTGGTGAGAACTTGAGCGGTATTGAACAAGACGTCTGGATTGTCTTCGCTCAGCCTGAGTGCATGTCGATGGGATTCGAGAGTGAGCTGCAGCCAGTCCAATGTAGGCACCCCAATGTGCTCAATCACATTCTCGTGCTGCGACAACTCAAGCTGTAATCGTGCCTTGTTATAAGCTAGATCAAAACTGTTCGGATGCTTGGCAAGGCCTTTGTCGTAGATCTCGAGTGCTCGCACAAAAGCGCGTCCAGACTTGACAGGATCACCACCTCGGTGCTTCCCACCAGCAGCTTCCTCGTAATCTGCTGCCTCCTGGAAGTCATCGGCGGTCTCTAGCGCAGCAGCTTTGGCAGGCTTCTTCTTAGGTGGAGGCCGGACAAACTGTTTTGGCTTTCCAGAACCCATATTGGCCAATTTCAAGCCTGTCGAAACTGGATCGGTGGTTGTTGCGTCTGTATGACTGACGTCGTCAAGGCCAACAAAATATCCCGAAGATGCTGACTTCCTTGCCGACGCTGCCCAAATCTGGAGAGGAAGGTGATCGGACTTGGATGTCTGCCTCACAATCTTTTTTCGCCTGGGCTTCGGAGTGATCCACCTGTGAGAACTCCGGGCTGTGATTCGACGCTGAGCAGGGAAGACGCCGATTCGCCTTGCTTGCCGTGTCAAATGATGCAAGCGGTTCAATGCCTCGCGGACACGGTCTTCTTGATGTCAGAAGCGTCTTTCAATGCGAAATACGAGCAAGAAAAGACGTGTATGGCCAGCCAGGGCAGAAGAATGTGTGCGTCGGCGGTGATGGCCATGTTGAAGTGTGAAGGTCCCGCGCAAGCTGCCGGCCATGGAAAGACTTCGAAGCAAGCGATACGTCACGCAGTATGAGCTAACAATTACAGCGGATTGATAAGTATCTGCAGCGACAGACAGTACAGTACCCTTCACGGCTCTACTGCTTGCTGACTCCAGCCTCTCTCTCTCTTTCTACCATCAATCCTCTCTCCACAATCCGCTCCTTTAGCCACTTCGCCCTCACTGTCCTCCTCTCCGCGCACCCCACCGGCCTCAACACCAACATCATGCCGAAACCACCCAACCTCTACTCCCTCTCGGACAAAGACCTCGCCCCCAACTTACGCCGCTACATCCTCGACGCACAACAAGAAGCCCTTGACCGCCACAACGTCTTCCGCATCGCCGTCTCCGGCGGTTCCCTCCCAAAATCCCTCGCAAAAGCCCTCCTCGCCCCCTCCACCTCTACCACCGACACGCCCCAATTCTCCAAATGGGAGATCTTCTACGCCGACGAACGCTGCGTACCCTTGGACCACTCCGACTCCAACCACAAACTCGTAAAATCCGACCTCCTCGACAAAATCCCAAACGAACTCGGCACACCAAAAGTCTTCCCAATCGACGAAACCCGCATCAACGACCCCCAAGAAATGGCAGACCAATACGAAAAAACTCTAGTCTCAATCTTCGCTCAAAGAGATTCTGTCAAATTACCTTTATTCGATCTCATCTTACTCGGCTGTGGTCCGGATGGACATACATGTTCTTTATTCCCAGACCATCCTTTGCTTCGAGAAGCTGGCGCATGGGTACTGAGCATTACGGATTCTCCGAAACCTCCGAGTAATCGGATAACGTTGAGTTTGCCGGTAGTGTTGCATGCGGCGAAAATTGGGTTCGTGGCTACGGGTGGTGGGAAGAAGGAGATTTTGAAGAAGATTTTTGAGACGGAGGAGGGAAGGAATTTGCCGAGTGGGTTGGTGAATGAGGGGGCTGGGGAGAAGGTGAGTTGGTTTTGTGATCAGGCTGCGACGGAGGGGGTGAATTTTCCGAGGAGAGGGAGTGTGATGTGAGTGAGCATGGATGGGTAGGAAGTGCTGGCTGGCACGTTTTATAGCATGTGGAGGGTGAATTCCCTCGCGATAGAGCGCCGATTATGAGCGATACCAACGAAATGAACGGCTGTCAAAGTGTGCGCTTCTCGAGAAAACTTCTGTTTTTGTTTCATCTTTTCTGCCAACGGCCCGTATCTAGATATTCGATTCGCTGTTGATGTTCCGTCTTATGCCTACGCCACGCCTATGCAACTTACACCTATGCACTCTACGTTTCTCTTACAATTTCATACCCAAAGCCTGGTGGACTCTCAAACTCTGCCTGATGCTCAAATCCAACATAATCTCCTCACTACCACCAGGGATAGCATAAGCCCTAACGTCACGGTATAACCGCTCGACCTTGGCACCTTGGCCACCTCTGCTGTACGACAGACCACCAAATATCTGCGAAGCTTCTCGGGCGCAGAATTCGAAAGTGACGGTTGCTTGGGCCTTGAGACCGGCGACTAAAGAAAAAAGAATGTTAGTGAATGTTTCAGCATGCATGTGTCAGTCGCCACTTACTAGCACCACCAAGTTTCAGCATGGCTTCGGTCTCATTCATCTTCTGACATTGGAAGATAAGAGACTCCAACCACGCATACGAAGCTTCAATCTGTCTCGCCATATGCGCGAGCTTGAGTCGGATCACGGGATGATTGATCAATTTCTGGCCAAATGTCCTTCTCTTGTGCGCATACTTCATGCTCTCCTCGTAACAGACTCGGCTGAAACGTATACATTGGATAATGATACCGATTCGTTCGTGGTTGAAGTTGGTCATGATGACTTTGAATCCTTGGTTCTCCTTTCCAATGAGGTTCTCGACGGGGACCTTGACGTCTTCGAAAGTGATGTATGTTGTACCGGATGACCAGACACCTTGGCAGTCCATACGACGGGTGGAGACACCTTCCATTTCACGCTCGATGAGGAGGACGGAGACGCCGTTCATGCCCTCACCTCCGGTGCGGACGGCTGTGGTGAAGTAATCGGACCAGATACCGTTGGTGATCCATTTCTTCTCACCGTTGACGATGTAATGCTTGCCATCCTCGGACAATTTGGCTTCACAGGTCAGGTTGGCGACATCAGAGCCCGCGTCTGGTTCTGTGATTGCGAGACAAATGCGCTTGTCACCATTGAGGATGCCTGGGAGAATGCGGTCTACGAGAGCCTTCTTGCCAGCACGCACGACTGGTGGGCAACCAATGCCAAAGCCTCCAATCACATTCCAGACGAAACCACCAGATCCAGTTCGGGAGAGCTCGTCGGTGAGAAGCATTTCGTGGAAGAGATCCCATTTCTGGGGAGGCACGGACTTGACCTTGTTCTGAGTGAGGTGTGTTGGCCAGTGGTGCAGTCCCATGAGACCTGCAAGGTATCCGCGCTCACCCATTTGCTTGTAGATTGTATCTGGAACCTTCTTGGCCTCGTCCCATTCGGTGACATTTGGCATAATCTCCTCTTCTACCCACTGTCGGACTTCGTCTCGAAGTGCTGCGTGTGTCTCGTTGAAGTATGGCGTGTGGTAGGTCTGGTACCATGAAGGATCTGCGTATGGGATCATGTCGCCATACTGGTCCATGGCCTCATCTTCCTCTGCGTCGGCTGCATCTGGGCCTGCGACTGGAGCAACGACTCCGGACTCGGCTTGTGGCACTACGCGCTCCTTCTCGGCTGGTGGCGGTGTTGCAGGCGGTGTTGGGGCCTGTGCAGGCTTCGGCTTGCTGTCTAGAGAGCCGACTTGCAGCTTTGGCTGGAATTTCTTGAGAATGCTCTCATTGTGGTACTTCCAGAACTGCTTGCTAGCGTCTTTGCCCGCCACTCGAGTCAAGACTTTACACCGTCAGCACACGAATCGCAGTGCCGAATGTCAGGTGTAGAACATACTCTTCTTGCCACCAGGGTGGTCGTCCTGGAACTTTGTTAGGTCGTAGACATCCTGGTCGACGATAATGTAAAGGTCGTCGCCCTTGTTGTGCTTGGCCACATCGGCCGTGGAGAAAGACTTGGACATTGTGATGGAGCTACTCTGCTAGCTGGATGAAAGATGAGGATGTAGATCAAGAATGTGGAAGGTACAAGGAGAGGAACAAAGGGAAAAGAATGAGGCCAAAGGTTAGTGTTGGCACATGGAGCTTACACTCGCGGCTGGCCTTTGCATGTGAAGATGCCGAGCTGCATTGTGAGATCAGCGCCGTGTGCCGTGACCTCGTTCCTGGGATCGCACACCCAAGATTACCTCCGCAGACCGCAGGAAGCCACGCTGTGTTGTCTTGTGACCAGGTCTCCGGCGTAATCATCCATTCTGTTTCGCAAGTAAGCGAAGTCACTCATTGGCTCACACGGATATTGTGGATCATGCTTCCAGATTTGAGCCGAGGCTCTTTCACATGCCACTTCCGTTTTCGGACTCGTCGCCGCACCACTCCCATACTTCAAGCGACAAAGTTCCAGCGAGAACGACGAGAACGAACCTCGGATCGGCCGTCTGGGCCGTTTGGGTGATCATCAATATCACAATTGCACTTCGCCAACACAAGAGAGCGCGAGGCAAGCAGAGAATATTTGTGTGATCGTTCGGGAAGGAACAATGGCACGTACTCGGACGAGCCGCATGGCGCAAAATCAAATCGTCACATGCGAATCCTAAACGCTGCATCGACTCCAGGTTCCACACGAACCGTCGTGGGGCCCCGGACTATCTTCACATGTGCTCTGCAGCATTGGAGGGTCAAGAAAATTTCAAGAGACGTGCAGGAAATGTCTGCGAACGCGTTTCGCAGCTTTGAACGAGCAGGCAGATCGGGACATGGTGAACGGAATGTAATGCAGAAATGCCACTCAGTTTCAATTTCTGTTGAACATCATCATTCTTGTCCTCGAGATCGTGGGTATCTTTTACCAGAACAAATGGCTAGAATACAAAGAGAAAAGGTCTCAGCCTTATACCGCACTTCCATTTCCATTTCCACCTCCACCACTGCGCCGCCGCTCGCGAGCAGGGCTTGGTGGAGCGGAAGAATCATCACCATCGTCGCCTTTCCGCTTGAACAACCACCAGTCACTCTTGAGCAGGTCTGAGAAGAGCGCGCTCCCACCTTTACTCCGCCGTCGAGTTCTTGAGCTCCTCGCAGGCATCGTATTTGATCGAGAAAGGTTTGGCGTGTCCTCTTCTAGGTTGATGCCAGGCTCTTGACTTGGTTCAAGCGGCTTCCCAATACTTGAGCGTCTCCTTCGTCTTTGACGTTGTTGACCGGAACTCGCTGGCCGGCCGGGACCAAACGTATTGTATCTTCCAACGTTCCTATCTGAGGATGATGGTCGATCGAAAGTGCTGTAGTGATCCTCTGAATCTTCTAAGGCTTCCCATATTTGCTTCACGTCTTTGAGTGTGGCAGCACGATGGCGGCGTCTGTTAGTATGGTTATGGGTGTGATTTGAGACGAGCGATGTCCGACTTCGGTCTAATGATTTGCGGATCAGGTTGGTGTTCTCGTCGACCTCGAACTCGGGATCAATGTCGTCGTCAGATATCACAGATGCGGTGTCGCTCGATTCAGTGTCCGGATCCGCGACGAATCCCGATCCAGGTGCTAGGAGTGTTTGTGGTATTTCAGCTTTCAGGTGATGTGGATGTTCCTCGTCGTCTTCATCGTCTTGAAGGCGGAGACTTAATGCCAACACGCCTGCAAGGAGGAGGACCGTGCCTAGGGCGATCAGTCCAGCAGATAAAGGAGGTAGACGGTCCAGTTGTTGGAAGTAGATGAGCCCATCCAGGATGGCGACAATGTTGTAGATGCAGAACACGAAAGGATATAGAATGCTCGTCGAGATAAGCTTCAGACCCAGGTGCAGATAATATAGCTGTGACAGCGAGAGCACCAGGAAGGCCAGCAGGAGTAGCCACGGCTCAAATGTCTTGAACTGATTGTTGTGGTCCGTAAGGCTACGTACGACGAGTTCGACAGCACTCTTGGCCAGTAAAAGCGCATGTGCGGAGAGTATGCCAGAGATCAAGCCAAATGCCATGCCGTTGATCAGCAGAACCCGGGGACTTCCTTTTCGGTGCGCAGCTATGCAATATCGCAGGCAAAAGGTCATTACGATGACACCCAAGACGAATACCAGGGAGAGTATGAACCACACCAGAAAGTTCGTCTTGCCCAGTAGAACCAGCAATTGTGGTAGGCTATGACTTGGCTCTGGCACTGCAGAGAAATAGCTGATCAGAACAGCACCGGCAGCAACCAAGATTGTACCATATGCGGTCCTCCCTGTCCATGGCTCTTTCAGCAGCAGGCTAGCCAAGATGCTGTTGAACACCAGGCCAGAAGCCTGGAGTGTGCTCAACAGTGGCAAGGGTAATGCAACAATCTGTATTGTCGAGCCAACGATGTTTGCGACGAGGAACAGCAGCATTCCAATCTGCCATCGTCTCCGTCGATATGGCGGTCTTCGATCGAGGTCGTCGGTCTTCTCATCTTCCAGCATATGCGACTTGCGCTGCAGCGTCAATCCCACCGACTGTACGCATGTCGATACCAGCCCGACCATGACTCCCAGAGCCAGCGCGGCCCCTGGGTCGAGATTTAATCCGCCGCCACCCATTGTGCCTGGCGCATGCGCAGTCGCGCGGTTGGTGTTGAAAGCTGTCACTGTCACCAGGTACTCGGTCCAGGCGTCGCTATTGTGGCTCCATGCCTACGACTGTCCGGCAGACGCGTCGTTGTACTGGCCTTTGATCGCAAACAAATGGTGCTGGTGATGGTGTGTTAAAAGCGAATGTGGGTGGTGTAGACTTGTACCCCAGGCGGTCTGATGAGTTTGGTCTATTCTGGTTCGTTGCTACGACGAACACATGACGACGATCGATCTCGAGGGTCGCATGGTTCGCTGCGCCGCATCGGGCCATACTCCGTTGACTGCCGCTGTGGCTGAAGCTGCCAAGCACTTCAAGCGAGTGGAGCTAACGACCAGCAACGTGCATCGAGCTGCAGCAGAGCAGAGCAGTTCGATTGCTTCATCCAGCCAGGTCGAGCTCTGTACAGTCCATACCACACCATCACGGGCTTCGTGTCGACATATCTGGGCCTCAAATTGCCATTGAAACACCTCCCAACCTAGGCTGAGCCTTCTTCGACACCACCGCCTACACCAGCTGCTTCAATAGCAGCCTACGCCATACAGCATCATGTCGCAAATACACGCCATGTCGGACGATCAGGTAAACACCGAGCTGCGGAAGATGACCGCTTTCATCCGCCAGGAAGCTCTGGAGAAAGCCCGAGAGATCCATCTCAAGGCAGACGAAGAGTTCAGCATCGAGAAGTCCAAGCTTGTGCGCAGCGAGACCTCCCGCATCGATACCGAATACCAGAAGAAATTCACCCAGGCAGGCATGAGCCAGCAAATCACAAAGTCTACCCTGGCCAACAAGACACGACTACGCATTCTGAGCGCCAGACAGGAGCTGCTTGATGAGCTGTTTGAGAATGCGAACAAGAAGCTTAGCGACTCCGCCTCCAAAGATAAGGGCAAGTACGAGAAGGTGCTCAAGGACCTCATACTGGAAGGATTGTATGCACTGGTCAACGAGAAGAAGGTGACACTCAGATGTCGGAAGAAGGACGATGACGTCGTGAAGAAGGCCGCAGACAAGGCCAAGGAGGAGTTCAAGAAGAGCATGAAGAATGATGTTGAAATCTCAATTGACGAGAAGGAGAGAGTGCCTGAAGACTCGTAAGTCTCGCTGCATATGTGGCAGTTATCGGACAAGCTAATGTTTTCTATTTGACAGAGCTGGCGGAGTCGTCATTCTCAACAGCACCGGCAAGATCGACATCAACAACACCTTCGAAGAGAGACTTAAACTGCTCGAGACGGACGGATTACCTGCTGTTAGAGCAACCCTGTTCGGAGAGAACAAGAACCGCAAATTCAAGGACTAGGTCAGCACACTTGTATGCTTGCGGTTTGGGCCCAGCAATTGGCCGTTCGATGTGCGGGAATGAGCACCGCTTGTGCTCTGTACTTGTGAGAATAGTCGAGGCGAGGTAGTGGAGACAAATAGAATATGTGACTACTGAAAGCATTTCCCAGAATTCGAGCTTCATTGCCAGCCGCCATCTCCAACGTCGTTTTGGTACCGAGCTTCAAATCTGTGTCTACCGAAAGCATTACCCAATGGCCCAGGCATAGCGGTTCTGCTCTACTAAATGCCGTTGCAAGGGTCTACGCAATGTACTTACAAGCATCCCGCACTCCGCCTGTCACAAGGCTACTCAACGAAGAACCAAGTCACGGCGTCTCGCAGATTCCAGCTGATGTAAACTGATCTGCTTTCCGAGGTATGAATAGTGTAACATTAAGCTACCTCTCAACTTCATAAATAATTCAGACTTTTGGGTATACCGCCTCATGTCGGCACAGAATTGGTCACATCAACAAAAGCATCCCACTGCTTAAGCGCTTCACCACTCTTGATACACCACCTCGCTCTCCTCAATCCCTCCTTCCACCGCAACCCACCAGGCCCCCTCTCCTTAATCACCTGCCCATCATCCCCAGCTCCCAAATCACTTTCCTCAGCATCGCACACTCCACTAAGCGTAATCAACGCAGCCGTATTCAACAACACAAAATGCAAAACCGGATCATCATCACTTCTCTGACTCTTAAGAATCTGCATCAAAATCTCAGCATTCTCATCAGGTCCTTTCCCACCATGAACCGAATCAAGAGAATGTCTCGGTAGCCCAAAATCTTCAGGAACAAGTTGAAATTTCGTAATCTCGACAGGTCTTTTCTCTTGTTCGCCGTTTTGCGGTGCTGTTTCGTGTAAGTACCAACAATGCGTACTTCCAGCACAAGAAATCTCATCCAAATTCTCATCACCACAGACAATAAGCGCTTTCTTCGACCCGCTTAAACGTAAAGCATCGGCGAAATTTTGCCCAATGTCTTTTCGTGCTACGCCGAGAATTCTACATTCGACTAGGCCGGAGTCGTGGACTGGGTTTGCGAGAGGACCGAGGAGATTGAAAACGGTACGGACTGGGACTTCGCGGCGGGTTGCTGCGGCGTGTTTCATGCCTGGATGCCATTCGCGTGCGTATAGGAAAGCGTAGTTTGTTCGTTCGTAGATTTTTGGGAGGTTGACTGCTGTGGTTGCGGCTATGATGGGTGGTTTGGGGGCGTGTTGGAGTAGATCTGCGGAGCCGGAGAGGGATGTTGAGGAGTTGTTGCCGTGTTTTGCCATGAGGAGGATGGCGGATGCTATGATTGAGGAAGTTGTAGAGACGTTGAAAGTGTTGTGTCCATCGCCGCCGGTTCCGACAATATCGCACTGAGATGAGTTAGTTTGGATCTTCGGTTTCTGATTACAAAAATTACGCACGAATCCGCCTTTGTATGTTCCTTCGGGCTTTCGTCTCTTCTCCCAAACGCTTTGTAATGCAGATTCGTCGACCTGAGCGGCTGCTTCACGCATTGAAGATGCACATGCTGCCAAAACTTCGGCTTGGTGGTCAAGATTCGTGGTATGTAAGGCCCAGAGTAAGACTCCAAATTGCACAGGAGATAGACTGTCCGTGAAGATCAAAGAGACAGCAGCTGCGATTTCTTCTGCAGACACTTTCCTTGCGGATTCAAGTGTGGCCAGTCGTTTGAGTAGACTCGATATTGAGACGTATCCAGTATTGTTATGGGACGCCATGTTGGGCCGATAATTCACTACACAGCAACTGCGTATGCCTTCTTTTATATTGTCTCTTGTATGTTGCTTGTTTGGGTGCTCAATGGTTGTTTGTTTCCATGCAGTGAGTCAATGGCTGACCTTGTAATTCTTTGGCTGGTTTGAAGCCGCGAATCCTGCCGGGGCGCCTCCCAAACTCAATTTCTGGAACTCTTTGCTGCTGCTCTGCATTTGCCCGTATTGCGACCCGGGTCGTACCTTCATCAACCACATATCCATCGCTTACGCAACTACCGCCATTCGATTTCAATATCAAGACGCCTTTGTCCACAAATAGGACATCCTTCCACGGACTTTTGTGCATAGCGTTACGTCCGCTGCAATAATAATGCCTCCACGCGTACGAATACCAGCCAACACACTTCGGCCATCGACAGGGACACCGTATGTCTGCTTGCAGTGCCAGAGACATGCCTCGGTGGCAGCGGTATCAGCAACAACTCCGGCGCCGCCCATTGATCAGATGACAACGAAGGCACCGCGAATCGCGAGATATCCAGCGACACAGCCTCCATCATACAAACGTCCAGAGTTTCGAAAGACCCAACTGCATCGACAGTACCAGTCATTACTGCACGCATCGCCTTTATTGCTCATCTTCCAACACAACAACCTTAAATCGACAGAGTTCACGGGCATCAGGAGAGAGCTTGCCCAGGCATTGCGGAAGGTGGACGAGGAATTGGCAAAGAATGGAAACAATGACTACGTTGGCGATCAAGCCAAGCTTACCGTAGTCCAGACGGGAATCTTCGCATCAGCCTTGGAGGTTGTAAACTTTTGGGACCCGAACTTCGAGCCTGAATACACGCAGGCGGATGGGACCAAGAAGAAACTTCTGAAGCATGTACACGGGCTTTCGAGAAAGGCGCATTTCGTCGCCAAGACGGCACACAAGAGCAAGAAACACGGATTGGAGGCTTTGCTTTCCGGTCCGCTATGTGTTTTGTCAGTGCCGGCGGTGTCACCACAGCATCTGAAGGCCGCACTTTCAATCCTCGCGCCGAACCCAGACTTTCCTGCTCCAAAGCGAAAGACAAATCCTAGCTATCACGAGCCAGCTGTACAGAGTGGTTTGCAGAAGCTGATGCTGCTTGGAGCACGTATCGAGGGCAAAGCAATGGACATGGAAGGGGCGAGATGGGTTGGTGGTATTCAAGGAGGTCTGGAAGGCTTGCGTGGACAGCTGGTGGCCATGCTGCAAGGTGCTGGTGCTGGCATCACAAATGCTCTTACAGCTGCCTCGACTCAATTGTACTTGACGATGGAAGGTAGAAAGATGATGATGGAGGATGAGCAAAAGGGGGATGGCGAGGTCAAGAGTGAAGCCAAAGCAAGTGAAGGCGAGAGCTCTTGAGATTTGAGACAATGAAGCTGCACGCGAAGCGTTTGTGCGCACGACCTGTGATCCGCAGTCCACGGTCCATTATTTTTAAAGCTCACTTTCTTGCCACGAATCAAATCCACAGCGAACGCCTACCTACACCAACTTGCCTTTCTTCCACCTTTTCTCTTAAAACACAACAAGGCTAGCAGACGTGAACTACGCAGCCAACCAGAATGGTGCTGCCGAAGGACTTCGAGTAGGTAGCTTCGTGCAGCCTGATGTACGCATGTCGCTGACTTTCTATAGCATTTTCGGACGAATCGTCAACGTCCATTTGACATCGCGCAAAAAACCCATTCGGGCACACTTTGACCTGATCAAGGATTACTGCCTCGATGAGGCTGAATTCAGAATAATGTTCCATTACGACGACAGCGACGAGCCAACCGAAATTTATGCCAATTACAACAACTGTAACGATGCCGTGATCGAGACATTCATCTATTGGCTGTACACCGGCGATGTGAAGTGTAGCGACCCATACTTCGACTCAGTCGCAGGCTTTCTGAAGTTGTCGCTAGACACTATTCACCGCGGCGAAAGTTTCAACTGGCACTTTTTCAACGCTTTGATCGACCACGCCATGAAAATGACTGTGGACCCAGAGAGGAGTCTGCACGTGGCGGAGTCCATAAGGGCAATTCTGGAACATGCTGCATTTCCGGAGCAAGGTTCTGGTCGATTTCTAGTCGATTGGGTAGTGAGTGGGAGCTGTGAGGTCCCCTCTGTCTTTGCAGAAGTCAAGGCAAAGCTCGAGAAAAAGAAGGAGTTCCAGAATGCGATTGCCGTGGCGCTTCTGGACCAAAAGGCAGAAGTGCGGCGAGATGAAGGCATCTTGCCATGGAATGGAGACCCGTGCCGCTATCACGTCCGGTGCTATTCGGCTGCGTGCGAGGCCTTTCGAACGCAGTTTCAGAGGGGACATATGAGGGCTTCGGGAGTTCCCCATCAGTTTGAGAAGAGGAAGGCTCGTCATTCTGAGGATGAAGACGAGCATGCTCCAAAGAGAAACAAGCAATGGCGGCTCTGGGGCATCATATCGGATTGAACAATGAAAGCTTCATATCAATCCGCGCGCATGTGCTCAATCCCTGGATATATCGAAGGCATTGATGTATCTATGAACCAGACAGGAGGACACTTTAAGGCTTGGGAGAACACAACGGAATCTGCAATCGTGCTGCAGCAGGCACGGGTTGTCGATAGGCAACAGCATAGGGAGGAAGAAGAGGCTTGCTTGTACCTACTGCACCAAATGTGAAAAGTTTTCATTCATTCAATACTGCTCTTTCGTAGCCACCCTCTTGCCAAGCCGCATCATCAACACTATACAATTACTGTAGCATACGTCTGCACAAACACATCGGAATGTGGTCGATGTAACATGCCGCGAACCCCTGTCCCTGCTTACGGAGTTGAGCAGTGAGATGTCCCGGAAGTTAGTTAAGAAGCTTATTCAATACAATACCTGTTTGCCATCCGACACCACCCTCTCCACGGCCTTCTTCCGCTCACGTACAACCGGTCTTGCGCTTCCACTCGCTCAGCGCGCGGCTCCAGCTTCGACGAGATGCAGAAAATCGCATCACCGGCCGCTTCTGGCCATAATCCGTTCGATGACCCGGCTGGCTCCGAGGCATCGTCGCTGGAAACGAATCCCATACTCGCCGTCGATCGCAACGCGACACTGACACTGGGAACCGACGCGCTGATCGTGCTGGACGAGGGCTTAAGGCATCGAAGGAAGTGCTGTGGACTTCTGCCATCATTATCGAAAACGACCCGGGCTATTCCATTTCACAACGTTCTCTGGGCTGGACTCAGTGACTTCGAGGTGACCGTACGCTATGCGCAGCCTGTTGGTCGGAAAGGCAAGGCTTGCAAAGTCGCATATATTCACTACGTTCTTACGGACAAAAGTCTGCATACGCATGCGAAACAATGGGTGGAACAGCTATTGAATCGAGCATATCCTCCCAATACGAGAAGGAAGAAGAGGATAAAGGTCTTGGTCAATCCATTTGGTGGTCAAGGATATGCACAAAAGATTTGGACGAGGGATGTTGAGCCCATACTTGCTGCGGCGGACTGCGAGATTGACGTGGAAAGGACGACATACCGGGGGCATGCTGTGGAGATCGCGGAGAAGCTGGACATCGACGCGTTCGATGTCGTTGCATGTGCCTCCGGAGATGGCCTACCTCATGAGGTATTCAATGGACTAGCGAAGCGACCAGATGCGAAGCGGGCTCTCAAAAAGATTGCGCTCTGCCAGATACCTTGTGGGAGTGGGAATGCCATGAGCTTGAATTGCAACGGCACAGATTCTCCATCCCTGGCCGCCGTAGAGATTGTGAAAGGCATAAGAACACCTTTGGATTTGGTGGCAGTGACGCAGGGAGACAGGAAGATGTGGAGTTTCCTCTCGCAAGCCGTGGGAATTATTGCAGAGACTGACCTGGGAACTGAATCACTACGCTGGATGGGATCTTTCCGCTTCACCTGGGGCGTCTTGGTTCGTATGCTGGGTAAGACCATCTACCCCGCCGAGATCTCAGTCGTCACCGAAACAGACGACAAAAGAGCAATCCGAGAACTATATCGACGCGCCGCCGAAGAACACCAAGCAGCCAAAGCCAAAAACCTTCACGCCGAGGAGCCCGACGATGAACTCCTCGAATCCGAGAGCTCCGAGCTACCTGAACTAAAATACGGTACCGCTCTCGACGACCTCCACCCAGACTTCATCACAGTCGACCAACCCAATCTCGGAAATTTCTACGCCGGCAACATGTGCTACATGTCCCCCGACGCCCCCTTCTTCGCAGCAGCACTACCCTCAGACGGCAGACTAGACCTGATCAACATCCCCGGAGACATCACCCGCATGTCATGCATCAAAATGCTAGTAACAGTCGAGAACGGCACCCTAATCAACTTCCCCCAAGTCTCATATAGCAAAATCTTGGCATTCCGAATCAAACCTCGAAGAGCACCTACTGAACCTGGACGAAGACTACGAGCTAGATTTGGACAATGGTTGGGTGGTGCCGCGGGTCAGACTGAGGGACTTATTGCTATTGATGGAGAACGTATACCTTTTGAACCTTTCCAGGCTGAGGTTGTGCCTCGACTTGGGACTGTGTTGAGCAAGAGTGGCATTTATGAGTTTGCGGGACCAAAAGCTCCGTAAAGAAGGAGCTGTGGCGTTGGTTCTTGTTTTTGTGCTTTGGATGGAAGATACCCTCAATGTGATGGATGGAAAACTGAACTACTGTTTGCTGCTGCTAATGGTCAGGGGAGAAAAGCGAGAATTGTACCATTATTAACGATCATTAGAGATGCAGACCATACAGCAAATTTGCGACCCGATGCCATATTTGCTCTTCAACAGGACCCGGACGGGCTTGAGCTTTTCTGGACTCGGCTTGGCACATTGCACAACAGTGCCAGTGAGAGATCGAGACAGCAAAAGAGAATCGTGGGAACCGAGTTTTGTTCGTGCTCAAGCTCATGCTGCCAACAGCATTGCTACCTTACAGGCCATCGCCTTTAAATCTGCAATACAATATTCGATGTCGATATGCCACCATAGCTAGTCCTTGGAACGACCTGACCAGAAAAAAGTCGACTTAATGCTGCCTTTGGTATATTCTTTCAACACAGGTGCAGCATAAAGAGTTGCGGTGTATGGTTGAGGCCCATGATTCCAGCATGTGGGTGACCGTAGACGTCAATCTTGAGGATCTCGCTCAGGTATGGCGACTTTGTAACCACCTTCTCCATCTACCTTTCCTCCAGTGTCGATGGACGACGCTTGCGCGGACTCGACCTGTGGCCGGATGCGAGGATCCCGTAAAGGGTCGACTACTGACCCGATAGTGTAGCTCGTCTGGTCATTCGGCTTGTGATTGCTGCTGCCCATCGAAGAGTTGTCATTCCATGCTGCAGCTTCGGCTTCTCCATAGTTCATTGCTGGGTGAGTCAGGTATCCCTCGAAGGCTTCACTGCTAGCTGACTTCGTGCAACTGCTCGCATCAGGATCTGCAATAGGGCTACAACCAGAGAGCGTGAAGTTGTCGGCTTCTTCGCCTGTGCACGACTCTGGTGGTCCAGTGGCTTCAATGGCTCTCGTGGCATTGACGGTGCTGTCAGACTGGGTGTGAAAGCCGCCAGAGTGGAAAAGAGATCGGAACGCCGTGTCATCGCTTTTTATGAGAGCATGCTGCTGTTGGTAGGGAGGCGCCGCTTCCTGGCCGCTGGTCGCCGATGATTTCTGGTGATTGTCATCATATTTGACGATGGCATACTGCTGTTGTTCGGGAGGCGCCGCTTGATGATCGCTTGTCAAGTCAACAGGTGACAGAGGCCCGGTCGTAGCCTCACACCTGGTCTTCTTAGCCCGCTGTTGTGGTATCACATAGAGCTCGGGATCGTCGTCGCGTTTCCTCTTGGTGACAGAGGCGCGGTGCTGCTCGTTCGTTGGCAGCCTTTGCTGTGATTGAACGATTTGCTGCAACCTTGGCTGCTGCTCATCGCCTTCCCTGTCGACAGCTTGCATGCGCTGCGTGAGCCTTAACAGCGAGTTCAGGAAGGCCCGATTGCCCGACTGCTCGCTATGCTCTGATGGCAGATCCAGTTCTGGTCCTGGATCGGAGTGGTCTTGCTCACTGTAGCCCGGCATGAAGAGGTGTAGTGCTTGTCGGAACCCAGACTGGAAGCCTTGTTCGAAACCCTCTCGAAAAGCGTGCGACGGCGGGTCAACATTCGGGTCCTTGGCTGCTGGTTGCTCTCTGACTGCCGGCCGTGGTGCTTGTTTCGAAGACTTGCCTGGGTTCGTCTTTGGGCACATCTTGCCGTCTCTTTTGCAAGGTCGACAGCCTCCTTCTTGAGACGGATCGCAATCCCGCGCATACTCGATGCCTTTTTGATCGCACCTGGAGCATATGTGGGTAAGCCCTAAACCCTTCTTGTTCCTCACCATCTTTTCGTTGTCGAAGAATTGAAGGGTTGATGAAAGATGGAGGTTGGCATTGTAAGTGTTGAAGACAGGAAGCTGCGTCAGGCGTTGACAGAAGGGAAGCTGCAGGTGCTTGCCATATGGATTCGCACTTTCCTCTGGGACGGCGACGACATGGAAGGAAGGAGCCACCATATAAGATACACACTAGTAAGATCGACGAGCAAGTCAACAACGAGCAGGTTGTAGAGCAGCATAAGACACTATCGTTGCCGGATGGCTGATCGCAAAGCAGACCCTTGCTTTTTCTACAGTGTCGGATACAAATGGCGAACAAGACTTTGAAGCAGCATTGGCGTACACAGCGTACACGGACATTACAATTGGAATGGAGAGATGATAACGAGTGACAGTTTGAGTTCTCTATATAAGCTAACAAGAATCAGGCTCTCAACTGAGGCCCTTGGCACCTGATCACAAGCTGTCCCTGTACCTCCACCACTGGCAATGTATTGTCTGCATTGTGGTTGTTTGTACCCTTGGTGTTATAGCAGACGGTGTCACCTACGCGGTAGCCTGGATTTTGAGTCGCGGCCAGTCCCGTCGATGACAATGTGATCCAGAAGTCATAGGTGTTGTTGGGGGTCCTTTTCTGAAGGCAATCGAAGACCGCGAATTCCTGATACGGCAGTGGGACTAGGGCCCCATTCGCCTCTCTCGTCTTCCAGATGGTTCCACCCTCATTGACGAAGGTGTAACCAGGCTTCATGGTGTGTTTGGATGCCATATTGGGGACAACTGATATCGTTGTGGTTGATAGTCTGAGTGCTGAATGCTTCGAGTGAGATAACGAGTCCGAAGGGAGGAAGACCCTTCAATTTATGTTCCTGAACATCTGGCTGGCTTTCAATATCGTTGTCAGTGGACTTTCATCTTTTCTTTGAAGCACATACTCGAGTGGACCGGAAACAGATTGGTTGAACTTTGAGAATGCAGTATGGTTACACGGAAGGTTACACATGCTCGCGCCACAGCATCAGTACCAGCCAACCATTACGAGCATGAGAATGACATTGTTGTACTCAAATCAACCTTGCTTCCGCTCGCAGCGATGTGGGCCAGACTTCAAGACCATCACGGGCAACTCCAGGAGTGGATCTCGTCATAGGACTAGTCAAGACTTTGTTGGTATTTGTAACGTATCTGGATGCGTCGATTGACATCTCAAGCACGAGGATCTCATCTTTATCGGCGGAATGACCTTGATCGGTTCCTGTTGCTTGGGTCCAGCAGGCGAGGTCGTGAGCGAGCTGCTTCCGGGAGTTACAAACAACCTGAGAGTGAACCTATTGTCGAGCGCACTGATAAGGGGCGATCATCTGAGCAGGCCGCTGTTGTCTGGACCCAGCCGAGGAGCTTGCGAATGAGCTGTTTCCGGGAGGGACAAACGACCTGCAGGCGAAGCCATTGTCGGGCGAACTGACATGGGATCAACTTTGAGTATCTCAGGATGTGTGGCGCCCCCTCTCCAAGCGAAGATAAAGTCCTTAGGATTGCCCTTGCCATGGCATGATATCTCAACCAGAAGCAGGCATTGCACTTCCATTCACATTCGCGGAGATCGACAGTCTTGAGTCACCATGCCTTCAACAATCCCATACGATCCTAGCTTGGTGCTGGCCAACATAGTCAGCTATGAAGCCCTCGGCGTCGTCAAAGCAATCTCAGCGGCACAAGGCCCTGTAGATGCTGCTCAAGAGGACCTCAACGCCCTCCTTGCCTCACGAAGGAGTCTCGATATGACCAAGACAGAGCTTCTAAACCTGGGTATCTCCACGGATCCACTCAACGATGCCTTGAAGAACATGAACGACAGCATCGCTACATCAGCCGCCAAGTATGCCTCGGAGAAAGTCAAAGCCGAAGGTGCGATCTCCGGTCTTCGTAGCCAGATCCAGTCAGTGCATTCTTCGGCCGAGAGTCCAGTCGACTATGTCAAGACCGAGATCAAGACTTTGCCGTTGGCCTCTGATTCTCTCAACATGGACGTCCAGTACTTCTCCAGAGACTCCAATAAGCAAGAGGCAGCATCGTATGCCACCTCAGTCTCGAACTTCGTATCTGCATCCACCAGCTGGATGGGTATCGAAGCGTCCAGCCAAATGAGTTCTGCTGCCCAAAAGCAAGTCAGCGCGCAGGTTGAGAAGCACCAGATTGAGGGTACCTTGGTCTTGTCAGTGTCGTGCACTCATAAGAATGCTACTGTACTTGCTCCCTTTGTGCTCAATGTCGACAAAGCAATCAAGGTCTGGAATGGTATGTTCTCTGATGACCAGATCGACATCACCAACCCTGCAGATATGAACAATCTGGCACAACAGGTCGCAAAGCCAGACGACAAGAAGTTCAGTATCATCTCCGGGATGACATTTGGATCGAGCTTCGTCGGCATGGTCCACATTTTGAACACTTCGGACACAAGTGTCAGCGAATCAATCTCTTCTTTCGCAACATCCCTGCAAGCGCAAATGGACGCAGGCGCCTGGTTCGAAGACACAGCTGGCGGCTTCGGAGTCAACTCGTCCATCGGAAGTGATGTGAAGAACCTACTGAGTTCTCAGAACATCACCTCTCACGTTACCTTGATCTCCATGGGCGTCATTCCGTCTATGGCAGCCAGCGATCTCGAGATGGGCGTGAAGCAATTCGCTCAATTCGATCCAGAGTCCAGTATGAAGGCCATCGCAACACTTCAGAATGCCACTGCTGCCGATCAAAGCAGCGTGAAGGACTCAGCAGACCGTGCTCGAACTGGACAGAAGATGCTCTCGATGCGTGCGAACGATATCAAGTCTGCGTTGTCTGCTCTTTCCGACACTCAGAAGAGTTCGAACAAGGTCCTCGATATCAACTCCATGATGAATGCTCTTGATGATTACCTGAAGAAGGCAGCAGCTGGTAATAGCGGTGTGCCGCTCAACTATTACCTCAAAGACATCACGAAGGATATGTTGGCCGAAATGTGGACTGCGAAGTACTTCCCAGGCAAGTACATGGCCATCAAATGGGACGATGGTAATGGAGGAGGAGCTGCGGGAGGGAGCGGTGGAGGTGATGCAGGCGGTGCTTGATGTGGCATCTAGGCTTTCGTATGTCTTCCTGCGTCCTTGATTGGTATTTCTGGTCAGTCGTTACAGTTATAGTTCCTATAGTCATATTGTATTAATGAATGTATGAGACTTGTTGCGCTGAGCTGAGTTGAATGGTCAATCCGCTTCCGTTTCAATCGTGGAGGAGTTTACTAGGCTGAGCATCACATTAGCTCAATTACTTCTTCACACTACTGGATCGTCAACGTCTTCCAGACCATTGCTGTTATGCAACACAACTCGGTAACCTGCTAAGCAGGCCCTGTGAACCTTGACAGCCTTGCTTGCTTTTCAATTTGATGAGAGCTGTTTTGACCTCGCCAGTCTCATCTTTACCAATGGTCGTTTGGCAGACAAGATTGACAGATCCGCAGCAGTTCGAGATGTAGGCTGTGTCGCCACTACAAGACTCGTGTCAGAACAGTTCTTGTAACCACGCAAAGCCGCCGCCAAAGAGTGCGCCGTAGGTCATACGTACTAATTGGCGTTGATGGTAGCGACGTCCACTTTGATTTTATACAGCTCCACGCCATCCATGACCAAATGGCGAGGCTGTTGATGTGGACACGTTCCACAGCTTCGATAGACTTGCGCAACATTCGCATACTTGCCGCCGCGAATGGTAACTGTGCCACCGAGACTATTGTGCTGAACGACTTTGTTCGGCGCATTTTGTGCACCGCAGTCTTGAAGGAGCACATCACCTACTCCGTGTATTTCCACGGCATCTAAATCAACTGTCAGTGCTTGCTATCGGCTCAAGAGATTCTCCGCCTACCGTCACAGACACCTCGAAAATAAACATTGTAAAGGCTACATGCACCAAGACACACTATGGCATTGATCTGGTTGATTCCGATGATGGCATTCGACAATGATGCGCCGTCTTCGAGGATGAACACCGCAGTCTCTTCTCCATATTCTTTGCTCATGTCACACGCCTGGCCACGATCATATTCTCGATATCCAAAGTTGTAGTGGCCCGAAAGTTTGATCGGTCTGTCGAGAGTTATAATCTCGCCGTTCCTCTTGGGAATGTCCAGCTTTACTGCGGTTTGACCACTAAGCTCATCAGATTCGATGTATAAATTGTCCTTAGATTGATCATCTTGATTTCTTCTTACTTCCTCCCGGGGCTTCAAATGTAAGCAGAACGAGAAGCTCGCCACGAGAATCAAAGCTAGAACCAGCATGAGTCGCGTGATTTCGAGAATCTAGAGACCTTCAGAGAAATCGATGTTTGAAAGGTTGGAGATAGTATCATAGTCTCGGCTTGTGTTCCTGGTAGGTCGAAGTCCAGGGTAGCATTTGAGTCCATAGGTCCCGGAAGCTTCATGAATTTATCCGGTCCAGTACTGTGATCATCTGAGGAGCAGACGAAGATTGTCTCATTGATCTCTAAGCACTTTTGGTCGCCACAACGGCAATTCTCGGATACAAAAGGCACGTCGTGGAGTTCCCAATCGCGTGCCTGCGTACCATTTGCAGGACAAAATTTAGGGAGGGATCATGCATAACTGCAGATGGTAGTTGCTGGCTATTCTGAAAATGGACGGAGGAGGTTGAAGGCAATCAGTTTCCTGCATCCGGATCGTCATACAGCAAGGCCAAGAGGGATCCTTTCGAGGAAGTATCGCTGGCTTCACATACCTCAAAAGGATTTGCAGAGATCAGTGTGCTCAGAGAACGCAGTGCCTTAAATAAGGAGACACTTTCTCTAATGATCAGTGCGCATGAAGAACGTGAGGTCCTGAGGCCAAAGATGGATATTCTCGATGCTGTACATCGGAAATTCCGCGGAAACCAGTGGCAAATTTCTCGCGATATCCGAGCATTTTGTTTATCTCAAAGAAGCAGTAAAAGTTGAATCATCGCTGCTGGCAAAGTTAAGCCTTTGTCGCTTTCGTTGTATGGAGGTGGTGAGTGTAAGAAGAGAACGATGGAGCAAGGGAGGTGGGAGGTTGGCGGCAAGAGTGGGTCCAGAAAGCTCGGGCCATGTCGACGACGACCTTCAATCGACATCAAGAACAGCATCAACTCCGATGTTGATCATCATGCGCACTGCTAGATACCCATCGCCGAGATCGCGATTCTGTGCTGTGAGAAATCCAAGATGGACTCGAACCGCATTCCTGCCATCCCGTCGTCGATGTTCTATTTTCCGAACTTCATCAGCGAAGAAGAGGAAGGAGCGATTATTGAGAAGGCAAGGTTAAGTCTCTTGCAACATGTCTGTCTTCATCACTGACGACCTCCCAGATTCCACCAAATCGCTGGATCTCCCTAACCCACAGACGACTCCAATCCCTCCCAGCTCGCCTCACGAACTCCAACACTCTAGTAACATCAAGTTCTCTCCCCGACTGGCTCACAAAACCTCTCGTCGACCGGATTCACAGCTTGGGCAGATTCGCTGATGCACCCCACGGAATCAATCACTGCCTCATCAACGAGTATCTCCCAGGTCAAGGCATAATGCCGCACGAGGATGGAGCAGCATACTTTCCTGCTGTGGCGACTGTCAGTCTTGGAGGGAGTCTGGTTCTCGATGTGACGGAAAAGAAGGAGGATGGCGTCAAGAAGTCATGGCGCGTTTTCCAAGAACCGAGATCTTTGCTCATCACGACTGGTGAAGCATATACCGAGACTCTCCACGGTATCGCTGAAGTTGAGGTGGATCGTGAGTTGAATGTTGAGACGGTGGCGAATTGGAATTTACTGGGTGATAGAGGTGTCATCGAAGACAATTCTGGAATCAATCAGAGGACGACGAGAATCAGTCTCACCTTTCGAGATGTGAAGAAGGTATCTTCTTTGGGGAACAAAATTTTTGGGAAACCCAAGACTTGAAGATGATGAATAAACTTTTGAGGATCCAGGACAGGAGTGCTGAGCTCAGCAAGTTCATCACAATACAACAGGCAAGGACAGAGCTGTGCGACCTCTGACAGCCGGAATAGAAATGAGCACCGACACAGCCAAAGTAAACGCAAGACCGTATCCGCGAGGACTATACACTCAGCTCAATGCTTCGCTATCCACAGAATCAGCCACCACTCTCTGCCATGACGACTCGGTCCGACTCAATTCTTACACTCAGCCAAGCGCTGCTTAGCAAAATCCCAGTTCACCACATACCAAAAGGCCTTGATATAATCCGGCCTCTTATTCTGGTACTTCAAATAATAAGCATGCTCCCAGACATCCAGCCCAATAATCGGGAATCCAGTCGCATTAGCAATAGCCTTACCCATAAGAGGACTATCCTGGTTGGCAGTCGTCACAACCTCAAGCTTGTCACCATCATGAACAAGCCAAGCCCAGCCGGATCCAAATACAGTTGTCGCAGCCTTCTCAAACTTGGTCTTGAACTCCTCGACACTTCCAAAATCTTTCTTGATCATAGCCTCCAACTCGCCGTCGAGCTTGGTACCCATTTTGAGGTTCTTCCAGAAGAAGCTATGGTTCGAGTGACCGCCACCATTGTTCCGGACACCAGTCTTATTGACGGCTGGGACCTTGTCGAGATGCATGACAAGATCGTCGACATTCATAGCAGCAAGCTCAGGCTGGTTTGCGAGCAAGTTGTTCAAATTGGTGACGTACGTTTGATGATGCTTGTCATGGTGGATCTCCATAGTCCGAGCATCGAAATGCGGCTCCAAGGCATCGAATGGATAGCCCAAAGGTGGGAGAGTATAAGCCATGGCGTGGGTTTCAGCGCTGACACCAAAGCTTCGTCGATTCAGCATGGGTCCCGTGACTTGACATGCTGCTCGCGGGAACATACCTTGATGAGATAGAGTCGAGCCTAGAAGATGCGGTATTCATCCAGTTGCCTACTTGCAATCCTAGAGCATAGAGAGAGAAGTCTGTGAGTTGCATTGTTGCTGCGAGTGAGGGGTATTGACCATCAAGGTGTGTTTGAGTGGTTATGAGCAGATTTCCTAAGCAAGCGACCAGTGGGACCAGGCTGCTTTGCTCTGATAGGTGAAGTCAACCACTGCTGATGTGATCGCGTTCAAGTCGCCCAAGATGCTGTCTGGCTATGAGTGGGTCTTTCGGTGATATGTGGATGCGCTTTGTGTCCGGACGTTCGTTCTAGTCAGACGTCTTAGTACAAAGGTCATATAGCTTCGAACAATCCCCGGGATCTCGGACTCGACACACGTCCGTCGTCCATGGAGATAATATCTCCAAGAGAAAGAACCGCTCCATGCTTACCAGCAACGTGTCAGTGTCGGTGTCAGATCAGATCAGATTAAATCGCATCCGAAAGCGCCTGACTAAGAAAATCGCGGCCGCTGCTCAAGATTTTTTAAAACGCGAAAGAACACAAGAAAAAGGAGACAAGACAAACCTGAAATTAATGACCACTTTACCTTGTGTGCTGTATACACAAACAAAGCCAGGCGCCTGGGCAAATGGGCGGAGTCACATCGCCGCACGGATCCAGGTCTGGGATCATGTATCCAAAAAGGAGTCCCCATGGTGAACGATTCGGTGATTGCACGTCCATACGGGACCGAAATCGTACTACAGACTTTGCTCTTGCAGTATGTACTGGGTTTGAGAGGGATCAAATCAAGTCTGACAGGCTTGTTGGCCTGGAGTCGACCAGGGTAGTGGCGTTACTGGCGAACCGCTGCTTGGCCAGAACGAAGGCCCGGAATTGCTTTGTGATTAGTTTTCTGACACACTCACGATGGTAGTAGGGCAATCACAGAGATTCGTGAAGTATACAAGAGGAGTTGGAGCTCTTATTGCGAGAGAATAAGGTCTGAGGCATTTTCCCGAAGCTGACGCGGCAGCCACGCGGAATTGCACAGGTGGCTTTCCTCGCCTCAGGTTGATAATAAATGGAAGCAACAGCAAGATCAACTTGTCTTTCACTCGTGGAAGAATAACATCTAATGCACATGATGAAAGAGTACCGAAACGCCTGGCATGACTTCTTAAACATGAAATTCGATGACAGCCATCATCTTTTCCGACTTCCCACAGACAGGGCGTTTACCGCTCGCTTGCCTCTCCCTAAACGCCACAACACCCATCGACTTCGTTATGCATCCTTGTCAGGACAACGGGTAGAGGATCCTGACCTGTTCCCTCTGTCTTCACAGTAGTCACTTCCTATGCGGCTACTGGAAGGCTCGGGTACTTGGCCTCTCCGGACGCGGCGTCCTTCTCCTTCTCGCCCTCCAACGCGGACTTGAGCTTCTCCTCAACAGCATTGCCGGGATCAGTCGGGCTCTTCATCTCGACATCAGCGCCTTCTTTGGTCTCATCAGACTTGCTGGCTTCAGCACTGTCGTATTCGCCATTCTTAAGGCGCTCGCCAACCCACTTGCGGAGTGCTTCGATGAGGCGAATGTTCTCGACCCACTGCTCCTGTTGCTTGTCTTCGGCGCCTTCCGATTGGGCAGCCGGGGTCGATGCAGAGTCGGAGCCTTCACCTTCGCCACGCAGAGCAGGATCGATGCTACTGTTGCCCTTGCTCTTCGGTCGCTTGGCGTCCGAGGCTTTCGGTGTGCGGCTGCCGTCCTCAGCGTCACCCATCTCGGTGTCCTGCTGCTCGGTGGACGACGATGGCGCTTGTCGCTGAAGACGACCTCCGCTGTAGCGTCTGCCGTCGAGGCCTTCGAAACCGGATGCAAGGCCAGAAGCCGGAGCCGAGGTTGTGGTTGGATAGCCAGCACCGAGATCAGACATTCCGGTGACAGCCGGGAGGCTTGGGTACATGTGGCCGCTGACACTACCAAAGCTGGCTCTGCTGTGACTGCTCATGGGCGAGTGGCTCGAGCTGTTGTACGACGATACCGATGCCGGGGTAAGAGCTGGAGTGTCAAGGGCCGAGGCTGAGGATGTCATGCCTTGCATGCCAGAGGCAGAGCTCATTGTGCCGACACCGCCCATGCCGCCCGAGTTGAGATGGTTCTGGAAGTTTGGCGGGCTGTTGCTGGAGCGATATTGGGTACCACCCATGCCATAATCACCGCCAGTGAACTGAGCATGGAGACCAGGTTGCTGAACACCAGCAGCTGCAGCAGCATTGCCGCTATCGTATCCTTTGCTGGTCTCGTAAACAGTGGCCTGGAGCTGTTCAAGGAAGCGGTCGATGTCCTGGAGATCATTCTTGGTTCGAGCATTTGGAAGTGGCAGAGAGTAGCCGCCAGTTGCGACGCCTCCGTGTCCTCCACCGCTACCTCCCATACTACCGCCGTGGTTGAACGAGTCAAGCAGGCTGGCGGTATTGAAGCCGCCACCAGTGTAGCCGCCAGCGTTGTTGTATCCAGTGTTGTACCCACTGCCTCCAACAGGAAGAGGAAGAGCAGTGCCCTGTCCGAGTCTGTGGCCGACATCATAGTAGTTGTTTGGATCGATGGCGCGACGCTTAATGTCACCAAGGAAATCGTTAAGAGCCTCGATTGCGCGTCGGCGGGTGTCCATGCTTTGAATATCGGCGACTGCGGCACTGTTCGGATAGCTGACGGAGCCGTAGCCGGCGTACTGGGTGCCTGGTGCGGCGGCGTAGCCATTGCTACCGTTGGTCATGCCTGGCTGGTAGTTGGGGTATGGGTTCTGCATAGAGTCGTGTCCGCTGCCGGCATAGTAAGAGGAGGCTAATCAAGTATTAGAGAGGTCGAATCGCACAGGTAAGGGGACTTACGCTTGCCTCCGTTCTGGATACCACCACTGCTGCTGCGGCCGTTGGAGCCATGCTGAGGTGAGTTCATGAGAACACTGTCATCGGCGTGGGTCTTGACATGCTTCTTGAGATCCTGTGGCCGCTTGAACGCTTTGCCGCAGAAGTCGCATTTGTGAGGCTTGAGTGGGACGTGGACGCGGATGTGCGAAGTAATGTGATCGCGCTTGACTGTAGTCGTGCGGCATGCTCCCCACTGGCAGGTCAAGTTGAGATTGTTAGTGCTTTTGCGGCCAACATGGCGCTCGCAAACGTGATCCTAAGCTGTTGTTAGTCGCGCGGTCTTTGCGATCTGACTTTTAAAACATACGTAGAGAGCTTCAGCGCTGTCGCATCGCTCACCGCAACCCTGCCATTGGCAAGTCAGGTTGTCGATGGTCGAGGACTGTGTCGTTTGCGGCGCTTGTGGCACTGGTGAAGGTTGTTGCGCAGCTTGCTGAGCTTGCGCAGTTGCGGCCTGCACGGCTTGCGCGACTGAAGAGATAGTGTAAGACGGTGTTGTGTGCAGAGATGCATCTGCTGATGTACCTGTTTGTGGTGTTGACTGATCCATTGTGAGATAGCCCGTGGACTGTGATGGATCAAAGATCCAGTCTATGAGTCTTGGCTTCCGGGGATAAAGTTGTGGTGATGGAGGGACTTATGCACGCTCTCCAGGCAGTCGATGGAAGACAAACCCGTGCAATGTGAAAAGACAAAAAAGTCTGGGGTGATTGACTCCGATGTAGCAGCGGAGGGTATTGTGTGCTCTGATTGAGAAATGCGAGCAACTGCGATGTCTAGGGACGACGCGAAGGGCGAGCAGAGGAATTTCTCGGCGCTCGCAGCGGGGCGTGCTTGCCTTAAGATCACACACGTAGCCTCCGTCAGCAGATCCCGAGTGACAGCAGCGGAAGGCGACACTCACGACGACCCGCCAAGAAGCCAAGAAGCCAAGAGCTTGGCAAAACGCAAGGTTGAGCGCTCTAGGCTAAATCGGGTGAGGCAGTGGTGTGACGAATAGTAGTCAGCAAATCACGTGCTTCGAAGCAGCTTCTTGCCATTCCTGTCCATCAACCACGTTCTGCAGCCGCAGTCTCTCGCTCGTGTTGATCAACATGCTCGAGTCGCTAAAAACTCCTCAAGTGCTTCAGTATATTGAAGCTTGTAGCACTTCTTGAACAGACTCGAAGCAAACGACAGAAACCGAGGGGATCGCAGTTAGCGAAATGAGGGAAAGCTCCGTAGATGAACCAGCGTATAAGTGTAACCTAAAATTGGCCATCCGGCTCCGGCCACTTTTCACCATGGTAGTCTTCCATAGACAGGAGGGGCTCATTCTGGGGACGGTAAGCTCCTTGATCACTTCAGCTATGGCCTTCACATCAGCACCAAGTCGAGCAACAAAGCGCAAATATAACTTGAAGGTTGCGACTGCAAGACAAAAAGCATCTCTGATCAGCAATTCCAGCCCCCCATGCCCCCTGCAACAAGCCAAGACTCGCGGAGATGAAGGATCCCGAAGAAGGGCGCCACACGGTACGCCCAGAACTTCCGCGGTTCTTGGAATATCTCGGCTAGGGACAAGAAACTCCGCTCTGGGCACATTCAGCTCGCTCTGGGCATTCCACCCCGTCCCAACTGCCAAGTTTTTGACCTCTCCCTCTTCTCGCTCAGCCAGCGAACGGACGCGCGTAAGCCGAGCACTGCCTCGCCACAGACCTCTGGGCAACGATGGGACGACTGGGTCTCACCTGCCTGGCTTACAACGTGAGGGATATTCTTGTTTTGAGTCGCCTATCTACGTGTCCCCTTAACATAATAGGTGGGCGTCTTCTCAGTCGCCCATTTCTCTCGCCTCCGCGGCGATCTAATACACTTTTCACGCATTCCTATCTTGGTAGGCTTATTGCTGTATGGCGTGCTGGAATAATAGTGACCCTGCAGAGGGACTACTGAGATGTCCCTATCACTGGGCTGATCGATCTACTGCCAAGTCCACTTCTTCGGCACAGTACTGAAGCATACCAGTCTTTTCGCCCACTACTTTGGAACTAAGAAGTGGCACGTGGGAAGAAGCATGCTGTGCCTCGATTGCTTGCCCTTATCGTCAGCAGCCAATGTTCCTCGGGAACGCTTCGCGAACATGTCTGCTCAGGGTTGCCATGCTTCTAGCGTCCTGTATGCCGTCATCGAGGGATTCCTGATCTTGGTGCATTCCTACTGCCGTCCTCAAGCATGATGCCATCTGTACTGCGCAATGTCCGCGGATTGAAGTGCCCAGCTGTTGTCACACACGATCTCATTTCGATACTGATACTTCCAACTTGCTCTGCGCTTGGGACCGTGCAGGCTGGCAGAATACGACATACGAACTCAGGATCGAGTAATCTCCAACACGAAGGTGTTGAAACAATTTCCTCACATGCTAGACCCCAGGCCCAGATTCCGCATTGCTACCTGAATTCTAGACATGGCCTCGTCCTCACGCTGCATCGAAGCTTGGCTTGAACATCCACCCCTTTTGCTCCAACGCCCCGTCCCTATTCTTTGATCGATCGGACATGTTCGAACTTCAGCCTTTCGGACAGTCGTCGTAATGGTCTGGAGATCCTCCTGCTGCTGTTGTAAGGTTGGTAGTGGTTAACCAGTAGGATCCATCAAACTTATAACAGCAGCAGGACGATCTCTAGACCACTACGACCGCTGTCCGAAAGGCTGAAGTTCGACCGTTCTTGATTGACTATAGCAATGTAGGTACGGATGGGGTCTTTCGGAAAAAGTGGGTATATGGTACAGCTTCAGGTACTCTCGCAAGCTATGTCTCGTTGCTGTTTCATGCTCGAGATCATAATCTCAGCTTCTTTGATATAAGATCGAGACAGTAGAGGTGCTGAGGAGTAGTGGTCCAGCACAGATAGATGAGGCTGGGCAGAGAGTTTATAGCTCTTCACTCCAGTTTGAGTATGCAGACGGTCGACGGTCTTGTTGTAAGTTGGAGGCGTCGCTCACGACTTCCTGTGGTCCATCGCCTGGTGAAGGGGCATGGTAGTCCGGTCGTAGGTGAGGCGGGAATTCGTATGAGCCGCTTCTGGCTGAGGAGCGGCGCCGGTCTTGTTGTGGATTTGTAGCGTCAATCACGAGGTCCTGTGATCTATCGCCGGGTGGTAAGGTCATCATGGCTCCGCTCCAGGCTGTTTGGAATTCCGCGCGCTTCTCTGCTTCTTCAACCCAGAGCCATCGGCGGTCCGGCTTATGGTCAAGGATGACAAGGAAACCAAGTGTTTCGATGAGCAAGCTTGGTCGCTGCGGAATTTTGGGGGCAATCCGAGATGAGGTGATGCGGCGATAGTTGCTGTTGGACTCCAGACCAACCGCAAGTCTCGCCAGGAAGATCGCAAGGTTCGCTAGTGGGAGTGCACATATCTGCAGTGGCAGCGGCAGTCTCGTCACTAGGGGAATAAGTCTTCTCCGTGAAAGGGCAAGCTTGTCCAGTGGAAGCATAAGTCCCGCCAGTGGGAGTGCGAGTTTCATCAGTATGAGGAAGAAGATGGCGAACTCGCTGAGCCACGCACAGGCGAGAAGAGTGATCAAGGTCCAGGCGAGGAAGCACTGTTCTGCTTGCGAGGGCTTGATCTGGCCTATTGATGACAGATGCCGCAAAGGGGAACGCCAGTTTTCTGCGTGGAAGAAAGACATGATGAAGTCCTAGGATGGACGTTCGACCTATAGCCTGGTCGTCTCGAGGTCGAGGGCGCGAGGATCGATGATTGCTTTTTGATGGTCATGATCTGAGGTTGCTGAAGGCGAGTTGAGGATCAAGTGAGTTGTGATACTTCCCGACGGACAATGAAAGGACGATGTTCCGGATGTGGAACTTTACTGCCATTGTAATATGTTTTCTTTGTCACGAAAATTGAAAGTCTTGGCATGCATGTGACAGTTGGTGAACTTGCCGGCGTTTGAGCCTTGTCCAACTTCGACTTACATGAGATACACACAGCAGCATCTAGATTGAGCTTGGACGTGGCTCTCAACTTCTGTCGTTATGAGACCGCACAGCTCAGCTGCCAGGTCAGACGCCCAAACTTTCCTTCTTCCAAATGCTCTCGGTCTTGCTCACAGCCTCCGGCTTGGGCCCATGCTGCTCTACCCAGATATACTCGTACATGCCATGCACGCTCAAATAGCTATGTCCTACAGGTCCCATTTCTGGTTCGGCTCGGAATTGACTACACAGCGACCCTTTCAAAGCCGTGGGTTCATTTGCTGACAGGTACGATTCTGGAGAAGGCCAGCCTACACCGTCTGCTACGTTGATCTCCGGTGGGTTGGGATGCGGGGGCCAGAGCTTGATGAGGTCTGAAAGTGTGTCGTAGGCAGCAGACTCCTCGTGGAACACGGCAATGAGGCGGCTTGTGTTGACCGGTCTGTCGAGGGGATAACGAGCGAGTGTCGGTAGATAGTGATGCATGACTACCCAGTACGTTGAAGCTAGGCTACCTTGCACGTTGTGTGGTTTGTGATCGTCGAAAGCCTTTTCGGGCCCACTTTTGGTCGCCAGAGTATCGTTCTCCGACTGCGTTTGGTTCGACATGTCGGCGAGTGACGAGGGAGAACAGGTTATGCGTATGAGATTCAGTGGGGAAGCCCAAGAATTTAATACTGGATGTTCTGTTTGCTGTCAGGCACAAAAATGTCTCTCAACTTGCCACGTCCCACACGATGAGTTTCTGGTCAAAGCCACCGCTCACCAGAACCTCCTTCTCACCTTCTGGGCCCTTCACCATGCCTGCCCAAAGACATCTCACCTTGCTTCCTGGCTCATGTCCCAATAGTGTAGCCACAACCTTACCTGTGCTAGCTTCTATACCTCTCACAGCCCCGTCATCGCCATTGACCCACACACCGCTGCCATCAGGTCTCCACTGCACAGCAGGAGTGGAGTAGGCGGTCTGCGGCGCCATTGTTGTACAGTGAATCTGTATCGCCGCATGCTCGCGATCTGCCACGGCCAGTGCCGCCCGAGCTTGCGAAGCTTGAGTCTCCTGTACCGGTGCATCATCCAGAAGAGAGTTACGCAGAGCTTGTGGCGGTGGTCGGGCAGGCGCTGGTTCCCAAGGAGGAAACAAAAGGCGTACAATGAGGAGCTTCATGTGCGGCACGGAAGAAGTGCCAACTGCGAGTATGGTAGGATCTGTCGGACACAGCTCAAACGATGAAGGCGTGAAAGCAACCCATGCGTTCGAATGCGGTGCCAAATTCTGTTGTCCCAGCAGGCGAGGTTTATCTTCCGTTGTGTAGAAGAAGATGTTGTTGGAGTCCGTCCTGCTGACAAGCAGCACCGGTTGATTATTCTCTGGGTGCCGCAGGAAGATCATTGCCTCTGGCTTTGTCTGCAATGGTATCGTGGCTTGAGGCTCACCAAGTTCGATCTCGTGGCCAGCGATGTTTGGTTTGTATATGATAATTTGGTTGTCCCAGCCCGCAGTGGCGACAATGATACCAAACGTGCTGTCCTCAAGTACAGCCACTTTGACGACGTACTTTGAATGATCTCGTCTCTTAGAGAACGAACTGCCTTTGGGATCATTTACGTGTAAAGAGCCAGACATAGAGGAAGTAAGTAGATACTTTCCTTGTATCGCGGAGCATGACAAGACTGGAGAATCATGCAGATTTGACAAGGTGTTGCGAAGAACGTTGGACCACGCATTCAAGAGATGGACCTTTCGATCAGCAGTTGAGACCAGTAAGACAGGTTCTGTTGCTTCATCACCGCTCTGTAGGTCTTGGACTTTAGCGCTTAGGATGTTGGACGAAGTAGGAAGCAGGCCGATCTCCTTAGCAGTAGAAGGTGCTTGGAACAAGATCAGCATGTGGATCGGCAGAAGCGTTGACACAGCATACATGGATGCATCCAGCCCGTGTTCCCATCATTCACTCCAAGTTTCTCGAACTTGACCGAGACGTCGAAAGTCTTCTTCTCCTCAAGCAGCGTTTCTATCGTTAAATCGCCCTTGGAAACATTGCCAGCATCATAGGGTAGCCCGACTTCATTGATGAATGCCTCGTATGTCTATTCGTGCTTAGTAGAAAGTCAGCAATGAAGATCCGGTGCGAGAAGACACTCACTTCTGTGTAATTGTTCGACTTCAGGTATCTTGCCACGATGACGGCTGGGGAGTCGGTAGCAGGCATCTTGCGCTGAGGAGCTCGCGCAATTTCGGAGTCTATGTGCAAAGAAAACTTTCTAGATTCGTATACTCCTCAATTGCCGAAAGATGCAATGTCTCTCGATGCCGATGTCGAATTCCCGTCTGATGAGCTGTCTTATCGAGATGTGAAGTTCGAACTTGCCATTTTACGTGAATTCTGACACGACTTTTGGCATCCTTGCCGTTTTGTTCCAATCCAGGCACGACTTTTGGCTTTCGCTTAGACAACTGCCTCGAAGCGATGTTTGTTGACAAAACATCAACACGGACACCAACATCAGCTTCAGAGCGGTATGTAATTCAGCGTCGTAGCATGGCTTAATTGGCAACATATCTTGGAAACCTTAGACAGTATGTCTTATACTACACATCAAGATCCATTTGGCCCAGAGCGCGCGACTTTGCAGGATGAGGAATGCCACATTGCCTGGACAGAGGCTCGATGCAATAGATTGTTACGAAACATTGCCTCCAGAGTAGAGGCTCTGCGCAAAATCGTACAGCCGGAGATCAGCAAGCCAAGGCGACAGCCGCGACCGAAGCCTTCTTCTCGACGATCACAAGAGCACTGGTCAGCCGTGGATCCGGTCTGGTTGCCCACTGGAACAAGCAAACCGACAGGACGAACGTATGGCGGCAAAGCGAAACCAGCAAAATCATCAAAACTAAGACCGGTAGACAACCGAGGATCATCCAGGGCTCTCACGATACCGAGTCCTTTCGTGAAAAGATTGACTCAGCGCGCTCCGAGCGGCGCTGAGAATTGGAAGGCCGTTAACGTCGAAAGTCTGGACATTATAGGAGCCACTATTTCATCTGAGGTAGCCTTGGAGCCGTCACACGATGGAGACGGCCATCCTGAGCGCGTTCCCTTGAAGCATCGTCGCTCTAGACAGCTACCAATCCGGCCTGACTCGGAACAAGCAGCGGCCGAACGAGGACTACTCACTGCTACCGGACATATGCTCAAAATCACTTCCAGCGAGTCAACTCGAAACATAACAGGCACACGATCTTTGCTGAACACATGCCTCCGCAAGGTGCCAGCCTATATTGAGCTCGATGAGGAATATAAGGACGATTGCAGCGACGACGAGACCTCCTCTGATGTCCTCAGCATTCTCGAGGACAGGATGAGCGGCTCCAAAGGTGGTGGCTGGCCTGGTCTGCGGGAGATTGCACGAAGCCAATGCATACGTCAACTCTTGCATGCTGTCGAAGACTGTCTGATATCTGCCGATGGAGTTTTCAAACTCGTACAAGCTTGTTATTGGACCCGTTCTGTGAGTGACGCTGAAGAAATTCTGAGGGTCTTCTTCTCGAGACTTCAGGATTGGCAGCCCACGCATGTCTATTACTTATGGGACACCTCTGTTTCAAAGATGGCTGGACAGCGAATCCTGCAAAGCTATGCGCAACAGAGCGACTGCATACTCGCAGAAATGATTCGATTGCCGGATATTTCAAGACAGGTCCTTTCTTCAGCGATGCGGAGCAATAGTCTAAGCAGCGGCGAAGCGACTTTACTACGACAGTGGGCAAGCCTTGAGGGTCGCAAGATCGACCGATCGGCGATCTCGACCAGTCAGTCCAAGGCTCTGTCCAAAGGACTGTTGGAGATCTTCTCGAAACTCTGTGCAATGGCTATAGCTTCTTCTCTTGTGGAAACTACGCCTGCGTCGTGCGCCGATGCCTCAGAAATGTTGCATAGGTTTGCGATTGAAGTTGCACTGGAACGTCGCGATTCAGATTCAGAGCTGCTAAACCACGCCTGGGCACAGGCATGCCTGTCACTTGAGGCGTTGTCAATCAAGGCCTCTCCAGATGGTTCATTCCTCCTAGAGGCTGTCAAGGCTATCAACGGTCACAGAATTGAGCGTGCCTTCAGAGATGCCGCAGACACATTCACGCATCTTCTCGCGGAAGATCTGGCGACACTGGGAAGTCAAACAGGACAGCCTCTGGTGGGCCTTCTACTTGACCGCGTGTACGAGCGTATAAAGAATGAAGATCTACCAGCAGTAATCACACAGTCACTCCAAAATCTGGCTTCACAATCGGTCATAGCACTATCGCCGCGAGCAGGTGACAGTCCGTTCGAAGAGTACGAGGACAAAGTCGGTGCAATCATGACATACAGCAGACGAGATGAACTTGTTCTAAAGACGCCCAACCCGAAAGGAAAGCAGAAAAGGCTTCGTTGGGAAGATGATATCGCAGAATGGATAGCAAGGACACCATTTACACCCGCGGCTATAAGTTCTAGTTCATCAGAAGATCAAGAGAATATTGCGTGCAGCGAAACTGGAAGCTCTTCGCCAGGCCTCGAGGTACGTTCGCCAGACGTACTAGCTGTCACGCCAGCCCCCATCAAGCGCAAAGCACGGCAAGCTGCAGTCTTTGGCGGCAAACGAACGAGGCAGGCGCTTGTTGAGATCGGTGGCTACGCCCATCCCCAAGTTATCATCCCTCGCTATACGAAGAAGCGACGGACATCGACACGGATCGCCATCAAACAGGACGCTGAAGGGAGTGAGGATGAGCTTGGACATTAATGAATGACTTTCACGAATCGCTACACACTTGGATAGATTATGGATCGGTCATTGGAGTAGTATTGGCTCGTTGACAGAGATACCCGAATGTTCGGATTAAAGACAGAATTGGAAAGTACTACACACTTCACAGTCTCATCGCCACCATCCGGGAGCGGTCACGTGCAACCAATTCAAGGTCTCTCTTCGGCTACATATTTCAGCCTTGGTCTCCTTGGCTTCTTCACCATCTGCATGCTTGGCTCGACCGACCTCGCAAAGCGAAAAGATAAGGACAAATTCGTTTCGTGTAAGGAGAAATTGAACTTCTATACAAACAGGATGCTGCTCCCGAATATCATCATGATTTTCATGTCTGTCTCAGAAGTCCATCATCATGGACGCAACTGGACCGCCAAGCGACCAGAAACAAGTCTCGACCAAAAATGAAGTCCAAACCGCGACCGGTGAGGTCGAAGTACTCGCTATAGACAAAGCCGTAAGTCATCACCTCTACGACTCCATTCCTCCATACTAACATTTCATCAAGATGGAACGCCGCATCGTCCGAAAAATCGACTTCCACATCCTCCCCTGGATCTGCTTTAGCTACCTAATCAACTACCTGGATCGCGTCAATCTTGGTAACGCAAGGACGCTGAACAACGATATTCCAGAAGACAACATTGTGACTCAACTTGAAATGCAAGGCAACAGATACAGTATCGCAGTCGCAATCTTTTTCGTCCCGTATGTGTTAATGGAGTTCCCGAGCAACATTCTGCTGAAGTACTTCACTCCACGAGTCTGGATTGGACGGATCATGATCTCTTGGGGTATTGTGACGTTGTGTACTGCTGCGGTATCAAGCTATACTGGACTCCTGATTGTGCGATTCTTTCTGGGTCTTGCTGAAGCTGGCTTCTATCCGGGAATCATCATGTATCTCTGCTTTTGGTACAAGCCAGATGAGCGAGCGACTCGTATGGCTATCTTTGCTGGCTCGGTGGCTGTTGCTGGTGCCTTCTCCGGTCTCCTGGCTTCAGGTATTGGGTTCATGAATGGGAGTGGTGGGTTGGCTGGGTGGCAGTGGCTGTAAGTATGGAAGCATTGCATTAAATGTGTCTGTGCTGACGCGCGATAGCTTTATATTCACGGGCATACCGGCTGTTCTTCTGGGCGCGGCAGTCTGGATCTGGATGCCAAATTACCCTAATGATGCCAGCTTCTTGACTGAAGAAGAGCGTGCTTTTGCTGTAGCACGGATGGGCCCTTATGCACCCAATGCTGAGGACAAGCATTTCGATAAGCAGATTGCGAAGCAGACGCTGATGGAGCCGCTTTTCTGGGTCTTCGCTCTGCAGTACTTCTTCATGACCAACAGTCTGAACGCGTTTGGGTACTTCGCGCCTACGATCGTGGCATCGCTTGGCTTTGACGGATACACTGCTCAGCTGCTTACTGTGCCGCCGAATGCTTTTGCTCTTTTGATCATCATTGGGAACTGCTTGCATTCTGACTTCACTAAGGAGCGAACGAAGCATGTCATTGCTGGCTTGATCTTTGCTTCAACAGGATACCTGCTGCTGGCCGTCTTGACGAACTGGATTGGACGCTACGTTGCTGTTTTCTTGATTGCTTGCACCAATGCTGCAGTGCTTCCATTTTTGGCACATCGTACTGCGACAGTATCTGGCTCCACAGCGACAGCACTGGCTACTGGAGGGATCATTGCGATCGCTAATTGCGGTGGTATTTCTGCGCCCTTCCTCTTTCCGTCCGGTGATGGTCCACGATACCAGATGGGCAACTGGACCGTATTCGCTTTCTTGGCGGTCTCGGTGGGAATTACTATCTACCTGGGTTGGAGGTTGGGCACCGGATCTGAGTACCGTGATGTCAGGCAGACAGCTGGCGAAGGCGAAGAGCAGATTTGAAAGAGAGAACTGTCTGTCACGCAAGAGTTGAAAAGGACGTCGACGTCGGCTTCGAGAAGAGATCTGGAGATATGAGGACTCGAGTGGTTGGCGCATGTTCGTGTTCTCCGAAGACGGGATAGCCTTCTACTGTCGTCCATGTTCCTTAGAGATAGTAGCTGAGCAGACTCAGGTGAGCATCTACGATGGTCTCCCTCGCTCACTTCAGATTCATCTCTATGCATCTAAGTGTGGCGGAACACTTCCAATTTCTTATTAATCCCCCAGCCCTGATCGCGGTAGCTGAGACAGAAACTGTTATATGGAGTCGGTGTGTTGCCATGGAAAGCTCTGGATGCAGTGCGTCAGGAGTCTTGTTCTTCTTGACCTTCAGAGAAGCCTTATAGCTCGGGTACCGCAAGTTGTTAGCAGACAAATCTTTGGCGTCGCGAATGATGATTTCGACGATTGTATCCTTGGTGGTACAATCTAAGTCGTAAGAGCGCTTTATGCTCGTGTCGTTGAGAACTCGGACCGCTGTAGCCATGCTGTTGGACCTGACATGAAACAAGAAGTCATCAGGAGTAGCCTTAATATTAGTGAACTTCAGGATTTGCAATCCGCTGATGCCGTGCTTCATAACCAGATCGAGAGTAATTGTTGATGCCAAAAGTTCGCCGCCTTAGATTCCCGGATGAAAAGTCAGGTCGTGTTCGAGCTTTCGCCTCTTCAACTTTCATCGTCATGGTCATACTCTCCTGCCTTCGTTTGGGTCAACTCTCTGCATTGCCATTTCCCATGCTTCCCTCATATCCCCAATCCCGATCTCCGTACTCTCGACAAAAACTTCTCATCTTCAACCTCAGGCTTCTCCATACCGAAACAAGCAAGGTAGACCGGAGCCATATCGTGCGGCCCACATGGACGAGAGTCTCCGCTTGCTCTCCTCTTCTCGAAGAAGTTCTGGAGGCTGGTGGTGATCGCTTCTTCGACAGTCGTCTTTTGGTTGATGTCTACAAGCGCATTTCGCACTATTCTCGCCTCGTCCTCGGAGAAGTATGGAGCGCTGATGTAGAGAGGATCCACGGTCTGGAGAGTACGGTTCTCGGAGGCTTTGTCATTTTTGATGTTCTTGAGGTCGTGGATGAGGACACATATCTTGTACCAAAGATTTGAGTCTTCCCGAAGACCTGACAGAGTCGGGTTGGACTTCGTCGTAGCTGAAGGTACGGCACTTGTCTTGTCTTTGGCTTTGGACTTGAACTTAGTTTTGGCCATGTTAAACTCCGGCGGAGAAGTTTGATGCGAAGTGTAGGGCAATACAAATCCTTGCACTGAGGTCCTTCTGACTGGGAAGCGTTGTATATGTAAGTTGCTGTATGTGAACTATCGTAAAGCGTTGTTGATGTATGTAGTTTGAAGTGTAGAAATTATGTTGGGTGATTTATACATGTTAGTGGCTTTGTCAATTTGTAGAAACTTCTCAGAGGTAATGTCTGGACGCTGAGTGGATCCGGGCGGCCTCAGTAGAAAACGCTGTGAGTCAAGCTTGTCGAACCTTGATCAGCCCGGCTTGGACGAGCTACCATACTCTGAGATCCGGTACTTCAGGCGCGAAGCCAAGCTCAAATGACCAAGTAGCAACCAGATCTGAACTCCGTTTTGGGAAGCTCTTCTACCTCTGAGCTCATCGTGGTCGATTGATCCTTTACCATGGGTATGGTTTGTTCTCCCAGGTCCAGAAAGTGCCACTGTCCTGCAATACTTTGCTCTCGATGACCGGTATACACGATGAAACACTCTCTGTCGGTCTCATCTGCCCTTCGACCTCCCATCCAAGGTCCACATTTGCCATATCTGTGGCCACTTCTCCAGGATGCAGCGCAATGACGGTCGTGGTACTGCCTTTGCGTTCCAACTCCGCAGCCATGTGCCGGAGCATCTGGTTGAGAGCCGCCTTCGAAGCAGCATAGGCGGCGAAGCCATCTTCCATTTCGCGAAAGGCTTGTGCAGAACCAGAGTCGCTAGAAATAAAAGTCACAGTGCCTACAGTAATCCCGGATCGAAGCACTCTTTGAGCGCAGATGATTGGGCCAATGGTGTTCGTATGCAGGTGAAACGCAAAATCATCATACGAGCTGCACAGTCAGCATTTGGTCGGCGAAGTAAGGCTGCCTGCTCACATCTCTGTCGCTCTCTAGCTACCATTAGCAGGGAGAAAACAGCGAGAGTGCAGGCGATTGATCACGAGATCTCACATTGGGATACTTCAACACTCCGGCATTAAGGACCAGGTAGTCTATGTGATGAGTGCCATCTTGCAGCAGCTTTGCGACGAAAGCGTCAATGCTTGTCTCGCTCAAGATATCCAGATTGTAGATTGAGGGCTTCGCTCCGTCCGGCCAGCGGGAATGAGCGTCTTGAGATATCGGACTCCGTGTTGTTGCAATGACATTGTGCTGTGCGTGCAACAGCTGTGTCACGAACTCAGCGCCAATGCCTCGACTCGCACCGACGATGGCCCACGTCTTCGGCATGCTGCTGATGATAGATCAAGGTGCATGAAAGGTGAGCATCGATAGCGGATAGCGGATATTGAAGGTGAAGACGTCAAGCGCAGAGTGCCGCACTGCCGTCACCTCCGAGCAACGAGAGAACGTCATCCGATGATCCTTGTCAGGGCAGATTAGGTTTGGTCAACACACATGGGAGCATGGGAGCTACGCCACTGCTGTGTCTAGCTGGCACAGCTGTCAATGAGGCAAAGAGGGTATGATGGACATATGATCAGAAGAAATATAGACGGTGGAAGCATAGAATAGAAAGGAAACGACCCAAAAATCGATGAAGTCGAGACGTTGGGGCGACATCGATGTCTCCCGAATTGTTCCGTCGCAAATCTTTGTATTAGGCCGTGGCTGATTGGCCGAATCCCTGAAGTCGGCTAGCTACAACTTTTCCTGGCCTCGCTCTCTGCGCATCATACAAAACTTCGTCCATTGCCATCACTTCTCTCTACACACCACTCTCACACCTCGACTTCCATCTACACGTCCCCGACAACCAACCTCCATCACACCCGCATCTCCCTCACAACACCATCAGACACAATGGGCAAGGACAGCGTTGCACCCGGTATGCTTTCTTTTCCTTCCCAACACGACACCTGTAGCCATTTCTCAAGTGGCGCGACCTCCATCCAGGAGTCATCTGATAGTCGATGAGCTTGTGCGGTATGCTGCGCGCCGCCATCGGCTAGACGATCTCTGTACTTCACTCCGGCTCCCGGAATCACCTCCTTTCGCTTCTGCGATTCGCAAAGAGTCTCTCTTTCTGACAACTTCACAGGCGATGCCAAGAAGGGTGCCAACCTCTTCAAGGTACGAATTCCCACTCACGACGGCGAGCAAACACTCCCGTCGGCGAGACCCTTGCGCAAATCGGGCCGCCGGACCTTGGACTAACGACAGCACAGACACGATGCGCACAATGCCATACCTTGAAGGAGGGCGAGGGCAACAAGATCGGACCCAACCTCCACGGTCTCTTCGGTCGCCACACGGGTCAGGTCGAGGGCTTCTCATACTCAGACGCAAACAAGCAAAAAGGCATTGAATGGAACGACAACACACTGGTATGTGGAGACACTTCGGAAGAACAGATTCGCCTAGCACGAGTTCCGGCTGATGACTAGCACAGTTTGAGTACCTCGAGAACCCCAAAAAGTACATTCCCGGCACCAAGATGGCTTTCGGTGGTTTGAAGAAGGCCAAGGACAGGAATGATCTGATCACTCACCTCAAGGAGGAGACCAAGTAAAAAGATTACAAGAAAAGAAACGGCAGTAATGAAGAGGTGGTGACGACCTACCTCCACACGCGGCGAAAACACCTACACTCTACGCTGCGCCGACATAACCTGTACCACTACCCACCTACCTATACACGAACCTAGATTCCTGGGCTGAGTTTGCGACGGCGTGCAATGCGACATGGGAATCTGCGGGCTACGAAATGGGTTCGCTTCTGTTTTTTGATGTCAACATTTCTTGCATTAGGGATTTTTTGGGTCCATGACGACCTAAGTGTATCAGATCTTCTCTCTTCTTGCACCTTTCTTTTCCTATCTAGTTCCAGCTACTGCACTTGAGAAATTGACAACAAGGTACTAGGACAGCTAAACACGAGACTACACAAGACGACAGCAACACCTCAGAAGCCGCGAACTCGAAGTCGAAGAGGCGTCTCGACCCAGTGGCGAAATTCGATATGGTCCCCGGAAGCACTCGCCGAGCATTGGTCGCCGTTTGATACAGATGACGGGCTTGCACCCGACAAGAGCAGGATTGAGAATTGGATCAGAGGATACAGGGAAGGTCGTTATGCTTTTAGCTGGAGAGACACTGGAGAGCACAATCTACACCTCATCTCTCAATACCTCGTCACGTCTGGCCCAACCCCAGCGTTGATCGCTCGCTTGGGCCATTCGTTCATCCACCATACCGTTTCACCTCAGAATGAACTTTCACCTTGGATTTGAAGGCAATGCAGAATGGCGGATTAGCGATCAAAGGCACAGATACCAGGAATTGTCGGGAAGTGATAAAGGAGGCGGTGAGTTGACAGCGAAATGCTGCACTTCACCTATAAAATATGCACTCCAAACCATTGAAAAACCATAACTGTCTGGACTTCGCACTGGTCCCATGGTTTACGAACAATCGTTGGAGTAGAGGGGCTGATGTCCGCTTCTTTGACGGACGCATCGCCTTTGATGATGAGCAGTTGTCCCAAAAGGTACTGCTGATTGTACTGCAGTTCTAAGGATTCAAGTCGTACGCCGTGACCAAACAGCGGCGAAGCGGCAGCCATGGCACGAATACATCGCGCTTTGAGAATTGGTGTAATTTGACCTTTCGCGGGATCGCATCCTCTCTCGCCATCTCCCGATCCACATGGGCAATGTGTACCCTTCTCGGCCTTCTCGGCCTTTTGATTCGCTTCGCGACATTTGAACAGAGTACCAGGAGTACACGAGTCTGAAAGCGACGAAAGAGATAGAGGAGGTGAGTTGGCTCTCAGTTTGGGTACCAGGTGCACCTCACGTGTAAAGCTGTATAGGACCAGCGTACCGGCTGGCCGAATCGCTGGACAATAGAGTGTCAGCAGGACGTACTCATTCGCGTGGTATCCGCCGGCGATGCCACCAGTTGCCAGCGGCTCTTTTAGCGTGCGAACTTCGATCTCCGGGCAGTGGTGCAGGACAAACGCCTTTTCGGCCATAGTGAGGGTGCAGCCCGGTGTTGAGGCAGATCCACTCCGTAGGACTCTGCTCGTCAAACCTGACCGGAAATGTCATGAACTCCCAATTTCTGAAGGCGTATCGAGCTTGAGTAGACGGCTTGGCTCTGCTGCGTACGATCAACTCGTCTATAGTGATGTACTTCACCTGTGAAACTTCCTCTCTAGGTAATTGGAATTTTCAACCCGGTCTGGAGTTCACACTCGTTGCATTGTCATGACCAGATTATATGAATGAATTTTACTTCATTAATTTGGAAACTGCCCACTCCACATTGAGTCCTCTCAGATCGCCATAGTGCTGTCCAACTCCAAGGAAGACGACTGGAATGTCTGTTGACAGTTAGCTTAGCTCCACATAGTACCTTGAGATGAATCATACCTGTAGCGTGCACCATGCTCACAAGCGTGCCGACCATGTCTCCAACAGCATCACATTTTGAAATAATAAATCCATCCATTCCCATACCGCCATGTCGCTTCGCACCCTTGGCATCAACGAATTGCTCTGCAAAGTGTCTCGCCTGCGCAATACTGTCTGTACCCACCAGAGCCTCGCCGACCATGAATATCTTGTCCGGATTTGCGAGGCGACCGAATTTCGTGAGGGAGCTCATTAGTCGCTTGTCATTGTGCCGCCTGCCAGCGGTATCGATGAGAACAACGTCAAACAGTCTGTTGCCTCTCCCAGCATTTGTTGCGAAATCGATAGCTTGCTTGGCGACTTCCGCGGCGTCCTTTCCATAGCCTTTCTCGAAGAGCTCGATATGACCCGCATTTTCGCGCTTAGAGAGTTGTTCCAGATTTCTGACATGAACGCGAAGTTGTTCGACTGCACCAGATCTGAAAGTGTCGCATGCAGCGATAAGAATGCGGAATTTGTTCTGTAGAAGGAAGTACGCAAGCTTGGAGAGGTTCGTGGATTTGCCGACGCCATTGACACCGACGATAGAGATAATGTATGGACGAGGATTGGGTTCTTCGATGGTTTTGTTGATGTCTCGCAGAAGGTCGAGACTCGTGCTTGGAGTGAGGATCCGCGTAAGGGCCTTGGTCATGCTGTCATTCATCGTCTTGTCGATGGACGTGAATGATGCCGTTTGTTGGTTTAGCAGATCTGCTTCCACGATCTTACATAATCGATCAGCAGCTTCTTGTGCAACATTCTTCTTGATCAAGTGCTCTCTCATCTGCGCTAGAGGTTGCTTGAGGTCTTCTTTCGACATGGTCGTACCACCTACGAGATTCTTGAAGAATCCTGTGATCTTGTTGCTTGTTGAGCCAAGAAGTCCAGGACCTAATTCTTCCACTTTGGCTGCGGCCTGCTGTTGCTTCGACTTGGCAAGAATGGCATCTACCTCATCTTCGAGGTCCTTTAGCACGAAGAGGCCCTGTTTCGTCCTGGAGCCCATTTGTTCAGTATTGATCTGGTCAACATCCGGCAGCCTCTCTTCTTCCAGGTTTGGAGTTGCAGCTTCACTATAGTCCAGAACTTGGTCGTCATCTCCATCAATCATCATACCATCTGCACCCCATCTCCGTTTAGATTTCACATTACTCTTACTACTTTTGGGTCTTCGATCGCTATCGTCGCCAGAAGATACTGGGGCGGAATTGTTGAAGGCATTTGCAGCTTTCCTCGCTCGTCGAGACTGTTTGCCGGGTCCAGCTTTCGCAGCTAGCAGATGGGAAGGGGGGTGTAGAGGCGTCGTCGGTCGCGAAGTGTCTGGCGTGGCTACTGGGGTGATATCCGCACTGGTTGTGTCATCCACAATTGCATCTCGCGCGGCAGCTGACTTGAATAGAGGTACAGGCGGCGGAGGTGGCTGTTCGTTCTCGTCGGTTGCGGATGCTGAGCTTGACGGCGGCGTAAGCTCAACTAGACTCTCCTGGTCGGTCTCGCTTTGTCGTCGCCTTGTGCTTCCTTGACCAAACTTGCGCACGAGTGCCTCGAATGTCTGGTCGAAATCGGACGTATTGATCTTGGCCACAGGCTTGTCCAGCTTCGATGTGTATCGATTCGTAAAGACACCTGACACTGCGGTCGCGAGGTCATTTGCCCATAGTAGAGGTCGGAGTGATTGGTCCACGGCCTGGTGGTATCGCAAATCAGCTATCTGGTCGCAATCTTCGCCAAGCTCTACCTCTTACCCACCACGAATATCAGGCGCACGCCTTTTGCGGTCTTCGCCGTGGTGTATGTGAATGTGTAGCTGTCCTTCTTGTACGTCGACGGCGTATTACTCTCGGTGCGACCGGCGCTGTCTTCTCGCATCTCGATGAAGACATCGCGGATGAAGTTGTTAATGACACTCGACTGGAGCGGGATGTAGTGCTTGCGCCAGAGCACAATGCCCGAAGTCGTTATAATCTCGAAAGCGTCCAGCATCCTGAAGGTCGGCGCATGAGTTCTGGGGATGTCTGCCGCTCTGTCGAGACAGTAGAAAGCAAAAGAATTGGAGTGCTGGAGCTTGGTAGAAGTATGCGGACGTCACTGCGGGATGGCCAGGCCACATGCAGGGACCCCGAGAACAGCTGTCGGCGATTTTGAGAAGGTGCTGTCCTGTGCTCCTTAGAATAGATCTATTCACTAGCAATCTTCACATGCCAACTGTCTCTACTTCACATTCTATTCGACAACGTCAAAATGCAGCGGCCGACGTACGCCAACTCACCTCCACTCCACCACCCAGTCCCGCAACACGTCTCGACCGTGCCTCAACTGCGCTCTCCACCACCTCCCCAGTCAGCGAACAGTCAACAGGGCGGATATGGCTATGGCACTGGCCAGAGTCCTCCAACGAGCCAAGGAGGGCAGGGCGGCAATTTCATGCATCCAGCCTTTGGAGGCTTCATGAACGATCCGACAACACAGATGGCAGCCCAGTTTGGAGCAGGGGCATTGAATGCAGGACAGCAATACGTGGAGCAGAATTTGAACCGCTTCGTGAGCGTTTCGACACTGAAGCATTACTTCAATGTCTCGAACCGCTACGTTATGGCCAAGCTCTTTATCGTTCTCTTTCCTTGGAGACATAGACCTTGGTCACGGCAGCAGGTTCGATCGAATGATGGCCCCAACGCGATCGAATTTCTCCCTCCGCGAGAAGACACGAACAGCCCGGACATGTATATTCCGTTGATGGCACTGGTCACATACATCCTCCTCTCGACATTGATTGCTGGCTTGAACGGGAAATTCGAACCTGCCCTCCTGGGGGTGACGGCGACAAACGCTGTAGTCATTATGGGTCTGGAGCTCGTCACATTGTGGGCAGGCCGATACTTCTTGAGCATCAACAGCGAATCGCAAAACTATGATCTGATCGCATACAGCGGGTACAAGTTTGTTGGTGTGATTGTGACCATCGTTGTAGCCGCTATTGTCAATCATGGTACAAGTACTGGGGGATGGGTGGGATGGACTGTATTCGCCTACACTTACATGGCGAATGCTTTCTTCCTGGTGAGAACTTTTGTTAATTTACCAGGGTTGTCCTCAGCTAACATATTCTAACAGCTTCGTTCTCTAAAATACGTCCTTCTACCCTCCGACAACGCACCCAACAACCCTGGCATGCAGACAATCGCCCGAGCACAACGATCTCGCCGGACACAATTCTTGTTCATCTACAGCTACGTCGTCCAGTTCGCCTTTATGTTCTGGCTCACAAGCTTGAACGTATCCCCCAAGAAATCTGGCAAGTAGCATATGCGTTGGGACGGGGACACTCTAGTAGCAGACGTGATTTGAGGCAAGCGTTCAAGCGGGTGGCATGGGATAAAAAGGTGGTCTACTGCATACAAAGGGCGTTAGAACTATGCTTATAGAGAGCATATGAAATACTCAGATACAACCCCTGCGACTCGCCACCATGTTGAGGTCCTTCTGAAGTTCAGATACGTTGTTCACAGGGAATATCTGCCTTCGACGCCATCTCTTGAGCAGTGGGTCTCAAGGGCCATCGTACTTCGGGGAGGTCTATCGCGAAAGATAGCCCGGACCACAGCTTGACTCGGAGCGGCGACCAAGCTGCAGCGATAAATGAACAAAGGTGTTTGCAACATCACGTCCGGACCACGAGAATGCCCGACAAACTTCTTGCAATATGGAGATTGTCGACCTGTCAGGACGGTCATGCCGGTGAAGCCCTCAGCCAAGTTGACTCTGTTGCTGCCTGCTAGGCCACATCCAATCCCTGAAGTCTTTGTAGCTCCATTGTACCGATTCCTTCAACCTCTCCTCCATACGCTCAAGCTCGCTCTTGGAGTCGAACTTTGCAGTAGCCTTGACGCATACTTTGCCATCCAGTGTCTCCAGCGTGGCAATATACTCATGATTGGTGATACCAAACCGCACGTTATCATCCGTAGACCAGGCCTGTTGTACGCGAATGACGTGGAATTTATCTGCATATGTCGGCTTCACGTAATCGATGCTTAATTGTGCGGGTTCCTGAGGAACTGCAGTGGGCGCTGGCATGGTAGCGTGGCTTCCTGCACCAGGCATTCGCTGCGGCTTCACAGCGGTATTGATATTCTTATCCATCCCATCTCTTTCCAGACTTGCAGCAAGCGCAATCTTCTCCGTCAGCACAGTAGCCAGCAGTCCTCCATGCGTAACGCCTGGCCACCCGCTGAGCGCACCGCCTAGCCACACAATTGCGACCAGCTTCTTGTCTCCCCGATCCCAGAACACGCGTTCCACTCCCAGGCCTTTCGCGCCTTGTAACACATCGACCAAACGATCATGAAATGGCAGCATTTCGCTATTCTCTTTCCCTGCGCTCACTGCTGGCAAGATCTCAACCCATCCACCTTCCTCTCCTCTCAACATCTTTGGCACGGCTAAGCATTTCCCGCGCAGCACTTTGACTCTGAATTCATCCTCTATCCGCTGGTTCAGATCTGCTATGAGAACATTGTCTTGATCAGTGCCTGGCTGTGGCATTCGCGAGCCCGGCGAGAAGAAGTTGGCTACTGCACCACCACAGGCTATGCCCACGAGTACTGGGCCAGACCACCATAAATATCGGATCTTGCTACGTTTTGGTGCGGCATTGGGAGGAGCTTTCGCGCGACTAGCGGATTCTGTGGTGGTGGACTGGCTTCGTCGCAGGTGCTGATATCTTAGTGACGGATGAGGTCGTAAAGCACGCTGAACAAGAGGTCGCACGGCACTCATAGCTGTTGTAATGGGGCAGAAGAGGCAAATGCTATCCAGCGGAAGAAAGTTGATGGTATTCGGCAAAACTTGCCGTCCGTATTGCTGACTTTCACATTCACCTCGGCGACAGGGATGCAGGAACCCTATAGCTCTATCAACGATATCAGAAACGCTTTCAACTTGATGGACCATCAAACCAGTGATCTTTGACCCTATTCTAGATCTACCATCATAATTAAACCAAATACAATAGACTGCAAGCGCAATGGAGTCCTCCCAACTCTCCCGTCTGCCCCCAGAGATAAGAGACCAAATCTACACAACAGTATTCAGTTCCAAATACGCCGTCACATTACAATCCAGGCTAGTACAGCACTCATTAACCAGAACATGTCGCCAAATACGTCAAGAGACATTAGCAATGTTCTACGCTCTAACGAGGTTCAATGCTCATCTTGGTATGACGCTTGCTATCAATAACTTCCAACACATATATCTGATTAGTTATCCCGTAGACGACGGCCCTGCAACTCCTCTAGCCAAATGGCTTACAACCCTTGGACCAGACCTAACATTAATCTTAAACGAAATAAACATTTGGGTGAGCCGTCATGCTCTATCTAGGCCTTCCATCTTCCCTACTGAATCAATCAAGGACATCCGTATGCTCAATGGCACCCTCCACGGCTCAGAAAGTACAAACCTCCTCCTCCACGGCGGCCATCACAACAACACTCAACTATCAGAAAACGAAACCTACATTCTCCGCCCAATCGGAAACTGGATCTTCAACCGAGGCTGGTATCTAAAAGACATAATCCTAGCGCTCCACTCCATAGGACTCGGCCTCTCCCGTTTTTGCATACAAAACAAATCCTCCTCCTCCCCAACAGTGAAACTCACATCCGATTTCGCTATCGTTCCACTCACCGCCGATCTTTTCAAAGACGAATATACCGAAGTCAATGCTCTAGCCAAACAATTCGGGTTATCGGAGAAAGCTAGGGAGAATTTGATTTTGCAGCTTGCGTCTGGGGAGAGGACTGTGACGTTGCAGGAAAGGCATAGGAAATTGATTTTGGATTTTGATGGGACGAGGGGGACGAGGATGACGAGTATGAGACAGGTTTTTACGAGTGAGGTTGCAAAGGAGGAGGATGTGGATTGGGCGGCGTTGAGTGGTGGGATTGAAGATTCTCATGATTAGCTTGCGCAATGAGCCAGGAGCTCCGTCTGCAAGGTCAACGCGACCATCAGCAGGCCAGGTTGAAAGTGCTGTGATATTGCAGAGTGATCCGATGGTAGCGCATGGTACCTGTGAGTCCTAGCAGAGATATTTGGTGACCTATCCACCGTCCCATGTCGCAGTTGCTGGTGGTAGTCCACAAGCTCTGCTTGAGAGGATGATATCTGGACTTCAAATGGTCCGTAGTTAACCAGACAAATAATGAGAGACGTTCAATCCCTATGCATTTTCGTTGCAATTCGAACGGAGCGCCCTTATGCCAACCTCGTCAAGAAATCGCCACGACTTTCATCGCGAGTCCTCGTGAGTTTTGACAGCCAGCCACATCGATGTCGTATAGAAGGATCGGCCACGCGAGGCGTCAAATGTGGCAGATCGTGATGAACGTTACGGGAGCGTTGCGAATAAACGTTGAACACCAATTTCTGTCATCCCCAAAAATACCTATCGCGTCAAGACGTGCATACTCCTTGCAGGGTGGTATAGAGGAAGTGAGGTCAAGATTAGCCACATACGGATGGTGCGAAGCGGTGAATCCGCACAATGTGATGCGCTGGAACGGTTGGTGGAAGAGCAGTCGGACAGCAGATTGGAGATCATCAAGCTGAGGCGCTCGAGGCACGTGAAAGGCTTAGAGTTTGAGCGTTTTCGACGGTTGCTTGCTAGCGTTGATTCCACCTCGTCGCCGTGGCACAGCTTTCCGCCGAGGCCGATTCCACGGTCGCACAAGCAAGATCTAGAGGACTGGAAAGGGAGGGAACAGTTCCAGAAGACGTCCGGAGCACATATCGGTGCCACCAGCGCAGTTACAGAGTGATGTAAGTTCGCCGCAAGAGCGAGGACAGGCCTTCTCGAAGGCGGAGGACAGGCATCCTGGCGGCGCTTGTTGCTTAGTCTGCCGCACGCGCCGGTAAGACCTTCTGCGCAGAGGTTCAGCTGGAGTGGAGAACAGCACTCGCGGTTGCCCTTTAAGCATGTGCCCCTGCCTGCTGCGCTTGCCCTTCTTCGCTCTTCACTTTACCTCATCCAGAACGCAAACACATTGGGCAAAGAGCTAACCGCTGCGAGAAGCATTCGCCTTGGAAACAGAGCTGACATCCACCAGCCCTGCCAGGCTCCCAGAGAGGAAAGAAGCTGCCGAACCGGACTGCACCTGCTGCTGCTGTGTCGCAGTTGCCCTTTCGGTGAGACTGGAGTGAAGCCCTCAGGCGTCGGAATCGAAATCGCGACTGTGACTTCTGCGCTTCGACTGGTCCGCGACCTTCCCCAGCCCAGCCAGAGCCCAGCCAGCCTGCCTGCCACCCGGACAAAACACACACTTCACATTCCACCAGCCACTCCATTTCCCTCCGGCGCCTGCACAACACTGAGCGACCATCCGTTTGCGTCGTTACTAATCCGCATTCATCTCCCGCCCCAGCACCTGTTCCTGTCGCAAGCAACGGAGCCTGCGCAGCACAGCGTCAACTTGCGAATCCGATCGCCTCAAGCTCGTCTTGGCTTTTGCCTTACCCCGCTGCCGACGTCCGAGTCGCCATCGGCCTGCGCCCAAAATTCAGAGCTCCTCTCCCAACAAGGCATAGTCAATACTCCTTTGAGCGGTGGAGCATCGAAGCACGAACACCACAAACAACATGTCGGCCGAAGGAGTCCAGGATCTCGCCAACGACCACGAGCAGGAGGAGCTCGAGAACGGTGCTGTCGAGAGCCGCGGTGTCAAGCGACAGCGCGTGTCCACCGCCGCCGACGATGAGGACGACGACGACGATAAACCCGGTCGCGAGCGCCGCAAGATCGAAATCAAGTTCATCCAGGACAAGTCGCGTCGCCACATCACCTTCTCGAAGCGAAAGGCCGGTATCATGAAGAAGGTGCGTGCCATTGCCATCGCTTACGACGCGTTTGACGCGACCATTCCATCAATGCCATCGCCGTACTGACTCGAATCCATCACAGGCCTATGAACTATCGGTACTCACTGGCACACAAGTGCTGCTGCTGGTCGTGTCGGAGACCGGTCTCGTCTACACATTCACGACGCCCAAACTCCAGCCTCTGGTCACCAAGCCAGAAGGCAAGAACCTCATTCAGGTAAATCCATCGCCTGCATCAAGACAACTTTCTTCTAACATTGCATAGGCCTGCCTGAACGCCCCTGAACCAGCCGACAGCAATGGCGTTGATGGAGATGGCTCTGCTGTCGACTCTCCCGAAGAGCAGCAGGCCGCGCCGCCGCCAATGCCTCAAAGCATGCCACAGCAAGGAATGCCACGCAATCAGCCGCAGCAACCTTACATGACCGCCGATCAGCAACAAGCGTTGCAGTATCAGGCTTATCTCCAGCAGCAACAGGCGGCACAACAAGGAGCATATCCCATGCCGCCTCAACAACAGATGCACTCGCGGGGATAGGAAGCTCGCGATGAGATGCCACAGTACGACGGCTAAGCCGGCGATACCAATGTGCAGCTCGCCGACTACACAGATGCATGACATGGAGACAACGGCAGATGATCATGACACAAGAGCATGAAAGATCATTTAAGGAAGCAACTGGGACACTTAATTGGCCACGGATGGACATCAGCGGGATTCATCAACTTCAGAAGGATGCGTGGACGGCGTTTTCGGCGCTGCGAGGCGTCGAGGATCAGCTGTGTACTCTGGCGGCGATTTACCTCTTTTACGTTGCGCATGGTTATGACTCGATTTTCTTTTAGAGAGTTCTGAAGGAGTTTTTTACTGTTGCTGAGTACCAAGTACAAAAGCTATCACTAGTAATATGGAGAGGCCTGACTCGACTACTCAACTGCCCAAAATCATGACTCTCTTCCCCCAGGCGGAGCACTCTTGGGACTGTACGGATGCGACAGATAGTTTCGATGTGAAATGTACCATACATGCAACTCTCTAGTATTTTTACGAATATCAGAGTCATATTACACACTGCCCTTCTCAAGTTCTTCCAGTTCTCCTCTCCCTTATGCCTCTGTCGATGGCGGCTCGACCGGCCCTTTTTGAGAGCATCAAAGCCGCACTGGCCCTTTGCTGGGGCCAGGGAAGGTTTGAGCCCATAGCCTCGGGTCATAGCCATGCGTGTAGCCCTATCTGCACATGTGAAGGACTACACGGCTCGGAAACTTGCTGTGTTTGTGCCTCAGACAGGGCAATCTCTTGATTTTTCGCAGTGATGGCGATGCCAGAGAGGGAAGAGCAGTTGTGAAGAGCGTGGTGTAATTCTGCGCTCCGGGCCCTTCGTAAGTAGCTCTCATGAGCATCTTGGAGAAGACTTTCATTTCCGTGACAACAAGTTCCATGAAAAGCATTCATCTCCTCGGGAGAATTTTATCCTCTGTTGATGAAGGCGATTGTCCTGATTCTAGTCGTTCGATTTTCGTCTGTAGTTCTTCGCGTTGCTCCATCATTTTGTTCCGCATTCTTTCCATTCGCGCTATTCTATCGGCTGCGGTGAATTGTATGACTTCTTCTTTTTGCTGCGATAACTCTTAGAGAACGAAAATATGTGATTTTTCTTGCTTTGGTATGGTGTTACCTGTTTGAATTCTTGCCGCATGTTGAGGCCGGCGCCGTACCAAGCTCCTGTGGCTGTTATGGCGGCAAAAGCACCGGTCAAGGCGTATAGACGGATTTTGTTTGTTGACATGATGGTGGGCAGCGTGTATTTGTGTTTGGAAAGGACGTTTTGATGGGATGTGGTTGCAGAGATGGAGGAGGCAAAGGCTTGGCGGGAAGGAGTTGTTTTGGAACGCGTCTTTTCGACTTCATGTCATGCTCTTCCAGAGCAACATCAACAAAGTCGGCAAAAATCGAATCAGAAACCTGCAAATCGATATGTCTTCGAACACGACACGTACGCCTGGCCAGGCTCTCGGACATAGTCACACTCACTCTACTTCACGCCTTTCGACTGTTCCGACTAGCGCGTCCAAGGCCCGACAGCTGAGCCATCTGCATTCGCAACTTGCTCAATTGACAGCCAATATGTCGGATCTGGAGAATTTGCTACGAATGACGGCTGTTCAGGCGGAGGGTATGAGAGGGCTAGGTGGCTACGCGGGCGGAATGTGAGTAGATTTCCACTATTGTCAGTCGTCGCGAGTGCTGTCGAGCAGAGTGTAAACGCAGAAACGACTTCAATTGACTTCTTTTCTAGGTTCATGGCCGCTTCTAAAGTCCTGGGTGAGGAGACAGTCCAAGGTGGGAGTAGTGCGGATGGCAAAGAGGGTGGCAGTAAATGATGTTCTGGTCCGCTTGAGCGCGGGCATCAAACGCGTGGACGTACTTCGAGAAAACCATCTGGGTTCAGTTGCGGCGTCTTGAGATTGACATTGGTAACCGTATTCGAGGCATGGCTTTGATGCGCATGCGGATGCATACCTACTGGAGGTATACGGCGTTTTGAGAAGGTGCAAGTTGCGCAACTTCCTAACCACAGCCTTTCGCTGGAGACCACGTGCACATCGTTATATCAATCTCGTGTGCCCCAGAATATGCTGTCTTGAACACCAACCTACTGCTGGTTTTCTTGAGCTACCTGGTCGAAGACTGGAAAGCCCATGACACCACACAGCAGGATCCCAAGCCAAATGACCATGGAGTCAATCCAGTTGACTCCGCCGTCACCACCACTTTCCCAACCCGAGACATCCATGATGGGTGACCTAGGACCAGAAGGCACTATGAGCTCGCCTCAGCTGACTCTCGTCCATCAGCTCCTCCGCGACAAAGATCGTCTGCTCAAGGAAAAAGATGAAATGCTCCGATCTAAGAGTGAAATATGGCACGACTCGTATGAAACTCTCAAGCGGCGCGATGATGACTTCGACAAGCTACGGGGCAAGCTTGAGGAGCTACGCCAGTCCGTCAAAGTACGTGACGAAGAGATCGAGAGCCAAAGGAGCACGATCAGAGATCTCAAAGACAAGTATTCTAGTGCAAAGGCGAAGAACAGACGGTTGGCAAAAGAATTCAATCAGTACATGGATCGATATGGCACAGATGAGGAGAATGAAGACGGCGACAACAACAAGAAGGATGACAGTGTCACAAGCTGCAAGGATGAGGCACAGGATGAACATTCTGAGGATGAGATCGACCTGTACGGACATCTTTAAAGCCTATAGCTCCCAATATTACTGACGATCTATGACAGCCGAGACGAAGAGCTTGATACTCAGCACAAGCAATTGCAAGAGCTGTTCCCGATCAGCATCAAGCCAAGACCGGACGCTGATGCCGAGCCGGCCAGGAAAAGACAAAGGCTATCTTCTGTGGAGCCTGAAGCTCCTGGAGATGTGCCTGCGCTTCTTGCTGGGGCTTCTGCTAGACTAAAAGCTCTGCAGGAGCAGTCCATGGAGTTGCAAGATGCCTCCAGAGGCGATGGGGCATTTCCGTCCACGCCTTCGACCTTAAAGCGAAGGCAGAAGACTTCGATGAGTGCGCAAGCCGGAGATGAGATGGAAGATCGTCACAATAATACTGATCTTGCCTGGTCACCTTCGCTGCGACCTGACCTAGCCCAATCTCCGGCAAGACAGGACATCCACCAGAGCACACAAAAGTGCGCAAAGATAATGTATCCTCCTTCGGCGACAATGACCAAGCTCCTGGACGACTTCTTGACGCCGTGGCTCTTCACCATGAGACCAATCATTCATGAGACCATGACCGATCAATTCACCCATGGTGATTTTAATTCGCTTCCAGAGGAGGTTCTGACGTCAATCTATGCCACATTCGAGAAGCTGAAGGTCAGACATGACGCAGGCAAACACCGTCTACACCCGGTCTCAAGGACGACCAAGCCATGCTGCTATGTGTGGTTCTGCAGTGCATCAAATATGAGCTGGACATTCGATCGTCCGAGGCAGTTCGCGTGCAGGTTGTGCCTGAAAGCAGAGCGAGCTTGCTTCACGTGGCAAGAATACGGTCGCTGGGACATCCTACCCTTGCCTCCAGCAGCAAGGTCTCCAAAGGCTGCGCCAACAGACGCTGGATACTACATCTATCGAGGGAGGGCTTCCCTTGAGACATTTCAACCTCTCTATCGACCGTCCAACGACAAGGAAAGGAAAGCGAAGAGACAACTGGCCGAGCAGACGAAGAGAGACTAGGTACCTTGAGCTCAGCCGACTTTTCATATTTGTGTATTAACATGTCTGGTGTGTTCTGCAACGGCGACGATACTGAGCTGTGTTTGTCTGATTGTGGTGCTCTGTCACGCAGCCATAGTTAGCGGGTAAGAGATGAAGAAATGTTATGTGATCAAGATGAGCGCCCAAATTGTTCTGGCACGGTCTCCAATAGATGCATACACCGGGCTAGGGCGCTCTTGATGAGATGCAAAATGATTGAAAGTCCCAGGAGAGAATGCGCCTTGAGTTCGAGGCAGATTTTGTTTTTTGGTTGCAAAGAATTCAAGAAGAGCCTCTCCTGAGCAACCCGTACAATGCTGATACTGGCGCAGTCATAACCTCAACAGCTAGACGAGAGACTCGAAACTAACGCGTCATAGAATCTTTGCTCAACTCAAGATCCACGAGGCCAGAAGCTGTTTACTACTTCACTCACACGCCAAGAAATTTAGACTTTAGCACGGACTTTAGCGCCTCGCGCTTGCGCCCAAATCTTCAACCCTGGGCCTGCAGTCTTCTCTTGTCGACATGTTCCAGACAACATCGCGCTGAACGTCCACCACCACCACAACACAGCGCGCCGACAACTCGACTCAACCTGAGCTTGTCATTCTGTCGACACGTTCCGAACAACATCGCGCTGCCACCTTCTGTCATCGACACAGCGCACCGCCAGCACAATAACACAGTACACCAACAACTCGACTCAATCTGAGCTTGCCATACTGTCAACAAATTCCAAACATCATCGCGCTGGCCACCTCCTGTCAACAACACAGCGCGCCGCGGATACAGTGACCGGCCATGTCGACGAAAGCCGCCATGGCCGTGGGCTCTCGCGCTCTGAGCGCCTCACTCGACTTCATCATCGACGGCAGCGACATAATGGTCTATATGAAGCGCCACGAGGCCGAGATACTTCAGCGCCGCGAAGCAGCGCGTAGCAAGGCTGCGAAAGCGCGGGAGTCAGCTGAGCAGAGCCAAAAGCTGCTTGAAGCGAAAGAGCGCAAGGATCGAGAGAGGATTCAGCGAGACTACGACAGGATCCTGGTCGAGCTCGAGAAAGCGCGACTGGAACAGTATCCTTTCACGGCCGCGCAGCTGTCGTGTACCAATTCGAGCGGGCCTACCACCATCTACTTCTCAGGGAACGCCACTCAAGTCCCTGATATTACGATCCTGAACAATACGGTACCCTCAGTCTCGAGCGCCCCAGCTGATCCGCTGGCACCATTCGCGACTCTTCTCGCGTCTCCCTGGACACTCGTCATCGCCCTTTTCGTCATGCTTCTCGTCTCGCTTGGCTTCACTCTACACGGCAACCATGCCGACACTAGGAACCTTCTGTCTATCAAGCAAGAACTGCACAACGTAGAGCAGGATCTCAATCGGCAAAAGGCATCAGACGACTCGAAACAATCGGCACTCGTCGAGAACAAGGTGAAGATCCTGGCACTTCACACCCAGATTGCTACCGAATACTATGAGAACGTGGAGCTTAGTCGTACCTTCGAGGAGACTGCCGCCGAGAAGCAGCGCCTGGAGCTCGACAAGAGCGAGGTGGAACTTCAGGAACTTCGTAGCCAGCTTGCTTCCGCGACGTCTGATAATGAGGAGCTCAAGCGCGACTACGATGCGAAACTTCAGTCCGTCCAGCAAGAACTGCGCGACGCAGAGCAGCAGTATCGCGACCAGCAAAAGACGGCGGACGACTCGAAGCAGTCAGGAATCGACGATTTCGAGAAGCTGAAACGTGAACTGCGCACCGAAATTGATTCCGCGAAGACTCAGAATGAGGAACTCACCCGCGCAAACAAGAAGGCCGTTTCCGAGAAGCAGCTTTTGGAGCGTTTCAAGAGCGACAGCGAAGTGGAAATCAAGGGACTTCGCAGCCAAGTTGCTTCCGAGAAGTCTGAAAACGAGAAGCAGAAGCGCGCCTATGACAAGATGGCCGCCGATAAGCAGCTCATGGAGACGGATCTAGTCAAGGTAAATCAGTCGCTCAGCCACGTTCAACAACAGCTTCACGACGCAGAAATCGACTCTGCTGCCCATCGCAAGGACAGTGACGCCAAACAGCTGCGTATCAAAGAGTACGAGGAGAAGAATCTGCAGCTTCACGAGCAGATCGCCTCCATGGAGAGTCAGATCTCTCAGGATAGATCCGCCTTTGATGAGATCACGAACGAGAACCAGGAGCTGAAGAGAAATTTCGCCCAGGTAAATGAATCGTGCGACCACCTCCAGAGCGCACTCGACAGCGCCAACGATAAGCTGCGCCGTGAAAAGCAGATTCACGAGAACGTGCGGGTTTCGGCCTACCAGAACATTCAGCAGCTTGTCGAGGTGAATAGCCAGGGTCAGCGAAAGTTCAAGGTGATCACGCGTCTGCTGCTTCGCCGAAATGCGTCTTTGGAAGGCCATGGAGACGATGTAGACAACAAGGCCGATGGACTCAACCACAATGAGCCATCAAATGCGGCATTGACGCCGGAGAAGCAACCCAGTGAAGCTGGTGATTGTACCGAGGAAGTCACCGACTTGGCAGAGAACGAAGATCATCAAGAGGATGATAGCAACGAGGATGCTGATCTTATCACCGAGACCGGGCGCAAGCCGAGGAGGAGACAGCGTGGTCGCAAAGGAAAGCCCAAGAAGGCCAAGCAGACTGTTGCTGATGACGATAATGACGATCTGAAGAGCAACGCGAATTCAGAACAGTCAAACGGTCCACCAGCGAACGCACCGACTGGACCACGCTCAACGCGACCAAACGTCTACCGTGGCCCTTCACAACACATCGGTAGAATGCCAGCGGTCCAAACGCTCCCTCAGCCGACCAGCTATCCATTTATGGCAACTGATCCAGTCCCATCATCGGCATATGACAGTATGGCAGAATGGCAGCTAAAGTCCATCGCTCAAGGCGCCACGGCCCAGCAGTCAGCCCCGATCTCTCCCTTCCAGAACGGAATGCAAGCGTCTTGCTGGGCAGTCGCCGACGACCCAGTTGTACCACAGAATGAAGCCCAGACGTCTCCACAGGCAGAGAACAATAGCCCGGTCCAGCAACAGAACGGCATGCAAGCGTCGATATGGGCAGACACCGACGAGACAGTGCTACCACAGGATGGATCTCAAGCGTCTGAAGCGGCAGATAGCGACAGCCCAGTCCAGCCGCTCAACGGCGGAATGCTATCATCGCGTTGGGTGAACGACGACCCCATTTCACCGCCATCGTGGGCCAAGAACAAGAATAAGAACAAGACGTCGAAGAAGATGAACGGTAACGCAAACGAATTCAAACCTGGCAAGCGAAACTGATTCTGGCGGCGGTACATTGAGACGAAGGAAAGCATGCATGAAAGGTTGTTTGTATGAAGAAATCATGGGCAAAAGGCGTTGTTTGGTTCTTAGCATGGGATTCTGTGATGGATAAAAGTTGTTGTTTGGATTTTGGGAGGGGATTTTGGGGTGGATAAAAGAGGTTGATGACGCTCCAATGCCTGCTCTGCTGGCTAAGCCGCAGCAGCATTTGGATGCAGTCTCACCTGAAGGTCAGAGAAATTTCCTTGGAGGCGGACGGGTCTATTGATTCGGAAATCTTCGGGAAGGGCAGGCCCGACATACATCACCAGATCAGCAGGATCGACTCAAATTTCAGTGATGTGGACGTGTCATTTGACACGGAAACTGAGAATGACGAGGACACCTGTTCTGGTGATGTTGTTGGGTTTTGGCGAATGGGTTGGATGGCGATTTGGGCACAGAATTCGAAGCGAAGATACTTGATTCCCACTACAAAAGCTACAGCAGAGCTCATAATAGCGCGGCGTTTTCTAGGTTTTTTTATGTTGTTGGTTAAAATAATAATTGCCCCTATCCTCCACCTCCTCAAGACCTCATCTCCATCACCACATCACCACATCAACCCCATCTCCTCCCTCCCTCTACGAATTGATCGCACCACCAGCAATCCTCTAGCAGAAACCAGTGCACCAGTTATTGAAACCTGGGTTAGTGCACCAAGGGCTCCAAGTCTGGAACTGGTTAGGGTACTGCTGCCAGCAGTAGGCATTGAAGCAGTCCCAGTAGCCAAAGTTTTGACCTTGACCAGGGAAGTTCCAGAAGCCTGGGTTATGGGCGCTGAGGTCTGCAGCCGCAGCACGAAGGGCATCGCTTGGGATCTGGCCGGCGTGAGCCTCAGCGAAGCCCTTGGCAGAGTTCTGCATCTGGGCGACGGAGGGAGCGGCTTCGGCACGGGCCAGGTTGTTGATGTTCTCGGCACGGGTGTCGAGTTTGTCGTTGGTGGCGGCGATGCCGTTCTCCTGGGAAGTTGATGTTAGTTGAGGATGGGTATGGGGAGGGGAGGGAAATGTACGTTAGGAGCGGCGACTGGGCCGGCGATGGCAGAGCCAACGGCAAGGGCCGCGATGGTGGCGACGATGACCTTGAACTGCATGGTGACTGAGGTGGAAGTCTTGGAAAGAGCTTGTGAGAGAGGCTTATTGTTTCTTGGCTGTGAGGAGGAGTTGCTTGGTGGATGCTCTTCTTTTTTCCCGAGAGGACACAGTCCTTATATGTCTTGTGAGTCTTTCTCATTTCTTGTTGCGGCCGCGCCTCGTTTTCTGCACAAATGTGCACAGACGAACATCGACGTGCCATCCATGAGCCAAGCTCCAAGAATTCGAGCGGAAATTTCAAGTTATGGTGTTGTTGAACAAGCGGTATCCAGCGGATATTGGCAAGACGCTTTGACAGCCGTATCATTCCCAGCCGTCTGACGAGTCGACAGGAATGTTCGTTGTGGTTCTTACAAGGATTGCGTCGCATCCCTTAAGTCTCCCAGCCGTTCGTAGGCCACACGTGACCAGCGTCAGCCTGTTCGAATTTCTCGATTTGGAAGGCTTCAAGGTTGTTGCTGGTATCCCCTCATAATCTCGCGTGGCAGGCTTCTATATTATTGATGATGAAGAGTCAACGGATGCTCGGAAGTGGTTGCTGGCAGCAAAGAGATACGCAAATGTTCGGTCAGCGCCTTGTTCCGTGCTGATTTTCTTGTTTTGATCATGGATGGGACTCATGCAGCAAGAAGTCGAACTCCAAAGCAGCGATGCAGTTACCAATTACGATGCGTGAGGTCGCTGTGCCTGGTTCCGATGACTGAACAAGAAGCGCTTCGAATTCGTATCGGTGAAGGAATGCTGAACTGTGCTCGCTATGAACGCTAAACCGCTTGACGTGGCGCGGAACCACAGGCTACTTCTTCATAGCCTTGTCAGGCTCTTTCTCATAAATCTTGACCCATTTGGTCCACTCCCTTGCGCCTTTGCCAAAGGTATTCTTGACGTCGTCCTTGACTTCAGAGATCTCGAATTGCTCGTCTTCCCACTTACGTCGACAAGTTACAGTCAGCAAGTGTCTCAGACAACAGAGGGGTGTAATTAGTGGAAGTACGTACGTTCTTTTCTTCACCGCCCTTATGAGCAGGGAACCATCCGATCGCTTCCAAGACTTCGGTTTCGCTCGGCGCCACAGCAAATTTGGGGAAAAGCTTAGGATCGCGCTCGTGGCATTTGGCCGCAAGATACTTCTCAAGCACTTGGATTGCGGGCGATGGGACAAAGTTGAGCGTCAGCTTGTCCTCGTCATGTTTCCCAGAGGTTGACGTGGAAGTGAGCCTCTTTGTCACACTACGTGACACTTTGGCACCTCGAATGGAGCTGTAAAGCCATACGGCATCGATCTCGAGTAGTCCTCCAAACGGCCAAACCAGAACGGCTAGCATATCGATGGCAAAGCTCACAGGCAATAAGCCAGTTGCGATGATAGAATCCCGCTGTGCTTTGGACTTGGATCGCAGCATTGTGTTGACGAACTCTTCACGAATTTGTTCGTTGGTGCCGGGCATGCTGGCCGGGTACACCATGAGCATTTCCTCCAATTTGATGGTCTTCTTGGTCTGATCACCCTCTGCATGACCATCCTCTCCATGTTGATCCTCGGCATCCTGCATTCCAGCTATTCTGTTCAAGAACTCGAGGTTTGAGCCTTTCGTTTTAGACATGCCCCAAGATATGCCTTTCGTGACGTTGCCCTTGACACCTTTCCAAGACGCTGTCTTGACATTCTGCGTCTTGGCCTCGCGAAGCTCTTCGGCCCATTTGCGCTGGACTTTGTGTACCTTGCCTTCTTTTTCTCCCTCTTTTGGCTTGCTCATGAAAGGCGGCGCAGGAGGCGTATATATCAGGAAGCGTTGTGGGATCTGCTCGCTCGATATTCCAGATAGCTGAGGCTTAGGGAACGGGACCAGATACCCTATCAACTTGTGCGGATCTCGTGTGAAATGTATAGGTGAAGCGACGTCTTCTTTCTCTAGGCTCAGTCGCTCTTGCTGTGCGAACTCGGTGCTCCCCATGGGCTGGTTCGCGTAGTCTTGAGGATTGTAGGGCGGAAGCTCTGATTGCTGTTGAGGTCGGGGAGGCATCTGTGGTAGCTGTTCTTGTGGCCTTGGAGGCATGGCTGGTGGTATCTCGTTGTTGGACATCTTGACGGCTGATGATCTGTTTGTGAAGTATTACGGTATCCGCGAAATGGTACGTTAAATATATAAAGAAAGTGTGAGACCTACCTGTGGTGAATGTTTGTGCCTGGCAATGCCTCGCGATGCCCACATGGGACGTCATGGTCCACGCCGCGTGGCATGCAGAAGTCCAGTTATTAGTGGTATTGATGTGGCAGCATCGCCACAATCGCTGGCGAAGTACCCAATCGTTACGGAGATTGTGGCCCCAAGGCCGTGAAATCGCACGCTGCTCACCTTCTTTAAAAACACCTATGCAGGCGAAGGAAGCGAGCCGAATACCGCATGCATTCGTCTTTCGTTCTCCTGGCGCCGATATTCGGTGGCGGGTGCGTCATGTCCGTTGCATCGCGTCGCGACGGACGCGTACGTCTTTGCAGTACCATCGAGAATACACCACATCTCGCATTTGCTGCGAAATTTAAAAATCAATAATGACGAGTAACAAGTTGTGCAGCAAATTGGCAATGTGGCCAATGTCGTTGCTGAAGATAAAATTGGCACTCTTGGCACAGAATGCTTGTTCCAAAAACTGGAGCCTGAGGCTGTGCAGTCTCGATGTTACAACGCTATGGCTCCCAAGGACCTTTCGCTCTGACACCAGTCAAGAGATCCGGCAGTCCATCTTCACGCACGAGCAGAATGTCTTCGTGCCGCACTCCGAATTTGTCCACCAGGTAGATACCAGGCTCACTGGTGAAAGTCATGCCAGCCTTCAGCAGAGTCTCGGTGTTTCCCTTGTTGAGATAGGGAGACTCATGTGCCTTGATGCCTATGCCATGGCCAACTCGGTGTGTGAAAGCATCACCATACCCTGCATCTTCAATAACACCTCTGGCCGCCAGGTCGACGCTTGCGCAACTACCATTTTCGTGCAATGCGTGCAAACTCGCAGTTTGAGCATCTAGAACGATGTCCCAGACCTTCAGTTTCTCCTTCACATCTCCACTCAGTGCCGAGTACTCATCGTCCGTCGCAGGCTTCTTGAAGAACGGCGGGAAAAAGCTGCGGCAGATGTCGCTGGAATATCCATAAAGATGAGATCCAACATCGATGAGCACCATCGTTTCCTTCTCAAGAACCTTAGCACCATCAGTTCCGCCATGTGGATTCGCTGCGTTTTCGTCGAACAGCACAATATCGAAGAATGGATCCATTCCGACAGAGCGCATTGTGTTGTCGAGGACCCACATCACTTCGTCTTCTGTCAGACCAGGAGTCATGCACTTCCTCATTGCTCGAACGGCCTCCACAGTTCCCGTATTCACAGCTCGCAGGATACCGATCTCGGCCTCAGATTTGGTCTGACGAACCCTCTCAACAGCACCACCGAGACCGTGGACGTCAAAACCATTAATACTCAGACCGCGAGAGATGAAGTCACGCATCTCTTCATCGACCATGACCTGTGGTGCCGTTTTCTTGTGCGATGCGAAGACTGGCGAGGCTAGCAATGTGGCATAAGGATTCCAATGCTCTTCATACGTCACGACCGAGATCTCCTGCTCGAATGGCATCTTGAGGAGACGAGCACGTTCCGCTTCGAAAGATGGGACAAGGAATGTGGTGTTCGCAATGATGCTGCCATCTTGGTTCTTTTCAGGACGGACCACCATCACGAAAGGCCGCTCTTCTGGCTCCCACACTTCCCAATCCGGTTGCGACACATTGGCAAAGTACTCAAAGGTGTATCCAGGCTCCACCATGAAAGCCTCAAGTCCATCTTCATGCAAAGCTGCGGCAAGACGGTCTCTCCTTGTAACAAACTCAGAGACCGGAAGTGGCTTTGCAGTCTCTAGGAACTTAAGGCCGGTGTCTTGGCGCAGGTTTTGAATAGAGCATTTTTGGAAGCTCTTGAGATGTCTTGGAATATCTTTCAGTGGGAGTCCCGTATATGGCCCGACATTGTTTTCTGTTCGGTCCAGGCTAATGCTCCAGCCGGCAGGAGCTATAGGTAATCTTGGTTGCCAAAATGCCAGAGGAACCAGGGAGATGATTGCGCCGACAGTGAGCCATTCTCTGAAGGCTGACCTTCTCCCTCGTCGAGACCCGCCTTGCCATTGAGGCAAATTTTCTTGCTTCTCTAGCAATGCCATGTTGATGGTACCGAAGAGAAGTGAACCTTGTGGAGAGCTCGAAATGCAGGTCCACACGCTGACGTAAGGCTAGATAGGCGAGGGCGGCCAAAACATTGGAAAGATCAGGCAAAGCTAGTGACCATGATGGAAAATCTCTTGAAGTGATTGGCCTCTAGCAATACCAGAAAGTGAAGCAAGCACAATGCCGAAGCTTTCATCACCAAGGATACACAGCAAGATCCTTGCTGCTGCCCCGAATGATCATGCATTTCGCGGGGCTCCTCTTGCGAAGCCATCAATGTACATCAAATCCAGTCTTAAACACAAGGAGGAAACAGATTATTTCACTAGCATAGACGCCCGATACATCAGAGACACAGTTCATCGTGTGGGAATATCGCCCTCATGAACACTGTCTTCGGACCGCAGCCGCTGTTGTTTGCTAGGGCTGGACGAATGTGTCTTGGCTGTTCTTCCTCGTCCCAGGGCGATTGGTCCTCAATTTCCGCCTGGATCAGGCTCGCTGGTAGTATCTGGTGTCCGAGCAGGTAGGAAGCGTTGTTACAAAAGCTATCGTCAATGAGAAAAGAAGTCGCAAGGGGAAGGTTCATAGGAGGTGGTTGTCATCATGCGGGTCGAGCTCGTCTCGGCCCGAAGCTCAATCTGAAACGCCTTCTTATTGACTTCGCGAACAACCACATCTCGCAAGCTGACGACCTTCCCTAGCACATGCCACAGCACAACATCAATACCATTACCATATTGTGCGGAGCAGACCAAGAATGTGGAAAATCTCCAGAGATTCGACGCGATGGAGGCTGACTGGGACGAGATAGCCAGAATACGGCTTCCGGGACCTTCTCCAAACGCACCACCCTCGCAGCCTACAACACTCGCCTTCGATACCTTCCAGGAGTTGCTCTGGACTGGCAACGAATATGTAAGTTGTTTTGGATAAGATAGCCGGGGTGACCGCTTTCGATAACATCAACTCCAACATCGTAAACATGCTCCTGCCCGACATGACTCTAATTGTCCTGCAGGGACGCATCACTTCATTCTATGGCTCTGACCTCCAGAGGTACACATCGTATCGAGGACATGTTAGCACTGCACCTCGGAATACGCCTCCCAACGCACCAGTCAGGCAATTTCTGTTCTGCGAAAAGGGCGTTGTGTCTGTCTCGTCTCGAAGTCTCCACCTATCCTCCAGACGTGGACTGGCTCAATGGCACGTGGCTCAGCCGGATATGAGCGACTTACGATGCATGAGTTTTACGAATCGGGAAGCTACTGAGCTAGTTGTTGCCGGCTGGCAGCATCAGCTGTATCGAATCGACGTAGAGAAAGGCACAATCTTGGAGACAATTACTTCGCGAACCCTCGTGCGCTATACGATGATGAGGCTAGCTGGTCAGTGGATTTGCGCTGCCACTCATGACGGTTCCATTCATTTGCTCGATTGCAAGTCTCTGCTTGTGCTCCATAGCTGGAAGGCTTATGCTGGTGCCGTTAATGATATGGACGCTCGAGGCGATTATCTGTTGACCTGTGGTTGGGCACAATCACAGCATCAAGGTCTATCTCTGGAGCGCCTGGTACGGGTTTACGATCTCAAGGCTCAGAGGCCTGCGCCGCCTGTGCCATTTCAAGTTGGCGCTGCTTTCGTTCGCATGCATCCAAAATTGTCTTCTACTTGTATCATTGTATCACAAAATGGCCTTATCCATTCTATCGACATCCAGAACCCCGACATGCCTACCATGCGCTTCGTGCAGTCTTTTGAGGACAGATTCACGGGACTGGAGCTGATGCCTTCCGGAAAGGGCTTCGCATTGGTGGACAACAATGACCAAATATTGGTCTGGGGCTCACCGTCGAAGCTGCAATTTACGGAATTCCCCAAACCGACAGAGTTCCCCGACCCAATTTCCAGTCACAAAGCACTGGAGTGGTCAGATCACGTACCATTCAATATCATCGGGATGCCGTACTACCGCGAAACCCTGTTCTCCAGCTGGCCAAATAGTCTACTGCACCAAACAGGTATGCCACCACAACGTATTGAAATGGATCCATCCTTCCGAGCATTCGAGTACGGCAGAGTTGGACCAAATTCCAAGAGCGGTCGACGATACGAGGCTCCAAATCTCAAGACTCAGCAGATGACTGCAGACATGCTAGTCACACCCAAGTTCCTGAGCGAAAAGCCGCGGAACGAGGGTGCAAAGGCTGATGTCGGTCGACGCATGAGCGAGGATCTTCTCAACGCCATGACACAGATGAAGCTTGAGGGTAAGGCTGCTGCTGATGCCAGGTTCCTCTACCGAGTGGTCGAGATCAAGTATAGCCGATTTGGAGTGGACGATTTCGACTTTCGCTATTTCAACAAAACGAGCTTCTCTGGTCTGGAGACACATATCGTCAACTCTTACGCCAATCCGCTGCTCCAAGTCTTTCGCTTCACCAATGTTGCTCGAAATTTGGCACTGCACCACACAGCGCGTGACTGTACGTCAGAAGACTGTCTATTCTGCGAGTTGGGATTCCTCATCGATATGCTTGAGAAAGCACAAGGGCTCAACTGCCAAGCGACAAACTTTCTCAAGTCTCTCAGCAGACAAGCTGATGCAGCAGCACAAAATGTGCTGGAGAGCACGGTTACCAACATGCCACTCACTGCGATGGTTCAGAACCTCAATCGCTATCTATTACAGAAATTGGAAGACAACTGCAAATTTGCGATGCCTGCGCATTTGAATCAGTTTCATCATGCATTTGGTACTGCTGGTCTCGACTACACCCGCTGTGCTCACTGCAGCTATGAAAGTAGGGCTGACAGAGTATGGTTCACGCACGACCTCATGTACCCAGCCAGACCGGTCAAGCACCGGAACATTCGCACGTTCTTCTCGCAGATACTTAAGAGTTCCATCGAGAGGCAGAATCAGCATAGAGGCTGGTGCCAAAGATGCAACGGTTATAAGCCAATGACATCAAATCGTGCGATACACGCGCTCCCGTCAGTACTCATGCTGAACGCCGCTGTCAACTCGCCTGACGCGAAACAGCATTGGGATACTCCCGGCTTCCTCCCGAAAGAGATTGGGGTAATTGTTAATAACGGTAGATTTTTCTGCTACGAAGGACAGGATTTACAACTTCATCTCCAACGCGGCCAGTATAGCATTACAGTCTACCAATTGGTCGGGGTTGTTAGCGATGTCAAGACTGAAGAAACAGAAAAATCGCACCTAGTGGCATCCGTTGATGTTGGTCTAGCGGACCCGGATGCTTCGCAGACCGGCAATTGGCACCTGTTCAACGACTTCCTTGTTCACAAGCTACCGAATGAAGAAGCACTTCATTTCAACTCGCAGTGGAAGCTCCCATCGGTCATCACTTATCAGATAAAATTGATGTCTCACAAGATTGATGACAGCTGGAAGCACGAGATGGACACCAGCGTCTTATACAACAGCCCGATGCAGCCCGCATTCTCGCCAGACTATTGCTTTCGTGCGCTGTCTGACAGTGAGACTCTACCTGACGAGAACACCCACGTCGCCATCGATGCAGAATTCGTGCGTCTTCTGCGGGAAGAGATTGACGTAGGCGCCGATGGGACTCGTACAATGACGAGACCTGCTCGCCTGGGGCTGGCAAGAGTCTCTGTACTTCGAGGAGATGGTATGGATCAAGAGTTGCCCTTCATTGACGACTATATTGAGGTCGATGAGCCGATTGAGGACTACTTGACGCAATACTCAGGTCTTCGTACTGGAGATCTGAATCCCGAAACGACACCATTCCAGCTCGTCAATCTGAAGCAAGTCTACAAGAAGCTTTGGTTGCTTCTCAACCTTGGCTGCAAGTTCATCGGTCACGGCTTGTCTTCAGATTTCCGGTATGACCATCTGCAACTACACAAAACTGTGGCAAGCTAACATATTCATAGCACAATCAACATCCACGTACCCGAATCGCAGGTGATCGATACCCAAGATCTGTTCTCGCTCAAATCGCGGACTCGTCGAAAGCTCTCGCTGCGATTTCTGGCATATGTGATTCTCAAGGCAGACATCCAGCACAATATAGACATGGGACATGACAGCATTGAAGATGCTCGGACAGCACTCAGGCTCTGGCGCAAGTACCTGGAATTCGATAACGCCGGAGTCCTGGAGCAGATGATGGACGAAGTATACAACCTGGGAAGATCGATGGACTTTCGACCACCGATGGATATTTCTCGTAAGCAACCGGAGACGCCTACGGCCAGTGCCCCAGGTACACCTTCGCGAACGGCGGTGCGAATGGCTACGCCAGCGCGATCGGAGTTTGGAAGTCCACAGAAACGTATCATTTGATGAGATGTCACGGATAGACTGTCATTCATAGGAATGGACACTGAGTCACTTGTAAAGGTATCCAGAATTTGAGATATCACCACAGATAGACTGTCGTTCATAGACATGAACACTGAATCACTTGTTAAAAAGCATCCTCTTTAGCTTTATCCTTCTATCTCACACAAGCTCAAAAGCACCTCCGCCATGCATCAGCTAATCAAATCATTCTTATGTCCAGAACTCACTCAAGTCAATCTCAATCTCATTCGCATACCCAAACTCCACGCTTCCCTTGCTCTCAAACAATATAAATCTCTCAAGAACCCAAATACTTCGTCTTCATCCATTCACTCGTCCCAACCCCTAAATTCAACCCATTCCTAGCCCACCATCTCCTTACCTCCATGCCCCTCTCCCCTTCATACCCATCCTCAAGCGCCTCTTCCACATCACAAGTCTTATACTCAACTTTCAAACCCGAACGTTTCCACCATTCCAAAACCCTAACATTGCCTGATTTCGTCGCACCCACAAGAACCTGATTATCAAAAATCACTTTCGAACCCTTTAATTCATGCCAAGTTTCCAGAACATTTACATGGCCATGTGTACTAGCCAATTTTGCGACGGTGTCTTCGTGAGGGAATGCGATTCCGGATTGTACCCACCAGCGTACGATTTCTGCTTGACCATTTTGTGTAGCGTAGCAGATACTTTTCCCAGGTTTGAGTCGGACTTTTGAGGAATCGACGCTAGCGTTTGTATCGTCTACGGTTGTGGATTGAGCTTTCCACCATTCTAGGACTTGGATATGGCCTTGTCCACTCGCTTGCTCGAGAGCAGATTCGGTGAATTTTAGGGGTAGGCCGGAATGTTGCCACCATTCTAGGACGTTGACAAACCCGGCTCGTGAGGCGCCGTCGAGGGCTTCGGAGTCGTATTCCTTGGTTAGGAAGGAAGGGGAAGTTCGCCAGAATTCTAGGATTTCGGTACGTCCGAAGACGGCGGAGGCTTTGGTTGGGAGGAAGGCGTGGCCGAATGTGGCCCAGAAGAGATCGCGGTGGTTTGCTTCGAGGTGGGCTAGGAGGTCGGTCATGGCGAAACGCATGATTAGTTTGATGGAGAGTTTGGAGAGCCAGCGGGGGACGGTACGTTGTGCTACGAAGTGTTTTACGTCTGCTAGGTCGCCGCGTAGGATGGTTAATTCCAGTTCTTCCATGTAGCCGTGTGGTCCTTGAGGGCTGGTGTGGGAGGCCCAATCGGGAGGTGGTGGTAGATTGGTGAAGATGTGCAGAGTCTGCGCCAATTCCCAGTCAGCAGTAAAATCCATGATCATGGTCCACAACTCAGGAGGGAGGAAACTGCCAGGCCGTCTCGTTCCTGGTGGTAATGTCGATCTCTGGCTTGGAGAGACGTCGAGACCCGCGCCGATGTTCATTAGGTCGACTTGATTCCGTATCGCATCCACCAAGTCGTCTGCTGCGTCCCATGACATGATCTTTTTCTGCTCATCCACGAATTTCCAAAGCATAGGCTGCAGCACTTGGACCCAGTTCCATTTCCTACGGATCTTGGTGAGCTGTTTCTTGGTCATAGGATTCTCCCACATGGGCGACGACATGCCTGGTAACAGTAATATCTTCTTGGAGACGTTCCAACTCCTCACCACCTCGAGTACTAGATTATCGGTGTGTCCGTGCAGCATTCTTGCAAGATTGTTGGCGTCCAGTGGCGCCAACACGAGCAAATGTGCCCATTCGCAAAGTTCTGCCGCCTCTTGCTCGATCTCTGCGGCATCGCGAATGGCAGACTGTCTGGTGGCGTTCGGCATAGTGAGACATGATGATGATGCCTGAATGAAGTCTTGGCCCCGAAACCCAGCATCGAGTACTGCTTTTACAGACACATCTGGCAGATCGGTGATGCGCGGTAGCAGTTCGTTCACGATCCTGCTGTCGGTGCAGCCCACAGTGGCGAAGACGACATTCAACTCGCGCGTTCTGTTGTGCGCTCCCAATTCCAGGTGCGCATGTTCGGCGCTTGCACTGCTCTTTCTCTGCCGTCGCGGCAGTGCCATTATACAACGACAATGGCCAGATTCGGGGCTATGCGTTACTGTAGCCGGGCCAGGACTGTTGTGGGCGGTGGATGGCAAGTCATGGAGAGATGCAGAGTGTTGTCGCCAACAATGCAGCGCGGTAATCCAAGGCTTGTGAGTAGCTCACGTCCAATCACTATGCCGTCCCCACTGCACGTTGCGGAATGCTAGTCACAGCAGGCCAAGACAAGGTCTGAGATACTCGCAGGTTCTGTTCGTGAGGCGTAGGGGACCACAGCATCAAACGAGGGACTGATGGTGGGGTTTTGGGTATTGATGCAGGGCACACAGAGGCAAGAATAGCATTATCTACGTCGCCTTCTGTGGTAGAAAGCACATGAAAACCAAACCACACTCGCGAGCCGGAACCGGGCGCCTGCTTCCGCGGCTAGGGTCGCCACCGACCATGTGGCGCATGGCGCTTTCTTGTTTACGTACGGGGCAGCTCGGTCGAGGAATCGCGTGTGGTATCCTGATTATTATGAGGCCGGGCATTCACTTCATCTTTATCGCTCGCATTATTATAGATAATAAATACGAGGTTTCGAAACACAGCGGCAGCAGCAACGTTGATATGCTGTGCGCTGGTCGATCAGGCTTGGCCTCTGCCAGTCATTCGCCGTGAGACATGTTCTAGCAGAGGCAGGGGCCCTGCTGTGTGACCGAGCAATCTATGCATCATCATGACCTGCACGCCCAGCTTCAGAAACCCAGTTTTTTTGTGAAGAAAAGGAGCAAACGAGAGACGTGAAATGGCGAACTACAGGGGTTCTACAGACTCTAAGGGTTTTATGCGAGGTTAGTTCTAAGGCAGGCTGGTTCGAGTCGTGTTGTACGGATCTGCACAAACCTGGGTGGCTGCTTCTTTTTCACGCTGCTGGATGCCAGTGGAAGAAACCATTCCCGGCATAGCATAGCAGTCTGCACTTTCCCGGGTCTCTGGCGACCGAGACGAGACTACTCACGACCAGGTCCTCGTCCTTGTTCTAGGTCATGTAAGGTGGTTTTGCAGCGTAGCGCCTCGCACTTCTTTGACAGCCTCATCATCACCTCCAATCCGCTGGCAGCGTGCGCGACTCGCGACAGCATAGATTACACCTCGCGCATTTGCTTGTTTTCCCTCGAGATCCACCACGTACCAAACCTTATTCGCTACCTCCACCTCATCGAGCGATTCGCAGTTCCTAGGCCGCGTCCTGAAGCAGCACTACACCGCGCTTTGTCGACGGAAACGCCGTGCCGCCCGCCATATTCTTCTTGCAGTCGAGCACTTGCCCTGCGTGGGAGACACGTTGCTGGGACTGTGGTTCTCGGTGGCGTTGGCCAAAGCATTCTCATCATCGTCCTCACCTCGCCATTGCCATACCGTACCACGCGGCGCATCCAACTCACATCCAACGCTTCCAACGCACGCATCCTATCGTGAGCCGCGGGCCACCTGAGCTACGGCACTGCAATCCTTGTGCTCACGCGCACCGCACCTCGCTAGTGGTCCGCCATCGAGCGATCTGAGATTCTGCGATTCCACTACGGCTCCTGGTCAAATCTCCAGTCTCGCACACCACCGACGGTCCTGCGTCCGTCGACGCTGCTGCCACAGCACCACCGCACCTCTGCCGCCGCCCATGACTTGAATCGATGCGACACCGCACCCACCACGCTTGCACGACGCGGCAGCAACACAGGGCTTTTAGGCCCTCTTGAGTGCATAGCCGGAGTATATACGCGCTGCTGGAGACTGTTCGCTTGGAAATTTTGATGCCCTCAGCATAGCGCCGAAACATCCCTGTCGAGATCTGGGCGAGACCCAATATCGCCCGCTTGGAGACCACCACCACCACCGCTTTGTCGCGTGGAGGGCCGGAGCCATTGGAGCTCGCGGGCATGGCTTCCGGGCAGGAGGAAGGAGGACTGCGTCGGCCCAGCAGTCACACAGACGAAGCATCATCGACAAGTCCCGGAACTGCCACTTCAAGTGCATCCAGTCTGAACGACGACATGCATGAGACACCCAACTCGCCTCGCAAGAACAAGCCTACGTTCTCCAGCAAGGACCCGCTGCCACCGGCCAACATAGACACGGTCAACACTGCACGCACACCTGCCAATGCAGAAGGCCAACTTAGTCCTGCGGCCGCCGATCGTGTCTTTCCCATACGCTCTGTGGTGTCTGTTGATCCTAGTCCGACGCCGCCCACGAGAGCTGAGAAACCCGAAGGCTACTTCCTCAATGCCGTCCACGCCAGACGTGCGTCGCATGGCTTCGATCAGACATCCAACACATCGGCTTCCGCACGTGGTAGAAACATGAGCGCTGAATCAAACGCATCCTCATCAGTCACCGATGGCCCGAACTCTCGCCATGCTTCCACATCTGTCGGCTCGCCCATAGGTAGAACCCCTGGACAACAGCATTTGCACGAAGTAATCACAGAGACGGACAGGGACAGTCTGGACGGCCGCTCGACCAATCCCAGTACGCGGCCCATATCTGCTAGGAGGAGATCCTCGCTCAGAAGCATGCAGAGCAGCATTGACGAAACAGGCCCTCTAGTGACAGCGAGGTTCAAGCACGTAGTGAGTGAAGGCGGGCATGCCATCATCACAGGAAGGGATGGAGAGACTTTGCAACGATGCGAGGACGAACCTATTCACATTCCCGGCGCGGTGCAAGGTTTCGGTCTACTTATTGCCCTTGAAGAGCAGCAAGAAGGCAAGCTTGTGGTGAGAGTGGTTAGTGAAAATTCCAAGCGCTTGCTGGGATACACACCACGGCAGCTATTCTCCCTCGACAGTTTCACGGACATTCTTTCGGAAGAGCAAGCGGACAATCTGCTGGACCACGTCGATTTCATCCGAGATGAGGAGGCTGATGTCATTACGAATGGCCCAGAAGTGTTCACCATGTCGATTCGAAATGCACAGCGCAAAAATCAGAAATTATGGTGTGCTATGCATATCAATGAGCGAAATCCGAACCTCATTATATGCGAGTTTGAGCTTGAAGATGATCCAGTGAATCCACTGGTCCCTCCGAACGACATGACTCCTGAGCCACCCGAGGATACACTGGACAGTCGGCCTACCGAAGAGGAATTTTTGGACAGCACGCAGAATAGTAGTAAACCCCTGCGTGTGCTTCGAAGTGCCCGCAAGCGGAAAGGAGAGGCTGCCGCAATGGAGGTCTTCAACATCATGTCGCAAGTTCAGGAACAATTGGCAGCGGCGCCGAACCTTGAACGTTTCCTGAAAATCCTAGTCGGCGTGGTCAAGGAGCTTACAGGCTTCCACAGAGTAATGATCTACCAATTTGATCAGCAGTGGAACGGCAGGGTGGTCACAGAGCTTGTCGACCCGCGAGCCACCAAGGATCTCTACAAAGGCCTCAACTTTCCAGCATCGGACATTCCCAAACAAGCTCGTGAGCTGTACAAGATCAATAAAGTACGCATGTTGTACGACCGTGACCAGGAAACCGCCCGCCTCGTCTGTCGGACAATGGAGGATCTGGAGACGCCTCTTGACCTGACTTACTCCTATCTCCGAGCCATGTCACCTATTCATCTGAAGTATCTGGGCAATATGGCTGTGCGTTCATCAATGTCAATTTCCATTAACGCTTTCGAGGAACTCTGGGGTCTCATCGCATGCCACTCGTATGGCTCGAAAGGCATGCGAGTTTCGTTTCCCATTCGAAAAATGTGCCGTTTAGTTGGGGACTCTGCGTCTCGCAACATAGAACGATTGTCTTACGCATCCCGCTTGCAAGCACGGAAATTGATTAACACTGTCCCAACCCAGAACAATCCCTCTGGATACATTATTGCGTCTTCAGAGGACCTTCTTAAGCTCTTTGACGCGGACTTCGGCCTGCTATCGATTAGGGATGAGACGAAGATTTTGGGTCATCTGGAGCACTCCCAGGAAGCCCTCGCCATGTTGGAATATTTGCGTATGCGATGCATCACAAGTGTGTCGACTTCCATGGACATTAAAGAAGACTTTCCCGATCTCCGGTACCCGCCTGGATTTTCGGAAATAGCAGGTCTGCTTCTCGTGCCTTTATCTGTTGGTGGACAAGACTTCATCGTTTTCTTCCGGAAAGGTCAATTAAGGGAAGTAAAGTGGGCTGGCAATCCCTACGAGAAATTCGTCAAGGAAGGCACAGAAGGTTACCTGGAACCACGAAAGAGTTTCCGCACCTGGAGTGAGACTGTCGTTGGCAAGTGCAGAGAGTGGACGGAGGAGGAAATTGAGACAGCGGCCGTCTTGTGTCTTGTGTATGGAAAGTTCATCGAGGTCTGGAGGCAGAAAGAGGCCGCTTTGCAGAACAGCCAATTGACTCGATTGCTCCTCGCCAATTCGGCCCACGAGGTACGGACACCTCTCAACGCCATTATCAACTACCTAGAGATTGCGCTGGAGGGCTCGCTGGACCAGGAGACCAGAGACAATCTGGCTAAATCACACTCGGCTTCTAAATCGCTGATATACGTGATCAATGATCTACTTGATCTGACCAAGACTGAAGAAGGAGGTGATCTTGTCAAGGTCGAGGTGTTCGATCTCAGCGCTACACTTCTCGAAGCTACAGACATGTTCAAAGGTGATGCGCGCCGAAAGAACATCTACTACCAAATCAACGATCATCCAGGTTTGCCTAGTCAAGTCATTGGCGACCAGCGCAGGATCAGACAAGCCATCAGCAATGTTACAGCAAACGCTATTCAGAACACGAAAGAAGGTGGCGTGAAAGTGGACATGTACGTGGCATCCCGGACCGAGTCGCATGTCGAGATAGAGGTCACTATTGCCGATACCGGTGCGGGTATGAGTGCCAAGAAGCTGGATGCACTCTTTCGCGAGCTAGAGCAGGTACAGACGGAGACTGATAGCATGCTCTCTGAGCCCGAGATCACCGATAAAGCGTTACCGGCGCCGAAGGAGAACAGAACACTTGGTCTTGGACTGGCCGTCGTGGCTCGGATTATCCGCAACATGAATGGACAATTACGATTAAAATCAGAAGAGGGTAAAGGCTCTAGGTTCGTGATACAATTCCCATTCGACTTGCCCGGAACGGAATCGAAACAGTCGCAGATTGAATCTGGTAGCTCACAAGGCTCGGTCACTCCACACGCAGAGCCACCCGAAGGTCCAGTGACACCAGCTGCCGATGACATGGTAACATTGATTGAACGTGGGAGTGCAAATAGGCGCAATTCCAGTGATAGTCGTGACGGCATGGTACGCAAGAACAGTGCGGAAAGTGTCCACAGCAAAAACAGCTTGGGCAGCACTAAATCTGGCCGTAGTGGGTTCAGCAAATCTTCCGCACGAAGTGGCAAAAGCGAGGCCGACCGACTCATCGAAGCCATCCAGGAGCCTCATCGCGTGGAGGGCTGGCACGAAAATACGTCGTCCAGATCCAACAGTCGCGGCGAGGGACAGGTTCGTCCAGTGCTTAATAAGCGACACACTACGGGTGAAGCAAATCCTGTAGGTAGTGTCTCTCCGGCGAAGGATCGTGTCAAGAGCATGGAAATTACGTCAACGACAGCAAACTCACCACGTCCTGGCCAGAGTTCAGTCACAGATCAGGGTCAGCCGCTCCGCCCTGTAAGAATACCAGATGACTATGTTGCATCACCGACGAGCGAGAGACCCATCAGCGCACCTGTGTCGGCAACGGAAACCTCGTCAGAACCCTCGTCAGAACCCTCAAGCGCTCACCCTAAAGGTCCCCCAGATGCTTCGCATCTGAACGTTCTCGTGGCAGAAGACGATCCTGTGAACAGTCGTATCATCAAGAAGCGCCTGGAAAGATTGGGCCATGAAGTCACTTTGACTGTCAACGGCGAAGAGTGTGCTGGCACCTACTGCGAGAAGACAGGCTTCTTCGACATTGTCCTCATGGACATGCAGGTATGTCACTCGAGGATTTCAGACACATTTCATAAAACTGACTTTACTACAGATGCCTATTGTTGATGGACTCACTTCGACCAAGATGATCAGATCCTTCGAGAAATCACATCCCACCGAGCTGCTTTCCACGCGTGCAGCATTGAATGGACGCGTACCGATCATAGCTGTGTCCGCATCCCTGATTGAAAAGGAGAGGCAAAATTACATTGATGCTGGCTTCGATGGCTGGATCCTGAAGCCTATTTCGTTCCAGCGCCTTCAAGAGATCATGGATGGAATTGTGGAAAAGCAGGTGCGAAAAGAGAACCTGTATCAGCCTGGTTCGTGGGAACGTGGAGGATGGTTTGACGAGGCCCAAAAGGACATTCTGCAAGCCAGTACAAATCCTAGCGGGGAGCCTCCAATGACTAACCCGGCCAAAGGCGTGAAAATTGCTGCCGCAATTGACGATCCTCGAATAAAGGAGGAGAACGAGAGTGAACAGTCCCGAGAGCAGAATCGCCTCCTGAATGAGCAAGAAGAGAAACTCCAAAGCTCCAAGCCTCCAGCCTCGGAGGACACGAATGTGCCAAACGACCCGCCTCAGGATACATGAAGTTCCGTCGATGACTTGGGAGCAGAGTTGAGAACAGAATCTGCGCCTGAAACGAATCATGCATAACGCAAAACCTAATACGACAGAATGAGCACCTTTCGGGTGCCTCAGCGCTTCGCCATAAGAATGCCAAAGTACAGCCGCCCGAATCGACAGCATGGGAACAGTACCTTTCTACTGAAATTACACAACGATCGCGTAGATCGAATAGCCCCTTTTACGGCGTGGAGGAGTTTCAAGACCGGAATGTTGATGGTGTGGTTAGCCATTATTGTCAATGTGTATTAGCGAAGATGCATTTGGGCGGTGCACTGAGTTGTGACTGTGCTGGAGGAGCGCGAAACACAGCTATTCGGCTTGGTCATTATTTTTCGCTGGAACTCATGAGAGGACGTTGGAAGAGTATCGATACCACCATTGCTTGACCTATGAGATACTATTACCTGAGACCAACTTCTCGTCCATTTCTCGTTGCCCTCAGAAGAACTGTGTTTCTAGACTTTGGTTGAGGATCTGATCATGGCGTGCGCTAACATGATACTGATAAATGGCAAGTATGCCGCGATGCTGAAGAGCTTGCTCAAATCCAAGGCTGTACATGTACATGTGGCTCGTCACGGTTCGCATGCTGATCATGCCGGGAACAGCACATGATCCCAAATAATCGTATCCGAGATCAATGTGAACCGCATGATAGACGCATCTGTGGCTTGCATTGCAGTGCGTTCAGACATTACATCCTTCCGTCTGCAATGCACGGCTCCGTCTCGATCAAGCTGCTTACTGTAATAACGTCGACTGTGCTCGATCTGAGATGCGTTCGCCCGTCCTCCTCATTTGTTCACGCAGGAGTGACGTCTGGCGGAGTGCGGTATACTTCTCTTCCCCTCAGTCGTTGGATGTGGCATGACGTTTGTTGACTAAGATGATCAAGAAAGCGATTCGGCATACATATCTTCCAGCATGCCAGGGCGGTCCAAAAACAGCGCAGCGACATTTTGCGTCGACAGTGCAAATACGTGTGCGCGAACCGTCTATTAACCGCTTCGTTAGCCGTCTCCAGACGCACTGCCCCAGATTCTCTCCGAAAGCACCCGACCGAGCGAGAACACGACCAGCGATCGGAGCAACACCCAATCACGGCTTTCAAACTGGTAATCCTAGGATAGCTCGACTACCGTCTAGCTCGCAAGGAAGTGTTCCGACGCAAATGTCCAAATCTAACTCAGGCCCTATAAGTCGCAGACCAGCCGCTCCTGTGCGTCGATTCACTCCTGGTCTTCCAGACGCCTCCAACGACTTTGTCAAAGAAAGTGTCCAAAAGCAGCAGCGAAGCAACTTCCATTCCTCCTCGTTGATCAGATCTCACGTCACAATGGTTGCTGAACGAGTCAACAAGACGGCCCTTCACCCTGGTGGTGTCGAGTACGTTGGTTACGATCCCCTCAGACGTTCTTTGATGCTGACCTCCTCTACAGGCCAAAGGCAGAGCACACCGAGTTGGAAGAAGAACTCCACGATCGTGCCCACATTGACTATGATCGCGTGGCCATTGTGAGTTACATCAACACTTTCTCACAAGCAAGCTCCTTGCTGACCATAGCAAGATCGCCAATCCCTCGGTAGCCGCCCTCTACGAAGATGCGTTAGTCTACGAGACTGGCTCGGCCATCACATCGACAGGAGCCCTGTCTGCATACAGCGGAGCCAAGACCGGCCGCTCGCCCTCAGATAAGCGTATCGTCAAAGAAGAAGGCTCAGAAAGCGACGTTTGGTGGGGACCAGTGAACAAACCTATGACGCCCGAGGTCAGTATACCGAGTTCCTTTCACCTGCACTTTCCACTTTTACCTCGCTTCATCTGAAATCGAAACGGGAAATCGCGCAGACGCGTTTCGTGGTTTGGCGGGGCACAAGCCTGTGAAAGTTACCAAACGTCATGGCCCCTCGCATAGCCGAGCTTCTAGCCGCTGCCGGGCTGTTTGCGCTAATCCCGACTCCGTCCTGCCCCGCATCGCCGGGCCAGATCGACGGTGTTCACAGGCGTTCGTGCCAAGTGAATGATTATTTTGGCTGACTTGTGATATTCGATGAACAGGTCTGGAGAATCAACCGCGAACGAGCAATCGACTATCTCAACACCCGTAACCGCATCTACGTTATCGATGGATACGCAGGCTGGGATGAGCGCTACCGGATCAACGTTCGAGTGGTCTGCGCTCGTGCATACCATGCTCTGTTTATGTACAATATGCTTATCCGACCTGCTCGCAAGGAGCTTGAGCATTTCCACCCAGACTACGTGATCTACAATGCTGGTGCGTTCCCAGCCAACAGATATACCACTGGTATGACCTCGAACACCTCAGTGTCCATCAACTTCCAGGAGAAGGAAATGGTTATCCTTGGTACTGAGTACGCTGGAGAGATGAAAAAAGGTATCTTCACTGTCCTCTTCTACGAAATGCCAGTCAAGCACAACGTCCTCACTCTGCACTCGTCTGCAAATGAGGGCAAGGATGGCGACGTTTCTGTATTCTTTGGTCTCTCCGGAACTGGCAAGACCACCCTCTCTGCGGACCCTAAGCGTGCCTTGATTGGTGACGACGAACACTGCTGGAGTGATCGTGGTGTCTTTAACATCGAAGGCGGTTGCTACGCAAAATGCATCGGTCTTTCGGCCGAGAAGGAGCCTGACATTTTCAACGCCATCAAGTTCGGTTCGATCTTGGAGAACGTCGTTTTTGACCCAACTTCACGTATTGTCGACTACGATGACACCACACTCACGGAGAACACTCGCTGCGCATATCCGATCGAATACATCGAGAACACCAAGATCCCATGTCTCTCAACGAACCACCCATCAAACATCATCCTCCTGACCTGCGACGCTCGTGGTGTCCTCCCACCGATCTCCAAGCTCAACAGCGCACAAACGATGTACCACTTCATCTCCGGTTACACTTCCAAAATGGCCGGCACAGAACAAGGCGTAACAGAACCACAAGCGACCTTCTCGTCTTGCTTCGCACAGCCCTTCCTTGCCCTGCACCCAATGCGATACGCCAAGATGCTGGCTGACAAGATCGAGCAACACAATGCCAACGCTTGGTTACTCAACACCGGCTGGACCGGTGCCGGTGCCACCACTGGCGGCAAGCGTTGCCCTCTCAAGTACACTCGTGCCATCCTCGACTCCATCCACAGCGGCGAGCTCGCAAAAGCAGAGTATGAGACCTACGACGTGTTCAACCTCCAAGTACCAAAGAGCTGCACAAACGTTCCTGACGAGTTGCTTAACCCCAAGAAAGGCTGGACCGGTACGGCCGATTTTGGCGAGGAGTACGTATCACCTATCAATAACCTTATCAAAGGAGCTAGACACTAACATGTGCATCGCAGAGTCACCAAACTCGCCGAGCTTTTCCAGGAGAACTTCAAGAAGTATTCGGACGAAGCTACTGCGGAAACCATCAAAGCTGGTCCGGATGTGAAATAGATGATTGATGTTAGATGAGTTCAAGTTCGTATGAGCGACCCAGTGCCAAGGCATTAGAGAAGAGAGAGACAGGGTGATTACTTGCCCCACACGCATGAAGGAGAAGGGAGAAGATTGTTATAGGCCCACACTGCTAGCATGGTGTTGGTGTCATGATTGATTGTGCATATATGATGAGTACCCATTTTTGAATTGTTAAGGTCCGAGAACCTGTCTTTTGCTTGTACAAGTTGTTGTATGACTTGATGATGCTAATGTGAATTAGTATGAACAATGTAGCCTAGCATCTGACTGTCGTTGAGAACGACCTGATAAATTGGTTGCTAACCTCTTGGATCAATCTCATCTAGTCTCAATGTATAATTCCCTCCTTCTATACTTTTCCAAACAATCCACACTCCTCCCCTCCTCTTCCTACTTCCTCTCCCTCCCCAAAAACTTCCCCATGAAACTCCTCGGCTCCGCTCCCCCATCCTCATACGCCTCCCCAAAAGCCTCCACACCATTCTCAATCCCCTCCTCAACACCCATCAACCCCTCCCACTTCCTAATCAACCTCTTCTGACTCCTAATCGCTTTTGGTCCCATCTCACACATCCTCTCCGCCCACTCCCCCACAACTCTATCCAAAACCTCCTCATCCTCGACAACTTTCTCAACCAAACCCCAACTCTCAGCCTCCTTCGCCGAAATATTCTCAGCGAGGTATAGCAGTCTTTTCGTCCTACCCATCCCAATTTGTGAGGGTAATAATGCAGCTTCGACGACGGATGGGATACCGACTCGGACTTCTGGCATGCCGAAGACAGAGTTTGTTGTGGCGATGCGGAGATCGCATGATGCCATAATTTCTAACCCAGCGCCGAGACACCAGCCGTTTACTCTCGCTATGACTGGGACTGGGAGGTTGCGGAGGGCAGAGCAGGCGGAGTGAATATTCGTGATGAAAGTCCTGGCTTCATTGGAAGAGGAGATTTGGGACATTTCTTTTATATCTGCGCCGCCGATGAAAGAAGGGGATTTTCCAGGGGAGGTCGGAGAGCCTGTGAGGATGACTGCGCGAAGATTCTCCTCTTGGGAGAGGTTTTGGCAGGAGTTTATGAGTTGGGTTAGGATGGAGGTATTGACGATGTTCATTTTTGTTGGGTGAGAGATTTGGATTGTGGCGATGGAGTTGTTTGGTGGTCGTTCTTCGATTGAGAGGCTGATGCCTGGGTATTCTGCAGTCGGTCCATGGTTTGCTGAGTAGGGTCTGGTGGAAGCGATACTTCGTGCGGTTTGACAGTGAAGTGAATCTTGAAGTGTGGCACGTGATCGAGTTTTCACACTTCCCAGGCACGCGTACATCAAACGTGTAGCCGGTACGCTTCTGCTTCTGTAAGCTGCAATGCTGCTGCTTCTTCTCCACATGGTTCGAAGTTGTTCTAGCCTTTCAAGATCCGGTCGCCCTCGTTGCTTCCCTGGTCTAAGCAGGCAGGTCCTTGACGCCAGTCCGGTTGTGTAGCTACGACAGCGAACTACAGGCTATATGGCGCTCTGTCGCTGACGCCGAGGAGTCGCTTGGTCTTGTAGAGTATCGGGAATGGCTGTTCGCGAGGAGCGATCCACGGGTGCCGTCATGCTCCTCCCATGAGAAACGCGGGGAGACAAGGTAGCCCCGCCTCGCCCGCAGCTGTGGTCGTAGTCGTGAACGGTACGCTTAGGTTAAGTAGACATCTTTAGAAGCGAAGAGAGAAATCGTCTTCTTCCTGGAGCTCTCAAGATTGAAAACAAACACTGCTAATTCCTGTTGGAAGGAATTGATCATTCTTATAAGAGATTGCAAGAAGAGCATTGGAGCATTCAACATACCAATTGCAGCCATGGCTGAGGGAAAGATGAAGGCGTTGCACTATGACGGACCTTTCAAGGTCGCGGTCAGGGAGATTGACATGCCCAAGATTCAGCATCCGGACGACGCCATCATTAAGGTCACAACTAGTTGCATCTGTGGTTCAGACCTTCACGTAGGTACTCAAGTGGTGTATGGCCAGACAGCGCAAAACTGATTGAACCATCAGATGTACGAGGGGAGAACCGCAGCGGAAGCTGGCCTAGTCTTTGGGTATGTTTGCTCCTGGACATTTTCATATATAGCATGTTGACCTAGGCTCGCAGGCACGAGAATATGGGTGTTATTACCGAAGTCGGTCCTGGAGTCACTTTGTTGAAGAAGGGTGATCGAATAGTCCTTCCTTTCAATGTTGCGGACGGACGTTGCCAAAATTGCGAGGAAGGGTTTACAGCGTTCTGCACAGGTGTGAATCCTGGGTTCGCAGGAGTAAGCATGCCTTTAAGGAGCCGCTAAACAGTCGCTTCCTGGCTCCAGTGAGCATTGCACATGGTTGCGAACGTAGCTGACAGATGTGTAGGGCGCATATGGCTATGTCGCAATGGGCCCTTACCAAGGTGGACAGGCACAATACCTGCGAGTCCCATATGCAGACTTTAATGGATTGAAGCTGCCTCCAGGAACCGAGCACGAGGCCGATTTTGCGCTGCTAGCGGACATCTTCCCCACAGGCTGGCATGGCCTTGTACTAAGTGGATTCAAGCCTGGAGAGTCAGTTGCTGTCTTTGGTGCCGGACCAGTTGGATTGAGTATGTTGACATGCGCAGGCGACCTGAAATTTTGCTGATTAGTTATCGACAGTGGCCGCATATTCGGGTGTCATTCGTGGAGCATCGAACGTCTTCGTGGTTGACCAAGTGAAGGAGCGTCTAGACCAAGCAGCAAAGATCGGGTGTATCCCAATTAACTTCCGAGACGGCGATCCAGTCGAGCAGAGTAAGCCAAACTAAGTACTCGTGATACTCGTCAAAAGCTAAGAGATTTGATAGTTATCAAGAAGAACAACGGCATGGTTGATCGTGCAGTGGATGCCGTGGGATACCAGGCCGTCGATAAGGCAGGCAGCAAAGAGCAGCCAAACATCGTTCTCGACCAGTTGATTATGGTCACACGCCCGACAGGTGGTCTTGGAATTCCAGGTAGGGATACCATTCGTGACGTTCTAGAGACTTTCTGCTAATCATCGTTGCGTAGGCCTGTACGTGCCTAGTGACCCAGGTGCGCCAGATGCACAGTCCGGAAAAGGCCAGATCCTGTTGAGCTTTGGAAAATTGTTCGAGAAGGGCTTGTCACTTGGTAGGTATTCCTTTGACATCGCGGATTTCTTTTTGCTGACGTGGCTCCCAGGAACGGGACAGTGTAACGTCAAGAAGTACAACCGATACCTCCGTGATCTCATCATCAGCGGCCGCGCGAAGCCATCATTTGTCGTCACGCACGAGCTGGGGATTGATGATGCGCCAATGGCATACGACAAGTTTGACAAGCGTATTGACGGTTTCTCGAAGGTGTTGCTGCATCCCAATGGGCCCCTGTCGTAGAAAGGATGAGGGGTAGGCAGTTGCGGTCGATAGCGTATCATATCGTATCGTCTCCTCTTCACGCCTCATCATCGCCCTGCAGTACGCGTGCACTGACGATTTTAACCTCTTCTTCTGGTCGGTCTTCGGCACCAGTCTTGACAAGCCCCATTCTCTGTACTACCCTCATACCGCTCTTGACGCGGCCAAAGATGGTATGTTTCCCATCGAGCCATGGTGTAGGCGCAAGCGTGATGAAGAACTGGCTGCCATTCGTGTTGGGTCCAGAGTTGGCCATGCTGAGAATGCCTACAAGTATCATCAGTTAGCACATTGTCTTGCCCAACAGCATATCAATCTCCATTGCGCGTACCTGCTCCTGTGTGCTTCAAATCGCTTTTGATTTCGTCTTCAAACTTGTCTCCGTATACTGACGCGCCGCCTCGTCCTGTGCCTGTTGGATCGCCGCCTTGGACCATGAAGTCTGGTATGATGCGGTGGAATATGGTGTTGTTATAGTAGTTCCTCGATGCTAGAGTCGAAAAATTGTTGCATGTTTTCGGGGCGTGCTCTGTATAGAGCTCGACGACGATTGCGCCCATGGACGTCTCGAGCACGACGTTTCGGGCCATTCTAGGTGAGAGAGAGTAGTGTAGAGTCGTTGGGAACGGCGACGTGCGGGGATCGACGTGGGCAATGTTATCGAGGATTCATCAAGGTGTTGGAGCAAGAGCAACCTGGAAGAGTAAGGCAAAATCGCATTCGGATTGAGCCAAGACCTCGCCATCAAATCGCAAAGCAATATTTGACGGCCCTTTCCACCTATGGAGCTGTCTGGTACAGGACGCGATGTTCGAATCGACAAGTATTGTTGTGACTGGACTCTCGAATGCTCGACTTTATAAACGAAAAACTTCCTACTTACTCACTACTACCTTCAATTCGACTCCTCTTCCTTTCAACATCGCTCTCGGCCACTCTCTGAAACGAAGTTCTCAACTGCTGCGAATTCTGCCTATTACACCTCGCGAAAAACGGTATCATGGTCAGAGGCTCGCCTGCTGAAGTCCACACCCTAGCACGATATCCAGGATGACCTGTGACTTTCTTGGCCGAGCCTGCATCATCCTCACCCTCGCGTGCCAGAGCATGAGCATCTTGGGTAACCAGGCTGAGCATTTGATGACCACCGATTTCGATGGGAACTTGCTCAAAGACGGTACTTTCGGGCAGGCCAACGTTTTGGAAGCCACAGGATCGTCTGATCAGAGCTTCGTTGTCCCAACTCTCTGCGGTATATACAAGTGGACCGCGGATCACGGTCAGAGTATCTTTGTGAGTGGCTGGGTGAGGAGACTCGAGGATGACGGGCATCTCGAAGTCGATGAATAGCTTTGATTCGGCTGGAAGGGACAATGCGTGGAACCCGGTACGAGTCTCGTCGCCCAGTTCCACGCCATTGACGCTGAAGTTTTTGGCATAGCTAGGTACCGGTAGGTTAATTTCCCATTTCCAACCCGCCGGCGCGGAAAAGGTCAGTATTGTTTTGCCGGCCCAGGGCATTTCGCTCTCCATGCTGACCACGGCCTCTTCTTGATTGGAATCTGGCAGACGGATCCTCCTGGTCGCAGAAAGGTACAGATAGACGTTGAGATTGATCGTCGTCTGAGTGACTTTCGTCGACCAGGTATACCCACCAAGTAGTCCAAGAGTCCGACAAAGATTCGGAGGACAGCAGCAGCAGTCAAACCACTCGGATCGTTTCGTATCCCCATTTGTAGTTGTCGCTAAGGGATTCGCATAGAAGAATGTAGTACCGTCAAGACTTCCGCCGCCTAAAGCAGTATTGAGAAGGCTCCGTTCCATGACATCACGAACTCGGCCGTCGATATTGTGGCTCAGAAGGCGTTCGCTCAGCATGCACAAGCCGATGCTGGCACAAGTCTCCGCGTAGCACCCGCCTTCATCTTCACTATCTGGGAGAAAATGAGGTATCTCGGAGAAGCCTTCAAGGGCCGGAACGCTGCCAATACCTCCAGTCGGATACATTTTGTTATCGACTGCATCGTTCCACAGTCTTTTGGCCGAGTCCAAGAAGTCGTCGCCCAGGTCAGCGGCAGCTGTGACCAGATACATGGCACGGACTGCATGTCCGACGACTGTCTTTTGTTCCTTTAAAGGTGCATGCCATTGGTGATATCGTCCATCTGTGAGACTTTCCATCGTCCGGTGATAGTATGTGTCTTGGCGTTGCTCCGCCTCCCACACGAAGAAGGCGCGATTCCCTAAGTCTGGTTCGATGACACCACGCGTGCCAACGAGATAACGGGCGAAGGCGAGGTGTTTTGGATCTTGAGTTCGGCTGTACAATCTCACCATTGATAGCTCGAGCTCAGGATGTCCAGGATAACCATGACGTTGATTCGAATTGGGACCAAAGGTCCTCATCAGAAGTGCCACATATCGTATCATAATGTCGAGAAACTTAGTTGACTGGCTATACTGATGGTGAGCGAGCGCCGCCTCAAGCAAATGTCCGCAACAGTCTGCATTCAATTAGGTTGAAAGATTAGCACTCGACATAGACAGACTCACACATCTCATGCATATCCCTGAGGTTCTGCAGTCTGCCTTTGCGGTCTACGACGGTAAAGTAGGTGCCAAGATATCCATCAGGACTCTGTGCGCGTTCCATCATGCCAATCAAGTCATCTATGGCCAGCTCAAACTCCTGGCGGTGGGGAGACCTCTGCCCTTCTGGAGAGGAGAGGAAATAACATGCTGCTTCGATCCACTTGGCAATGTCCGAGTCCCAGAACAATGTGATAGGGCTGCCAGATATCTGCTCATCGTCAGCATTGTCTTTTCCTCACCGCGTGCAGCCTGACTTGGGCCTTTCCGCCATGAAGTCTTCCGATGTCGTATTTTGGATTCCATTTCAGATTGAAGGCATCATAACTGCCCTGTTTTGAGAGCTGATCCAGCTGAGTCTTGAGGACCTTGTCAGAGAACAGCTGCCTCAACTTTCCGTAGAACGATTTGGGGTCAAAGACTGAAGACCATAAGTCTATATGCTGCCATCATACAGACAGCTACCCACTGGTTTCCACGTAAGTCTCTTGTGGATGCGCTCGGTGAGCCGATGACTCGAGAGCAAAGTGCAAGCTGCCCGCCTCGTTGCTGGGCTGCGCCGAAGTCATTGTGGACTACTGCATCAATGTCGGAGTGTCAATTTAGTGATGAAAAGATCGATAGATATGGCCGCAGCGTCAGGTACCCATATCGAGAGCGCCAGCGCGATACGACATCAAGGCGGGGCGCACAGGGATAGTGGGATGAGGTGTGATATGGGGGCGAAGCTCAATGGAAGCTCAGTGGAAGCGCCAGCTTGCTGGTATTGATGCCTTTAGATGCAGGAAAGCTGATAGAGACCTGTTGTGCAAACCATCAATGGAAGGAGTTGACGTGGACGAGCAGTCGGTTGAAGTCGCATTCCCGTTGGGCTGGAGATGAGCCAAGCCCAAGTGGCATCAAATGATCAATCAAAATTTCAACCACCCTGGTTGAATTCGCACCATCCGCCGCTTCACGCCGACACTACTGCACCGTAGTCCTTCGTAACACCATCTCGCGATGCAGGTCTCTCTTCACTCATTGTATCACCGCCAAAAGCGCGGCGATGTCCGTGTGAGATGCCGAAGGCGTCTGAGAAGTCGAATGCACGCCGCTCCCGCTCATTCGGCGGATGCGGTACATGTGAGTGCTGGGGCGAACAGAGACGCGACAGCCAGGCCATGCCATGCTGAACATTCACCAGGCAGGCGAAGACATGTGAAGTGTGACCAGGTGAGGCCGGTCTGTCTGACTTGCAAGGCCATAGGGGCAACATGCGAGGGTTTCACCGCAGAGATACGCTGGATGTCTTCGAAGAATGGCAATGACCCAGACCAATTCGACATGACTCGCAACTCTCTCGCCAGCCGACGGCATCTCTACTCTGAGGATGACAGAGAAAGAATGAGCTCATCCATGACCTCTTCTTTCCAGGTCGGCTCGGTCGATGCTTCCCTTTCCGAACTTGACAGTCGTTCCAAAAAGGACGCCACTAGCAATGACATTGCTATTGGTCCCTTTGGAGTGTTGAACTTCCAACAGCCTATCGCAGCTGAGCAGCCCGCAGATGTTCGTCCTTTGTCTTCGTCCGAAGCTTCTATCGGGACTGTCGTGGATGAGACAATGCCCAATCTAGAAACACCACTCAGTATAGATTCTTTCCTCGGACTGGACGACTCACTGCAATGGGCCGATCTCTTTGGCTTCGGATCCGACGGGATGTTCGTCGACAATCCGACCCTTGACCCTTCGATGGGAGCTGGTAATACCGATATGCTCTATGCAGAGCCAGCGTATGACCAGCTGCTCCCTGCGGGCGACAATACGCTAGTCGATGTCCAGAGCAGCAATCATCTTGTTGAGCCGCCTCCTATGGCCAATGAAGACATTCTCAATGAAGCTCAGATGCTATTGAGGCATTTCAAGGACAACGTCTACCGAAGGTGGTCGAGCATGCCTGTTATGGTGAAGTCACCCTGGTCAAGCATCATACTGCCAGAAGCCATTGGCACACTTGCGCAACTCACATTCATGCAAACAGAGACTGTGAGCTGTGCGAAGAAATCAAATCTATATGCGATGCTTGGAATCTCTGCGCAGCACCTGTCCACCACGACGTCTCCCAATACGACCCACACGCCCGCTTACTGGGCCGAATTTACAAAGACAGTATATACTGAAGCAAAACAACAACTACAGAAGTCACTCAGGGAAGAGTTGAGTGGCCCGTGTAAGGCAAGGTACAAAGATCAGATGACTGCCATTTTCAGTCTGCTAGCCGTTGCTGTACGTTCTATCGTCTAAGAGCGACACACAGCTCCACGCTGACACGACCTCTAGACCATTGCCGGCCAGCCCAATGATGTCAGATGCTACTTAATCGACTGCGAGCGCCTCATGCGTACGAGAGGCTTAGCGAAGCGAGTTATATCTCGCAAATGCCGTTTCCTGCACCACATGTATACTTGGTATCGCATACTCGGTGAAAGTACATATGTGCTTTACGAGCACAGCACCTCAACCGCATCTAGGGAACTCTTCCCCATCGCCCACACGAGCTTTAACGTCCACCATAAGGAACAAATCAATGGACAAGGAAGCCGTCTTGATGACTTCCTCAGGGTCGAGCTTTACCAGGAAGACAGGGATCTAGACATCCAGGAGCTCAAGGAGCCACAAGTATCCTTGCATGATATTCATCTTGAGGACAGCCGCGAGAACCCTGATACCATGTATGCTGACATTTATGGTATCTCAGAAACTTGGCTCTCTTTGCTCTCCCAGACTACACGCCTTGCCAATAAGATGGATGCTGTAAATGCTTGCGAGACACGGGATGCGATCGTCATAAGCGCCTTGCAAAGACGAGCGGCTCGCCTGGAAGACATGATATGCTCTTTCGCTGCTGAATTTACGCCAAGGTCTTCAGCACCCAAGTGGGCTCCCAACAACCACATGCACCGAGCACTCAACAGTGCGCTGGTCATCTTCTTCTACCGTCGGATACGACAAGTCAACTCATGGATTCTACAATCTCACGTGGCCGATGTCGTAACATCTCTCGAGGCTTTCGATCAGTCGCTGTCCGACAAAGCGTCAGAGGGCCCGGGCACGCTGTGGCCTGCTTTTATGGCAGGCTGCGAGGCCGCGACAAAGGCGAAGCGTGATAGTCTACTCGCATGGCTGGACAAGGCTTTTGCCACAACCGGCTTTCGCTGCTATAACACTGCAAGAGAGCTCCTTGTCGAAGTCTGGAGGAGAAAAGATGAGGCTGGCGATACCAACAGTGCAGGTCATCGCGCCACCAGGAGCAATGGTCGCCTTGCGCAGAGCTCTATAACATGGGTGGAGATCTGCAGAGAACAGAAGACTTGGCTCATGGCATTCTGAGGACCTGCAACTTGAGTGAGCACACTCTTACTCTTCACACCTGCCCTATCAGACAACATGGCCCGAGTAGGAAGGCGCATCCGAAGAGAAGATGAGGAAGGTGTACGCGGCGACATCGGTGCGGCAGCGGCCGAGACTACACCACCAGCGACTTGACAGCTCTACATGCTTGGCTGACAGACTCAATGCCAGCAGCGTATTGCATTCGGTTCTCCTCGTTGTATCACGATCAACCTATTGACTTCAATCCGAATCACATTCGCTCTGGAAAATGGCACCAGCCAGCATCACTTTGAAAGCTCCGAATGGGCGAGAGTACAGTCAACCTACTGGGCTATTCATCAACAATGAGTTCGTCAGCGCGAAAAGTGGCAAGACTATTACATCGATCGACCCTGCAACAGAGGTCGAAATCGCCACCGTCCAAGCAGCAGGCGAGGAGGATGTTGACATCGCGGTCAAGGCTGCACACAAAGCACAGAAGGATCCTTCCTGGAAACTGCTACCTGCTACTGATCGTGGTATTCTTATGGGCAAGCTTGCAGACCTCCTCGACCAGAATAAGGAACTCTTTGCTACTGTTGATGCTTGGGATAATGGTAAGATTCATGGCTCGTTCAGAGAGTGGTCAGGAACTGATTGACTACAGGCAAAACCTATATGGAAGCACTAAATACCGACCTTGCGGAAGCCATAACAACAATTCGTTACTACAGTGGTTGGGCTGATAAGACGTATGGTCAGACCATCAACACCACTCATCAGAAGCTTGCATACACAATCCGTCAACCTATCGGTGTCGTTTCCCAGATCATACCATGGAATTATCCACTCTCGATGGCAACCTGGAAACTGGGACCTGCACTAGCATGCGGCAATACAGTCGTCATCAAAGCAGCTGAACAAACGCCTTTGAGCATTTTGCTTCTCGGACAAATGATCAAAGAGGCCGGCTTTCCACCCGGCGTCGTCAACATTCTTAATGGCTACGGTGCAGAAGCAGGTCCAGCCATGGTCCAGCACCCGCTTGTCGACAAGGTTGCATTCACAGGCTCGACAGCGACAGCACGTCAGATCATGAAGATGGCATCTGCTACCTTGAAGAATATCACCTTGGAGACCGGTGGCAAGTCGCCACTCCTGGTTTTCTCTGACGCTGATCTTGAGCAGGCAGTCAAATGGAGCCATCTTGGCATAATGAGCAATCAAGGCCAAATTTGCACTGCTACGTCACGTATCTTCGTCCAGGACCAGGTGTATGATGAGTTTATTAAGCGATTCGTGCAGGAAGTGCAGAACGTTAGCAAAGTTGGAGATCAATGGGACGAAAGCTCTTACCAGGGACCGCAAGTCTCGAAGCAGCAATATGAGAGGATCTTGGAGTATATCAAGGTTGGACAACAAGAAGGCGCGACCATAGCTACAGGAGGAAAGGCGCAGCAGAAAGATGGCAAGGGCTTCTTCATTGCACCCACCGTCTTCACAGATGTCAAGGATGACATGCGGATCTTTAAGTCCTTGGTTATTAATACATGGATAGGGATGGATACTGACTGAGTTGCAGGTCGCGAAGAGATCTTTGGACCAGTCGTTGTCATCTCGAGCTTCAAAGATGAGAACGAGGGTGTGAGCCGAGCAAACGACACCACTTATGGTCTTGGAGCCGCAGTCTTTACTCGCGATCTCGAAAGGGCTCACAGGGTCGCAGCAGAGATCGAAAGTGGCATGGTATGGATCAACAGCAGTCAAGACTGCGATCCTAGAGTTCCATTCGGTGGTGTGAAGCAAAGTGGTATTGGTCGTGAGCTTGGTGAAGCAGGACTTGAAGCTTACAGCCAGATCAAGGCTGTGCATGTCAATTTGGGTAACAAGCTTTGAGGGCAAGCTTTTCCTCCGGTCAAAGAAGCGATATCAGATCCAGGCCTTCGCTTTTCCAATGGAGTCGAGCGGCGAACAGCGAACTTCATCGTCGCCGCGATTGAGAGTCTAAGATCGATCCTCTATGGTTCTGGAACAATAAATAGGCTTTAGACAGTGCCAAGCTATGCATGCAACATCTCCAATATCCATCCGATGGCTGGAGGTCGTGCAAAGGAATCTCATATTTTCTTGTTACACAAAGGTGGCGCAATGATGTTTGAGGCTTGGACGGCGGTACTACGCAAAGCCTGGTGTAAAACGGACGCCGGCGTGTGGCTGATGTTGCAAACTGCCCACGGACTGCAAGGGACAAAGTGTTACGCAGGCTGAGCGAGCTGCTCGTGGGGTCAAGGAGGCGGAGGCATCTCGTGCTACAGGCCAGATCAAGATTAAAGCATGGTGCCCGGCAATCGCGCCTCTCTTTATTGGCTCGCAATGGTCTACCATGGCTGCAAACGCGATCTATTCGCCCACGCCATCTAGGGAGAGTCTCATTCCGCTCCAGGAGCTACAGCCATTCATTGAGCAGGACCGCTCGAACACACCATCTCAAGTATCTAACACTTCAGTTGCGCCCGAGTCCCGGCCAATATCACCAGGTCCCTTCAAAGAAGAGTCGGCAGTCAGGTCTCCTTCAGCAACTCTTTATCGATCTTCCTACGTCCTACATTTGGCCCTCTTGTACTCGATACTCGCGGTCTTCTCATGGATCTTGATGTGCATCCTTGCGTATAGACCTATCACGATCGGTCACTACGGATTTTGGAACGAAGATGGACAATCATTCAAGTTCTACGTTAGCAACGAGGCTGCTCATATGCGCAATTTCTACGTTCAGAACTCACGTTGGTATCAAACCGCTCGTGTGGTAGCGGCGATCGTGGCTGTGGTCACAATTCCGTTGACATCCGCAGTGTGCTCCAAGGCCGCAGTGGTATATCTCCAACGGCCAAGACGGACTGGCCCATCTTTAAGACAAATGATGACTCTCGCTGACAAGGGCTGGACTGAGCCGGCCACCTATCTCAGACTGCTGTCTGGGAAGGGAAGAAGACATGTGACGCAGTTCCTTGTTTTTGCGATCGTGCTGAATATTCTAGGTACGTCAAGCACCTCTCTCCCAAGCGCCTCGTCAAAAGCATGGAGTTCAGATCTCTGGGGCGTGGCATGTACTACTACATCGGGAAAAGTCTTGAGCCAGAGGCTCGGCTGATTCACGTACACATGAATCCCTATCCCTCGACTGTATATTTGGCTGAGCTTTACATAGGGGGTATAATAGCACCTCTTCAATCAGTTTTTGTATCATCGAAGACGATCAGCACGCCAGCAGGCATCCGGCAATTCAGCTTTTTGACAGATCTCGCCGACATTTTGTCTCCCTACCTCATCGTATCCGATCGCGGTTTGACTGTTCTCAACACTCGTCTTGCAATCGATGCAACGTCCAGAGACGATCCACAAGCTAGGCTTTGGGCAAGGGGCTCAACAAATTGCAGCGCGTTCGAAAAGGATCACATAGACAAGGACCATTTACCATCATGGTGTGGCACAGCCGGCATCCCACTCAGCAACCTCACCATCGTTCCGGACCCTTTCTTGGCCGAGCTGCCCTCAAGAACGAGCACTGGAATGATTCAACAATTCGTGCCTCGTATCAACTCAACTGCATCACGGACAGTGCTCCAGGAAGCAGAATTCCCTTCAAATTGCGAGGTCGATCCGGGTTCCTTCTTCGTGCAATATAGCGGCGGCAGTCTCAAAGTTTCTGATCGGACTTGGTCATTAGTGGCTTGTATGCCTGGCAATCAAAGCGTAACCCCTTGGAAAAGCATTCGTTCTCGACAGGACTTTTCTGAGTCGTTATATCTGAACCTCTCAGTTCATGGATATGGTTCGGCTCAGGAAAATGACACTCAGAGCCAGGGAGGCCTTTTCAAGTTCACTATGGATACGACCGTAGGTTATTTTGAGTTGCCAAATTTTATGAATAAGCAGACGCCAGGCCCATTGCTGGATATCGAGCCTAACTGTACCAAGGAATGTATCTATCAGACGTAAGTCGATACGATCGAATTTCCAAAAGTCATCGCTAATGTTTCATTCCAGTTACGAACAGCGGGACCAGATGCAAAACAGTCGTCGCAGAGACGCAATACAAAGTACAACAAATGCAACTCTCGCTCTGACTAATATCCCGAATCACGGGCCTTTGCTGAATATTGCTTTGGCACTTTTCGGCAATGGATCGTTCATCCAGAGACGAGTCGCCTACCCAGCAGCTTTCGTGTTTCCGAATACGAACAGGAGTGATTTCGAAGAGGTCCCGAACGTGCACGACTGTACCGATACAGCACCTTTGTATAGTCTGGCAAACTCGGCAATGGATTGGTTCGGAACTTCCATATCCCTATGTCTTGATATGGATTATCAGGATCAAGAAGGTCTGCAGGAGCAGCTTGCAGCATACGTCCAGTGGTTGTATCTCAACCCCTACGATCAATACGACGGAGTTAGGATCACGAATGCCTTCTCTGCGGCAGCTTTCTTGGCGAATGAGAAGTGGCTGCTTTCCAGCCAAGCAAAAGGTCTGACGGTATCTTACGACGATGGGGTGGACACACTCATTCCTACGATATCTCTAACTGGGATAATTATCATTTCCATGCTACTTGCCGTTTATATCTCGGCATTGATGGGCATGGCGATCTACAGCGCTTGCAAGCATCGCTGGACGGATCAGCTGGACGCATTTGCCATGATGCGAATTGGTGCTGCAATTTCTGAACACATTGACCTCAGAATCGCGAATGCGAATAGTTCACATATCAAGGTGCTTGATGACCTACCAGGCTGGATTGGCGATGCAACTCTGGGGGAGAATCAAGTTGGACGACTTGGACTTGGGAGCTCGGAACCACTTAGAGAACGGAGGAAGTACGAGAGTTATCATGATGAGCCTACGGAATCCACCAAGCCAGGAAGTGTCACTAACCCGAGCCAAGACGAATGAACAGCATATCAACGATAATACGACAACATATCTTCAGCTACTCAACAACCTGCACCCCAGCCTCCCTCATCAACATCTCCAACCTCCCCCTCTTCTCCTCCCCCAACAACCCAAACGGCTTCCTCACCCCTCCCGTCCCCCACCCCCTAATCTCCATCCCAGTCTTAACCGCACCCGCATAATTCCCCTCCTCAAGCAACCTACAAATCGGCCAAATTCGTCTCCAAATCTCCCTCATCCTCTCAAGATCACCTCTCGCATCCCACAACTGCATAGAAAGCTCCGGGATGAAGTTGGTGGCTCCCCAGACTGACCCTTTGGCTCCTGCCGCGAGTCCGTAGAAGGTTAATGTGTCCCAACCGTTGAAAGTTGTGATTTCGGAGCCACGGGAGAAGAGGAATTCTGTTAGGTCGGGACCGTGGCCGGAGGTGTCTTTCATGTATTTTACACCGACGGATTTCAAAGAACAAATTTCCGAAGGGGTCAAGGTTAATCCGCTTGCTGATGGGATGTTATAGTAACATATCGGTAAACCATTACTCGCTGTATGGATTTCTGAGAGCATGTCTTTGAGTTGGTCTAAGGCTAGTGCGTCGTAGAAAGGTGGTACGACCATTATGGCAGCTGCTCCGGATTTTGAGGCGTGCGTGGCCAGTTCGACTGCGTTTGAGGTACTAAGGTCGCCGATTCCTGCGACGACTGGGACGCGGCCGGCGGAGGAGGTTATGCAGGTTTCTAGGAGGAGCTTGCGTTCAGCAATGGATAGGACGGTGAACTCTCCGGTGCTGCCGCCTGGGACTAGGCCGTGAACACCTGCGTCGATGAGACGGTTGATGTGTTGGTCTAGGGCTTCAACATCGATGGATTTCTGGTCGGGGGTGAAGGGGGTGATTAGGGCGACGAGGATGCCGGCGAGTTCTGGGGGTGGAGGAGGCGTCATTGTTGTTTGTAGGAATTCTTGTCTGATCCGTTTGGCTTGAGTGATCAAGTTTGTGGTGTGTGAAAGGATGTGAGCTACATGGCTTGATATACTGGAAGCATTGCGATCATATCAATGGCAAAGTATTCGGTAGTATGACTGGTTTTGCCTTCTGTTTACAGCTTGCATTCAATACGTACACCTTTCGGCGAATGTGTGTTGGTATGTGTCTGTGATGTGGAGAAAGTACCCAGCCCGTTCGATTCGGAAGGACATTGCGAGGATGCCAGCAATGCTCCGGTGTAGCAGCGAGCCCGAGAACAACAGTCTTGAAAAGCTATGGAGCTGTTTGTAAGACTATTCTCTTTGTGATGGCGCTAATATTTGAGAGTTGCAAGTGTGCGTGTGATGGCCAGTTGCGGCTTCACATGGAAATTTGAGACCACGAACGTGAAATCGATGAATAGTTCATCATGACGTTTCTATCTATATACACAATGCATCTTCATAAATCGCTATTATAGCTTCGCAAGTACTCCTTCCGAATTAAGATACGTGACATGATTCCTCGAGATATCTTTAATGGATCGGCATCCAGCCAGGCCCATCGTCAATTTCAGCTCTTGCATCAAGATCTTCAAACCAAGTTCAACACCTTGCTGTCCATTGTACTATTCCGAGTCAGTATCATGAAACTTTGAACAGTATATCTGACTTACTGCAAGACCCCAAATCGGCACTCTTCCAACAAATACATGGCATGCACCCAGTGCAAGAGCCTTGAAAATATCTGATCCTCGACGGATACCTCCGTCCACAGCGACCGGTATCTTACCCGCAGCAGCAGCTACGCACTCACGCAATGAGTCAAGAGTAGCAGGCTGCCCGTCCAGCTGACGCCCTCCATGATTCGAGACAATGATGCCATCGATACCATATTTCACCGCTAACAAGACATCCTCTGCATTCGTGACGCCTTTCAACCAGAGTTGCATGTTCGTCTGAGACCGGAGCCAAGAAGTAGCCGAGCTCCAATCCAACGACGGATCATAATCGTAGCCTTGAATAGCACTTGTCGCAGCAGCAAGATCCTCTTTCCCAGAGAGTCCCAAGTTTGGCCACTCCATGTCGTCCGGCAGGACGAAGTTGTTTCGATACTCGTTCAACCTTCTCCCTAGCATCGGAACGTCTACGGAAAGGAAGAAAGCCTTGCAACCTGCTTTCTCTGCTCTTCGCAAGATCTGGGTCGTGATCTGTCGGTCTCGAAGTACGCACATTTGCATCATGTACGGATTACCCTTGCCTTGTGCACACACTGACTCGATCGATTCTGTGGCGTACGAGGACAAGCACATGCTGATACCAAAGTTCGCTGCAGCTCTGGATGTTCCTAGTTCGCCATCGGGATGTGCAAGTCTTTGCATTGCGGAAGGGCTGAAGCCCAATGGCATCGATACTTTGCAGCCAAAGATCTCCGAGCTGAGATCGATGTTGTCAACATTTACGAGAATGCGAGGTTTGATCTTGTACCGATTGTAGGCTTCTTCGTTCTCGCGGAGTGTGATCAGATCCATTGCGCCCTCGTTGAAGTAGTCCCGGTACATTTTTGGAAGTCGTGCACTGCCCAGCTGTTTCAAGTCTTCGATCGTATGCACTTGCGGATCCCACGTAACTCCTCGGTTTGCCATAATGCAGGCCTCAGGTATAACTGCAAGGACAAGCAGTAAGGACAGTACGAAGAACAAGAGGGATGGTTGCTACATGCCGTGGAAGACTCGCTGTTTACCATATCAGCGCGCAAGATACGCCACCGATACGGCGCTTGTAGCCAAGTTCCATGTGGTTGGTGCGGGTGAAAGCTTGCCATTCCAGGTGCATCGGCCAGTGACGGCCAGTGGCGGCCAAACAGTGTGCTCCAGACCAAGTCAGAATGTTGATCCTGTGTTGGTAAAAGAACTTCCCGGATCGTAGGTGGAGGCCGCGGAAAGACATCCCAAGGCATGCACGTGCAGGGGATGCCTGCCTATCTGGGAACATGCGTTCGGTCTTTCCCTCTGAACGGTTCTGCAGAGAGAACCTGTTCTAGGGCCAAATCGGATGTTTCGTTGCATGTTCTTTGGCCATGATACAGCTGGTTGTGTCAAACACGCGTCTGTTCAAAAGAAAGGTGCTCCACCCAGAATGGAAGGCTACCACGAGAGAGAACGCGCTAATCATGAACGACATCACAATGCTTAGGGATTTAGTCTCCTTGCAAACATCAGGTGCATTGGATAAGAACAGAAGAATGGCTAAAGTGTTTCTCACAGGTGCTTCGGGTTTTGTTGGGGGAGAGGCATTGTACAGCCTCTACAATGCTACTGCGATTCGGCCAACAATCTCGGTATTGAACAGAGACGCAGGAAAGGGCACATTGATTGAAAAAGCCTTTCCTGGAGTGCGCATCGTGCAAGGTGACCTTGATGCGTTGGATCTTAGTGAGGAGGAAGCCCGCCAAGCCGATGTTGTCTTCCACCTTGCAAGTACCAAACATGCAGCAAGTTGCAATGCCATTGCGCGGGGGTTGAGCAAGAGATCCAAGCCTGGCCACTGGATCCAGATGTCTGGAGCTTCGATGTTCTCCGTGCCAGATATCGAGCATGGAACCTATGGCGAGCCACGCCCAGAAATATACAACGACGTGAGCGATATCGAGAAGATCTTATCGGTCATTGAGAAGAACCCAGCGCGAGTGGTCGACCATCTTGTCCTTGCACAGGATCCAGTCAAGATCAAAACCGCACTGGTCGTAGGGCCGCTCATCTACGGAACCGGTCAAGGCCCTGTCAATAAGAGGTCGATTCAAATTCCCGAAATGGCCAGAGTTACGATCAAAACAGGCCAAGGTTTCCAAGTTGGCGCAGGCAAGAGCGTTTGGAGCAATGTCCACATCCAGGACCTTGGACTGTTCTTCCGATCCCTCCTCGAGGCGGTTGTCTCTGGAAAGGCCGGCTGTTGGAATAAGGAAGGAGTTTACACGGTCGAGAACGGGAGACTTGCATTTGGCGATCTGGGTAAAGCTGTGGCGAAAGAAGCTCACAAGCAAGGCCTAATCGAGTCTCCAGAAGTATCGAAAGCGATGACTGCAGACGAGGCCAACGCTGCAATGCCAGGTGGTGCCATTTTCTGGGGTAGCACGGCCATTGGAGTGTCCGATCGCGCGAAGACACGTCTGGGCTGGAGTCCAGTCTACACGACACCACTGGACACTGTCGAAGAGGCAGTCAGACTGGAAGCAGGGCGATAGGAAGGCTTCGGGGACAAAGCTTTGATTGGGAAGGCACGGAACGGGTGGTGGGCAGGTCCCATTTCTGACGTCTGATGCAAGTTGGTTGTTATCCAGTAGCTTTCGAAAAAATAATTGTGATACTGATGCCGTTCTCGCGTCCTGTTCTGCCTTCTGAATCGCGTCTTGATGTTGTCATGATCGAGTCAACGTGGCGGAAGCAGGGGAAGGCATCTTGGGGATCCGCCGGGTACCAAGCTTTGCGGCTCAAACCCTATTTCAGCCTGGAAGTGTTTGGGAATGAAAGCTAAGAAATCGAGATGTATTACCAAATGGCTCGCTGCCAACTCAAAGTGCAATTTGGGTATCTATGTAGCAGTTCGCCGTCGTATTACATTTACAGTTCGATCAAACTTTCTTCCTTGACCTGCGGTACATGCTGTGGCGCAGAGGGAAAGGCTTCTTGCCCATAGCCACCGTGAGCTGCCGGTGCTTGTGGCCATTGCTGCTGGGGCGCTTGTTGTCTCGGCATTTGCTGGTGATAGTATTGTTGAGAAGGTTGCCTCTGCAAGGGAGGTTGTTGCGGTGGTTGCGAAGGAGGATATGCTTGTGGCGGGAGTGATTGTTGCCCAGGAGGAGGCTGCTGATATTGCTGTGGAGGTGGTTGGTGGTACACCTCAGGGCTTGGCGGCTGTTGCTGAGGTTGAGACGGAGGCGCTTGCTGTGGTACAGATGTCGGGGCTTGCTCGCCATAGTAAAAGCCAGCATTGGGATCCGCGGGAGGAGAAGAAACAGCTGGGTTCGAGGTTTGCGAGCTATGACTGGGTGCGTACTGCGAGTTGTTCTGCGAATGATATTGCGTTGATCGTCTTCGTTGCAGAGAGGCGTGTTGTTCAGGTGGCGGTTGTTGTTGCGTCTGATACGGCGTATGGGGTGGTTGTTGTGGTTGCGGTTGTGCTTGAGGAGGGTAGCCTTGTTGTGGCTGTTGATAGTAGGATGCTTCTGGTGGAGGAGGACCATACGATGAGACTCGCTGCTTGTCGAAAGACGGATACGGTGCAGACTGCTGCGGATACCCAGCATATCCAGCTTGCGACTGCTGCGGAGCATAGGCCTCCATCTGCGGCGCATTACCAGTGTAGTAGCTCTCAACCCCGCCTGGACCTTCTGGTGCGGCAGAAGGTATGCTTGGATACATGCTCGTCCGCTGTGGTCCGCCATATCGACTCGAAGTATAGGCATTCGCCATGCGTTCTTCCAGCATCCGGTCATAGTAGCGTACCACTGTTGCCAGCTTCGAGTGCAAATCTAGAAGGGTGTCGTGCTTGCTCATGGTCTCGCCGTAAGTTCTGGCGAGCTTTGGCCGTAATGTGCCTATGCTTTCATACAGTTCCTGAATCTGAGGTTCACGCAGAATAGTCCCAGGTGGCTGATGTTGCAGCCGGTCAACCAGTGTTGAGAAAAGATTGATATTTTCTGCTTCCACGGGTGTCAGCTCGAACTGGTTATTCGGCCTGTACTGTGACGGAGCCGGGGTCGCAGAAGATGTCTGCTCCTTCAGCTCTTTCGCATGTCGTGTCTTCTGCTCTTCCATATCCTGCAAGCTCGCTGCGATGGCCGCCTTGAGGTCTGCATCTTCTTCTTCTGCGTCCTGCTTTGGCGCACTCTTGCTAGTGCCGTTGGTTTGTGGTTTGGGCGTCGGTAGCTGCGACTGGGGTACATATCCTGCTCCGGCATGGCCCTTGCTCTCCTCCAAGCTCATTTCCAGCGCACGCTTCAGATCAGCATCGAAGCTGTCCTCGGTGACTCTGGCACCTCGCGGCTGCATGCGCTCTGAAGTGCTGCCCATACCGGATCCTTGCCAGAGCGTTCTCTTGCTGCCTGCTGGACTCTGTGGTCCTGGTGTGCCTCGACTCTTCTCCGTCAGCTTCACGTAGCAGCCATCGTCCACGCGCACCGGCTGCATGATTCCCAGATGCGGCAGCGGTAGACTCTTGCTGGAGCATGTACCGCAGAAGACACCACCACAATTTCGGCAATGATGCTTGCGGTTGGTGAAAGTGAACTTCTCACGGCAGCGCAGACAGACCTCGCTGTCGGTCCACTCGGGCGGGGCAGAGGAGTCGAACATGCTGCTGGCGACGTCCTGCTTGGGCGGGAAGCGGAAGCCTTCGTGCTGCAGCGAGCGGTAGGTTTCGGAGATGTAGGTGAGGCTCTCACGGCCTTGGGCAGCGGCGGTCCAGTTCTGGATGAGCTCGAGGATCTTGTCTTTGACTTGGGCGTTGGTCTCTGCGTAACCGGCGGCCTTGAGGATGCTGGTCAGGTTGTCGACGAACTCGCGGCTGGCAATCTCGGCCATGAAGTGTGAACCGCCATTCTTGACGCAGGTGTCGGTCAGATTCAGGGCGGCGAGCTGGATGTTGGGGTTCTTGTTGCCTATGCGGCGTTTCAGGCTCCGCATGGCCTCTTTGGGCTGCACCGTCTTGCTGCGGATGACATCGCTGATCTCGAGGTTGAGCGCAATATCTTCGAGCGAGCTGGACGTGGCACGCTCGATCTGGGCGTCCAGCTCGCTGTTGGCTGCGTTGCCGAACCACGACGCCATGGAGGGTGGTGGTGTATTGTGCAGTGGTGGGAGGCGGCAACGTGAACGGCGTCGATGTGTGTGGTTGGTAGCAGACTGGTTTGCTCGCCGACACTAGAATCAGTCCGGGCCCATCAGTACCTCAGGCAGATGGTGGCGACTAGACGCATCAAATTGTCTTGAAGTGTTTACAAATTACAGCTTATTAGGTAGAGTACTGAACTGAGTAGCCCACGAAGGACGTGCAGCTTCAGAAGCCGTTGGCGCTGAATGATGACCCTGGCTCATGACGTGACCCAGGGCAGAACTGTCGGCCTTCTCCCATACCGAGTACATAGCGCTGTACTTTATTGTCCCGACCAGCATACCGTCACACTGCCTGCAACCACCCTCTCACCCATACTCCTCCCCTGGACTCTCGTGTACACCCAATCTACGCATCGTCTCGACGCCTCCCTCTCACTCACCCGCCACACCCAGATCAGCCACCCGATCCGACGTTCAACAGCGAATACTTTCTGCCTGCTGCGCTGCACATCGCCAACCCAATCCGCCACGACTCGACACGCGTACAGACCGACACCAGACTCGATCCATCACACGAGCACAGCGTGACCGACGGCGAGTGAGCAGGAGCATTCGTCTCTCCCTCGTCGTCTAGGCCCCGCGCCGTCTCGATATGCGTCTACGTCCTCCACCATGAGTACAGCCGTGGACCAGCTGCCGAGCGTGCTCCTGCCGGCGACCAATGGTGGTATGGCCAACGGCGGTGGCGAGCGCGTCTTTGCGCATATCGATGATCTCAAAGCCGATGCCACCACGGGCTACAGCCATTCACAGTCCGTGAGCCAACTGTTCAGCATTGCCGAGAGATCGCTGCAACAAGCACAGTCGAACATCGAATTCCGCAGGCCAGACCTCGCCTTTGTCGAGTATTTACGAGCCTACGAGATTGCAGTCCAGGCCATTCCTAAACACAAGGACTATGTCCACTTTATGCACGACCAGCATGGCGACCAAAAGCTGAACATTCTACGGCGGAGGATCACCGCCATGGACGATCGCTTCGACAAGATCAAGGAAATCATTGTCAATAACAATAAGCGATCGGGTGCCTTGCCTAGGAGTCAGCGGCAACAAGGAGAGACCTCGAACCATGCACCACGCACCATTTCCGAAAGTGCCATGGCAGCATCTGGCGCTCACAAAGTGAAGCCTTCTGTCTCTCCAAAGCCCGAGAAGCTCCATGGGCGGCCCATCTCGTCTCTCAATGGCTCAATTACTTCACCCGGAGCCGAGTCGATCACAGACAGGTTCAACAAGTTACGATTCGGCGGTCAGGTTGACACAGCCAGACCAGGTTCGCGAGGCTCCACCTCCTCCGTGCATAGCCTCGTGATGCCTTCTGCGACTGACTTCGGTGGAAATGCCAATGCACAGCAGAGTTTGACCAATGGAGTCAGACCATCTGGACCTCGAGATATGCCCGAAAACGGCGCGGCATCTGGACGCCCTTCCGCGCTCCCTTTGGACACCCTTCTGGCAGCAGCGATGCCGACGCCACCGAGCCCGACGTACAGTCCAGCGCGTAATATGCAAACAACCGGCAACATCGCGCCGCCTCGACACAGTGCCAGAAGTCTAGCAGGACCAAGTCGCAAATCCTCGTTGATTCCCGCTTCGTCAGCCTCATACGTCGCCCCTAATGGAACGGGTGATTATTTTCCAAGTACTGAGAGCACCGAACCTGCACCTGTGCCTGGTCAGCTTCCCAGGAGAAAATCAGTTCACATGCCGAAAGAAACTCGCATCACCGCAGAACGATTGTACGACTACAGGGAACGATTCAACATTATGCTAATTGATTTTCGGGCTCGAGATGACTTTGACCAAGGCCACATATACACCAGAAACATCATGTGCATAGAACCGGCGCTCTTGAGCCAGGGCATGAGCGCGGAGCAACTGGCTGATAGACTCGTCATATCTCCAGAAGATGAGCAAGTCCTATTTAACACCAGAGACCAATTCGATCTGGTTGTGTACTATGATAACGACACGCAGTCAGAGAGCTACCTCTCGCAGCCGCGAGGAGAAGCACAAACCCAGCTCAAGTACTTGCACGAAGCCCTATATGATTTCAATCAAGACAAGCCGCTCCTACGCCCTCCTATTCTACTTGTTGGCGGTATCGAGGCTTGGATAAGTCTTCTGGGTAGACAGGCTCTTCAGTCCACCAGCACACAATCCCGGATCAAGACAGGCCGACCGCTACAAAGGCGGGTCATGGCCAGAGATGGCCAGATAAAGCTTCCAAAGCGTCGACTACGCGACTACAATCCTCTAGATGCGGACGAAGAAAAGAAGTGGCGCGATCGAGCACAGAGCGAGAGCATGCCAGAGGCTCCTGTTCCTCATGAAAGTGACGAAGAAGAAGAGTCTGATGCGCTGGAGAAATTTCCGAACATTGACGAATTCAACGCGAGATTCCCAGAAGCTGGCGCTCTTGGACAGCAGATTGGCATTCAGATGCCAACTCGCGATACACCGCCTCCACGGCCAGTCTCAATACCCCAGTATCCAGCTACGCCTGCGCATTCAGTGTATCCTCCACCACCAGCCCGGCCAGCTCCAGCTGCACCGCGAATGAGCTACACTGGCGTGAGCGACCGTGCTGTGTCTCATACGACACCCACAACCAGATCATCCAGTCAATTACTGCCTTATATACCCCAGAGATTTCTGTCGAAGAACATGCGTATTCCAAAGACAGGCATTCAAAATTTCGGCAATACCTGTTATATGAATGCAACACTTCAGGCTCTATCTGCCACTACACCCCTCACAATTCTTGTTCTGGATGATGGATACAAAAAACTTGTACAAAAGGAAAATTGGAAAGGCAGCCGAGGTCTTCTTCCCGAGATTTATGCCAACACTGTACGCTCGCTCTGGGAAGGCAAATACGACTACATCAAACCCACAACACTGCTGGGCTTCTGCGCGAGGTTGAACAGTACCTTCAAAGACCCGAACCAGCAGCAGGATGCCCAGGAATTTTTCAGCTTTATAGTGGATTGCCTACACGAAGACTTCAATGGCCAATGGGCGAAGCAGCCTTTGCGCATGCTGACTGAGGATGAAGAAGCCAAACGCGAACGCATGCCGAAGTTGGTTGTGGCGAAGAAGGAATGGGGTCGGTATATTCACCGAGAGAATTCGTTCTTAACATCTCTATTCTATGGACAACACTCGTCGAGGTTGAAATGCTCCAAATGCAGTTTCACGAGCACTACCCATGAGGCATGGGCGCTTTTACAAGTAGAGATACCCGAGTGCCGGGAGGTCAAGCTGCAGGATTGTTTACGGCAGCATTTCAAGGACGAGCTGCTGGACGATGAGAACCAATGGACCTGCCCGAGCTGCAAAGTACCACGACGAGCAACGAAAAAGCTTACGATGACTCGAGCGCCACCTTTTCTAGTGGTCGCGCTGAAGCGCTTCAAGCAGAATGCGAGGGGTGATCAGAGGAAGATTCATACGGCAGTGCGCTTCCCTCTTCAAGGATTAGACATGGAAGAGTTTGTGCTTCCACCTCCATCTCCTGAGGAGGCAGTCCAAATTGCTACAAATTACGGGGCTCATGAACTGAAGACAGACGTGACTCTGACACCTCCCTACATTTACGACGCTTACGCTGTCGTGAGACACTTGGGCGATACGACAAGGAGTGGACACTACACTTGTGCTGTCAAGGATAAAGCCCGAGACTGCTGGAGGTACTTCAATGACACCAGGCATAGCGATTTTCATCCAGAAAGTGTTGGCGCTGGACAGGCTCTTGACAACGACCAGGCGTACTTGGTCTTCTACCAAAGGCGGAACACGAACGACCCCAATGGAGCGGCGAAGTAGCAGCAATACTTGAAGATTACGATGTTTAGTGAGCGTTCAAGCGATGCATTACAAATTTACGTTTAGCGTTCGAGATCACGACCTGAATCGGGAAGTGTCAAGATAAATATACCTTGATGAGTTCGCGACAAAGCTGTGCAAAGTCTCAGCACCGAGATATTCTCAATCTGACATCAAAGGCCTTGTACCATGTACTAGGCACTATTACTGATTTCTTCTTGATCTCCCCGCAAGCTCCACGAAAGCCCTAGGGCTTGTGGTGTGATTGAAGTGACCACTCTACATGAATGAAAACCCTACCTCACAGTCGCCGAACAGGATTGTCTTCGAATTGCTACTAGGCAGTTGAGGTTGAGTGTGATCTAAGTGCCGTGGCTAAAGCCGCTGATTGCTTTTCCTCACGTCGGGAGCAGCTTCACTTAGTATCGGTGCTTCGTGGAGTGCAGCGCTGCTCATACAAAGCAAATAAAGTAACACATCTAATCCACCGAAAACAACCTACTTCTCATTTCTCATTCTCATTCTCATATCCTCATAACCATCATCATACAAAATTCCAATCAATTCTCACTCACTGCTTATAAGTCCCCCCAGCCAACCTCTCCGCCTGCTTAAAAATCCAATCCTTAGCATTAATCCCCTCCCCCTCCTCCTCCTCACTTGGCGGCACCCCCTCCCCTTTCAACGTCTTCAACCTACATTCATCAATCGGCCTAACAAAATACACAATACTATACCTCGGCCATTTCCCCTGCTCTCCTGGCGCAGGTATAACCCTATGTCGCCCAGAACAAAGTACCCCATTCGTAAACTTTACAGCCGCATCTCCTAAATTCACAATCGCGCATCCGGGCTTGGGTTTCACCCATAACCATTCTCCAGCGCCGGATTTCTCGTCGTCGAAGGTTAAGTTGCCGAGGACACGGTTAGGGGAGCCGTAGACTTGTAGACCTCCGAGCCAGTTCATGAGGATTGTGATTGTGCCGAAGTCTGTGTGTGAGGGAGTTTGGATTTCTGGCATTTCTGCTATTTTTCTTGGAGGACCTCGCGTGATTCTCACATGGTCTCCAGCTGGTTTCTCAATCGTATGGCGAGAAGAAATTTCTTGGGGATCGATACCTAATTTGGTCGCGAGGATCCCTAGGATTTGTAACCCAATACTATGCGCAGTCTTAGAATATCTAGCGAAGAGTTCCTTGTTAGACATGACAGGTTCCGGCCATTTCCGTCTCATTTGCTCATCTGGAACGATCATGTCGTTTTTAGGCACGTTGAAGAATTCGGCCGTGTCGGGAGTCTTATCTTTGTCCACGAGTGTTTGCCCGACTTTTTTGTACCCGATGATTTCGCCAGGTCCTGGAATGTATTTCATTTTCTCGGAGACGGGTAGGGCCATGATGGTTTCGCCGATACGAGCGATTTCGTCAGCGCCTTTGTGGATGATTTGGCCTTGGTCGCAATTGCTTAGGTCGAGGTAGAAGAAGCCCCAGCCTTTGCATGCTTCGAACATGCGGGTTTGTTCGTTTTGGTCGCCATTTTGGATCTTGTTGAGGGAGATGGTTTGGAGATCGATGGTTTTGAGGCCATCTGGGAATGGTGGATACTGATCGGGTGTGAATTCGGTATAGTCTTCTGCGTGAGGCATTTTGTGATGAAGATGACGATGGAATTGAATTGGTCTTGATGAAGAAGGAATGAGATGGGTGAGGTCTTATAAAGGAAACTATATGCCCTCGGCCAAGTTGAGGAAGGATCGATTCAGATCGCAAAGAGCTCGGGATCAGCTCATAAGTAAGCGTGAGATCTCAAGCATCAGCACCTGGCTACTGTTATATGGGTATCTTGCGATGGAAAGCTCGTGTGAGCACTGCCGGGCAACTGGTCGTTATGATAGTCGAACGGGAGTAAGTTCCGCGAGGTACCGCGCAGCCATTTCCGCGACTGGACCTCCCTCTATCACGAGATGATGTCAAAACCCCTCCACTCCACCTCTCCATACAGGGCCTGGCAGATCACCATGGGACAAAGCTGTTGTTACTGGCTCTCTTTACGCTCGCGGCCGTAAATCTTACAAGTGAGAGAGTGTATCAATCAATTGACCATTATGAATCCTCTTCACTGGTAGGATAAGTCGGAGCCCGACATTCGGTCTTTTGTGGAGTTGTACGAACCTGGAAAATGTGGGGTTCGTTTAACGAGGCTTCGAAGGTGAATACCATCAAAAAAAAATAAACCTGCAAGAGATTGTTTATAGAGCATGAATCGATCAGACCTGTACGGTGCATATCGCGGTTCCTCGTTTGAGCGCGCGTGCGGTAAGAATCATTCTCTCACGGAGCAGTGTCAGCAGACTTGATGATTCTCGAGGCTCATGATGCTAGAACCCCTCCAAGTACACGCAGTACAGCACTTTCGTCTTGAAGTATGTAGAGTCCAGGTACCGAAGCAAGACCAGTTGTGGTTATGATTCCCATAGTATAGTGAGCAATAATGGTAAAGGACAGGTGTCTGCGCACTGTAAACCGACAGTCGAAATGATGTTGTGAAGATGAGGAAGAAAGAAGGGCTTTGTGTTGGTGGCTGGCGAATCACGAAAGGACCCACCCTTGAGCTCGTGGCGGCAGGGATTGGCTCGCATTGATGATGTGCCCGGCCCTCCATCTCAGACCACACCTCCGCCTTTCCAAGTATCTCTGCAGTCTGGCACATGTCCGTTACTGCTGAGAAGCTATACAGCTGCCACTGTCAGGAGACCTGGTTCAGGTGTATGAGTGTGCCAGCGCTAAGTGCTCAGCCGGAACTGTATGGATCGCCAACGTCGGTACCGGAATCTCTGTATGGCTGATTGATCGGGAAAGAGCATGGAAGACGATTTCGAGATCGATGCCACGCGCCTGGGCGATGAAAGGTCGATTGCACGCCCGGTTGTGACAACTCCAGGCAGGCCTCTGCCTTCCAAGTCGCGGTCCTTCTCCGACCCGCCCTTGAACAACGGCAGTAGCAATAGCAACGGCGTCAGCAGCAACAGCGTGATCGGGCACGCTCTGGCACCGTCTCCCGAGTTCAAAGAACGCCAACGCAGTAGAGACGACCATGCTCTACCGCCCACCACGCCTCGTCGTCCAGATTTCCTATCGCGAGGTCTGACGCTGACGCTACCACCACCGCGAGTCCACGATACGACACCTGTTCCTCCTGTCTCCCCATTCGCCCTTCCACTGTCGCCAAAACTTGATGCCCATAACATCTACATGCAACCGTCTGGTCCCAACCATTCACCTGCGACCAGTTTGCCGCGCCATTCACGAGGCCTCGATTTTTCACGTGCGTGCACGACTCTGCACCATTCCACTCTAGCCGACCAGAGCAGTCCAGACTCTTCGCCGGTCATCACACAAAAGCCGATGGCGATCCCAGGTCGGAGGCTATCCATGAGCAGTATGATCCTTGACTCACCGAATATTAATGGACCGAGCAGTATGCCGTGGAGCATGGCGGGGCATGAGAAGAGCACAGTGAGCAGCTCGGTGGGCAGCGCCAACATGATGATGTCGGAAAGTGAGAGCACGGACAGCGACGATGATGTGAGTATGGGAGGAGAGGAAGACGCCATGTTTACAACACCGCAAGTTAGGAAGTTGCACAATCCAGCTGCACCGACACCATTCACTGGTCCTTCCACACCTGGCGGACAGACCTGGGGCAACGGCGCTCACTTTTCACCAGCACAAGCATCTCTAATGAAAACGATCAGACGGACTCGATTACACAAAAACGGCAAAAGAAGTCGCAAGAGCTCGAGCAGCGCCAGTGGCAGCGGGTACAGCTCCATGGCATCACCGCGCGCAACCTCGCCGCCACCGCTACGAAGCATCGAAACTGCTACTGGAAACGGCGGCTACTTTGGTTATGCCAATGCCGCGCGTAGCAGGCGCGAAAGCTTGGCCATGGGTACGGATGGATTGCATCTCTCGAGTGGGAATGATAGTGGAGACGAGGCCTCACTGACAGCACCATCAACGCCTGGAGTGGTGCGACGGCCTGTCGTACGTCGCGGCAACCTCTTACCCAAGACGAAAGGCTTTGCGCGAATCCGGGCTGCACTCGCAGAGGAAGGAGCACCCGTGGATAGTGAGACACGGAGAGAGGCCGAAACGATGCGTCAGGTCCGGGAACGAGATGGCAGCGTCGGAGATTTGGATTTGTCTAACGACCGACCTCCAACTTCTACCGCAGCATCTTCACCGAACCTCTTGCCAGCGGTCCCAGAATCGGCACAAGAAGACTTTGGCCGAGACCTCGATGGTGATCTACCTAACAGCCGAGGCCTAGGACTGGGCGCCAACTTCGCACAGCACGCGAGTCGCAATAGCGGCGGTCTTGAATACTGGAACAGATTCGACCCTACCATGCGCACACCGCCTCCACCTTCGTTTGGCCGAAATAGCAGCAGCGTCATGTCTGATGTCAACATGGACTCGCCAATGGGTGACTTTAGCAATTGGCGACGACCCAGAGCACGATCATCTGCTTCAGACGCATCAGAAGCCTTCTTACCAAACAGCAGCAGCAGCGCGATGCCAGCTGGGGTCAGTGATGACATGCACCTCAAGAAGTTCAAACGGAGACGAGAGGACGACTTCGACATTGCCACAATCAAACGGAGGGCAGTGTCTCCTGGTATGAGTGCGCAGAATAGTCCTGTACTAACGCAGTCGCCATCGGCACGGGACAGCAATGGCGGGTGGGGACAGCCTCCGGAGCGCAAGGATGGTAAGGACACACCGTTCGCGGGTAGTGAGTCAAATCCCCGCTCTGGCAGTGTGAGTGGTTCGGGAGGAGGAAACTTGGTGAATCAGGGCAAGAAGCTGGGATTGCAACCCATGGCTGATACCAATGACGGCTTGATGAAAATGCATCTTTGATATGAATATGGATTTAGCGATGGCGCTTGGAGTCGGCACGATGAGGCCTTTGGGATTGATCAGAAGTCATTGAACCAGCTTGTATCATTAAAGCATATGACAAAGTTGAAATGCTCTGTCGAAACTCGTCTTCTTTTCTGTTGGTCCTCTCTTTCCTCGATGTCGATATCCATGATATCCAGCCTGAAACACGTCGGTTCGGCCCACTTGCCCCGCTTGCCTTCCTCCTCCACTCGTGGGACCTGAGCTTCGCGGTACACAACGAACATACACAGCAGTGCAGAACACACAGCTACGACGATGGGATCCAAGGAGGCGACAGTAGCCTCGTTCATCGAGTCGGCACCACCAGGAGAGGTTGGTAGGAAGCAGCCTGCTGCCAAGACGACTGCTGAAGCTGACAGTGCATCTTGATCTAGCTCGCCAACGTCGTCAATGGTACGCCTGCCTGCCTCCACCCATAAATCCACACCGATCACTACACTGCAACCTTGGACCTAATCGCCCTCCCATGAATTCCTGCCGCTCGAGGCTGACCCAACAATCATGCAGATATCAAGGCACTTGCCAGCGGCCAACCCACCCTCCTCAACTCCCTCGACTCAGCGTTCAAGAAATATAATGAAGAGCAGTACACAACAGTGAAGCTCCCTGGCGGCAGCGACGCGGTCATCATAAGCGAACACAATGCGACAGGCGACGGCAGGTACTTTGACTCCGCCAGTCAAACCTCCTTCGAAGTCGACCATGCTACACAAAAGGCCTCTGCCGCTCAGCAATACCCAATCGAGTCCACACACGCCGATCTAGTTCGCTCACTCCTGAAGGCATTCCAGGCCGCCGCCGCCGAGCATTTCCCTTCATACTCGATTGGCGTCTACCCTGTCGAGAACGATGCAGCCATCGCTCTCGTCCTCGTCGCCAACAAATACAGCCCTCAGAACTTCTGGAACGGGCGTTGGCGAAGCACATATCTCCTCGATCCTTCTTCGAAATCTTTGTCTGGTAGTGTTAAGGCTGATGTGCATTACTATGAGGACGGGAATGTGAGAATGTCTACTTCGAAGAAATTGGAATTGGGCAGCGGCAATGGCAATGCTGAGAGTGTTGTGAGAGAAATTGCTAAGGCTGAGAATAAGTTTCAAGAAGAGTTGAATCGTGCTTTTGCGACTTTGGCAGAGGGCAGTTTCAAGGCTTTGAGACGGCAGTTGCCGGTTACGAGGCAGAGAGTGGAGTGGGAAAAGATTGGAGGATATCGCGTAAGTCTTGATCCAGGTTGAGATGATTCGAATGATGTGCTGATGATTACTTTTCTAGCTTGGCCAAGATATTGGTGGAGGACGCTCGAGGTAGTCTTGCTCCTGCTTTGGGTTGAGACGAAGGGCAACGAAGTTCCGACGACAGCTGATTGCTTAAAAACTTGCTCACTTGTGCTGCACTGGACGTCCAGCGCAGAAGGAGAATTCGAGCCTCCCAGGATTACGACGGAAATTCGTAGTCAGGAGCCTGGCAGACCCGCACGAAACATCTTAGAAGAATCGCAATCGAATTTCGAGCTTACTGTCGAGATGAGAACAATTACCGCCTTTTCCTGATCCTGAGCTACACTTCATCGAGGCTGTAATGCTTCTATCTCTTCAACACTACTTTTCCTCGGAAGGAAGACGTAACACGTTGCATCAAGCTGAACAATGTCCCAGACTCAGAAGCTGGGTCAGCGATGAGCTATATGTCTACTAACACCCATAAATAGTCCAACTGCGATCGAACGATCTCTCCAACCACCCAGCCACGATAATTTACATAACTTATAGCGTCATGACAGGTTGTGGTGTTTGGTGGTGCATACGCACGATTCATGCTCACTGACTCGTACCCAGAAAGCAACCACTCCGCGCGTCAGTTCGCGATATTGGGCCGTGAATCCTGCGACATTTCGACCGTTTGTTTCAGGATGAGAATTCGAACTTTGCAGAATCATCGGCTCCCGGCGGCAGAAAAGTATCGCGCTGTCGCGGCTAGTCCATTCCTCATCGTTCTCGGATCGATCCTCGCGGACGAATGCCGAAGGAGTCGATGTTGCCGAGCCGTGTTTTGCAGCCACTACCGGAAAGGCTGATGATCAGGAATTGGTCAGAGGTTCTGCTTCCGCCTTGGATTCGTGTGATCGTCCTAGCCAGGTCATGGCTGCACGTTATTATTATCATTACAGCTTCCCAGATTCCTGCACATCCGCAACTCTCACCACAATTTTCCCATACACCTTCCTCTCCTCCAAATCCTTCAATGCCCTCCCAATATCCTCAAGCCCCTCATATTTCCCATAAATCATAGCTTTCAATCTCCCCGTCTCCAACATATTCAAATACCCTTCCCAAATTTTTTCCAAAGTCTTGGGATATCTTCTTCCGCTTTCGCCAAATCTATATCCGGTTACAGTGACGGATTTTAGGAGGAGTTTGTTCATCTTGACTTGTTCCATGATACCTTTCCTTGCTGCGAAGCCGAGGATTACGATCCGGCCGAAATATGAGAGGCAGGTGATGGCGGAGTTTACCATTCCGGTGTTGTCGAGACAGATTTCTACGCCGTTGTCGTCTGTGAATTCCATCACCTCCTCAACCCAATTATTCTTTTCATCCATAACAACGACTAAATCAACATACTCCCTCATATCTCTCCTCATACTCCTCGCTTTATTTTCATCCCCGGCCAACGCTATTACTTTGCCACCTACGGCTTTTGCTACCATACAACAAACACTTCCTAAACCACCACTTGCTCCAGAAACAAGCACAGTTTCGCCCGGTTGGACTTTTGCTATGTGGACTACGGAGGCGTAACTTACTGCTTGGCCTGACATTGCGACCGCGGTTTCATTTGATAGGTTTGGGGGGATTGGGCGAACGTGGGATTCTTTGACGCAGATGAATTCTGCGAAGGCTCCTATGGAGGCTCCGAAGACTCGGGTGCCTTTTTTGAGGGACTTGTTGTTGGGGGGTGTGGATGATGGGACACATTGGACTATTCCGGAGAAGTCGTAGCCGAGGATCTGGGAGGGTGGTTAGTTAGGAATTGAAGGAGGAAAGGTTGGGAGGTAGGTACAAATGGTGGGTGACACCAGCCTCTTTTGGTGTTGTTTTGATGTTTGCCTTGAGCGTGGAGTATGTCGGCGTGCTGTGGCGAGCAATGTGTGATGCGAATGAGGAATTCATCGTTTTTGGGTTTGGGTGTTGGAACTTCGGACGGTGTGAGAGTGCGTACGTCTTCTACGAACTGTGGAATATTGATGGCCTTCATGTCGATCGTCTTATCGTCGTACGAATTGTGTACCTACGATTTGTGTTGTTACATTACTATTTCGAAGCATTGATGTTGATACGCTACCAAGCGACTCTGGTGAGCCGAGTCGGAACGCACGATGTGAGAGCCGAGGTTGAGGTTGGGCTGCACTCAAAACCGTCAGGCCGGCAGCACACTCTTCAATCCGGGGAGCTTGCCGACATCACATTTGAATGCGCAACACGTATCGAAAACTCGGTCTCCTTCAAAACCTAGCGTTCGGCCCGCCTTGGTCTTGATGAAACAATCAGATACATCGGCTTGACGGCTGTCACAAATTTCGAAAAAAAAGTATGCTTCTTCGGCAGACGAAGCCGGTTATAAAGTCAATCCAACAACGGATCTGCTCGGCCTTGCTGGGATCACGATCCAACGACGAGGAAATGGTATCCGCATCATCAAACTTTCCCTTTCCTCGCTTGCAAGTGAACAGGCAAGCAAGCATGGATCTCTACACGCGTGGCATACACGTATGCCAAAATCTTGGGAAGGCGTTCAACTTTCCACGACACCAGTCCCAAGATCTTCAAGAAGGGGGAAGATTTGGTGATCCGTACAATTGCGACAAAATATGAGCCATGGTGACGGCACAAGCCACACCAATCCTGCGCCAGAGTCGCGGTATCGCGCGCTTGGTTATCTCTGGCGATAGGCTTGAAATGTTCTGGCCTCTTCCAACCTCCAACCAGGGCCGGACTGCAGTCCGATTGTTGAGGCCTCAAGGATGATTGACTCCGAGGCACTCCTGCATATGTAAGTCAACAGGTAGGTTTTGCAAGCAAGCAGTACGAGGTGGCGAACTAGCGACCATCTCTTCGTCCCAGGCAAGATAACCTAGTCTGCACAGCCTTACGAACACGAGGCAATATTGGCCCGATGGCTTCCGCTGGAGGCCTGCGATGCTAATACTGGGAGAAAGACTTCTAAGCATCCTCGATTGCCGAATACAGGCATGTCAGAGCCTCAAATGCTGCCATGAACTTTGTCTTCGGGACTCACTGCCAGATGCCGAAGACGAAACTTTAGGACCGGCCATGTCAGCCCTGCCGTGCTGGGAGAAGCAGGCTTCTTGACACCGGTAAGATGGGATTACCGATTTTTTGCTCGTGGCTGGGTCGGAAATTACTGCCAAATTGTTGGGAGGACCTTGTTGGACTTACTTGAAGGCGCTCTGCTCGATAAGATGCTCGCGAAGATCTCTTGGATGGGGATGCCTCCTTCGGGACAACTCTCCGAGTCGGGTGGCTGAATCTTCTGGGATGATCGAAGTACTATGAAGCGCAATGGCCATTGACAAGTATGGCGCATTGAGATTCGGCGCCTGACTGCCGATGAGTGAGAATTGGAACGACGTCGACAGTCTTGCTTGTTTCTCGAACGTTGAAATGATCAAATTTCTTAAGAAGTGCAGCCTGCGATATTCATGCAATATCAAATGCACAATCGCAGGTCGAGGGAAGTCTTGAGCACTCTTGAAGACTGTGCAGTCAGTTCATCATGCCATCACTGTGTGACTGAATGTGAATTTCTCCTTTTCAATGCGCTCGATGAAGCTCGTGCATCTGCCGTGCGGCCTCATATGCGAAGCTCACTCGGTCGGAGTCGGTATATCATCGCTTGCTGTTTCAAATCCATATCGCGAGATCCTGCGAAAAGTCACGAATTTGTACCGTATGGAAAGGTGCCTCGGAGTTCATTCTTGACTCTTCTGGCCAGCTCCATAACATCATGCCGTAGAGTTCCCATACAATGGTTCCCAGAAGTCGAATCTCCGGTTGCATGGAGCTCCTGAAATGCCGTTCTGCATGTAAGGCCAGCACATCAATTCATACCAAGTGGTGGTGTGACTTGGCGACACCTTGCAAAGCTACGACACTTTGCCGACGCTATCACCAGGTGTATTTCTTCAGACCTTCCCGGAAACAGCTATGCAGTGCGAAATGCGCTCTATAGAGCTTCTAGAAGCTGCAGCGATATAGCTCTGCAGATCCAAATTCCTCTCTCGGTAGAGCATACAGCGTTAGTCGATGCTGAATACTGCTCCGATGACCGATGGGCTGATACATTCGGTCCTGACATTGACCATCTCGACTCTGCTTGCGTGGTTTTGCGTTGGACACTGGCTCCAGATCTGAAAGACATGGCTGTCAAGTATCGTGGGGCACGTAATCCAGAATGTAACATCAAGTGCAATGTTGCACCGAAAGTAGCAATCTCACCTCAAGCCTTGGCCGTCCTCTACGTGCTGCTTCTATGACCCGAAGACAACACCATGATGGATGATGTTGGCATACAGGAAACATTGATGCAAGTCTCGACCCACTTCCAGATTCCCCATAGTGGATACCTGACACCTGCCAGGTACGGATCTCGTTGTCCTTACACCCTTGGCCCACTGACCTCATCAGCGGGCTGCATTCCAGCATTGCTTCGCTGGGTGATTTGCGGACCGCAGATGATGATCCGGAACAAATTGGTGTATCTCAGAATAATGGCAGACACCTTGCTTCAGTATCCTCAACCATGATCTGCGAAGACGGAAAGAGTAAGACCACGTGTACTGCTGGAGGCGCATGTCGATGCTGGTCAACGTTACCCATCGAAGATCCGAAAAAAGTTTGCTTCTGGAAAGACACCGGGATGCCGTAAAGCTTGCCGCCCTTGAATGACAGACGCCAGGATATCGTGACTGCACTCGACCGGGATTGACGCTCACCGGAGCGCTTCCGGATAGTGATTGTTGCAGGGCGCTGTCGCGTTGCTCTATAAGCGCTGGACGTTGAAACACAGATCTGTCAAAAACAAGTGAGAGTGCGTTTCTGTAAGACGTTTGCCTTATCCTGTTGGCCGGGCGTTTCACAACCGCGATCAAATCGGACGTGTTTTACAGCGGAAAGACAATCGCTGCAAGAGGCTGCAGGCGTTCGCATAAGCGATGCGATATGGTGGTTCGGATTCGTCCCGCCGCCCCAGTAGTGTGTTCTGGGCAAACTGCGCGGTGACACCATGAACGAGCTAGGATGTCGGAAGCAAACAGGCAAACCATGTTGAATCAGTCGAGTTTTGGCGCTGCAGACTCACAGGGCGACGATACGCTTTTCATGTTTGCGACATATAGCAGTAGTCAGCCCTGGGTCGCGCTGTGTAAGAGAGTGGTTTCCGGGCCACGTCGCGTGTGGAAGGAAGCGGTGCTTGTCAGTGAAAGTGGCATAGCGCGAATGAGTACCGACATTAGTGATGGGATCAAACTCGCGGTGCCAGTATCCAGCTCCACGGGAACGACGGGCCGGTTGGGCAAGGGAGACTACAATCCGGCACTGAAGCTCCTTTCACCACCTGAGTCAAGATGGGCGGTGCGCAGCCTCGAAATGTTGAATTCATGGACCACCGTCGACGGCTTGCTAACCTAGACGTCCGCCTAAGGGTCGGCAAGCTTCACACTTGGGTGTCTCCCCGTCTGCCGGAATAGTTAGCGGTGCTCCAGGAGTATGGGACGATCGATTATACTGTGTCTGCTCCGCGACGCCGCTAGAACCTACAAGCGCGCACGCTAGAACTTCGTAAAGACATGAGCTCTGGGAGCAATGTACATCACGCAGGGATGCGGTGGTCGGTCTGCGACAGGTCGACGCGGTGCAGTGCAGTGCGATGATGGAGTGAGTATCTGCGGTGCGCGGGTAGTGTGCATCTCGCTACTCGCTGTGATGGCCCAGCGGACAGCGTGCCCAACGACAGCGCGCAAGACGGGAGTGTCGACGCACGGCGGTATCGTCAAGCCACAATCCATTCTTGTTCGCGGGCGGAAGCCGCCTGAATGCAGGTACAGCAGACTAGCGTGTCAAGCGCCTCCGTCGATCTCAGGCTACCCCTAGTCTCAAGAGCTCCTTGTCGTTGTCCGGGCTGTTTGTAACTTTACAGCGGCTGGTCTTCCGCGGCCAGTGCGTTCATGATGGTGAAGGAGATTGTCTGTCTGAGCCGATGCCCCTTGTGCGCTCACAAAAGAATTTCGTTTCCCAGTTCCTTGTCGTTTGAGCAATTGTACACATATTTCTTCTGACCGTCGTCGCTCTCTTCGAAAAGTACCAGCGTTCAAGTGTTCTTCATCACCACTACATCACTCGTCTCTCTCGCCCTCGCGATACAAGAGCTTCCTCAAGGCGCACGCTTGACTCCTTTGGCGACCGCCAGCGCACTGTATTTGCAATATCTCGACAGCATTCCAACGCTCGCCTTTGATACACCCTGCGCACACAATCGGCCTCGCGACGAATTTTGTGACCAGACGCAAGCCTCAGTTCCCATTCGTCGTTTGTGCGACGTGAGCTGCAATCCACTCTGACAGGCCCTCGCTGCCCTTGCGAGCGTAAGTCATCCCCGGTCCCTTGTACGACAACGCATTCCAGATGCCGTATAAAGTCAGCGTCGTCGACCGAACACTTGCTAACGTTTCGCTCAGACTCAGTCTCCATGATTACCAGAGAGGACTCCCAAATCTTCAACATGGGCCGCGGCGCGTATGACACCACTGGGTGAGTTGCCTCGGCAGTCTTCTCTTTGTCGCATACCATAAACTGACTCCGTCGCAGAGCACCTAAGCCAAAGCCACCACCGAAGACACGGCGATAATGGAGCTGTCTGTTTCTGACATGTTTCCTCAACCACCGTCGAGATCGAAGCTGCCAACTTTTTTTTTGTGCGCCATGCACAGCTGCAGCTGCCGAGGGCTGCCGATCTACCGCGCAGCTACCTACCTGCATGCATGAACTTGCCCTGGCATACCTTGTTTGCGCACCACATCTCGGCGGCGGCGCTTTCTCGACGACACAACAACACAACACACCACCAACCGCCACTTTTCGACTTCGAGCATAACACCCCATGAGCGTTCGCTGTATGTCTAAGCACTTTTTTCCGGTCCAATCTCCTCGCGTCTCTCACGCACACCCACAGCAACACTACGCAACAAAGCCGCGGCAACGACTCGCGCACACCTAATACCACTCACCGAACTACCGCACTCGCTTTTACGGACCTGGATCATTTTTTACACTGGCGTTGGGTAGACGGGCCGGTGGCAACACCAATGGCAATGGACATCTTGGGTTAGACCACTGGCTATTGCAGAGCAATCTGCTGTTGGGAAAAAGAATTGTACACTACTACACTGGCATCTTCTAAGGCGTTTGGGTGGCAGAGGCGTCGTTACACTGTTGGCTATATACCAGCATCGAGCATGTATGGCAGCACTACACGGGCTGGCTGTCTGAACATGCTAACTGCGTCACGCACTTTTTTGTTTGAAATGGCATCGACCACTCCCTGGTCGGATGGCAATATGGATTAATGGGCACGGCGATTTTCCTTGTAACTACAGATACCCATCATTGCATGCGAAAAAGGCTGCGTTACAATCACTTTCTGCACACAGGCTCGACGCCGCTTTCTGCCATCTCAGTACTACCATCGTGAAATATGGTCGCACACACCAACCCCGCACAGAAATTCTTCCGCATCCACTTTTTGTTCTGACAGCCTATGATGTCGACGCGCGTCTATCGTCTAACAGGCGCGGCGCACTGTCCCATGCGCTGTGCAGCCTGTGCTACCAGGCTGCCGGCAACTGGACCATGTGACTAGGTAGAGAGATGTTCGGACCTCAGAGCCGCCAACCCTGCCTGACCCGTTCTGCGACGATTCTGTATATCGGCGTCGACACCTGACAGGTGCCAAAAGTGGGACCGTCGCCAGGCGCAACGGTGTGCCCGTCACGACAGAGACTTGGGTATAGAGGTCACACACACCGCCAGATGTATGTCTCTCCAAGTTAGGATTGTGAGCCTGGTTCCCGGGAACTAGTCACAGATCTTGGGGCCTTTGTAATCTCATGTGACACTTCCACTTGTCAGGATACGGAGATGTGGACTGACACTGCGTTGCACTCTTTCAATGTAACGGAACCCATTTACCGTCTACAAGTCTTACGCTATTTTGGACAAAAGGTCTCCACTGAGCCTTGTGTCCGCTTTGATTGTCTCAGTTGGCGTTTTTCTCAAACACAACAGATATGGTTCCCTCTTCGATCGTGTGATGGATCGCTGGGACGTCTTTGGGAGTTTGTAAAACCAGCGATAAGGCAATATCTCTCTTTCGATGCGATGAGCTTGCTATTTTGATCCTGATCGATGGCTTCCGAGCATCGGCGACAGGGTGTACGACATCAAGCTCGTAAATGTTATCTTTACTCAAATCTTTGTCGACGATTGCTGCAGTGGCGTCGGAGAGTCGCGATACCAGAGACTGTTCCACGTCTAGGAGAACGCCACTCATTCCCAATGTACCAGAAGGATGGTTAGTTGCAGCTTCTGAAAGAGGGACTCTACGATTGCGTGGAGTCACATCATGACACCAGAATGGTACAGTTCCCCTGTCTGTACCTGTCGGGAACGTGACACGCCATTGGAGCTCTACTCCATCGGGACGCTTTCGGCCTCCCTCTTTAGGAGCTGTGTATGAGATCCCGGTATCAGTCTTAGATAGCCGATCCTTGATGCCGCCGAGCTCGCCGAAGTCTTCGCTTGAGGTGGTCAGGGCGAAGTCGACGACCCCAAAGTCCTTGTCCCACCAGTGGCCCTTCCTCTTCTCGGGATCGTCGTTAATGAAAGCGATCAGCTCCAGGTAACTGCCGTCCTTGAAAAGCACCAACTTGTTCTCGGTCTTGTCATCGGCATGTCGGCCTCCCGGGCTGACTGTGAAGTTGTCTGTGACCCATTTCGGGGGCTCCACGATATCCTTGTACGGTAGTAGCAGGACAACATGGTCCAACTTCACATTGATCTTCGACATCATTAGCAGTGTGGAAGTTCGAGCTGCAAACGGGGGGAAGGTTCTTTTCAACAAAGCTCCTTCTATATAAGTTTTCAATGAGTCTATGTGGATGCAGAATGGCGAAGGGCGTGAGGGGCAGGAAGTGGAGAAAGTTGTGGGTAGGCCAAATGCTCAATTGTGCCAAAATGATTTGCAACGCAGCCTGACGGTCTCTATAGTTGGGGAGTAATGTACTGTTTCCAAGGCATATCAGTAGCCACTAGGAAGAGCCAAGTTCTTGCCTCCTTTGCAGCTGCGACCTGAAGCGCATGTCGAAGAAGTGAAGTAGAAGCGCCACGACTAAAGCGCCAAAGTGAAGCCAACGGCGGAGCCAGCGCCGGGTAAAGAAGTCCAACGCCGCCCTCCTCCACCATTTCTCTTCCCTTCCTGAACATACTTTCTAGGCAGGCTCGACTTCCATCTCCATGATGCTACTGTATTTTGTGATGAGAGCTCTGCTGTATGGCAGCTGGATGTATTAAAAAGTAGGCTTCGTAAGTATGCGATCGTTTGCTGGATAGCTGCATGCGTCCCGTCCCCTATCGTTTTTTACGCTCTCGCACTCACGATTGGAAAAATCATTTGCGTGGCTCATTCAATTTCCAAAGTGAACTTCTGAAAGTGGCAGGCGCGCGTAAGGCAGAAGTTGAAGCTCAAAAGCCGCGACCTCTTCGCAACCACGACTTCGTACGCGACACCACACAATGTGAGAACCCATCTTCTCATTGTCAGCCTGCCAGCCTTCCGACATATACGACAAGCCATGGAGTCTGCGCCGCGGCCAGCGCCGCCAACGCTGGCCGCCAGGAGCGAGCCGCTATTGCCATCGTGCCTTGTGTGCGGTGAATACCACAACCTCATCAACGCCTGCCGGCAACACGAGGACGACTACTTTTGCCGCGAGTGCCTCACCGATGCATTTGAAGGCGCCCTCAAGGATCCAACGCTCTTTCCTGCCAAATGCTGCACCCTCATTCAACTACACACGATCCTTCCAGGATGGTCCACTGACAAGGCGAACCAGTACAGAGCGAAATTCGAGGAATGGCTCTCACCCAAACGAGTGTACTGTCCCGTCAACACCTGCTCGGCATTCATTTCTCAGCGCAAGATCCCTACGACTGAGCCGCCACCTGCACCGCCTTCGCTACAAGACCTGTTGCTCGAAATCGTGCAGGAAATCATGAATTGCCCGCACTCGCGCTTCTTTCATGGCAAAGGCGATATCAGCGCATCACGTTTCTACAAAGACCTTGTGCCTTTTCCAATCACTTTGGACGACATCAAGCAAAATGTGCTCGAGTCTCGCTACCATTCAGCTGCGCAATTGACATTGGACATGTCGCTTTTGAGGACCAACACCGGCCTCGCGCTACCCGGGCACGCCATCATGCATTGCGCAAATAATATTTACGCTCTCTACGTCAGGCGCATCGCAGAATTGACAGACCGCTTGATAGAGATGAGCCACAAGACAGCTGAGCCAGTGAAAGACATCTTCCCTTGCCCAAAATGTTGCGTTGCCATCTGTACCAAGGTATGAGCAGCATGTTACGTAGTCTTCGTAAGAAATCTGCTAACATCAACAGTGCAAGCAAAAGGCGCACCCTGAGAACGGCTGCGACAATACCACACACGATCATGAAATGGCGATGCTCGGACAGTTCGGTTATAAGCAGTGTCCCAGATGCGGCGAAGGAATTAAAAAGTACGAATTCTGAGCCATGATGCAGAAATTTCATGCTGACAAAGGACAGAATGTACGGCTGCTCGCACATCCAGTGTCGCTGCGGCGCTCACTTCTGCTGGTACTGCCAAAAATCTCTTGACGAGTGCGGCGGATATTGCGAAGGTGCAGAATCAGACGACGACGAGGAAGGAGAAGAGGAAGACGACGATGACGAAGAGATGAGTGGTTCCGACGACGACAGCTGGAACACCGCCCAGACCAGACCGAATTCCGCAACCCTCACAAGCCATACTGATAACCTCGCGCAAGCTCGACAGCCGACTTCGCCACCAAGCCGTCCAGATCAGCCTCTAGCAGCTCCAAGAAATCTCGATGGTGGAGGTGCCGCGCGGTAAGTGTAGTTGAGCATCGATTCACCGAAAATTCGCTAATTTGTCTCTAGCTGGGCCGGAAGCGGACTCGAGTTTGGTGAGGAGCCGGAGGAGCCGATCGTCCAGGTGTGGTCCTGCAACCACACCTGGACGATGTATGAGGTCGGAGAAGGGCGAGGTGATCAAGGAGACTTCACCTTCATGGAGTGTAATCGTTGCTTCCGTCACGTGAGCCCAGACGATGCAAGTGCGTGGGAATGTGGTAGCTGCAGACTAGTCGTCTGCAAGGAGTGCATGTAGTGAAGAGAAGAATGAAGACTTCACTCCCACCAAATTTAATCTCTGCCGCTCCTGCCTATATAGACAATCCAAGCTAACAAGATCCAGATTCGACCATTTTCACCCTGACTCGACGAGGAGTGTGAAGAGGACTACGCAGTCTAAGTGGATATGGGAGACTCACATCTTGCTTTTAGAAGGGGCTTTAAAGCCTCTACTTCTGGATTTATGGATGTTCCAAGGTGCTGAGAACCTGCTTCGACCATTATCAACCAAGACTCGACGAGGAGTGGGAGGTTAAATACACAGCCTAGTGAAGATGGACGACTCACCTTTTGCCGCTAACCAGGAACTCACAGCCGCTACTTCCACCTCCGTGGACAATCCAAGCTAACACAGTCCTGCTTCGACTATTGTTATGCAAGACTCATGAGGGAGTGTAAGTACAACTCTGGCGCCTAGTGAAAGAGTTGAGACTCACATTGTGACTTTTAGTAGGAATTTACAACCGCCGCTCCCGTATCAATAAGTGTTCCAAGGGAGCAAGAGCCTGGCTCGAATATTATTCCAAGGATCCCGACGAGAAGTGCAAGCAGCATAGTGGGCTTGGTGAAAGATTAGAGCTTCACCTTTTCCTCTCGAGTTAAAACTTTTAGCTGCCGCTTCCATGTCTACGAAAACTCTGAGCTACTCCCAGAACCACCACCACTCTCCGATCCATCACCGTCTCAATATGAGTTCTTCCATGCAGGGTACCCAGGAGGGCGCCAAGAAGCACACACGATTCTACGACCCAGAAGACAAGTACGACAACACCAAAAATGTCATCACCAAGCACGACCAGCGAAGTTGCTGTGCAGCTTTTGATCATGGCGCATCTATTGGCGCGGAAAACTCACATTGGATTACGTCTGTCTCCGCTTCCATCTAATTGAGAAGCCTATGCCTATGAATATGCAACCCTGATATCTTAGATGACTTGTGGTAGGGAAGTAAGAAGCAGCGTGAGAGCCTGGTGACCTGAAAGAAGCACTCTCCATATTTCACGAGTAGGGTGACTTGCTAACATTTCAATTAAGGTGCAGGGTCGAGGGTACTAGAGTTCCTTTCCTGAGATCTCTGTTAATTGGTAGCCAGGAGTGCGAGACGCACAGAAACACTTTAGTGAGGGACTGCTTTCCTCACACGGCTCAGTAGCTCTGTTAAGTCAAATCTCCACTACCATCACTCGAGTTCGAGAGAGGCTGGTACATCGGAGACGTCCGTTTCGACATGTACAATGTCGACATATACTCTGCAAGGTCTCTTCAAGGACCATCCAGAAAGTGCAGTATTACTCTGAGAGCTGGCTAGAGGGATATGAGCCATCGAAGTAGGGTTAGAGAGGAGAATGGCGATGATAACGGGGAGGTGAAGTGTGGCTAACAATGATGACTATTATGCAGCACCAACAGTTTAGACATGTAAAGGTCGGTATCTTGGTCAAAATACGAGCAGAAGAAAGTTGACAAGATCTATCGCGGCAACAGTGCCTTGCACATTCTTCTTCGCAATGTCATCGACACCTAATTTGGTGGCAAAGGTTGCTATTCCGTCGTCGAACGTTCAGGTGGACATATAAGAGCTCGTGTCCTTGGATGCTGGGGAGTGGCTCCAGGGAGACATACTCGACGCCGTTATTTCTACATTCTTCCCGACCAGTATCTACTTGGAGTAAGACTGAAGGGTGAGAATTGCGTCGAAAAATGACGTCCATAACCTTGTGGAGTCTAAAGGAGAACTAGACGACTACTATATCTACCTTGGGCTAGATGACGATACCGACGCGTTCTGTGGCATTATGAACGAGGCAACCCTAGACGACTGCGACGCCGGTATACATTGGTTCATGTATACACTGCAACTCGGTCAAGTCGGAACCCAGCTGCTACTACTCGTTATGGACACTGTCGAGGATAACGTTGATTTCTGGCGATAGGATATGTAGATAGTTGCGATGGTACGAAAGGGTGTCTCAGACTCTAGCACCTGTTGTCCTTAGCAGATTAATCTCTTTCGTAGCAAGAGCGAAGATAATATCGTCGATCTAGTGCAAAGCGGAATGCCTCTGCGCACAATGTCTGTCCTTGGCGATCGGACCAGTATCTCGGACATCAGGAATGATTGCACGACCGCCTGCAGATCAGATAGCAGCTGATGTGCATACTATCTATATGGCCTATGTGACACGCAAACTGAACGGCTCGAGAGTCGTAGTCACCGCGTATTCAGCGGCGACTTGGACAATCCAGCAACCCTGGAGACAACGCCGAGATCGGTTCAACGGTGCCCGAAGCCTTCGACAACGGATTGTCAAGAAAAGACGGATTGTTCAAGGATCGAAGCGATCGCTTCACCTCAGAGTCGAGGAAGTGCTGTTGTTAAGGTGATGCTCTGATAACACCCTCCCGGCACGTTTCGCTGGTGCGGATAAGGCTGAGTGGCCCGAGCTCATCACATGCTCGATGGAAGCTGGAAGAGGCACTGATTGAAGATGCAACCACCCAGGTACAGCTCACAGCAGCAACAATTGTTCGCCTTGATCGTCCAATCTATGTCTGACGCATCCAGATTCCATGTCGAAGTACATGTATGTAATCCGACCGTGGGTGACGTGAGGTACCAAATCCTTCTCCACGAGGCTGACTTTAAGTTTTCGTCTCAAGCACCTATCACAAATCAGCTCGCTCCGCTGCAGTTCTGCTTTGATATTCAGCACTAAGGATCATTAGGGCATCTCTTGGCTTACTTTAGCAATGATCAACGTGCCCTACACCTGGTGATACCAAGGCTGAATCTCCTCTTGCATCGCTAAAGAAGTTGCCAGTCAAGATGACCCAGGACATCCACTTTCGCTCTCAACCATAATGCCATCACCGATAAGCGACTCCAGGAATATGGGCTCCACCGAACTTGCATTACGACATCTTATCGAACAACATGCCTGCCCTTTCAACATTCCGACTTGTCAAGGCTGCTGTCAGAGAGTCCAAGAAGAAGAAAAAGAAGTGGGTCCATCCGAAAAACTGCGTGTGGTGCATGAACTCCTTTTCTGGCAAGTGATGGCCGACATTTCCGGCCTGAAGTCCGCGGAACTGAACTGGATGCAACTCAAGCAGACTTTTGTCTCATCATACTGGTCTACAAGTGTCGTGGCACACGCAAAGCCTTTCCTCCGAGTATTTCAATGGCTAGCGCCTCAATCTTTAGCCATGAATGCTTCGAGGGATGCCCTTTGTCTTATTCATCTTGGATCCAGATTCCGGGATAATAGACTTTTGCTGGAGGGCCAGACTAGACATTGTGCGGCGTTGAAGTGCATGCAGGAAGAAGTTGAAAAGCCCGGAGCTGTTACGAGCGATGAGCGCTCAGATACGATTCTTGGTGCTGCTTATACGCTTGGTCACTGTGAGTGCCTTTAAATTTGCGAGCGGATGCAGGTCGTTGAGCTTGGATTTCGAGGTGTTTCAGTGTCTCGGGGTCAGCGTAAGCTTCTCATGGCTTTATGCCACCCTGATCCTGCATCACCTGCAAGCTTTGATGATGCCTCGCGCTTGCTTGCTTGTAACTTGGCCCCTTTGGCGTAGTATGCTAACCGCTTGGCACAATAGGCGAAATGTTTCAAGTCATCTCGCAAGACGGTAAAGGATGGATGGTACTACTTCCACTGATCATACCCTTCTGTTGTCTGAGACACTGGCTGACTGTAACTTGTCGACGTATAGGGTCATATGGGCGGCTTCCAGGCTTTGCTCGAGCTTAGAGGACCGAAATCCTTCGTCACACCATTTGCACATGCTATGCTGCATAACATTCGCAACGTCAGCGTGATGGAGTCGTTGTTGAAGCGGAAAAGCTCGTACCTCGCCGCGCCAAAATGGACCGCAATTACGTACAAGACCGAGTCACTCGCTGTCAAAGCTGTAACTTTAGCTCTCCAAGTGGGCGTGGCACTGGAGAAAGCTGATCGGATGTGCCTTCTAAGTCGAGATGACTTCGCGGAACCCAAGATTGTCGAGCTTCTTGACGACATGGTGTCGATGGAAAGTAAGCTGAATCAGTGAGTCTATCAGGAACGGGATGTCACCTCCAGTGGATACTGACGGCTTGAGTAGATGGCTTGCCGACTTCTGCATATGGGCAGAAGGTAGCCTGTCGCCACACCGAGTCAACGCAACGCACAAGTACGCCTTTTTCAAGAACCGACCCAACAACCTCGCCAACGTGTTCCCTCAGTCGATTGAGTTTCCCTCATTCTTAAGCGCTACAAGTCATTGCTACATCTGGGTCTGCCTGCTTTTGATCCGACAATCAATAGCAGATGTCGCTCGCTTGCACCCGTATCCACTGCTTCGTCCTTTGAACCAGGACGCCACCCTCTTGGCCGGCGTAGATGAGTGTGCGAGGAATCTATGTCAAAGTATTGCCTACTGCGCCAAAGGCGAGTTTGGATATGCTGGCAGATTAGCTTGCAGTGGACCTATGTATTTCGCCTCCCGCTGGTACAAGCAACGAGACGCAACGAAGTTGATGTGGTGTAATCGCGTCATGGACTATCTCCAGCAGGATGTGCTTCCCTGTGGGAACTTTAGCACGTCGCTCAATCTCCAAAAGCCCGTTTTCACTTGGTGGATGCTACCGGATATCTTTGCGAGCAATGTGAACACCGCAGTCGAAGACGAGACGGTAGGTGGTTGAGGTACCGGTCGATAGGACAAAATTCGGGAGGGAGTGCAGGAGAGCCTTGACGGCACAGCAGCTCACTGACCGAGCACGTATCTCTGAACGGACTATGTCTTGGTCAGTGTGGTCTGCAATGCAACATCAACGCCAGCTTACCCTTCGAAGCATTTCGAAGCGCTGTGCTGAGCGCACGTAAACAGCTCGATACTGTTCGACGGTTTCCTGAACGACGTCCATCTTGGTTCGGCGACCTTCGCAGACCGCCTTCATCTTCAGCTCCATCTGGACAAGTAAGCATCACAATCAGCAAGACAACGATAATGGTGACGAACCTCTTTGCGAAGGAAAGGACGAGCCAAGCTGATCTCGTGGCCCATCTGTTCGTAGCCCTGAATGAGAGCCATGCCAAGAGTGCTTGGAATGAACTCTTCGACGCCGGCAGTGCTACCACCTCCGCCGTTCGCTCCGCCACGACCACCGCGGCCTCTACCTCTGCCTCGGCCGCCGCGGCCACGACCACGGCCGCGACCTCTTCCCCTCGTGGCAGGCTCCTCCTCCTCACTCGAAAGCTGAGCTACGTCCTGGCCCGACTGACGACCACGGGCCCTTGTATACACATACTCGCGCGACTTGATGGTGGCAATATGCTCCGCCATGGTCGCATCAGTGCCAATTCCGTTCGCGTCCATAAGAGCGATCAACTCGGGCTCGGTCAAGTACCCTGGTGGAGTCGTCTGGCCTTCGTGGATATTTGCTTCTGTCGGCTCAAAGGTCTCGCCCTCTTGGAAATCTGGCAGCTCTTGGCTGCTAGTCCACTTATCGTATGGGTATACGTCCAAATAATTGCGATGCAGAACGGTCAAGCCGGATGCGTTGAAAGTCTCTGGACCCCACAGAATGCTGATCTCAGTCTTCGAGCCCTTCGCATCATCACTGCAGCAGGCCAGAAACCGGCGCACAACGAATTCGTAAACACGTCGCTCCTCACTGTTGAGCACGAAGACATCGGCATAGTTGACAGGATGAATAGGAGGATGCGCTTTATCGTTGTGATTTCCGTTGCGAGGTTGTGTAAAGGCACCGTCGAGCAAGTGCTGCGCGTATTGGCTCCACGCTGCTTGACCGTTTGCTTGCTTCTGAATGATGGTCTGCAAATTCATGCCGCGATCAAATTGGTCGGTTTCTGTTCGCGGGTAGCTAATGAAGCCTCGTTGGTAGAGTCCTTCCGCAATGTTCATTATAGCCTGGCTGTTTAAGCGCAGGAATCTGCTACCACATTTCTGTAGCTCCACAGTAGTCAGTGGCAGTGGCCTCCATTTGCTTGTCGGCCTTGTCTGAACTTTGATCACTCTCGCATATTTGGCGCTCAGGCACCGTTCGAACAGAACGACAACAATCATGCGATCGAAGAGGTGCTGTCGGGCCCAATTGAACTTGACCTTGGTACCGTCCTTCTCATGCATAAGTTTGATACCCCAGAAAGTCTCGGGGACAAAGTTCTGTACACGGAAGTAACGATCAACGACAAAGCCCAGAGTCGGGAATTGACAAGGGCCATAGCTGACCACAGCATCTCTACCCGGTATCATGCTTTTGAGGCCTTTGGTGATTTTGCGAGTGAATGATGCTCCAATTCTGAGGTCAAGCTCCATCCGAGCGTAGACAGCATTGGCTTGAGCATCATCCAGTGTACCTGGATTGCGCGCAGCGTTGATCACATGCTGCTTCTCGATGTTAGAAAATCGAGCTCGAACAATCCTGCCTTGAGCAAGTCCAGGGTTGGACCTGAGAGCACAGGTCCGAATCTCAGCTCCGATATTTTCTCCTTCTCTATCGCAATCAGTCCAGATGTAAAGATATCGAGCATTTCGAGCCTGTCGCTCGATGTTGTCCGCCACGGGTTTCTTGTCATCAGGAACAAATGAGTTGATTCGTGCTTCAAATAGGACAGAGGGATCGCAAGTGTCCCAATTCTTGTATTGGCGGTCGAAGTCCATCGCCATCAAGTGCCCTAGGACGGAAGTCATGGTGACCTCGCACTGGCCCCAACCGGGAAAGTTGAAGTTGAACTTGTAGTTCTTGACATATTGATTGCCTTGGATGTTATGCTGCATCGATCAGTGAATATGCAGCAAATTGTATTGACGGGGGCACGTACAGTCTGCGACTCGCCGCCACTGAGATGGCCGGCCACTGCTTTCGCAATCGATGGCTTCTCAGCTACACACAGCACCCTTGTGACTACCATCTTGCCACTTGACAAGGTATATCGTAGATTTGCGCTTCCTCATAGTAGCACGAATGCTCGTGTTGTCTTGTATAGCGGTTGCTCAATCATGAGTGAAGTCGACGCGTAAAAGTCGCGTCGAAGGCAGTGACGAAATAGAGTTTGCCGCCCCACTTTCCGGTGGCCTGAGGCTAATACTTTTTCCACAGAAATCATGCTTGATACTCATTTCATTTCGTTACAGGCTCTTCTGTCCCGTACACCCAATTGCTATTTCTGGGCAGCACATTGGAAGTGCTTCAAATCTATGTGGTATTTACAAAATCTTGTCCTTCACGTAGAGATCCATGTACTCATGCACTGGCATCTTGTACAGCGTTGCTGTGTCGTTGTGGAGATCTACCAACTTCTTGGTGTGCTCGGCAGAGAAGTGTGGTGCGATGTGGTTCTTGAACTTGAGCAGAATCTCTGGCTTGGCCTCTTCTCTCCTCAGTCTGTGTCCGAGAGGAGCCTCCACGACGACTTCGTCCAGCACGGTTCCATCCTTCAGCTTGACGGTCAAGGCGTTCGAGATGGTTCGCTTCTCTGGGTCGTGGTAGTCGGCGGTGAACTGTGGATCTTCCTTGCACTCGATCTTCTGTCTCAGGCTCTCGACGAGTGGGCTCGTGGCAGCCTCGCCGCCATCAGTGTAATCATCGGCGGTCAATCTGCCAAAGACAAGCATAGTAGCAGCCATGTATTGGACACAGTGGTCACGATCAGCGTAGTTGTCCATGGGCTTGAATTGTTTGTCAATGATGCGGATGCAGGCCTCGTGAGTTCGGTTGGTGACCGCTTCAATGTCTTCGGCCGACTTGCCCATCTTCTTGAGCTGGTGGTGAATGCGCTCAGCAGCCTCGACAGCTGTTTGCGAATGGAATTCAGCCGGATACGAGACCTTGAACAAGACGTTCTCCATGACGTAGCTTCCGTATGGTCGCTGAAACTCGAACTTCTTGCCTCCAAAGTTCACGTCGTAGAAACCCCACGTTGGGGTGGAAAGCACAGTTGGGACACCACCCTCACCCTTGAGGACCTTCAGAGCCATGTCGACGGCACGCTGGCAGGCGTCACCGGCAGCCCACGACTTTCTGGACATGGTGTTTGGAGTGTGTCGGTAGGTACGCATGCTCTGGCCATCAACCCAAGCCTGGGAGATGGCTGCCTTGGTCTGCTCCTCGTTCAAGCCAAGCATCTTGGAGACAACGGCTGTGGATGCAACCTTGACGTTGACAACATGGTCGAGACCAACCTTGTTGAAGCTGTTCTCCAAAGCCAAGCAACCCTGAATTTCGTGGGCCTTGACCATGCCCTCGAGCACATCCAAGATGGTGAACTGCTGTCCATTGCCAATCTTTTGTGTGCCTGCCGCGTTTGTCCTGTTGGCCCAGTCGGCTACAGCGAGAATGGCACCCAAGTTATCGGATGGGTGACCCCACTCCGCAGCCAACCAGCAGTCGTTGAAGTCCAACCATCTGATCATGGCTCCGATATTGAAAGCACCATTGACTGGGTCGAGGACATATGGAGTACCTGGCACACGAGTTCCATTGGGGACTGTGGTACCTGGAACGATTGGACCGAGGAGCTTCGTGCAGGAAGGAAATTCGAGGGCTCTAAGACCGCAGCCGATAGTGTCGAGGAAAACGAAACGGGCGGTGTCAATCTGGAAATTTGTTGTTAGCACTGAGCTACGAGCCTTTCATCAGCTTCCTTCATACAGCGAGATCTGAGTCAATCTTGTAGTTGTGAATGTAGTCTGCCATGTCCTTGATCTCGGGATCGTACTCAGGCGCCTTGCCTGGCGGCGGGGCACCTGATTGAGGAGCCATTGTGGTTGAGAAAGCTCTGGCGGATTGGAGCTGTGTAATGGGCGATCGCTGAGCCTTAAGAGGTGTCTGCACAAGTCTGCTGGAGGTGCAGAGTGGAGCTTTGCTGCTCCGGCTTAGGCTTCTGGTGGTTGTTCGGAGCAAGCTTCGAGCTGCGATGGACGACATTGCTGTCGGTGCAACAACAGGAGATTGAGTTGGTGGTGAGATACAAGATCAGCTGAGAGTAGTTTCCACGCACTCCTCCCAAAGACAAATTTTGAGCAGCTGCAATACAAAAAGGATCGGGGTACAGCTTTACGAAGAAATGGAAGACCGTGTCAACAGAGCAACATTGTACAGCCCATCAAAAGCTTGGAGCCGAGGTTAGCCGCGCGGATGAGCCGTGCCTGAATCAATGCATTGCTTGGGCGACATCGCTGGTTGAGCGAGATCGCCGTTTTCGCCGTCCCTCGGAATCGGGATCTCCATCTCGTCGAGCGTTGATATCCCCGGACTGCTGTCTACGGGTATAAGCATCCCTTTCACATGTCTTCTCGGGCCATGCGAGTCACAAGCACGAATGCAGGTGAGTGAATGTTTGCGACCGCTCAGTCTAGCTCTTGGCTCTCCAGTCTCCAGTCGCACCTGCTTCTCGGTAGCGTGGTTCGACGAGAAGTCATTGAGCCCCGCCACTGCAGATACGCCCTTCTTTCAGGAACACATACCATGAATATTGACCCACAAGTGTGCTTAGCTCGTTCGTTATCACTGCAGAAAGATCCTCGCAAGTGCTACTGAGGCGTCAAGCGTTCAGCGGGCATCCGCTAGCGCTCAGGGAAGCATTTCCAATGGGGCGGAACCGCATGACGTCTGAAGCCAGGATCCAAATTGCACTGCAGTCGTTTGTCCCGCGAACTAAAGCAACTATCTTTTGTCTTGGCCATGGATCTCTCTGGACGACTGGAGGACGAAGACATCGAAAGGCTCATTACAGAAATAAAAGACTATCAAATCACCCACGGCTGTCTTCTCAAGCTAGTGCGATGTGAAGGAATATCCACGGTCCAGGCAAGGCCATTGGGAGTCAGTGTTGTGCCTACCAGATTCCCGCCGCAGGCATTCGAGGAGGCCAAACTACTCCAGCTATGCATGAACGAGCTCTACGTTCAAGCTTCCTGCGATGAAATTGGGTTGATGGATATCTTCAGACCCTTGCTGAAACACGACAAACTTCTTTCCTCGCTCTGGAATATATACTCGAATGTTAAGGCAGCTGGTGTGATCCAAGATATCGTCTGTGGCATATTCAGATCTGACTATATGCTCCATGCACCTCATGAATCGTCACCAGCAGTCATTAAGCAAGTCGAGATGAATACCTTCTCGGTGGCGGGAGCATGCCACGCACATACGGCAGTTCGCATGCATCAGCAAGTCCGTCGTCAACAAAGTGTAGGTAATGATCTTCTTCCAAGTCTCTCTTCTAGATTTCTACTTGCGGTCACAACAGTCGAATGTTGACAACATTACTTGCAGATCACAGGCGACCATCGTCTCCCCAAAAATAACAATATTGAATCGATCGTCAGCGTCCTAGCGGCATCGCATCATATATACTACCCCAAGTCAGATGCAACAAGTTGCATCTTGATGGTCGTTCAGCCGGACAACTTCAACATAGCAGACGAAAGGCCCATCGAATACGGCCTCTGGGATCGCGAGATCCCCTGCTATCGTTGCGAATGGAAGGCTATTATGTCCCGTACTGAACTCACTTCAGACCGAATTCTCCTATTCACACCACCTGGCATAATTGCCCAATACGAAGTCAGCGTGATCTACTACCGCGCAGGCTACGAAGCTGCAGAATACGACGACGAAGGTGAACAAGCCAGACTCCGCCTCGAACTCTCCAACGCGATCAAATGCCCAGACATTCTCACTCATCTTACAACCTTCAAAGCAGTCCAACAAGCCCTCACTCAACCTGACGTAGTGAGAAGAATCCTCCCGACACAATCTGAAGCAATCCTGAATACATTTATGCCAATCCGCACTCTCCTTGATCACATCGCCCGAGCAATGGCCACCACAAATCCCACCAATTACGTCCTCAAACCTAACCGCGAAGGCGGAGGAAACAACATCTACGGCTCCGACATCCCAGCATTTCTCTCGAACCTTCCAAAATCAGAATGGCCGAATTACATCCTGATGCAGCTCATCGAACCGCCTCCTGAGGAAGGTATCCTGATGATCCCATCCGAAGACGAAATCTACCGTGGTCCCGTAGTACAAGAACTAGGGATCATAGGAACCTGCATCTGGCAAAGAAATCAAATGACAGGAAACGCAAAGATTCTCCAAAATGATCTCGCAGGCTGGACATTCAAATCCAAGCCGGCACATGTCAATGAAATGAGTGTAGTAAAAGGATACGGATGTTTCGATTGTCCAGACCTGTTCTGACAAAGGACATTGCCTGATGATAGTCCTCAGCTGGTGAGAGACCTGAGCTGATAAAAACAATGGCCTGATGAAAGACCTGACCTGATCAAAAGAGCCGACCTCATAAAACCCAGAGTGACCAAGCAGTCGAACATGTTGAACCATCTTGTATCTTGATATACACTCTATCATGCCCATACCGCAGATCTATGTAATAATACAGATTTTGTTTGGCGACGACTGGCCACCGGGGTATCACATCCAAGCCAACAAACCTCTTTTCGTTGGCCTCCTTTCCTTCACCAATCCATTTTCTCCACCTTGTATTGCCAGCTTCAGGAAAAGCAAAGAGCACCAATACGAGAAATGCCTCAACAGACAAACAGACTTCTCCCAGACCTCCATACCACTAATACGGCGGTGCAGCCATAATAGCATTCGGTCTCCTCGTCTCCTCAATCTTAATATTAGCCAAAAGCCTCTTCAAATCCGCCTTCTCAACACCCCCACCCCCAGCAACCCCAACCTGTAATTCCACATGCCTTTTCCCTTCCAGAACATCCTCCAAATCTTTAGCCCTGACTCTAGGTTTATTAGGATGATCTGTCCCATTACTAGAATTCTTACCCGAGCTTAGACGTCTTTCCACACCGAAATTAGGCAACATCAATAACTGAGGATAACTCTGATGACTGTGGCCCACACTACCACGTAAAGAAGCAGGTTTAGCTTTCTCGACGAATTTTCCGAAACAATCGTCTGCTTCGAAGTCGAGGACTTTTGAGTCCTTTTCGTCGGATTCGTATTGGGCCCAGACGGCGACTGCGTCTTTGTAGGCATTCCTGACGTCTTCTGAACCCGTTCGGGCGAGCCATTGCGTGCCATCCCAAACACCGACTGGGACGCGGGTGCGATTGATGACAATGTTGCCGTGCGCGTGTTTAGGAGTCGATTGCGCTGTCTCGATGATGTTCTTGATGATGTCTAATGCTGTCTTTCGAGCCTCATCGGTCGTGAAGAAGGCACTTCGCAAGCTATTCGATCGGGGACTCGTGTCGGGTCGAATGCTGCCGCCGTCGTATTGGTCTGCTCCATCTGCTACGTTCTCGTCTGCATCAGCTGTTGAGCCATCGGCAGCCAGCGACATGTCATTGTTTGATGCTCGTGGGTCAACACCTGTAGCGGGTCGTTGGGAAGCCGAGGCTCCGTTCACTGAGCGCTTTGGTTTTGATGCCTTGTGTGATCGCGATCGATCTTCTCCAAACACGCCTTTTTTGAAATCCGCAGCCGATGGATATGCACGTACGCGGACCAGGATGGCTGCGATCATATCGGTGACCTGGTCCGAGTAGTATACGTGAGATGCGAGACACGCTATGCAGCCTTTCAGTTGCTGAATGGTGTTTGTTGCTGCATTCTTCTCGAGAGAAGAGTTTGTCTTTTGGCGTGCTAGTGTCGCAGTGTCCGGCCTGGAGCAGTACGCTACCGACCGTAAGACTGATGACATGAGACCGATGAGCACATCCATGACTGAAAGTCCAATGAGGTTGAGATCAGAGCAAACAACACTGTGAATCATCTTTGCGTAAGTCTCATGAGGTCGGAAGAAGGAGCCTTCCATTGAGAGTTTGCCAAGAACATCCTGGGCCGTGTAGATAATCACGAATCGATCTTGGACAGATGTCCATTGAGTGACCAGGCGGAATAATCGTGATGCCCAGGTGCTGAGGTCCTTGTTGCTGCCCGACGACAACAAGCGGTTCTCTTCATCGGCAATATATCGCATGAACGCGATCGTTGCAGCACGAACCTGGGCGCGGTTCTGAGTCTGGAAAATGACCTTGATGCAATCAACGGCCAGAAGCCCAACTTCTTCCTCTTCCAATCGATCGGCGTCTTGTACTGTTCCCTCAGCAGCGCGGGGATCTGGTTCATGGTCCTCCTGCATGCCCGAGAATGTCCGTACGGTTGCAATGCTCTGCCTACGATTTATTGACAGCCGTTTCTGTTCTTCCTCTTCCTCTTCTGACTTGTTCATAATGGTCTTGAAATAGTCGATGTAATCTCGTTTGTCCGCATTGCGTAAGTTGGTGAGGACGGCAGCAAGAGACGCATCAAATTCACGATTCCAAATGCGCTCGAACTGTTCCGTTGGAGAGAAGATGCTCGTAATGGCAGCGACTCCTGCTTTGCGCAACAGGAGGGCATCATGAGGAGCCACCGGAGCGGTTGATTTGCCCAACTTTTTTGAATTGTTTCTGGCTAGATCAGAGTATATGTGTACGACCTCGGTATATAGCGATCGATATTCCGAATCGGCGGCTAGGCTGGCGGCATTCTGGTGCTGGCAAAAGACGTCCCAAGTGCCCGTGGTGGCTTCGATCAGGCTGATGTCGTTGGTTTTGTTGACAACCTCTCGGATAATACGCAATACCTAAGGCTGAAGTCAGCAAATGAAGTGCCACGCGTCATCGCTCACCAAGCAAACGGCGCTCAGCGGATAAACTTACAAAAGGTGCAATCAGAGTAAAGCCGGAGGTGCGATTGATGGTGTTGTGCTCGAGAATTGCCGTCAGGATCTGCAGGGTGACATGCACGGCGGCGCTCTGCCAGTGGTAGACATCGCTGGCGGTGCGCGTCTCGAGAAAGTGGCCGACCTTGGGGAGTTTGTGCTGGCGCGTGCTGGCGTAGTACAGCAAATACGACAGCTCGGAACTGTTGGGCTTGACGTCTGCGGCCGAGTTCTTGGGCAGGCGAGGATAGCACTTCAGCACCAACTGCTGGTGTTTGGGCCGAATGCGCTGCGGTCGACCAGGCACTTGAGGCATCCTGCACAGGCACAGACACAGCACACTCTACGCGCTGACGATGGCTGATGCAAGACTCGGCAGCATCGGTTCTAGCGAGCGATTGTTGTGGGAGGGTGTTCGTCCCAAGATTCGGTCGGCGATAATAATCCAGGTGATCAGGTCAAGTGAGTGTTTAGGGAGGTTGGCTACATACGTAGGCAACATTCAACACATGCTCTCAGCTATGACCACATCCCGGCGTGCCGATCCTTGCCTTCTGTTCAATCGTGCATCAACTTTCTTTGCGACAGGATCCTACTTTCTACACGCCTTTCACATTTCCATCTTTGTTGGCAGCCAATGCGCGAAGATGAGACAAGAGTCGATTCCGCAGCAGCACAACAATCTGCTCAAGTCACCAGCAAGCCTGCCTTCTGCACGCATTTCCAAGTCCACCATCTCTCATGCCTGCAGCCTGCCTAGCACGGGTGCTGGGCGCCTCGGTTGTGATGCATCGACACCTGCTCCGAGCAAGCCAATTGCGTTGGCATTGGCATGCTGTAGCTTTGACCACCACAAGCAAGGCTCATTGAGTTTCAATCTTTGGCAGCAGTGAAACTTGAAAGCCTGCCACCCGCAGACTGCGCCTTCAACGGTTTAAGAAGAATCAGGGACTGCAATCAAGCCAGAATGTCTTCCTGGCAATACACGTGTTGGCGATGTGGAGCTCACTAATGTCAGGCTACTGCAATGACGACGACATGCATGGTTCCAAAATCAATCTTCTATACGCACTGTTTAAAGGATCACTGACGGTCCCAGTACCGACTAGTCGAGCAAGTCGGCACGATGCGTTTTAATTTGATGGGAAAGGAGCAGCTTAGAGGAAGCTCATCTGGCTCATATTGAATTCATCCTCCTAGCGTTTCGAGGCCAATGCTACAATCACACCCAACCTTCGCTATGCTACATTCGCAAAAAATGACTAGTCTGACATGCACTCTGAAGCATGTGCTCGGACTCTGCAGGTGACAGATTATCGATACGGAGTCTAGTCGTAGCGAGGTCCATCATCGGCTGAAGGTGCTGGCGTCTCAGCAGAGTATGGCGCAGGCGTTTCAGGAAAGCCTCCTGGAGTGGCGTAATTCGCAGGAGTTTGATACTGTCCGCCTCTGAAAGCACCGGGAGTGGGCTGATCTGTATAGGTCGCACCTGGTGTTGGAGCCGAGTAGTCAGCGCCTGGCGTAGGTGCTTCAAGACCGCCGTGGTAAGCGGGTGTCTTGCTTCCACTAATTGCAACGTATGCCGGTGTCCTGCCTCCAGCGTTGGGATTCCAGGTCGAGGCCTGTCAGTCAATGTCAGTATATGTATGCTCTTGCACGTGTTAATCACAACTTACAGCTCCACCACCACCGCCACCACCCCAGACAGACCCGCCGCCATAAGATGTTGCGCCTCCATAACTAGTTTGGCCTCCATACGAGGTCATACCGCCGCCACCGTACGCAGTCTGGCCTCCGCCGCCTTGCCAAGCCGGTGTTCGACCAACTGGAGTCCTGCCGCCGTCGCCCATGGCATAAGCTGGTGTTCGGCCACCGGAATGCATTGGAGGTGCGCCGTATGTAGGAACTCTTCCAGGCGGCAAACCCCCTGGCGGAGGTCGCCCTGGCGGACCAGCACCTCGTCCAGTACCGAATGTGCTTGCATCTTCGCAGATCTTGTCGCCCGTGGTGGGATGGATGACCGCAAGCTTGTCTTTGGGGAAGTTGAGCTTCTTCGTTTTACCGTGAATCTCGACCAGCGCGCCATGGGCGTCGGTCTCCTTGACGATACCCTTGTGGGCTTTGTAGTTGCCCACCTTGATTCTCACGGTCTGGCCAATCAATCTGTCGCGGCCCTTTTGCATGGGCGGAGGCATTGGTGGACCTCCGGGGGCTCCAGGGCCTTTCAATGCCGTGTTCATCTTGGTGAGATCTACGCCTCCGCCCATGCGACCACCCTTCGCCGCCATGATCAGGACGTTGTTGGTGCGTGCAACGAAGACACCAGCATTGTCCCTCAATTCCCTAGATTGAGCAAAGACATAGCCTCGATGTACGTGCAACACCTTGCCTTCTCTAGCCTCTCCGCCATATTCTTTGATCTTGTCTTCATTCTTGATCTCATTTCCCTGTTGATCGACAGCAGGTGCGCCTTCTCGGCGCTTCTCGATTCTGTTCGATATGTTCGAAGGGAGAAGATTCCGAACGTTGCCTAGTTGATCCACGACCCGAAGACTTTCGCGATCGACTTTGACCACACAACCGACTGTCGAGGCGTCGAGCTGCACGAGATCAAAGAGATCATACTTGCTCGTGCCTACGGTACCGCCACTGTCTGTCGCCTCGCGCAAGTCCTTGGCGAAAACACTAATCTCTTGCTGATTGCTGTCTGTGAGGATGGTAACACGATCGTCCTTGATTCTGACGACCATTCCAACTTCTTCTTGATACTTGCTGCCTCCGATAACCTTAACATGGTCACCCTCCCTGAAAAGCTTCCGCAAGTCTCGAATCGGTGCTTCGACGATTTGACCAGCAAGCGACCCGCTCTCGACTTTGATCTTGATGACATCGTTGTAGACTTCGCTAGCACGACCAGAAACACCCTTCTGCTCGCCTCGGAAGATCTCAACCATGTCGCCAGGTAGGTAATCTGCGCCAGCGCTTGCCTTCAGCGTCTGGGCCAAAGCAGCCAGATCGAGGTTCTCGGTGCCATCATCGGTGCTGGCAGCAAATCTCGTCACCTCTTCCAACGTTGGATTGACGTTCTCAGTCTGTACATGACTTATCCGGAAATTATCAATGAGGAAGCCATTCACGTAATCCTTGCCTTGATATGTCCAAATGTTGGTCGACATACCACCAGGCCGACTCAGATATCTGCCGTGCTTCTTCTTTGCCTCATTTTCGCTGAACAGTCGGGCTGGTGGTCGCTGTGCCTTGAACTGCTGAGGAACGCGCTTGCGCTTCATTCCACCTTGTCCATCTGGCTCCATAATTCCAGCCGCTAAAGCATTTGCGTCCTCTGTAAGACCGTAATCCAGGCGAGGGATAAGCTTCAGTTGGACATCGGTGCCGTTTGATTCGACTTCCTCGATCATTGCTAGATCCCCAGCGTACAGTCCACGCTTAGGACGACAGTACATACCAGGTTGGAGTTCTTTGGTCTTCTTCACTTTCAGAAGATCTGGCATCTCCTCTATTGGAACCATAAATGGCTTTGTTCCCATGAAGACGTTGGAGATGCCATCGAGCGCATCGGTGACATGGTCTGCCAGCCGAGCCTCGACGTAGAGTCTGCCAGCCATGGCAGTGCTGCCGGAACGTTCAAAAGCTGAGAAGATCTGGACCGGTTCTCGCGATCTCTGTCGCTCAACGATCCTGTTCTGTATCGCAAAGATAACTTCACGCTCCTTGCCTGGTCTGCATTTCATGGCAAAGATACGAGGATCGTCAGCAGACGGCATTAGCATTCGTTGAGGGATCGCTCCAGATGCTGAGCCAGTCGCACGGTTTTGTCGTCCGTACCGCTCCTTCAGTCGGGCGGCAGTTGCCTCGACGTCCATAGCTTCTTCTTGCTCACGTCTCCTGTCAAGCTCTCTGTGTGCTCGATCGTCCTTGTCGGCGCCCGGTGGCAATTCCTGAAGGTCATCCGGGTGCATCTCTTCGCCAGGCAGATCGTCTTCCTCCTCCGGCTCTTCCTCGTCATCTTCATCGACTTCGGCTTCGACATCAATGAACTGGTTCCGTCTCTGTTTCCGTCGCTTGGCTGGTCGGCCGATATCATCTTCCTCGTCATCCTCCTCGTCTTCTTCCTCCTCCTCATCGTCCTCCTCTGGCTCCTCGTCGCCGTCGACATCTCCGTTCGGCTCGCCATCCTCATCGTCTCCGCCCTCTTCCTTCAGCTCATCATCATCTCCTGGCGCGCGGCCGCCTCGCGATTGTCCTCGCGCGGGTTTCTCTTCATCGTCATCAACTGCTGGTTTGGCATCCGCTTCATCGTCGCTAGGGAGTTCTGGTTCGGGGTTGAAGTCGTCTTCCTCCTCATCAGGAAAGTCCTGATTTAGGATGCTGCTCATGGTGAACCGCTACGTGATAATGATGGTCTCGAGTCGCAGACGATGGTCGCAATTAGGCGCTGACGTTGATGATGTGTCGTCGAGCGCCGCGAAAGGAGGTGGATGTAGAGACAAAGGAAGAAAGGGAACGTGGACAGCAAGATGTCGCGACTCTGGAGGTTCAAGCCCGTGCACTCCTGCAAGGAAGCGGCTACAGCCGACCCGCTCCGCAATGGCAACCGCAACAGTGAACACTTCGTTCTTGCATTTCTCATTCACGACAACATGGCTTGTGAGGTTCATCGGCATGCTTCGCCGATCATCTCTCATAGGCGCATGTAGAATACGTCCGCCTTTGTGATCACACATGATCATTTCTTGCACGTGGCGCAGGCAAAGCGTAGAGCTACTCAGCCTCCCCTAGGACCGGTAAGGCGTGCAGATCGCATAATGACTGAGAAGCTATTTCATTCGCATATGCCCAGTCCTATTCCTTGAAGGTCTATATCACTCATCGTTGCACTTCTTGAGACATGGGAAATAACCAAAAACTTGATCTCCACAAACAATCAATGGAAGCAGCTTATGATGAACCTCCACCTTCCTACGAAGAGGCAGTCGAGTCGATCGATTCAACACGAGCACAACCTGCCGAGGACACTTCTACGGTCAGACGCCTGCTGAGAGGCATATTCACTGGCCAGAGCAGACCCACGTCACAGGCAACTTTCACAAAGCAGGCGAACCCATTACAGATTGTGCCGCTTTCGCCGGAAGCTATCAAATGCAGGTGTGGTATACACAACGACACCACTGTGAGCACCAAGACATTACCAGAAGGCTGCGTCACATGCGTTTGTGGATATTTGGTCTATTCAGATGGAAGCTCGCATCACGGGCCGGCCGTTCGAACCACCCCAACAGCCGTATCAGGGACCGAGCCACAGCCTTTACAGCTCGTCTCTTCACATCCTGCATCTATCAAGTGTAGATGCGGAAAGCGCAATGATACAACTCGAAAGTCTGGTGACCTGCCGGCCGGCTGCGTCAGATGCAGATGCGGGTATCTAGTCTATTCCGACGGAAGCTCTCACTACGAAGCGTCCCAAATGGCGTGCCCCAGGAAGAGATGTAGGCGTGAGATCAAAAGGTAAATATACATCCCGCGATCAACGCTTGAGATAGTAAACTGACAGTAAGCAGACCTTGGCCAGGCCTTTGTTCCTGCGGCGTAAGAGTCAACATCGATGGTAGTGTGAACATCAACGACAAAGTGTCAGATCCGAAGCGAGTCGAGTGTCTCTGCGGTGCCTCCAACGATACCACTCAACAGGTTACCATCAAACACAGCGAAGGACTCACCTGTTACGAGTACGAGTTGCCTGAAGGTAGTGCCAGATGTACCTGTGGCCGTACAGTACGGCGAGATGGAAGTAGTCTGCAGGAACATCCCGCGAGTTGTTGTAAGAAGAAGAAAAGTGCAAAGTAATGGCTTCAAGACCTGAGGTCCCAGAGATGGCCAAATTCGGAGCGTGGTGGAATCTGCTCCAACATGTCTTTTGTGAGCTTGGTACCAGAGGGAGTCTCGATTGACCACTTGGAGATGTTGTGCTCATTGAACAGCTTAGCAACTGTGGATCGGATGCCGCAGTATATGGCCATGTGATGGAATGGATTTCCGTCGGACCTAACATCGCTGCTTGCTTGTGCACTCGGAACACCAATCTATCTTGGCACCAAACTCTCTTCTCCGTAGCACTCCAGATAACAGTCTCCCAAAAAACACTTTTTACCTAGCTTCCTTCATTTGCCGACCCAAATGATCCCATCATGCAGCTGGCCGTCTCCTCGCCATGCTACGAGGTCGGACGCGGGTGTACAACAAGAGTCCGGCAACTGTCACCGCAACCATAAAAGCATATTTTCCGACTAACCAGGCAGCGATTCTCCACTCCTCATCCGCGATGTGCCGCCATCCACCGGTGCTGGTGATCTTGGTGAAATAAGACAAGGTAGTGTCTCTCATGCATGGAAATGTCTTTCTCGGGTGTGTGGTTGCCTTGTAGCATGTATTCGGAAGAACGGGTGCGATCAAGGTAAAGCCGACATTAGTCCAGGGTATCGACAAGCGTAGACCAGTGTGTACGACGATCTCAATGGACGGTGTTACGATACATGACAATAAGTACCAGATTGGTGTGCGCCACAGACCTCGCCATGCCTCCATCCAGCTTTTCCGGGTGTATCGCGAGATGACAAGCGCCAGAGTGGGAAGAAAGACTGGAAAATATGTCCACATCCAGATATTTTTGTACAGCTCTCGTTTCTCCAAGCCTTGTGTGATCTCGCTCGTGGTCCATGAAGATGTCGCAGCCATATTGATGGCAAGTTGTCGGCCTGGGGCAGTGTGCAAGAAGCAGGTCTGAGGTGACAGTGTCGCAAGATATAGAAGGCGAAAATTGAGTCGCACTCGGATTTCGGAATCGAGCTCGGAAGCTGACCAGTCCTGCGTTGCAGAATATGACCAGCTTTGATCCTTGGTTCCAGAGTCACATAAGGTTTGAATACACCACTTGTTCTCGACCATGATGACTAGAATCTCATCGGCTTCCCTTCTAATAAGCCGTGTCAATCGAAGCCGCGTTATCTACTTTTACCTGCCTCCGTTACCTTCTACGCAGGGTACTTTACGGTTCGCTCTCGAACATGTTCGCGGCGGTAACCCCGGCAATTTTGAGCATGGTCGCATGCTATTGACTCGTTCTGGTTCTCGCACTTGCTCCGTCAACAGTGCTGAAAAATATGAGGATTTGGATCCTTAGTGCGAGCGTACCTCACTTGCGGGCTATCGGATTGTTCAGCTCATCGAGGAGGAGTAAGGGATCTGTCCCAAGATGCTATAATGATCGTGGACAGGAGGCTGACATCTTGGCCGAATGTGGTTCCTTGCCGATTGATTATGGCTTTGCGAACCTTTGCCAGACCGGGGACCGGTCTTTCGCCCCCACCGCACCACAGGGAGGTTCGCTCTGCAGTGGAATTTCCTTTAGGTAGCAAACCCTTGGATTGTCTCTTCCGTTGGGAGTCGATGCTCTTGGCTTGTCTTTCCTTTGAGTAGCGGTACCCTTGGATTGTCTTCCGAGTTTCCATTAAAAGGCGGTGCCCTTGGCTTAAACCAAGCTTCCTCAAGAACGACCTTTGATCCGGAGGTCGGGTGACACTGATCGTGGCCCCAACTCCGTTGTGGGAGGCTTGGTCGTCTCAATCTTGATGAGCGAGTAAAATGCTCTGAGCTAGAGGTGAGCCTTCGCAATATTACCTCAATCGGTCTGCTTCTTCGGTTGCAGCTTTTAAGCAGCCTCTTATACGACCTAGATAGCTTGGTGCTTGTAAGTGCCTTGAGCGCCAAAAATGTGAGAGGGCAACGATCAACATCCCCGGGCCTCGTTCCTGGTCCATCCTACTCATACGACTCCGAGGCCTGAGGACAATGCTCATTGGCCCAATATGCATATGCAGCCTTCGTCGTAGGCACTTCGTGGAGCGGCTTACCTAGTAGCAGGTGAGTCTTTATAGTACACTTTTCTCAGCTTCACTCATCCACTCATCCAGTTCAGGAATACAATGGCCTAAGGGATTTGCCATTGAAGGCTTAGCGCTCGCAAGGGCTCCTTTAATGCTCGTCATCGTGCCCATACTGAGATCCCATAGTCTCGCACGTTCGGCCAATTCGGTCTGCTGTAGCTCAGCAAGGTCGGCCGGATTGTCCATCTTGTTTATTTTCTAACTTTTCGTAACCAGTCTCTAAGGGAGCTTGTATGGTCATCAACATGGCGGTGATGTTGTTGTAGTCTGGTCTGGATAGTTGGAAGGAAGTTTAAGTGAAAGAGCCATGTCAAAAAGTGGGGTCATGGCTCGGGCCGTCACGGCTGTCCAACCTTCTCAAGAGGAGCGAGTGCTTCTCGCTTCCATCTGCTGTGGACTTCCCACCAACTTTGCTCGACTTGATACCACTAAAGCTCAAGGGATACCAGGTATTAGTCACATCTGAGCGACAACATGCGCCGTGTCACTCACCGGTGAGCACAAACAACCCCGCGTGCTGCGCTTGCCGCCTGATATCCTATGCACTTGCCCCCGCGATGTAGCCTTTCAACAATTCCACGTTCCCTTCTAAACACCCAAATCAGACTCAATCACAATATCTCTGGCAGAATCATGGCTTCGGGAGCTCAGGATCTTGACGCAAGGGCTGTTGCCAAGTTTCATAAGTACCTCGCTGGATGCAAGGTACGTCAAGTCTGCAACACGTAAGACTTCACTTGAGATTAACGGCAGACCAGCGAGTAATCGCCCTTTCGGGAGCAGGGCTTTCTGCTGCCAGTGGCCTTGCTACCTTTAGAGGCGCTGGTGGCATGTGGCGTTCGCACGACTCTATATCACTCGCGACTCCTCAGGCTTTTCGACGAGATCCGGCACTTGTATGGAGATTCTACAGCTATCGTCGACACACAGCTCTACAAGCAGATCCAAATCCTGCTCATTATGCTCTGGCCGAATTGGCTCGTCGACTGCCAGGGTTCGTCCATTTCAGCCAGAACGTTGATGGACTCAGTCAAAGGGCAGATCACCCGAGGGACAAGCTACAGCTCCTTCACGGGACTTTGTTCGAAGGTGAGTTTTCGATGTCCGCCTCTTCAGACCGCTAGGGACGTTCTGAAATGCTGATGTTTAACGTCAGTAAAGTGCAACAGCCGCGTCTGTGGCTACAAGGCAGATGACTTCACCGACCCAATCGTACCCGCCCTAGCTATTCCTACTGACGGCCACGACCCTACCACCAATAAGGCCTTGGGGAAAGGGAAGAAAGGCAAAGAGCTTGATATTAGTGATGCTTCTGTCAAGCTTCCCGACATTCCACATAAAGATTTGCGTAAGTCTGAAAATTGCAAGTGACGCTCAATCTCTGTGCTGACTCTATGCCCTCACTTGCAGCTACGTGCCCTCGATGCAAGAAGGACTTGCTGAGACCCGCGGTTGTTTGGTTCGGAGAGGCGCTCCCGGGTGATGTCCTGGCCAATGTAGACGAATACTTCAATTCGGGAAGCGTCGACCTCATCATGGTTATCGGGACGTCTGCCAGTGTGTATCCTGCTGCTGGCAACATCGCTCGCGCCAGACAAACTGGTGCTCAGGTCTGCGTTGTCAATATGGACGAAAAGGACGCCCCTGCCGGCGGTTGGGAGCCAGGAGATTGGTTCTTCAGAGGCGATGCTGGGACCATCGTGCCCGAGCTCTTGCGCCCTGTGATCGGAGATATCAAGGCTCCGAGCACAGATAAATGAATGCTTCATCTATGTTTGAGAACTCTCGAGAGGGGCGCGTTTAGAGAAAGAAAAGAAGGCTGAAGAGACCCGTTTGGGAAAGCAAAGAAGGCAGAGAAGGCTCGGATGGCAAAAGTAGCGCGAGGCACTGCGACCAGGAGGGCAAAGGCACTGCGAGCAGCTTTCGCCATACGAGCCTCCGCCGCCTTCTTTGCTTCCGCTGAACGGGTCTCCTCAGCCTTCTTTTCTTTCTCTAAAAGAGCACGCGACCAAATGGAAAGGCCCCACATTTTGGCTTCTGACTGCCCTCGAAGGCCGATGGGGTGAGGTCAGGAGAGAAGTCATGAGAGACTTTCAACTTAATTTCGACCAAGTATTGGAATAGAATAGCACATCACAATGATTAACTGTTTTCATACATGCAGACCGTGTTTGCATTGTCTTCGAAAGTCTCCCACTACCTGCCTCAGTATTGCCGAGATCTCCACGCCGGTTCAACTCAACTCCACATTCCTCTCCGCTGCCGATCTCACTTCTTCCTTCTTCTCACAGCAAGCATGAAAAGGACGATAGTGCCGCGACTACGGGCAATACAAAGACCACTGCCAACCTTCCGCAGCAGACCGGCCTTCAGTACTGCAGCACCGAAACGCTCCGAGATCGTGTCGGCGGCAGACATACAATTCGGCCAGCCACTCCACGAAACCCACCCACATCTGATCAAAGCCGGCAACCTCACGCCGGGCATATCAGCGCTTGAGTACCATCACCGACGAGCAGCGTTAGCGAGCAAACTCCCACAAAATAGCGTCGCCATCCTCGCCTCGGCCAATACCAAATATCGTTCCGGCGCCGTCTTCTACGAATTCCATCAAGAACCCAACTTCTTCTATTTGACAGGCTTCAACGAGCCCGAAGCTGTTGCCGTAATCGAGAAAGGCCAGTCAGATGTCGAGTACACCTTCCACCTTTACGTGAGACCCAAGGACGAGCGAGCGGAACTATGGGACGGAGCAAGATCGGGAGTGCAGGCGGCACAGGATGTCTTCAACGCAGATGAGGCGGGTGACATCGAGACGATTGAGAATATCTTGCCAGACATCTTACATGGCGCAAAAGCAGTCTACACGGACATTGGACATACTGTGCGCAAAGGTGCATTCAGCCGCTTCTTGGCCGGACAGCCGAAGGTGGACGGACTGGCGAAGCTCTTACAGTCTGCTTCTGTTAAACCGCTTCGCCCGATCTTGAACGAGCTGCGATTGACCAAATCCGAGGCCGAGCTGGATTGCATGCGCAAAGCCGGCCAAGTCTCCGGCTCAGTCATTACTGAGGCCATGAAGGGCACGCCAAGTAGTGAGAAGCAGCTCTGGGCGGATCTGGCTTATGGTTTCCGGAGCAATGGTCTTGACGGAGAAGCATATGTGCCAGTAATTGCGGGAGGAACAAACGCTCTCAGTATTCACTACGTTCGGAACGACGCTCTTCTCCAGGATGGAGAAGTTGTACTCGTAGACGCTGGTGGTGAGTATGGTGGCTACATTACCGATATCACCCGAACATGGCCCGTCAATGGTCGCTTCACAGATGCACAGAGGGACATGTATAACATGATCCTGAACGTGCAAAAGAGCTGCGTGAGCCTCTGCCACGAGGATGCTAATATGACCCTGGACAAACTGCATCGTATCTCCGAAAACGGACTCCGCGATGGCTTGAAGTCATTAGGATTCGATACGTCTGGAAACGCAATGGACAAGCTGTTCCCGCATCACGTTGGTCATTACATTGGCCTCGATGTCCATGATGCTCCAGGATATTCTCGGAACGATCGACTCAAGGCGAATCATTGCATTACGATAGAGCCAGGCGTATACGTCTCAAACGACGAACGCTGGCCGGCGCATTTCCGAGGTCTGGGAATTAGAATAGAGGACTCAGTTGTAATTGGCGAGACTCAACCGGAAGTTCTGACAAGAAGTGCGATCAAGGACGCAGACGCCATAGAAGCGCTTCGGAAATGATCATGTATGAACCAATGTATCCACTACTGTCCCTTCGGAGGATACAACAACCTTCCCTCCATCCCACCATCTACCATCAAATTCACCCCTGACAAATGTCCACTCAACGTCGGCGAAGCCACCACAGCAATCTGATTCGCGATATCCCTCGTCGTAGCAACTTTTTGCAAAGGAGTCGTCGCCAAAGCCCTTTCCATAAACCCCTTATCCTTCAGCGTATCCTGTGTAGCCGGAGTCACAACCCAACCAGGATTCACACTATTCACTCTCCCTCTAGGCGCAATCGCCACAATCTCATTCTTCAATGTCGGAGTAAGACCATACATTAATGCGGATTTACTTGCTGCGTAGTCGCCGTGTGATGCTTCGCCGAATTTTCCGGCTGTTGAACCAACTGAGACGACGAGCGTTAGCGAGTCAAAAAAAAAAAAACGAATGGGTGGTGGATGTTCTGGCTTACCAAAAATAATATTCGCTTTATCTTTAACATCGTTCCCGGCTCTTCGAAGACCGAGTAGAAAAGCTTTGCATAACAAGAACGGTCCTGTCAAATCTACATCAATCGTATTGTTCCATTGAGTTAGGTCCATATCCGCAATATGCCTAATCCATCAAATGTCAGCCCTCCTCTCCCCTCATCCCCCTTCATTCATTCATTCATACATACCTATCCTCAGCCGGCCAAATCCCATGATTCACAACCAGAACGCCCACAGGCACTCCAGCATTCTTCGCTTCAGCTTCGACGAAAAGTTTGGTGACGGCTTCTTCTGATCTGACGTCTGCTTGAATAGGGACAATTCCTGGGACGTTGGCGAGGTCTCCGATTTTGGAATTGTAGTGGGCTGTCACTCGGGCTCCGAGTTGGGAGAAGAGTTTTACGGTTTCGAGACCGATGCCGCCTGCTGCGCCTCTAGAGGGAGGGAGCTGTTAGTTGAAGTGGCAATTATTACATGGAATGTTGTTGAAGGACGTACGTGATTAGGACGTGGACGCCTTTGAGGCCAAAGTCGAGTGCCATGGTTTATTTCTGGAGGTTCGAGGGAAAGGTTTGTTGGGTATGGTGGGTTTGCTGGTGCGTTGTAGTCAATCAATAAGTATGGTGACGAGATGCTGGTGTTATATATCGATGTCGATATAATTGTTGTCGATCTCCACATGAACAGTGACATGCTTCAAAAGTGGGGCCAATCCAATCCATCTTCGGCCGACTTTGAATCTAAAGCCGTAGTGCAGGGCGTAACATAGAATGCATGAGTTGTGAACATGACTGGTCGCTGTTAAATTACTGCATTAGGTTTTGATACAGTGGCCGACTTTCCCATACGGAGACCTTGTCGTCGTCGATGTCGATTCAGCCATGGGATTCGTTCATTGTGCTCAGAACAGACAATGTGCAGCGACGAAAGTTGCAAGCGGTTCGTACGAAATGAAAGGATGCGAAAGATTTTCAGTGTCTTCGAATTTTACAATGTACGTTGTGACGTTTACGATGCTGATTCCATCTGTTCTGCCCAAGACCCTCCTCCACCTCCACCAGGACTGATGACTTTGGTATCATCTTGCTTCTTCGACGTGTTCTGAGGCTTGCTAGTCGCAGGTAGAGCAGGAAACTCATCAGCTTTGGGAGCAGCCTGCTCTTGTGATCTGCCTCCTCTACCACCTCTGCTGCCACCTCTCCCTCGTCCACCACCTCTCGGTTCTTGGTACAGATATTCCCGGCCATCATTGTAGTCTTCACGGTCGCCAGCAAAGCCACCTTTCTTATCGAAACGCCCTCCTTTGCCAAAATCGTCCTCCTTCTTTTCCGCATCCCATTCTCTTCCTTCCATAGCCTTCAATTTTCGTTGTCGATTCTTCTCTCGTTCTCCCATCATCTGCTGCCGATCGCGTCGTTCCTCCTTTTTCCGTTGTTCGGCGACCTGCTTAGCTTGTTGCTCTCTCTCCGCGAAGGACGCAGCGTCGGCTTCTGCGCGAGCGTGTGCGGCTGTGAGAGAGGCATTCTTGATCTGAATGCGAGCCATCTTTTCCGCCAATTCTTCTTCGGTGAGCTTTGGCTTACGAAGCCCACCAGCTGCTGACCTATCGCCGCGGACAGCTTGTGGTGTCTCTTTTCGTGGTCCACTAGGCGCGTTTTCTGGAGCACCGTTCGACGACTGAGGTGCTTGTTGTGGGCGTGTATTGCGTGTATTTTGACCTTGCCTTCCCGAGCCAGCGACTTCGCTTCTTTCGTGTACATCTCTAGATTCGGCTGTATTCCTGCCCCGTCCACGACCTCTACCGCGTCCCCGCGATGTATCAGGAGTTGGCCGTGTAGTTTGTACAGGGGGAGATTGCGGCTGTGATACCACTACGGGTTGTGCAGCCGGTGTGAAATCTTCACTGAAAAGATCATCGTCGGAACGTATACGCATTGACTCCTCTGCTGGAGTGGCTTCGCTGAAGAGATCATCCTGCTGAGCGCCAGTCTGGCTGAACTGCTCGACCGAGGACGCGTCGGGGGGTGGCTCACTTGTTTCTGGAGTGAACGTCGATGCCGCCGCGGACAGCTCAGATGGTGCTGGGGTGGCCGTTGTGGACTATACAGAGTCAGTGATGGTGTGTTGCGGTCTCAGGCCCCAGAGGGACAGTTCATGCCTGCTCAGGTTCCTCGGCTTCCTTAGCCCATATTGAGTTGTTCATGCTGCCCTGTTAGGAATGGTTGCTCGTAAGGAAATCACAGAATGAACACAATATGGAGAAGAATATGAGCAGAAGTATATGAAAGTAGACTCAAGGAATGAATCTAGAGAGGCAGGTACGTGCTGGGATATGTGAGGTCTCGGGAGCCGACTCTCGAGCCTTCTGAGCGAACAAATTTGATATCTGCGATACGACTTAAGATCTCCGGTGCACATAGAATATCATATATTAGAGCCATTGTACAATCGCAATGGTATCAATTGCTCAGGTAGACGTAGACCAATTGAGCGTGTGTACCTGTGGCGACAGGGAGTCCACACAGCCACAGCAAAAGTGGCGTTTGCTCGTTGCTCGTTGCGTCACGTTGCGGTACAAAGAACATAAGATCTTGTTTCTCGTACCAGGCACTCTACGTCTTTCTGAACATTATTACTGAATCCATCAGACAGAAGAAAATATGTCAGACCAATCTTCATCATTCACGACCAGCAGCAGCAGCTTCAGCTACTCCAGCTCAAGTAGCAATTCAAGTGGCATGTCCACCGGCACACGTTCGTCACAGCATACATATACCGATCCTCAAGGAAACACCACCGTAAAGACGACCAACCAGAACCTAGGTGAGCCAGCTGTCCAGGACACTCGTTATTACGGCTCCGACGGACAAGAGCGACTTGGTACTTCTGCGGCTACATCTACTCGCAGGATAGAAGATGTCAGCGACGAAGAGCAAGCCAAGAATGATCGCGAGTATGAGGAACGTATGGAGGATGAGTACGTGTAGCCTGAGCCGGAATATATTTCTCCATGCTGACTGAGGACCAGATATGCCAAGCGTGAAGGAGGTGCATGAGTGGCCCAGAATATATTATCAGTGCGACTGATGTGATCTATCGAGTGGATCTGGTGGTGTGACAGGAATAGCTATTGTTGTACGATTATGCACAAGCCCAGCCCAGCAGCTTAGCTAGCAATCTCATCTTTGCCCTTGAAATCGAGCAAATATGGGTCCTTGTAGAATTTCGCATAGGCAGGTCTGCTGAGGCTGTTTCCAGCAACGTTGATATCTGTTTTGATGTCATCGATAAGACTCTGCATGTCGACGTAGTCGAGCTCTGGGCGGATGAACCCAAGGATCATCACGTTCATATGACTGCCGTAGAAGTCTTTCTCGAAGTGGTGCATGATGTGAACCTCAACGCTTCGCACAGTGTTCTTGTAGAACGGATTCCAGCCAATAGACATGACCATGGGATAGACGGCTCCCTTGTCTTGCGTTGAGCTGTCCTTCTTGTTGTCCTCATCCTTTCCATTCCCTTCAAATAGTACAGCATTAAGACTCTCTTGCGTCTTCTCGGTCATATGTTTGTATTTGGACTCTGTGCCCGGCTTGTGCTGATGTGTCGCCTCGGAGGGAGAGAGGCCGGCCCAACCAAAGTAGACGCCAGACTCTACATCTTCGTGACCACCGACGGAAAGACCGGAAAGAGGGATGTTGGCAGTTGGTATACCGAGCTATTGGGAGCGCAGCGTCAGCTTGAGCCATGCACAATCTATGAAACAAAGGAGCGCGTGCTGCTGCGCGGCAAAGTATTGGTATAACGGCGGCAGCATGCAGATGGCATGCTGACTGCTGCGTTGGGTGCTCCAAGGTGACGGCTACACGGTGCTGGAAACCACCTGCGCATGGCTTGTGAGACCAACGTGACAGACACGCGTTGACAATCAGGTCCCAGCGGTACGTTGCAGCATGACAGCGGCTGATACCTTGAATGCGAGCGAACCAGCCAAACCGATGCGAACACCCTTGCGTTGTTTTACATAGCGTGAGGTTTCCATGCGGCTTGTCGTCGGCAGTATGCAGCATATACGGAAAGCGGTGACATGGAAGGATGCCAGAATGAAGCAGCAAGCATGTAACGTAAGAATATTGTACTCACGTCTTTGCTGCCACGTCCAAATCCTTTGATCACCTTGCCGTCAAGCTTGAGAGGGAACGGTGGCACTGGGCCGCTCTCAGGGCCTGCGACAGTAGGGCGAGGGCCGTCTGGTCGCATCGCTATTATCAAGTTGGTTGGATGGGGTGATGTTGGCTTGCATTGTTGAACAATGATTCATTACACGATGGTTGACTGCGCAGCGAGCTCGCTCTACCGGTCTCGGCGCGGCTTCACTTATCTGATCATCTCATCGCACGTGATCACGATGTCAACAGCAACAATTAATGATCATGGTTTCTGTATTATTAAGAAGTTCTCTTGTGACAATGTATATGTCTTCTGATGACTCTAATTAAGGCCCACACCAGGCACAATTCGTTTTTGCAGCATGCAGTCATCAATGCCGTGACCGTTTCTAGACTCCGTAACCCAAGTTGCCGCCGCTGTTGCGACCGTTCCAGACGGCAGGCAATATGCTTTCGTAAACACTCCCATGCAACCGCAATTACGCCGCTCCACTAAATGACCGGAAGGAACTGTCATATGTCAGTAATGAGCATGCAAAGGTAGTGCAAATATGCAGACATACGTTCATGACAATCAGCATGGGGATGTCAAAGACATCGCGTTTCACAGTCCAGCACATTTGGCATTCCACACGGCCATCTCGCTCTCCGAGCGCATTCATGCCAGCTTCCCCTCTGATCAACGGCTCTGACTTGACATCTCCATGCTTTTTGATACGTTTTCCGTCGTCGTTCACGTGGTCATTAGGCCCCCACCCAGGATCTTCCTTGGTCCGATACTTGAGAAGGGAACATGGAGCTTCCATTATTGACGTCCGAGATGCTCCGAAAGCTAGCTCCGAAAAGTCCTCGTAGAATTGAACCACACTATCTTCATCCATGAGTTCTGCCAGAAATACAGGTTGAGGCCGTCCCGGATCCGCTTCGATATTAGGAATTCGGGGTGTCATAGCTCCTCTAGAGCTGGTGCCTGTTTGTGTTCCAGAAGATGAGCCACCGGTGTTGACGTTCAAATTTGGTTCCTTGCCGAGCAGGACGTCTCGCCGCCACCCAGTGACCAAGCAGAACTCCTTGCTGACAGCCGCAATCTCTCCTGTTCTTCTACAGATGACGGTGGGTGTACCATAGTGATTCACAAAGGTCTCGTATTCGCAAAGCGTTCGTTGAAAGCATTTCTCCATGAAAATCAGATCGTCGTGATTAAGATGCTGGTTACTTGAAATGAAGGAGGGCCGGATCATAGCCAGAGCTTTGGCAATGCGCAAGACCTTTTTCTGTGGAAACCGTTTTTGCAAAAGCGCCGTGAGTGCATGAAATCCTTGGGTATATGAATAAGGCTCCGTAACAGATGTGTAGACCTCCGAAGTATTGCGCCGCCGTTTTCGATCCATGTCAACCTGTGGATCACCAGGAAAAGGCGGTTGCTTCCGCGAAAACTGTTGCGCCTGGGAAAGGCTCTGGCGCAGCAATTGGTCAGACTGTTGGCTCTGATCTGGTTGGGCAAATTGTGTCTCTGGGGACTGGGTTACAGATTGATAACCCGTGAAATCTTGACTTTGTGAATGTGGGCTCGCACCTGTGAGCGACGAAGCTTGTTCGCCGATAGCATAAGCCTCTAGGCCATTGTTCTGGTTTGCCCAGAGGTTGGCATTGCTGCTCTGCCGCGAACCTGCGTTCTGAGCATTTTGCCATGATGGGAAACCTTGGTTGTATCCAAAGCCGGGGTAGTGTGATCCGTCGTAGGACACACTCCCTTGGTTCGAGTGACCACCCATCTGATTCATGGAGTCCAGGTCGGGAGTGTTGACCGCTCCAGAAGAAATGTGGCCGAGCATACCAAATTCGAGAGCTCCATAGTGATTGCCAAAGTTGAGATCCGATATGTTGAAGTTGAACAGCGACGGATCGTTGGCATCAAAGTATGTGTTGTCAAAGGATTGGTTGCCCGCTGTACCAATCGACGGCGTTTGATCGAGATTGCTCGTGAGCTCCTGATTAGGAGACACTTGCTGGCTCGGCGTCGATTGATATTGTGTTGGTGTCTCCACTGTCTGAGCCGAGTTGAAGTCAGCTACCATATTGGTACTGTCCATCAACGGCGGACCCATAGGGCCTTGCTGTTGCGCATGGCTGTATTGTGGGAATCCGCCAGCTGCGGTCGGTGGGAAGTAAGCGCCAGCTTGGGTTGCGGGCAAGCCGTGAGGACTGACGTTCGCCACTCCAGGTACGGTAGTCAAGCTTTGTGAGCCGTTCATAGCATAGTTGTTCGCGGCATAGCCAGGCACCAGCGCCTCGTTGGGAGCATCATGGAGGTATTTCGCTTTCTTGCGAACGCCGTCATGGCATTGGTCTTGGAGGCCACGCTTGATGCATCGTAGACACGGACGTTCATCTCCTGTTGGGCATCAGCTGAAGTGTCCATATTGATGTGTGATCTGCTTCTGGGTTGAGGCTCGCTCGCCAATCTGGAGGACTTACCGCATGTGAGATGGGCTCGTTGACAGGCGAAACAGGCACGTCGAGCTTTCTTTCGGCGAGGGCGCGAAGGGTCCTTTGCATTGCTTTTGGCAGTCTGGCTGTTGCCATTGCCATTACTGCTGCTTGCTTGAGCATTGGGGGACTTTTCCTCAGTCGAGGCGCGCTCCTGCTTGCTTTCTTCTGCCATGATGCCTGAATGATCTTGCTCTGCGCCAGGTTCTGGAGAAGGGGACGCATCTTCGGCGTCGGCGTCGGGCGACATATTAACTCTCCCGCACTTCAGCAGCCAGCACGAGGGCGAGGACGAGGGCCCCTAGGATGCTCGGCGTGGATACGCTACGCTACCTTACGCAGGTCGGCGCACAGGCCCCGTGCGAGCTCGCGACCCACGTTGCTGCTGTGCGTTTCCGTCGGTGTTGGCTCGAAAGGGCAGAACCGCCACACTGGTCGACGACGGATCACGCGTGCGCGAAGATTACGCTGTGCTCGCTGCTTGTACCACGCTCCACTCCTCCAAATAACTCTAACCTTCACGGTCGAGCCCGAGACAGCTCTTGCAGGTCAGGTCTTGTCTTGCGAAACCAGCCCAGGCCAGGCCAGCGTGCGAGACAGCAGGTAGGTTGCAGTTGCAGTCACAGCAGCAGGGCTCGCCAAGGCTTGCACCAGCGCTCCTTGGCTGAGGATAGAGGTGCGCAGGAGTCAGGTCGCGTTGGCCCCTCTCACAATGCTCGCTAATGGCGGCCGGGCGGTGTCACGTCCGTTGCGAATGAGCAGCAAGCAGCGCTCGCATGCGGCGGATCAGTCCGGCACGAGGGAATGGGACGCTGCTGCTGTGTTCAATCGCAGTAGCGGGTGCGATTGGCGGAGCATCAGGCCCGAGGAGAGGGCTCGTCGGCGTCGTGTAACTTCGCTTCTATTCACGCACCATTCCAGAGCGCGCAGAGGCCGGCGTGTGCGATTCCCAGCCTGAGGGACCTGACGGCCACGAGGCGATCAAGATTAGGTCCTGCGACCTCTGCTGCTGTACTGCTGTACTGCTCTGTGTGTTGTGTGCTCCTGGGCCACCCACTGCTCTGCGCCCTGCCGACCTGCAACCGCAATAGTAGTATAATGCGATGCGCTGCACCGTATGCGCTGCTGTACCACGCCGTTCGTTCGTATCTCTTGTCGCGGACTGAGACAGCCTGCCTGTCTCTTCTCTCTATCGGAGGAGCGTCTCGCGCTGATCGGCAGCAATGGCAATATACTGCGCTGCACTGCACCGTACCTGATCCCAGCGCATGCTCTCCACGCAGCAGCAGCGAGGTCTACAGTCTTTTGTGTAGCTTAGCTTAGCCTAGCCTAGCTTGCAAAAGAAGGTGGAGACAGAACAAGGTTCCCGCTGCCCGCACTGCCAATGCCAACCATCCGCGCTTCCTCCGCTCCATCTGGTCGTCGACACGCCCCGTGCCCATACCCCGGGCTCATCACTATTCATCTATCATCCCTCGAGACAAGTCTCCTTCGAGCCGCCCGCAGATGTTACCTGTCTGCCACGTTCTCGAGATTCGCAGCAGCCGCTGTCACCGCCTTTCTGGGGCCGCGGCGATACGAAAGTACGCCTACGCGCCGAGGCAAGGGCATCTGGCCTGGCTGGGCCGTGCGATGGATCTGTGATGAGATGATGAGTGGCAGAGATCTCGTGCAGTCGCCCATGCCTCCTCTGTGCTGCGCTGCTCAGCAGTGTCACGTGGCGAGCGAAGCAAATTAGTCCTGGTTCGTCCACAGCAGGCGGCGTGCCCTGCTGATCTGGTGCTGATACCCTACGACTCTGGCTCTGAGGCAGCGAATCTGCCGCCAAGGCGCTGACCTGCGACCTGGCATGCGAGCACGACAGCATCGATCCCAATCTCTAATTCACACATTGGTTCACTGCGTTGCCGCAAGATACGAGCCATGTGCTATCTACAGCCACGAGTCTTCTGCGTGTCTCTTCTGTGCTGGGACAACCATTAATGCACTGTGGTGGAGCCTCTGGAGTGCTGGGACGCTGAGATGCAGTACAACCACTCCTTTCCGCTATTTGTAGTATCGACCTACGATTGGCAACAATATACGATTTCCTCTTCCAGCTACCTTGCCTGTGCGAAGCGCGAATTGCCCCTGTACTTTTTCCCATAGTAGAAAAACAGGATTGCTTCAAACGTCAGTCTCAAGGCTTTACCGTGGCGCTGGAAAGTCGTCAACACTTACGGAACGGCGTCATCGCCAGGGCAAGAAAACTAGCACAGTTCTTAGCGCGGGAATCTCATAATCGATCAGTCGAAAAAGCCTACCCCAGGAGTGAAGAGGCCCATTGATAGCCGAGTCCTGTCCAAAATCAGTTGACCGCTACTTTGTACATCGCTCTGAATGGCAACTTGCGTTCAAACATTTGCACTCCGAAGAGGGGCCAAGCTATTGCAGCAGGTCAGTCAGGAACATCCTTCTAGGCGCAGGGTCCGCCGGGGCTGTGGATCACAAATCGCCTTCGCTCTCGATCAAGCATTATTTGATATTGATGTGCAAGGCCATGAGCCCGAGCACAGAGACACGAGGGCATGTTCGAGAGAAACCATTGTCTCCTCAGGCAGCTGTGACGATCGACGCTTCTCCACAGCCTTTTCTCACTCGTTTAGCAACTCACCGGCGGCAAAAGTTGACCTGGCAAAGGAATTGGCTGCTAGAGACGATGCGGCGTACAAGGGGTACCTGCGCTTCTGAGTCAGTGTACCGCTATCAACGATTTCAGCATCGTTGAGATCGCCCAGAGTTGTGGCGTCGACTGTGGACATACGCTTCGACCAGGAATGTCTGTTTGCAACACAGAGCACGTCAGCGAGTTATTCAGAGACCCAGCACGCTCCACTTCATTCACTCACAAAAATTCCACTAAAGCAGAATATGTTTCCCAGTCCAAAAAAGACGGAAAAGATGATCGGCACTGTGCGTGTTTCTCAGCATGATGCAGATGCGAGGATCTTATCGATCGAACACGAACCTATCCAGTGAACGTAGGAGAACGTCCTGCATACCAATTAGGATCCCAAATGCCGGCCGCGTGTCTCATACGAAGTGGAGAGATGAACTCACGTCCAACCAAAGCCTTGTGCAGGCACGTGTTAGCCCTCTTCTGCCCTGGCATGTTCAAGCGCCTGTCGTGGCATCCACTCAACAACTTACCGAATAGGCTCACAGGTACTATGAATGCCCCTCTACATCTGCATGTCAGCTTGTCGAACAGAGAGCTCGTATCCGCCAAGTATGCACGCACAGAATTGTAGGCGGTAACCTGAACTCAGGTTCGCTCACTCCGCCATGGTTGTCCACGAGCCTGATGTAATTCTTCCGCCACAATGGATCGCAGGAGACACCTGCAAGCATCCCGACGAATAGTCCTGCGAAACCTTAGCCAAGTACCTCGTGCAGAGTTGCCTCACTCCCCGTACCGAGAAAAGTCAATCCTGTCTGCCCTACTTGCTGTCAGATATGATTATCGCAATACGGTACTCTGCATCTTAACTGACACTCATTGAATCCGTGGTTGTTTTGGAATACGACGGCGAATGCCTGTTCCACTATCAGCAGCACGTCAAAGAAGCACAATGATGCAAACCTACACCGAAGAATCTACAATGCGGGATTGAAAAGTCAGTCGCATGATTCCAATATACGATCCCAGATCTCAGGATACGAAATACGAACAAATAAAGTACTCCTGCTTGCAGTTAGCGTCACGAATAGATGTTCTGCAGGTATATCCATACCTAGAAGAATCGCCGACAACAGACACAGATTTAGACACATCTGCTCAAAGAATAGTAACTGAAATGGACGAATGCAAGACCACAGCACAGTCCTCAAGACAGAGCGGTTCATGACTTCGATTGGAGCTTTCCACTATCGATCGCGGGTCAGTAAGTGCTCAGTGTCAGTTGCTTGGGACTCACTTACTTTCTCGTTGCCAGTTTCTGCCCGGAGCTTGATCGCTTTTCTTCTCAGCAGGACAGGAGCGTCTGTCACCATCAGCGAGAATCCTCAGTTCCCTGGGCTTCGCACACGACTCACATGTCTCTGGCACGAATGCTACGATCATTACCCATTGGACTCCCGCCCATATTATCAGGACATACTGTCATGATTCAGTCAGTGTGACCCTCGAACGATGGACGCAGTTCGAAGACGACAAGGAACAAAACTTACAAACGTCCATCTCCAATCAGTAAACTGATTAATGAATCCTAACAATCAGAATAAAAGTCAGCCTTTACCATCAATCGCGGCCGCATCGCATCCCCTGCAAAACTCAGAAACTCAATACCAACCTCCAAGAACCGGCCCTATTTCAAAAATCAGCACCACTCATCCCCACCCATCCCCTTTGGTTATATCATCTCACCTAACTCCGGCCCCACAAACGGACTCGCCGTATAAACCATCATCGGCGCACTCAACTGATTCCTCGCAAACATATCCCCAACCGTTCCTCCCGCCACACTCAAAAACGCACTGCCAGCCAAACCATCCAAAAATCTCACAATCAACATACACGTGATGTTGGGAGAGACGGCGCAAGGGATTAGCCAGATTAAATACATTCCAAATGCACAGATGTAGATGATTCGTCGTCCGTAGAATTCGGATAGGGGGGAGAGGAACATGGGGCCGAGACCGAGGCCGCAGACCTAGATGAATGTAAGTGGGGGAGGGTTTTGGAGGGGGGTGCTGCGCACGAATGTTGTGAGGCCGACTGTTGCTACTTCCCTACTAACATGGAACTCGGATTCGAGTTGTTTATATGTACTCGTATACATTGCGCTCGCACAAGTTACACAAAGACTGCTGCTCGACACGATGAAAACTATGATCCATTTTCGTAATGTTGGGAGGTTCTTAGGGTTATAGGGATCGTCTTCGCCGTCGAAATGGACTTCGAAATCGTTGTTGCCGTTGCCTAGCTCTTGCTCTTGTTTCTCTGATGGGTCGGATTCGGGTTCGTCGATGGTATAGCCATCTTGTAAATGATAGGATCGTTGGGATCGTGCACTCGAGCGACTGCGCGAGAGGTGGAGAGGTGGTGGTTGGAGGTTGTTTGATTTGGTTGTGCTGCGGGTGTGTTGGCGCGTAATGCTTCGACTTCGTGGATCTCTGTCGTCGTCGTTGTCGGAATGCGATTCTGTGTCTTCGATTTCTGGTTGTTCTTCTTCTTCGACTTTCTCTTGCCTGTCGCCTTGCTCTTTATCCAATACCCGCTCCAACTCTTTCTCTGAAGCTCTCGTCATTTCGTCCGTTCCGCCTGAGTGTCCACCCCGCAATTGTCGGCTATCGTCAATGGTTGTGTATAGGCATTGGAGTTACACGTCCATAATTTTGTATGGAAGGATGAATCTTGTACGGAGGTAAGGAAAGTGTGATTATGAAATTGATCGACGCGTCAATGGATATTCTCCCCTCGATCTTGATTGGAAATAATGTGATGGGAGATCTACGCATTCGCACTAAAAACCTACCCTTGCTCAAAAGATCTTAGCCACGTCAGTGGATACATGGACCGCTAGTGTGCTTGAGGTGCAGACAAGCTCCGAAGTAAAAGCCGAGACGCTTGTCTGAGCCGCACGACCCGCTCGGCTTCATGATTAATCAGTGAATCTCTATGGAACTTGAAATCCGTCCCCTTTCAATTGCAGAAGGGCGGAGGTAGTGAAGAGTCACTTGCTGCGAATGCGAAAATTCGGCCTCGGCGTTGGCTTGTAGCGCGAGCAGAGGCTCAAATTCGGAAGCGCCCGACTTGAAAGGGTGAGTACGATAGTGCGATAGGCCAGCTGGGCCAGCTTCGTTTTACGCAAGTTCATAGTCCAAGTTCTTCAATGCTTCAAACGTTATGGTAAGCTTTGCGAATGCTTGACTTGCAGGGTTCGTCGATATGCTTACTCTTCAGTGGCCTGCATCTCAAGCACCTCGCTCGAAAAGCTAATGTCGAGCAGGGATATCAAAGTCAGATCTTGGTCATGAGGACTTCCTTGGATTGAGGAGGTCAGTAGCAAATTGCTTCTGGTGACCACAGGCCCGTGTGATGAGGTGTGCGGCGAGGACAGCGGAGTGCAGCCAGGACTTTGCTATGGCTCAACCAGTCGCCAGTGTACGCCAGGACAACGCTCCCCGATGTCCGAATATCGGCCGAGATCGTAAGGTCTGAACCATATTCTATTGACTCGAGGCAGGAGGAGACGTCCAATCTTTTTCCTAAGAAATGTACGCATGCAAGCCTCGCTTACCAACTGCCATGGCTCGCTGAAGTTCCCGCTCCTCTTCACGAAGGTCACGTCTTGCCCGAGCCTCGTCTTTCTCAGTCCGTCGCCTGTCCTCGTCGACTTTACGCTCACGTTCGGCCATAGCCTTTTCGCGTCGCTTTCGCTCTTCGCGTTTTCTTTCTTGAGTCTCACGCTGCTCTGCGCTGATATCTCCGTCTTCCGGTGCTGGAGGCAGCTTCCTGATATGGGATTCGATGATTGGATCTCTCATAGCCTTTGGTAAACTGATGAAATGGAGATGCGAGAGCAGCTTTTGAGGCAATGATTCGAGCCTTGTATCCCCATTCAGCGCCTTTAAAGGCAGACTCTTGAGCAGCATTTGCAGGTCCGCCTTGCGAGTGCTCTCAGGCAGCTTGAGCCTACCGATATGGTCGCGATAGAGCTTCTCTCGCTCCTTGTCACTGAGCTTACGATCATTCATTTCTCCTTCCCGCTTGTACTTGCGCTTGAATTCCGGCCAGTACAGCTTCGGCGTCGCCTTTTCCTGCAGAAAGGCCAAATATGGAATTTTCGGGTCCAGTTTCTCCATGGCCTCTCTTTCTGCTTTAAGTTCAGCTGCGCGGTCTCTTGCCCAGACATCGAAGACTTCTCGCCGCGCTTTCATATTTGGCAAAACTGTATACCGGTCGTCGTTCAATATACTGCTCTCAGACTCGTCCGCGATGATTTTCTCCCATGGCGTAAATGGACTGACTTGATAGTCGTACAGTAGATCTCGGAATAGATTGGTCGCATCTTCGTGGCTCAAGTCAAGTCCTTCTGCGCCATCGTCCCATCCTGTTTCTGGTTCTTCTCCATATTCGCCAGGGTCCAGTCCGTATTCTTCGCCCATCTGTGCCAGTTGCCATGCGATATCGTCCTCCCCGAACTCGACTGGTGCATCTTCTTGGGGCTCCTCACTCTTCTCCGTCTGCTGTACTTCTTCTGTCGAAGCCTGAGGTTGATCTTCATCTCCTTCCTCGCCCTCGGAGTCAGTCACTTCGACGACCTCATATTCACTATCACTCTCCAGGTCTGCACCTTGGGGTTGCAGTGGCTGGACGGCTTTGACTGCAGCCTTGGCATCCTCTTCTTCAGCGTGCTCGGCCTGTGCAGCGAGCTCAGCCATCATGGCCTCTTCGTCCTCACGTTGAAGACTCTCACTTCTTCTCCGGCGGCTCCTTCCTTCTGCATCGGCTGCCGCATTGACCTCGCTTGCCTTGCTCTGCTGGCGCATCTGCTTCAATTGCTCCTCGGCCCACTGAGCATTGTCCTTCTTTTCTTTCTGCTCCTTCTCCCACCTTTCGAATTCCTGCACTGCGGGCCAGACATTGTCTGGGATGTGCCAGAAGCTCTCCTTGGTCTGGGTATTGTGCACGAAACGTCTGCGAAATTTGGTCTTGACCAGTATCCACGGTTCATGGCCTGGCAAAATGTGCTTGGACTTGGGCTTGTCCTTGTCGCTGCGTGGATCGTGTGGTCGCCGGCGTTGATCCGAGTGTGCTTTCGGTTCTCGAGGTGGACGGAATGGTGTGTACTGATCCTCGGTGCTGCCGTTATTATTCGCAGCTTGCCAAGTCTCGTCTCCATCATCGTCGTCGCCGCCCAGAGGCACAAAGTCGTCGTTGGCAGCAAGTGTCGGCGACGATGTCCGCTGTCGCTTGTTCGGCGACTCCATAGCTGTAGTTGTGCAATAACATATGTTGTTGTTGGTATTGCTTGAAATATTCATGGATCGGGCTTTGCGGCGGGCTGTCATTTCATGTCCGAGCTTCCTTCGAGACGCGCTTGCTTCGATTGCCTGGAGCTCGTCTACTGTCTAGCATATGAACGACCTTTGAACATCATCAACACCAACCACCATCGACTTCCATATTGCACTCCAACCAAAGATCGCATAAATCACCCGTCGAGCGCAAACACCAACACAAAGTCATACACATCCAACCGCCGTCATGTCGAGACGCTACGACAGGTATGCCATACCTCATTTACATCTGTGTTCCATCGCGACTAATATGAGTATCCAGCCGCACGACCATCTTCTCACCTGAAGGTCGTCTTTACCAGGTCGAATACGCCCTTGAGGCCATCTCACACGCCGGCACTGCTCTTGGAATCCTCGCCACAGATGGAATCGTCCTCGCTGCTGAGCGCAAAGTCACCAGCAAGCTCCTCGAACAAGACACGAGCGCCGAGAAGCTGTACATCCTGAATGAGTGCGTTGCTGTTCGTCCCAGGTAGAGCCACAATATACTGACCCCTTCTTCCCAGCAACATGATCTGTGCCGTAGCAGGAATGACCGCCGATGCCAACATCCTCATCAACTACGCTCGACAGGCCGCCCAGCGATATCTCCTCACATACAACGCCGACATCCCATGCGAGCAACTTGTGCGGCGGCTATGCGATCTGAAGCAGGGCTACACACAACACGGTGGTCTGCGACCTTTCGGCGTGTCCTTCATCTACGCCGGATGGGACAACCAGCGCCAGTTCCAGCTCTACCAGTCCAACCCCTCAGGCAACTACACCGGATGGAAGGCGACAAGTGTGGGTGCAAACAATGCAAGTGCGCAGTCACTGTTGAAGCAGGACTACAACGAGGAGTGCAACCTGAAGCAGGCTTGTGAGTTGGCAGTCAAGGTGCTGAGCAAGACTATGGACAGCACGAAGCTATCGAGCGAGAAGATCGAGTTCGCCACGGTTGGCCGCACAGAGAAGGGTACAATCTACCACAAGCTGTGGTCGGCTGAAGAGATCGATTCGTTGCTCAAGGAGCACGGCCTTGGAAAGCCCAGCGAGGAGGAGCCTTCGGCATAGATGCGGTCGAGCGTGATGAGAAATGTGTATAATATTCCACGGCATGAGCGAGGCGTACGAGAGCATGGAAATGTACCCGATGCCACACCAGGCTGACTCGATTGCCACAATCGAAGTCGCTAGCACGAAGCAGAGCCTTGGTGCCTCCGAACTATCCGGTGTGACCAGAGGAGTGATGGTGCTGGGAAGGTCGAGAATGGCGCATGCGAAGAAGCGTATCGAATGAGAAACGACATTTCTGGTGTCGCCTTCTGTTTTCGCATTCGCGGTACATGGAGTGAATGAAACAGCTGCGACACGGTTCTGGTTATCCTCCGACTGTCTCATAAAAGCAAATAAACCAAAAGACTGCTAACGCGCAATACTGACAACAACAGTCGTCTTACTTCTAGCAACGCAAGTTTCTCAAGCACCCCGGAGTCCTCCCTGCTATCACCGAAGCGCAGCTAGCTGGCCACTATGCCACCTGCGATGTTTCGTGACAGTTGTTCTGCAAAGGACATCGACCTCCACTCAAGAGAAGCATCGAGATTCCCGACTTTCGACTTTCCTGACCTTTCAGAAGTCCAAGTCCCAATAGCCATATTCACCTGTCTGAATCCCCTTCGCCTATGTATCGCCATCAAGAAGTGGCAGCTTTATGAAATCGACCACGAGCTTTCTGAAATCGACCGGCAGCTTAGCGAAATCGATAGCGATCACTGTGTCACAACAAATCGTCTTCGCATTGAGACTCAGGAGTTGGAGAAGCTGGAACGTGGAACTGAAGGTAAGTTAATCCTTCTCGAGGGCGCGGCTACCTTGGGCAGTAGCAGCAACGTCAGCACAGGCGTATCGCTTTGGGCTTCTGGTGCACCGATAGGTATCATGGGGCTTTTTATGCCTAAAGATCGCAAAGCTCGATGGTTCTATGCAGCAGGTACGTATGAAGACAGAGTCACCCGAAAACAAGCGACCTACTCACCGAGAAAATCTCTAGTCCCCTTCAAATCCATCCTCCTCAAGCTCGCCGATGAGCTCAACCTCATAACCCTCGTCAAAGTCCTGGAACCAGGAACGAAACACCATGGTTCATTATACGTCTTCCTCCGCCAATCTTTCTCCAAAGACGTTCAGATTCCCCATCATCCGGACTACACACTCGCCATGTCCATAACAGACTACGCTCCAGAAATTCTGGACCCAGAAAAGTCTCTCGACCGTCTCCTAAAGAACGACTCAATCCAACATAAAGACACTCTCGACCTCTCCGACGACCGATATCTTCTCGACCTCGAATTGCCAGAGCGAGAAATCGCTTCTTTAGTTCGTCTCCGATGCGCAGAGTACCTCTTACTCAAGAGGAACTTTTTCAAGGACTTTTACGTCAAGGTTTATCGGAAAAGGGATGAGGATAAGCAGGCTAGGACGTTGAGGGATCATCAGGATTGATTGGAGGTGGAGCCGTGGGAGTGGATGCCTACGAGGGCGAGGAGGGTGAGTGTTCATTGCCCAAGAATACGATCGAGACATATTGCTGACGGGTTGTGATAGTTGATTGCTGCGTGGAAGTTGCTGGGAATTTTGGATGAGAGGAGGTTTGTGCCTTGGATTGAAGAGGGTGGGTTGTTGGCTGAGGAGACGGAGTTTGAGGATTTTGAGGATTATAATGTTGGGAAGGAGAAGGGGGGCGAGGAGTGAAATTCTCCTGATGGTGGACGCTGCAGCATTCGAACGAAGCGATTAGCTGCATCATCGGATTGTCCAAAGGAAGGAGCTCGAAGGACGAATCCAGAAGCATATCACTCACGGAGCCCTATTGATTCACAGAGTCAAGCAGGAGAAACACGGATACTTCCATTGTCATATGCGTGAACATTCCGACCACTTCTCGACCTCACCACTTCAACCTATAAAGCAAGACGCCTCTGTCGCCTTCTCCACCTCCAATTTGCACCAATATTCAATCCCGACACGACGTTCGTCGCAAGATGTTGTTCTCTTTGCAAGGTACGCAACTGCTTGCTGCTCTACGCCAAAAGAGGCAAGCTGACGCCGCCAACTCGAAACCAGTATTTGGGCCAGCAAGTACAAATTCCCCTTCGAATTACTAATGTCCCTCGCTCACATTATACTACTAGCTCCCGTCAAACGCCATATTCGAATCGAAATGGCTCCCCAAGCTCAATCACCACAACCTCGCATTCCCAAAGAACCGCAAGGACGAGACTGTAGCGGCACACGTATCCCAAGCTTTCGATCTTGTCATCGCCGAGGCCAACGCCCTAGATCTCACTTCACCTACGAGCCAACGTCCGTGATTCAAGGCAAAATGTAGGATTTTAAAGGTCTTTATCAATCCGGCGGAGGTATTACGCGACGAGGTCAATTTTTACGTGCATGAATGGAAGCAATTGTGGAAAGTCGAACATGCACTTAAGCTTCAAGCTCCACAAGTCGAACCGCTGATGGTGAAAGTGTATGAGGCGGAGTTTGCTGGGGTTTGGGATTCACAGGCAGCAGATTATCTTGCTTCTCTAATTCCAATCTCGACTGCGAATGCGGCTCAGGCTCCACTGAGGACTAGAGAGAGGCGGAAGTGGTGGTAGGGAGGTGCGAGAAGCATCATCAACTTCAGCGGCAGGAGAGGATGAGAAGCTTTGCGAGTCGAGAGCGGTAGCACTGCTCTGATTTGAAGAGAGAGTTGCTTGGTCCGATGGCCTCACGGTAGGAGATCTCGACAATAGGTGCTCCATTGGAACGAAAGTTTAGGGAGCTCATAGCATTGTATTGTTGTATACAAGTGGTAAATTAACAGGAAAAGGTGGGTGGTCATTTTTTTGTGGTAATCTTACATTTCTCTAACTCCATGATATAGCAGATTACTGCATATGCTCTCCATCCCTGGGCTTCTAGCCAGCTCGAGAGAGAAACAAGCAGAACTGGGGTATTGTAGAAAATTCCGAACCCCAACCGCTCGCCCGGTGCTCGATTTTCCTGTGAGCCTGATAATTTGCTGAAAGCAAGTGAAAGGCTTGATTTCGCTATCGCAGCATCAACCGTGCCTCCCTTCATAGCTTTATTCAACGCCACAGTAATGACCGACTTTCCAAATAGATGATCTCATGCCGTTCCAGTCCTCTGCTTCTCCACAGCCGCAATCTTGTTCCTCTCCTCCTTCACAATGCCGCTCACCATAGAGTGAACTCGTTCCGCCGCGATTCGGCGCATGAACAGGTCGAAATCACGAGATGGACCCAACCGCTCCGCTTCCTTGGCCTTGTTCTTTCTCTCCTCAAGCTTAGAAAGAGCTTGAGTCAACTCCTCCGCGTAGATTGGCAGCGCTTCCTGCCGGATGAGCTTGCAGGTGTTGAGGAGGTGGGATCGGAATTTCTTGAGCGAGCGCTTGCGTAGGAGAAAGTTCTTGTGGTTGAGGATGTTGGTGAGGTAGAACTCATAGATGATGACGCGGAGTTCGGCTGGAAGGTCGAGGAGGCGGGAAGTACCTTGTTGGTTTTTGGGCTTGCGAGCCATGATTGTGGCGTGGTGGAGTTCTGTTCTGGATGATGAGAAATTGGTTGGAGTGGATATGTTGTCTGATCGGTGTTGATGTCTTGGTAGTGGTGATGTTGTCGTGAGAGACAAGTTCGAGGTTAGAAGTGTGACTCTTAGAGGTATTTCCTTTGCATGTGACGGTCTTAGTGAGCTTGACGAAGTGAGGAACGAATTGCCTGGCAGTCGCTCTTCTGAAGAGCACATGAGCGGTAGATACTGCCACTTCAACTTTGTCCTCACTTCCAACATTCTCAGCAGTTGAGATTGACAGGCGCTGTGGGCAACGTTATGCCGGTTTGCAGATGTCTTCAGGAATTACTGAGCGCTCAATGTATGCTGGTGGTCACTCCAACTGCTCAGCCTCGTCACTCATAACTTCACCAACTCAACCATCCTCTTCGCAACATCAACCGCAAACCCTTCATCATTAATCGCTCTCTCATCTTGAATTAAAGTCACCCCAGAACCTTCCAGACCACCGACCATCGTTGAGAATATCGCTTCATCAGCTTCGGCGTCGTAGAAAGGTCCATCAGGAGTTGCGATCATGCTCACACCGCCTTTCGGCAGCACGACCTGGACATTTTCCTTCTTCGTCGCGAATCTCTTAATCTTGTCCACGATGAAGCTTGCGACATTCTTGCATTCTTCAGGAGAAGTTCGCATCAGAGTCACAGTCGGATTATGCTCATAAAGTTTGCGTTCAGAATATTTCTCTGGAACAGTGGGTCTAGGGCCGAAATTGACCTGTTTACTCGTCAGTGCATTTTTAGACTTCACGTCACATCACATACCATATCAGTAGCTCCCAAACTAATAATATTCGGAATCCCAGCTTTGAGCGCAGCTTCCAAACGATATTCTCCCGCCGACATGACACCACCAGCAAGATAATCACAGATTTCCGTCGTTGTGATGTCCAATACAGCATCGAGATCACCTTGTTCGACTAGCCGTTCCATCGCTTTGCCACCGTGTCCTGTACAATGGAATACGAAACATTCGATATCGTGGTTCGACTCTAGATATTGTCGGACATGGTCGACACAAGGAGTTGTTACGCCGAACATGGTTAGTCCGACTTTCTTCTTTCGCTGCACGGATGATGTAGGTGTGCTTTTCTCGTACATTTGAGCCATACCGTATATCGATCCGGCTGCGTTGGAGAGGATTCGTTTTAGTAGTGTGTTGGTTCCTGCGATGTCTACTACGGAGTACATTAAACAGATGTCTGTTTCGCCGACAATTGGTCCTGTGTCTCCCGATGCGGCGGTGCTGACTATGAGTTTTGGGAAGCCTATGGGGAGGACGTCTCGCATGACTCCAGATGCGAGTGAGGTTCCGCCTGTTCCTCCTGCGCTGATGATTGCGTGAATTGCTTGGGTTGGGTCTTTGACTCCATTCTGGTAGGCTTCGCGCAGCCAGTTTGAGGCGCAGAGGATCATGTATTTGATTACATCTCCTCGGGCTAAAGATCCGGTCTCTTGACGAGAATCGCTGGGAGCATATTTTGTAGTGAGCGTGGCTTGGGTGACATTGATCGATTTATGAGAGGTAGGAGAACGTCCGACATCGACTAGTATGACCTTGCACAAGTTCTGGCTGGTTTCGAGAATTTGGGTTCTCAAGTATAGCAGTTCATCGAGCTTAGTCTACGAGGAAGAAGTGTTAGCGTCCTTCCAATGAATGTATGAGGAAGGCACAGGACTGACATCACATGTGCCCAGCAATACCACGTTTGGCATGTTTGTGACTTTTCAAGAGTAAAGTATTACCACAACTCATTCGGTCTTTTGACGAGACTGAGCTCGAGCTCGAGCGTGAAGGATGATCTGCGGAGTCGTTGCATCTGCAGGGACGGGAAGCTGCATTGCGTCACAGAAGCTCCACCTACCCTCGTCAACGCCTCCGTCGTACGAAGCTATGCAGCAGAATTTGATGTGACGCTGTTCTTGAGCAACGATTAGAACAGTGTTCTTCGAATTGAAGTTCATTCCAATCATTAATACCGAAAAATCAAGATGAGCCCTCCGACGGATCGAGCACAAATTCTTGAGGCGTTCAGAAAGCAGATCAAAGATGGCAAAGCAATTGTTGGAGCTGGAGCTGGTGAGTGAGCTTCGGTATCAGAAGCGTGCCTGAATGTTAATTTTGATCGCCAGGCATCGGACTGTCTGCAAAGTTCATCGAGGAAGGAGGCGGAGATCTGATCATTATCTAGTATGTCTCCTTCTTATCGTGAGTATTTGGTTACAAGGGTACTTTGCTGAAACCAGTCATCGATTATAGTAACAGTGGTAGATTTCGCATGGCAGGCAGAGGCTCGCTGGCTGGCCTCATGCCATACAGCAATGCGAATGATGTGGTGGTCGACATGGCTAAAGAGGTCATCCCCGTGGTCAAACACACGCCTGTCATCGCTGGCGTATGCGGTTGGTAGCATTCTATAAGCCATCCTGAGATTGTGCTGACTTGTTACAGGTACCGATCCATTCCGAGATATTCCTCGGTTCCTCAAGCAATTGAAGGATCTAGGCTTTGCGGGAGTCCAGAACTTCCCAACTGTTGGCTTGATCGATGGGTTTGTGATTCCTCTACGAAGCCGGTTCCTTCTCGAAAACATTCGCTGACGTCGGGTTCATAGGACATTTCGTGCGAACCTGGAAGAGACAGGCATGGGATATCAGCTGGAGGTCGATACCATCAAAGCCGCCCATGATCTCGACATGCTCACTACGCCATATGTATTCAACGAGGACGATGCAACGAAGATGGCGCAAGCTGGGGCGGATGTGGTTGTGGCACATATGGGCTTGACGTCGAGTGGAAGTATCGGTGCTCAGACTGGAAAGAGTCTTGATGATTGTGTGCAACTGATCCAGGCCATTCGTGACGCTGCTTCGAAAGTCAACGATCAGATCATAGTACTTTGCCACGGCGGTCCAATTGCAAAACCCGAAGATGCGCGGTATGTCTTGGAACGAGTAAAGGGCATCCATGGATTCTTTGGGGCAAGCAGCATGGAAAGATTGCCGGTGGAGGAAGCCATTACCGGCATCACAAAAGAGTTCAAGAATGTGGCGATACAGCAATAATCATTCTTGCGTGACCGGCCTCTTTGGCAGGAAGACGTAACTGGGTTGGGATGCAATTGGCGAAATAACTAATCTGCAGTCAGCGCTTCTCATCTAGGATGAATCTGATGAGCGTAATGTTTCAGAAGCGAATGTTATCCTGTAACACATCAGAGACGATGGTCTACTGGACAGGCCTGATGTCACAGAAGGCTGTGAACAGGCTCGTCGACTTAGTCAGTGGCAGTAGGTGTCTCAAGGAAACTGCCAGGAGTCCTGCTAGCGGTTCCTGGCCATGTTTCAAGCCATCTGCCGAATGGGCTTGCTCATAGTTCCGTCAATCGAAAGCCACTTGGCTCAAAGAGCATTCATGACACATTGCGTGTCATGCGTTCAAGACGTGTGAGAGCAGCGCGGTGTCCGAGGGGAGTAGTGGTTTTGCTCTCCTTGAAGATTGTTGTTGATTCGATCCAACCCAACATGGAGGGCGGGATCTTACAATAGCAGGTTCCTTTCCATAAAGGACAAGCCATCGGGTCAGAGCCAGCGGAGTGCATCAGTGCTAGTCATGGTGAGGATAGTGAACGCCACTGAACCAATGGAGGAGCAGATCTTGGCGATGAGTGTCACCTTTCGGATTCCGAATCATTGTTCGTCGAGCTGCAGACGCAGACTACTGTCCTGCGAGCGTGCAGTTGCCTCTGCCTCATTCGCACGGCTCCCGTCCAGTTTCCCTTGGGCGAAGTGGGCCCGTTGGATCTATCCATGTCCATGCACACAAGGCCGGGGTTGATGCGGTCAAGATGCCTGTCATTCGTGCTGCACACATCCCGCGAGGTTGACACGGGACGTTACTGGATGTTTGCTGCCTCGCATCCGCCGAAGACTCTCACTCTCACTCTCACTCTCGCTCTGTCAATTAAAGACTGTTCTAGTACAAGTAGCATATTTAATAACCACTGATTATTAGCCCAGAAGCGAGGAAGCTCTTGGTGCAGAAAGAAGAGAATCAGGATCGAGGCGACGCCGTGTCTCAGAGCGAGAGCAAAAGCGAATTAGCTGCCGCCCTCAAACCCTGGCGCAGAACGGCTGCCATGATTAGCGGGCCGGTAGAGGATCGCCAGCGAAGTGGCTCGGTGGTCACTACTGCTAGGCCTCTGCATGGTGCCGCCGTGATTGTGAATGCCTCTCTGCTATTTACTATGTAGAATAGAGAAAGTGTTGGAGAGAAATGTTGTCCATTCTGTATGTAAGTCTGTAGTCACCGTCGAAATGAGATTGTTCTGCTCCCGTCCGTGAAGAATGGCGGAGCTGGGAAACACCAGCGACCGTTGCATTTTATTCTGGCTTCTAGCCTGCAGGAAGGCCCCGGCTGGCGTTCTTAGCGCCTCTGGTCCAACTACACCATCACCAGACGTGCAGTTCGTTCCCGCCGCAGTGAGAGAGAGCTTGACAACGAGACTCTCGCCTTCGACGCTGACGACATTGTTCCTCGCCGAACACCACCCTATATCCCTCCGCCCAGGCGAAACGACGCCAACGAGCTCGACTCGACCCTCGCAATCGACGTCAGTCGCGGCGCTGTTGGCTGACCGTGTGCACCGCCGCAAATTGCCTTGCCTTGCCTGGCCCAGAGAGCGTGTGACTTCAATTCAGAGCAGTTCGCTTTTGTCTCCACGACCATACAGCCACCCGACGCAACCTGTCGACGCCTATTATTCGACTCACACATTCTTCTACCGCGCACCGCACCGCGATCTCCATTTCCACCTCCACCAACGACGACCCGCCGACACATTCAAGCGCGCCCGCACACTGGATGCCGAGACACGCGGCGATTCGCGTCTTTCCTCCGCCGGCCAAGTGCCGCCTCAAGTGACGAACTGCTTAAGAGAACGATCGAGTAAGCAGCCGAGCAGGTGCTGGTACTCGCCATGGAGCAGCCGAATATGATGGGCGGCGGCATGCCCAATATGATGAATCAGGGCATGCAGCGCCCGCAGTCTGGGTGAGTTAAGCGCGGCCCACCCCTTGCATCGAGTGCGCTGTCGACATTGGAGCACAGTCGCTGACGGAGATTGTGTCTACAGGAATATACAACAGCAACTTCACGCCCGCATCATCAGCGACCTACGACAGAATGGACCTGCCTTCAATGGCACTTGGCAGGTCACGCACGACGTGAGAGACCGAGCTCAGCGGATCATGCAGCTGTAAGTTGAGGTCCTTTTACACTCATCCATTCTTTGGTTCCCTCTCCGCAACCACTTTCTTTGTTCAATTGCTTGGCCCCGCTCCCACACTGACCTCGAACTAGTGTGACCCAACTGCGCAATCTCAACAGCGACGTGAACACTTGTCTCAACATTGCGCAAAAGTGGGAATTGCGCACTTTTCAAGAAGCTCAGAACAAGGACGACTACGTGCAGCGGATGGACATGAAGCTTAAGGAGATCCATGGTCGGAGGCAGCAGAGCGTCCAGAACCTCCCGCTGGGCGCACAGAACCCCGGCATGATGCCCCCCGGCGGCCAGATGGGCAACGCAAACATGATGCGACCCGGCGGCATGATGGCTGGCCTACCCAACATGCCGAACAACGCCATGAACAACATGGGCAACATGAACATGAACTTTCAGAACGGCGCCATGGGCATGCAGTCGAATCAGATGAACGCTGGTAATCCCATGTTCCCGACACAGCTGCAGCGTCCGATGCAAGCCTCACCCGTCAATCTCCAGAATCAGCAGGGCACGCTGGATCCTTCCGCGCTCATGCAACAGCCACAGCAGAACAACGCGTCGCAGATGCCGCAACATATGGGTTTGCAGAACCAGCAACAAGCGCCCAACATGGGCCAGTCCAGACCGCCGGCGAACATACAGCAGCAGATACACGCACGAGCCAAGCAAATGTATGATGCCATGCCAGAGGATCAAAAGGCTATATACCGGCAGAAATTTCTCGGCCAGATGAATCCTGTACAGCGACAGCAGTTTCAGGCCCAGCTTGGTGGTGCAGATCCCTTGATGCGCTTCTTCCTTGGGAAAGCGAGGGACATCATGCAGCGGAATGTTCAGCAGCAACAGCAGAAGCCCGGCCAACAGATGCCGAATAACATGATGCAGATGGGAAACAACATGGCACAGCGACCGCCTTCCCAAACCAACGGGCAGAACATCGACTTTTCCGCCATTCTTGGGCAGCAAGCAAGCGCCGTAAAGTCAGCTGATGCCGGCTCAGAAGTTGTGCCTGCGAGCAACAATAACAACAACAACGCCAATATGGGGATCGGCAACCAGATGAACATGCCACAGAACATCAATCCACAGATGCTCGGAAACCCAGGCGGGCAGACTGGTCAAGGAGGGCAAGGAAACAATGCCTTCAACCCACAACACCTCATGGCACAGCAAGGTGCACAGGAACGAGAGCGTTTGCAGAAACAACAGATGGCTCAACAGCAGGCCTATGCAACCTTGCAACAGCAGCGCGCGCAGCGAGCAGGCCAGCTTCAAGGACAGCCCGGAGGTCTGCATACTCCTAACGCCTTCAACGGTGGTGCCGGTGGCCAGGCTAACAGCCCGGCAATGTCGATGCTGAATCGGCCGATGGTGCCTCCTGGTCAGACGACGCCTGGAACACCTCAACCGAATCGACAGCAACAGCAGACGCCTATGACACCCATGAACACTGCCAACCAGCAGCTTTTGCAACATCATCAGAACATGCTCAACCAGAACACACAGCAACAACAGCAGCAGCAGATGGGTCAAGGCCAAGGCAATATAAATCAGCAACAGCTTCAACAATTATTGGCTAAAGTGCCTGAGCCACTCCGCCAACGTCTGCAGGGCATGGCACCTGAACAGGTGAAGCAGGTGCTTGAGAAGTTCAAGAATGGGGGCTTTGGAAACAATCAACCTGGCCAAGGCTTCCAACCAGGGCAACTCGGTCGACCCGGGCAGCTCGGCCAGAATATGCCGAACAACATGATGGGATCGCAGAACCAGATGCCTCCGCAGATTCCAAACTTCAATGTGCAGCCTCAGGCAAATCCCAATCAACAGAATGGGCCATTGAACTCGGATCCGCAGGCCGCACAGAGACAGGTACAGCAACAGACTATCATGAAGATGAGATACCAAGTGATGGATGCCAAGCCGTTTCCCAGGCAAATCCCGATGGCTTTAGGATTGTCCATCCCGGCCACAATCAGCACTTGGATGCAGCTCAAGCAGCATATCCAACAGAATGCCGCGGTGGTCCCGCAAGGCACGGCCCAGAAACTCATGATGATGCAGCGCCAATGGCTCAAGGAGAATGAGGACTTGATCAACGGCGAAGTCCAGAGATATTTACAGCAACAGCGATTACTACAACAACAAAGCCAACAGCAACAGGCCCAGCAGAACAACGCTGGCCAAGCTCAGATGTCGATGCCGAATCAGCAAGCACCCGCTGCACAGATGGTACCGCCTGCTCCGATGATGCCACCGTCACAAGCTGGAATGGCAATGCCGCAGAATCTCATGATTCCTACTGCAGAGGATGTCAATGTGTTCCGCCAGAAGATTCCTCAAGCTGCAGGTATGTCCGACGACGAAATCAAACGAGCAATCGCCAAGCGACGGATGGAGAATTGGAGGCAAAGAGCGCTGCAGCAACAGCAGCAGCAGCAACAACAATTCCCGGGACAGCCTCCACAACCGCAAAGACCAAATCAGCCAAACTTACCAAACGGTACACAACCACCGCAGCGTACACCACAGCAGACAACGGCGCAACCAGTGGTTCCTCCAAAAGCTCCTCAGCATAGCAACGACGATGTCATCGAAATCTCGAGCACAGGCGGCCGACCAAATCAAGCGCAGGCAACGCAGCCGCAAAAGTCGCAAATTCCGAATCTTTCTCCTGAACAGCTGGCGAAATTGCCCGAGGCGGCAAGAAAAGCATATCAGGAGCGTATGCAAAAAGAGTCGCTTCGCAAAGCACAAGGCCAGGCTAATGCACCAACGACACAGACAGCACCCAATGGGCAAGCGTCGTCTCAGCAAATGCCGCAAATTTCCGAAAGGAACCAGGAACTCGCCCAGAAGATCAGTATCATGATGGCTGAAGTACAACGAGCGAATCCCAAGGGCCCTGCTGTCTCCTATGACCCAGCTAGCATGGAGAAGGCTCGGCAGAGCCTAGTGAGACTGCACAAACCTCTCGAAGCCATGAGCAAGACTTACTTATTTGCGATGACGTGTGGCCTCGAGCAGCGCTTGAGAGAAGTCATACGAGCCAAAGTCATTGTCAACCAGAATGTGTCTGACGAGCATGGAACAATGAAAGACTATTACTCTGTGTCACTGGAGCAACTGAGGGAGATGGAGAAGACCGTCAGCTCGTACATGAATGAGTTGAAGAATATGCAGATTGCTCGAACTCAAGCACCCGGGCAAGCTCCAAACGCGATGAAGCCGCAACAACCCCCGGCACCGCCGATGGCACCGTCGACATCTCAGCAAGGCCACGGACGGAAGCCATCTGCCAGCGTCAAAGCGCCACCGGCTCCTACGGATAACAAGACCTTCGACTGGGCCCATCCAAGTCCTCAAGGCGTACCGAAGTACGGCCAAAATCAACTGACGCCGGACAAGCTCAAGTTTCCACCTCAGAAGCGTCGCAAGACCGGGCAGCCCGATAGTCAAGGGTCCACACCAGCAGCACATGCAGGCACACCAGCAGCTGCTGGTGCGAGTCCTGCTCTTGTGAACGGCCGGATTCAGAGTCCCGAGCAACTCAAGCGGACTCAGCAACAGGCCAAGCTTGAGGCCGAGAAGGAAGCACAGGCGAAGAAGTTCTTGTGTAAAGATGCCTCGTGCGAAGCTTCGCTGCAAGGTTTCGATACAGAAGCACAGCTTACACAGCATGTTCAAGCACAGCACCAGCCAATCGACGATCCTCTTGGCTTCTTCCTCACCAGCGCCGCTGCATCACTTGATGTAGACCTCGAAGGCAAGCCGCTCCAGAAGCCTGGGTTAACATTTACGAAGCCTCCGCCAGCTTCACAAAGGCAGCGTGCAACGGTTAAGGATCTCAGCAAGGAGGAGCTCACGAAGCATGAGATGGATCAGATTGCGAAAGGCATCATATCGAGCAGCGTCAAGGATAAGCTCGCCAAGAAGCAAGCCGAGATGGACGCCGCGGCGAAGAAGGCAGAGGAGCCAGCGAAAGAGCCAAGCATGCTGGAAGCCATTGCGCAGAAGCTGGACATTCCCCTTCCGGCCAACGACGCTACAACCGCCGGTGCCGACGCCGGTGACGACCTCATCAATTGGGGTCCTCTCGACCTCGGGCTTAATGCAATGGGTCTTCCGGGTGATGACTTCACGCAGTTTGGCGATGACTTCGGCCAGGGAACATGGGTGCCTGTCAACCCCGGAATGGATCCACAAGATTTGGTGTTCCAACTGATGCAAGAACCACTGCCCGAGTCCGACACTTCTCCTGAATTGACTCCTAGCGAAGGCTCACAGAGTAGTCGTGCAAGCGATGTATCGCAAAGCGACAACATGAGATTCAAGATCATGGTAGAGAACGAGGCTGCCGACCTATGGGGCACTGGCGAGCCGGGTCTCGTTGCGAAGAGCATGATTCCGATGTACGACCGTATCAACAACATGCTGAATGACGGCGAGGATGTCGCTATGGGAGGCATCGAAAGCGAAAAGGAAGGCGGAAGTCCGCGCAAGAGGAAAGCTGATGAAGTTTGGGACATGCCGCTGGGAGATTACATGGATGATTTCTGGAATGGCGGGATTCAGCCTTGAACGACGACCAACGCACATGGATTTGGCCCCTGAACCGACACGTTGAGAGGCTCTTTGTTTTTGAATTTTTTGATCACAGCTAGCGATGGTGTTCTTGGTGCATGTTTGCAAAGTTTTGAGCCTTTTTCAGGCTCGCATCGAAGCGATTTAATGAGGGAAGATGGGAATGGGACATCATGCATTGGAACTGTAGCGAGATGGGAGGTGTCTTTTTGCTTTTTTTGTGATGATTCGCATATACCCATCGCTTGGCACTAGGTTCATATAGTGGAGCGGCGATTGTTTTTCTGTGGCTCTTATTTTACCTGCTATTCCATGAAATGCAACTTCACGCGTCTGATATTCACAAATTCCTTTTGAATTGTTTTCAATGTGCTCGGCTTCTACGTATTGATTCCTTCTGCTGAATGCTGCCTTTCTCGAATCTAGTCTGCCAGCTCATCCAGGCCAACAAGTGTCCCAGAGGAAGTAACGCAGTACTGGCGTAGTGAGGCCTGGGTGGTCAGGAAACTCGGATTTAGGGAAGTGACGCTTCACTAGTTCTACGATCTCGTCATGGAACTCTCTGATGTTGTTCACATCGCGTATGTTTAGCCGCACGTCGATGAAGAATGGTGTTCGAGCTGGGTTCTGGGGATTCTGTGCGCGAGCTAGAACAGTAACCGCTTCGCTCACACCGGCGCTGAAGCTCGAACCTGTCTTCTCCCGAAGCAATTGGACATCTTTTCGCAGTCTATGCGAAGCTTCGTAGACTGGATGATCATCTTCGAGGAAGGTTATGAGCTCGGCAGAGCTATCAAAATGTGCCGGGTACTGCGTGTCAAGCGCTGGAAGCGAGTTTAATGTTTCCTTCAGAGCTTCTGGGGTAGTTGCATCGTTGGAGTCGGCAGAGAAAGCGGCATCACGATTGGTGAAGTATCGCAGCACTGGTGTGGTAAGCCCTGGGTAGTTTGAAAACTCCGACTGCGGAAAGTGGCGCTTCACAAGATCGACCAGATCGGCATGGAACTCTCCTATCTTGCTTGCATAGCCCTCGGAAATTTGGACATCGATGAAGAGAGGTGTGTGGGTTGGATTAAGAGGGTTCCGAGCACGAGCTACGCCTGTGATAGCTTCGCTCACCCCAAGGTAGCAGCCGAAGTCTCTCTTTTCACGCAGCAATGCGAACTCTTTGTCCGTCTTTCTTGATGCTTTGAATACAGGGTGGCCGCTTTTGACGAAGTTAATGAGCTCGGCGGAGTCATCGAAATGCATCGGGTACTGCATATCGAGCGGCGACTCGTAGGGTGGGTGCGTGTCGTATTTGATGTAGCTTCCAGTCTGTGGTTCAGTAGCCATGATGCGTTGAGAAGCAGCTGCGCTGGCCTCCGTGTTACGTAGATTTCTTGGGCACGTTTGTGCGATGTGTGCCCGGAAGTTGTGGCGGTCTGCGTGGGTTATATATCAGCTATGAGTCAATCACGAAGACTTGGTAAGTTGCGGGTGAGGAAGCTTCATTTTCGCATGGTACATGTACTATTTGGTTCTTGGTGCCACGACACCCGTACCATCGAAAAAAGCGTATATCGATGCTGCTCCCTCCACTTCGGGGAAATGATGGAGCAAATAATGATGGAGTGAACAAAACTGTGTATGACTGTGTGCAATGAAGAAAACGGGTGTTCTCTCAGGTTCGTCGTATTCCTGATCATTGGTGCAGGCACATCGTCAGGCCGTATGGTTGGACAAACCGCACGAGGCGAGCGTTCTCGTTGTTGCGTCCATTTTCCGAGTTGGTGCAGTCCATGGGGATGAAAGGAGCCCGTCAAGCGCGGAGAAAGAGTCTTTTCAGTACCAGTACCAGCTGGATATGTTCAAAAAGGCCGAGTGAAAATAAGGTGCGAGACAGTCCAGCCTGCGGCGAATGGAGTATGCTTGTGCTCCCAGCGCACAACCTGCATGCAGCGCACAGTTCCCGTCCGCACAGGTATTCGAAGGGCAACGGTATTGTTGAGACAGGTCTGCTGCAACGATCCGCGGCCACACGGTCCGATGTGATGGGTTCTTTCTTCGATGGAAGATAGATAGAACTCGCATAGTCGAATGCTCCTCGACACACAATTCCAGGCAAGCACGAGAGAGCTGGTCAGGAGATGCAGTTGGAAGAAACATTGAAGTCAATGGCCAAAACATTGGGAGGGGAAACATCAATGTGAACCGTCCTTCTGAGCCAACGAGTTGTAAGACACGCAGCCTTGCTGCAGGGAAGATCGGTCTCAAACAGAGGCGAACGAACGCCCGAGCAAACAGTCGTTACGTGAGCAGTCTGGGCTGATCTCATTGGCAACCTTGCCGAAACTCTACCGTTGATCTGCCAAGGCTCGGACAAGCGTTGACAGAGCGAAGAGTCAGCAGCTCGCTCGCTCCTTCAGACAGCTCCGAACCTCCGCGACACACTTCCAGACTTTTCGCGCCTCAGCTTCAAGCCTCAGTCGCTTGGGCTGCAGCTCTCGGTACGCCACAAGAGGCCGAGCTGTCAAAATCCGGTGGGGCTCTGTACCTGTTCACTTAAGCCGGACATTGTCAAAGGATTGCACGAGCGAGAGGATTTCTTGGCGTTCAGACGTACTGAGCTCGCCTGTAGTATAGTACATGAAGATACGAAGAGCTCCAAGATGTATATAACCATGGCAGGCGAGCACTTTGTTCAATTCACAAGCATTCAAAGAACATCCAGCATAAGAAGCAGATACTCACAAGTCTTCTGAAATCACCATATCACAGGAAACTACTACTTCTCTCAAAGCAAGAAAACAACCAAAATGTCCAGCACCAAAAGAATCCTCACAATCTTCGGTTCCACAGGCAACCAAGGCGGCTCCATAATCGACCTCGTCCTCTCCAAACCCTCCCTCTCCTCCAAATATGCCCTCCGAGGCATCACCCGGGACCCAACCAGCTCCAAATCCCAAGCCCTAGCCTCCAAAGGCGTAGAAATGGTCAAAGCCGAACTAGACGACATCGAATCCATGAAAACAGCCATGTCCGGCTCCTACGGCGTCTTCGGCGTCACAGATTTCTGGTCCATCTTGGATAAACAACGAGAGATTCAACAGGGAAAGAATATCTTCCATGCAGCAGAAGCAGCTGGAGTTAAGCATTTGGTTTTTTCGAGTTTGCCTAATGCGGAGAAAGTTTCTGGGGGAAAATTGAAGCATGTTGAGCATTTTGATGGGAAAGCGGAGGTTGAGGAGTATATTGAGGGGAATAAGAAGGGGGATATGATTGCGAGTTATTTCATGCCTGGTGAGTTTTTCCTTTTCATGACTTTGTGAGAAAATGGGTTGCTAATGTTTTGGGTCAATAGCCATGTTCATCGACTTCGCTAAAACTATGATCAACCCCGGACAAGATGGCAAACCAACTCTAGCTATGCCATTCGCAGATGACATCAAATGGCCATTGATCGCTCCTCGCCGCGACGGTGGTAAGTACGTCATGGCTTTATTCGAAGGTGGTGCTGCAGCCAACGGTGTCAAACTTCACGGAATCTCTACCTGGACGACTCCCAAGGAGGTTGTTGCTGCTTTGAGCAAGGTGTCTGGACAAGAAGTCGTGTTCAAGACTCTTCCTGCTGACGTCTTCGCTGGGTTCCTGCCGGAGAACATTCGGGACGAGCTTTTGGAGACGATGCTGTTGGTGGGTGAATTTAGCTATTACGGAAAGGGCGCAGAGAAGAAGCAGGAGGAGACGGCGAAGTGGCTGGCCAAGGAGGATGAACTTGTCACTTTTGAGCAGTGGGCGAGGGAGAATGGTCCGTGGAAGTGGTAGTCGATTAAATTGATCGCTGGTATATAGAATGTCTGTCGTTATGGTCGTTGCTGCTGCATTTTAATGCGCTCTCTATGAATTCCCGGTCTCAGTTCCCAAACTCAACGCACGATCACACCGGCCGTAATTATCTAGTCTCAGCTCTCCAACTGATCCTGCACCCTCCTCAACAGCGGCTGACTCTCCCCATCCTTCCCATCAGGCTTAGGATAAGGCAACCACCTGAACTCCCCATCCTCCACCTTTGATATCCTCCACGTGCCCGCTTCCTTCGCATCGTCAAAGAATTGCTGATTCTCCTCAAACGTCCTCCCGCCAGTCTCAGGACAAAACAAAAACGTCGTAGCTCCAGCCACAAGGTTCGTCCCAGCGAAAACCAGATATATCCAGAATTTAAGATTATTGAACAAGATCGGTGTGATGAGAGTGATGGCGAAATTCGCAAGACCCCATATGATAACGGACACAGCTGTGCCTTGTGCACGTGCAGAAGTTGGATAGATTTCTGTTGGGATCAGCCAAGGTGGGACTAGCCATCCTATCCCGAAGGCTCCTGTTGCGATGAAGAGAGCTACGATGCCAGGGATGGCTACTGCGTTTACGTGGATGTTCAGTTCTTCGTGGTGGAAGGAGAGGCCGCCGAAGACCGCTAAGAGGAGGAAGCATATTGTGAGAGTTCCGGAGCCGTAGAGGAGGACTGTGCGGCGGCCGAGAGCGTCGATGAGGAGCCAGGCGAAAGTCATTAGGATGAAGTAGGAGATGAAGTTGGCTTGGGTTAGGTACTCGGATAGACGGACGCCGTAGCCGAGTTGTTCGAAGATCTGGAAGAGTTAGCAAGGGTGCTGAAGTTCGGGATTGGGGATCTTACTTGTGGTCCATATACAGATACAGCTGAGTGGCCCTTGAGTCAGTCAATGTTGTAAACATCGAGAAGATGAGACATACCTCCATATCCAGTCAAAGCCTGATTGATCTGGCCCATAATAACGATGACAGTCGGGTGAAATTGGGTATGTCCAGGCGTGAACATATCTTTGTACCCAATTTTCTCATCGCTCTCATCCTTCGATGCTTGTACAAGCTCATCACATTTCGACTTCGCATCATCCTCTCCCACAATTTTCTTCAAAGCCTGAGTAGCTTCATCCGTTTTATCATGGAAGACAAACCAACGAGGAGATTCTGGCAGCGAGCTGATAAAGAAGAACAGCGATACAGGATATACCTGCATGGAACTATCGATAGCATAGTCAGTAATCAGTAACACTTCAAAAAGAGCTCAACTCACATAATCGGCACCCTCCAAGCCCACTCACTCCATTTCCCAAGATGCACAGTCAAAATCAAATTAATCGCAAACGCCATATTAAGTCCAAAAATATTCGCCTGGAATTCCTGGGCTAGAGCTTTACCTCTCGAATCATCGGAACTCAATTCCGAAGAATAGACCGGCACCACGCTATCAACACCTCCAATACCCAAACCCATGACAAGGCGGCCGATATACATGACGACGAGCGCACCTCGACTATACCCCAATCCGGCAATGAACATGATCAGGTTCCCTAGAGAAGCTGTCGCGAGGCAGAAAAGTAATCCAGGTTTACGTCCGTATTGATCGGCAAACCATGAGAAGAAGGGAGCTCCGACTGATGTGGCGAGGTAATAGACGGCGACTATTAAGCCTACTTGGACATCTTCTTCTTCTAGGCCCATGGTGGATAGGTAGTTTTTGTTGGTATTGATCAAGGACATCATGCCCTGGTCGTAGCCATACAAGGCAATTGCCGTACTGGAAAATGCGACGACCTGTTGTCCATAGTGAGCTTTTGTGATATCTATCAGTCAACGTGTGGTATACAACTCACCTGCATCTTCTTGTCGTGCAAGAAGTTCTTGATAAACCCGGCCATCTTGGAGAATCCTTGTCGCCGATCGTCTGTAGACGATCACAATCTGGCTTTGCTGCCCACGTCCGTCACACAACAATGTGTATTTCTTCGAAAGTGAAGAGTAACTGCGAAGAAAATATCCTGCAAGAAATTCAGTGGGACCCAACCTGCATCATCAACAAAACGACATCGAGGATCAATGGTGCCAAAGTTTAAAAGTGCACGTGCTGAAACGTCATTCGCGATAACAAGGTTATCCGAGATCCAAAGATCGGTACCTGTTAGCAAGCTAGAGAGCTGTACATCGCATCTCGCGTACACCGCTGCGTTTCGAGCATACCTGGTCAAGTCAATAATGGCGCAGAGAAGCACTCAAAACGTAGTCTGTATAGATAATAATGAGGTCTCCAGGCTAACAGAATGTCATATTCTCCCGCTGTTTCGCAAAACGTATGCAACCCTGAACTCCGCGCTAACTAGCATGAAAAACTTCTTGAACCAACTATCCCCAAGGCGACGGTTGAGATTGAGTGGTTTGCCCTGGTCTTGGGAACACTGGTGTGGTTTCAAGACTTTCAAGCCCACCCATCGTGGCTTGCGGCCCATGCTGCCAGCCCGATCCTGTCTGTTGATTCACGAACTGGGATTGTCGAAAGGGATTCGTACTTCCAGTGGGCTGCACTTGCAATGGCGCTGGTTGTGGCGAGATCGTGCTCTGCCGGAATGGATTTGAGCCTGTGGCCTGTGGGACAAGAGGCTGCGTCGAAGACTGAGGTGCGAATGGAGAAGTCTGCTGTAGTGGAGATACTATTGGAGACGGACCATCCTCCGGAATTGACTGTATTTGGCTTTTCGCAAATGGATTTGTCGACTGGCGATTCAGAGGCTGCTGGCCGAGCGATCTGCCGAACGCGCCACCTGTGCCTGTAGATAACATGGACTGCCTGAAAGGGTTCGAGGTCTGGGGTTGTATCTGTGCAGGACTCGGATTTGAAATTGGGCTCACGTATTGCTGGCCCGTGGCAAACGCTTGCTGATCTGGCTGGGGTCCATATCCTCCAAAGCCAGCGCCAGTAAATTGAGTCTGCAACGGCTGTGGTTGCTGTTGCTGTATTTGTTGTTGCTGCTGATAAGGATTTGTAGGGGTTCCGTTGACAGCATACCCATTCATTGGCTGTTGTGCACTTTGCTGGAATGGCATTTGTTGATACCCAGTAGGCTGTGGCTGCTGTTGCTGCGGTTGCTGCTGCAAGAATGGGTTCGTCTCGCTCGTTTGCTGATTACTTTCGATTGACTCAAAGAAATCAATGAGGTCTGGAGCAGGACCTTTACTCGCTCGGTTGCCAGACTGCCCAACATCCGTCTTCATGTCGTCAAATGGGGTCTTTGTCGTGAACGTCGCTGCCGCAGGCTGTGAAGCAGGTTGTGCTGGTCTGGAAATGGGCTTTCCTCCCGTCTTACGCGCCTCCTGCTCTGCCAGGTACTGTCGCCGATTGATCTCAAAGTCGGTATCATCCAGATATTCCTGCAGCGAAGCAGCCAAGCTCGTGGGCGCATGCTTGAGCTTCGGTATCTCCAACCTCGTGGCGTACTCATACTGCCGCGCTATGCTCAGATACTGCACCACCTGCTCCGTTTGTTTGCAAAACGCCTTGTAAATGGTGATGGCTCGTTCGGCATCGGGTCGCGACATCTCGAAGTAGTGGCTCAGCACATTCATGACTGCCTCGTTTTCCACATTGTATAAGTCCAGCAGATCTCGCGTGAGCAGGCGGAATGCAGTCAGAGATATCTCGTTCTCGACGTCGTTGCTCAGGAAATCGCACTTCACCAGTGCTTTGATTTGCGACTGTACCACCTCAGTCTCCCGGAGCAGGCCCTTGTCGACCGACAGGCGCTTCATGCGGCCCTCGCCGGAGCGCACATAGTCGCACTTGCTGCGCTCAAAGGCCAAGGCGCGCGACAGCAGATACTCGGAGTAGACTCTTATGTTCTGTCCCTGAGTCTGGACGTCGGTGAAGCTGTTGATGGCCAGGCGATTGCGTGGCGCGGCGGCCAAATAGCTCAGTGTCACATCCTGCACGCCCTCCTTGATCATCAGATGCACAATGATCAGCGCCTTGAAGGCCACCGTCCACGTCGAGTCGCGCAGACGATGGGTCAGCGTCCGGAAGACCTCAGCAACGCCTGCCTCGCCCGACTGCGTGGCTAGCAGGATATGCTCGACATATTTGGACTTGGGCGGTGCGGCCTTGACCTTGGTGCCGCCCTTGACGCTCTTTTCGAAGCTCGCTGACATGGCTGGATGCGATCGGTGGTTGGCGAGGGACATGGATATCTGAGGCTCAGGCTGCGGTTCGCGTTGACAGCTTCACTGTGGCTACCGACGAAGCATTGCGTGTCGTGTCTAGCGGTCGTGCGTCCAATTGGGCGGAGGAATATCGACGGCGATGTCCTCTCTGACGGTGGCGGCGGAGGGTGCGGAAGTCTGCGGTAGTAGTCAAGCAATGTTCGCCAGCTGCACAGCAACGGCCACATGAAATGACGACGAAACATAAGCTCTCTTCGAACTAGCGTCCGTCGGCACCTAAACTTCCGAACCAGGGCCTTGGTTTATCAAAATGAGATTGAGTTCCATCTTCCTAATCTTAAGCAAATACATAACCTCACTCCATCCATATACATAACCTCAAAACTCCAAATAATCTCAAGTAACCACCAATATGAGCTCCGCCTAGTACCTCACTCCTCGTCCACTCTCATGTAAGCCGAATGCATATCCAGGTGCACTCGGCACTGCTCTTGTTCCTTCTGACTCCACTCTCAAGCCACACGCCGCAACAACGGCATCAATCCCGGATCCTCCAGCAATCGCTCCATAGCCTCATCCGTCATCTGGACCAAGACCTCCCAAATATCGTCCTCAGGCTTCGCTGGCAGTATCACACAGCCATAGCTGGAATGCTGTCTGCTGACTTTGCGCACAAACTCAGGTGGTCCCAGACCAAGTCCCAAATCTGCTTGCTCGCCAACAGGAAGGTCCGACCAGTCTGTGATGAAGACATCGTTGTCGAAATCGATAGCAGGATGGTTTACGCTGCGCACATCCTCTCGCTCATTGATGAGCGCGATCGCTGAACGGACCTTTGTCTCAGTCATACACAGAATATTACTGTGAATCATATGAGCGATTCGCGAGAGTGTGCCGACGTCAAATGGAAGGCAGAGCTGGATGATGGGTGCAGTGTTGTGTGCGTAAAGAGTCGCGTTGCCGTAGTACGTCTCGTCTAGAGCTGGGTCGACTTTGGATCGTATGCTAACTGGCATCAACATCGATGAGGGCTGTCCACTGGCATTGTCGTCGCTGACCCATCGAGCTCTTGTCAATGACTTCCAGAGAATGGCGGCCAGGCAGTCTTTGACTGAAACGTCGACTTGTGGTCTGTCGTGGATGAGGTGGAAGCGCTCCAGAATCATGGTTCTGACGTTTTGCAGCTTCTCGAGGTCGAATGAGAGCACATGACAGGCACCAGAGCTCGGAGCTAATCTCTTTCCATATCCTGCGCTGGTGATGGTGTGGTATTCTGGATGTTCGACTGCACTCGATTTGACACCCCTCGATCCGGACAGACGATCGCGGATTCTGGACTGCTCCTGCGAGTCTTCCTTCAGAGTTGTGATCGAGACTTCTCGTTCAGCTGCGGGATCGTCTGTAACGGACGTCGAGCGAATGATTGTTGCAACGCCGATGATATCTGCAACAGAGTGGTGCACGTAGATGGCGACGAAGACACCGCCATCGATGAAGCTAGCCTGGACAGCCATCACAGGATTACTTCCTTCAGCTGGGTCGGGCATGTCCGGTAGCGGAGTGAGAACTGCGTCCATGAACGCAGATGCTGGCATGCCTTGCTTAGCCAGCTCACTGTACGAGAAAGAGAAGTCCTGCTCATGGTTAGCAAAGTTGTTGGCGCGGAGACAGTCACGACGTACCTTCTCGTCAAGGAACTTCACCGTCGGCTTCAGACCTCTTAGGTCGTCGGCCTCAACGCAGACTTCCAGGCAACCACGCTGATGTGTACCGACATCAGCTCCAGCACTCTCGCGGCGCTCCAAGTCTCTGAATTGGGTGATGTGATCTCCCACAGGAGCTGTCGCAGCACTCTCGCTGCTCTGACGTCGTGAGGCTCCCACACTCGAGCTGTCGCCAGTGTGTCCCAGTGAAGACGAGGTATCGCCAATGTGTCCCAATAAAGAAGAGGTGTCGCTAATGTGTCCTAGCAAAGAAGGTGAGGTAGTTGAGCTGGGGTATACAGCGCCTGCGAAGATAGGCATGCTGTTGATTGTGCGCGTCAAATTCGCCGTGAGCGCATCCGCAACGCGCTGACGATCCACTGCCTCATTGCTGCACGGAAAGCAAAGACAAACCCTCTGGTATGTCCTAATGATGCTTTGGTCGAAGGTGGATAGTCGATACTGCACGGCGTCTGCCATGGTGGATGTTGGTGGTATCTGTGTGGTGTTGTCAGTGGTGTCTTCAGGCCATGAGGTTGTCGTGTTATTAGGCAGCCAGATGTGAGGAAAGTGAGGTTTGCGCTGGAGTAAGTGAGTTGGCTGCAAGTGAGAATGTGTCATTCACTGCCCGCGACTTCCTTGGAAGCAGTACTGCATGCTCTCTATCATGCGTGAAAAGCGATGCATGCGCTTAAGACTATGTACAAGCCTTTGATCAGCCAGCCTTATGAGTTTGAATTATTTTGGCGCTGAAGTTAGGCGCCGCAGGCACACCTCTCGCCGTTACCCTCGAGCGTGAACGATGTTGTTCAAAGGCGCAGATTTTAACCCGAGTGCATCTCTCTGTACTTCTTCGCGCAAGTGGCAGGCGCAAAAGTGTAGCTGCTGCCCTGATCACGCATCCATTCACTGATCTTCTTCCATGGCACACGGCCATGGAGGTCTCTACCACGGTGGGAGCCGTCGGTGTTCTCGTACACTGTGACGGCTTGCTCAAGCAACGTGATCTGTCAATGATATCAGCACTCGAAATATACGGCATTGGTCGGTACATGTACTTACGTCTTGCGCCGTCCAATCAGGTCGACGAACGCGCTCACTCTTGTCCTTTGTCAACACCCGGATCCGGCCACGTAGAGTTGACTCGGCCTCCTTAAACTTTCCACGGCGCTTGATCTCCTTGTACGACAAGCCGCGCTCTCGCATCTTCAGCAGATACTTGTCTCTGTCACGACGCATTCGAGCGTCTTCCAGAGCTTGCTCGTTGACGTCCGGGACGGAATCGTCTTCGCTGCCAAGCTCTTCGGAACTCGTCTCCCATCGGGCCTGATCCAGCTCCTGAAGTGTGCCAGTGAAAGTTTGATTGACTTGATGAGGAGCGACATAGATAGGCTGGTCATGATGTGGTGGCAACGTAACTTGTGGCGGGCCGTGAGTGTGTGCCGTGACATATCCATTGAAAGCGACCGAAGGAGGAATGGCCGACAGAGGGAGGACGGAACCGGAGGGAATGTATTGCGATGCGTGAGTGAAACCGCCAAACGCTGACGCTGTGGAGAATGCCGGGCCCTGGCTGTGGTTGCTTGACATCGAGCCCGACCAAGATGGCAATGAAAGACTTCCAAAGGAGGACGATGCGCTACTGCTGAACGACGATGACGCATTGCCGAAGGTAGACGACATGTTGCTGAATGACGACGGCAAACCCTCGATGGCTAGAGGATGGCTCTTGCTGTGGAAGGAAGGTCCGAATGCTTCTCCGTCCAAGGGCTCGACTGGGGTGAATGGTCCATTGCTGTGTGAGTCAATCGACGATGGAGATGGCGCATTGTCCTGATCGACTCTCGAGGAACGCCAGTAATCGTTGTTGATGTTCTCGTACTGTGAGGTGTCCACATTTGAGAGAATCGCTGGACGAGATGCGACGGACTGTGGGCTCCTGTTGAGGCTTGAGGGCTGAATGCACGTACCGCCGCCTGTGAGCGCATCGCCATGATTGACAGTGCCTTGTATTGGAGCAAGAGGGGTCTCCACCTCAGTCGGGCGGAATAGGAACGGGTTGCTAGCCGACATTCCTTGCGTGCCATACCACTGAGGGCCATCGAGCGACCAGGCACTAGATTGCTCATCTGGCAGGTGGAAGAAGTCATCTGGCGAGAAGGATGCATCGCTCACGGCAGCGGAACGAGGAGTGTCAGTGGAAGGTGTGGCGCTGGTCGCGATGCCGTATGCTGAAGTGTCTAGCACAGGTCGCTGCTGAATGCCAGCCATCGTACGCAGACGGAGTTGAGCCTGTGCTTGTCGTCTGGCTTGAGACAGTCTTGGATTCTGTAGCGGTGGGCGCTGGTTGTAGGACGGCTGCTGAGGAATGAAACTACCATGCAGGTAGGGCGCGAAGGTATTGTCTGCCATGGTGCCTCTCACCGACATTGATCAGACTGTGACAATCGTCAGTCGCGCGCCCAGCACGATGCCAGAGTCCATTGCAGAACGTAAGTTACCGCAAGTTCGGTGTGCACGTACCCAGAGAACAGCGCGGAACGGCGTGGCAATAGCTAGCAGTGCCTAGTAATGCGTGCGGTCGAGCCTTAACTGTAACTTAGAGTGTCTGCACGAGAAGGTGGCGTGCAGCCAGGAGATGCAGCGCTTCTGCGTGAGTAGGCAAGAACTTCGGCTGGCGGTAGGATTTTGATCACGCTAACGCTTTCGGGAATGGGAATGCGTGTCAGTGAAGTCGAGGTGCCTTCCGCCTAGCTTGAATGGAGTCCAGCAAGAGCCCTCGCAGGTACCCACGGAGCTTGCGACGTGGCTTGGTTGAAAGAAGGCTGTTCGACGGAAGGACTTTGTCGGAGCATGAAACCGATACGGCTATGGTCCCTGAAGGTCTCTGTCGATGTTGCAAGACCCGCTGCTGTCCTGCCCGGGCTCTGCGATTTGGAACGAAATGCTGTCAACGATTGAAGGAATTGGCCGCCGATTGAAAGTAAACAAAAACACAGCCACCGACAATGTGAAGCAAAAGAGAACGAGGGAATAACTCGACCGCCAAGAGGAAAAACAGAATCTACATGGGAAGACCAGAGCTTACTATGGCGAAGCTGTGTTCTTTGTAGGCCATGTTTCAACGTCAAACCCCTCGCACGGTGCGAACGATGCGTTTGACAGATCCGAGAGTCCAATAGCGGATGAGCAGAGAAACGAACGGTCCGCGCTCCGGCCATGTGTTCGAGCCTGCTCACGCCTGTTCAATGTGACTGCAAAGCGGAAGAGCTGAAGGCTTTGCGAGCTCCGCGCGGGAGGAAATGTGGTTGATACAGGCTGCTGGATCCTCTAGGCTCGAAGGGGTCAATATGGACTCCACACAGAAGGCAATTCCTTGCGGGACGTGTTGAGGACTGCATCATGGAGAGCAGCTGTGGTTGTTCGTTCGGTGCTTGCCGACTGTCGATTGTCCGGATCGGACCTGTCAGCAACGCTCATATGCACTCTTCCGCATTTAGCTCCAGTATATCGCAAGCTCGGCTCGTCATCCAGGAAGGAATTCCGCAACCTCCAATCTCATTTTGCTTCGCCATGCGGGAGCTGCGATTGTTCCAGGAACGTCTGGCTGATGAAAGTCATATATCCGGGTGAAATGAAGTCGAAGTCTTCCGTGTGTCGGCCTGGTATCGTCCACTATGGACAGGGATCAGCAGTCCTGCTCTGGCCATGGGCGATAGCAGGCGAGGTGCTGCGTTGTTTTCCAGGTTAAGCTCGACGCAGAATGCAAGTCTTGATGGTACCCCACGGCAGGATGCGTGCTCTGCCAACAGACACTTAGTACAGCAGCAGTGCTGCACAGCACAGCAATGCACGTAGCACAGCACAGCATGAAAATGACAGCTCACGTCTGGCCTCTGCAAAGTACAGCTTCTCATGGAGCTGCTCTGCTGTCGTGAAGACGGTCAAGAATTGCCGCGATGCCATGAGAACGCGCGTGAGATATCCATCTCCCGGCCTGCGTGGCGATGCGTTCGTGAAGGGTCAAAGCATCCGTCAAGCGAAACGCGCATCCCCTGGAATCGCTTGTCAACGAGCGGGTCGTTGCAGGTTTCCGCTACCCATGTCATGTCGCTCTGTTCTAGCCGGGTGGAGCAGATGGCCAACAGCAACAGCGGAAGCATCAGAAGACGCACAAACGCCAATGAGACTCATCTCGGCCCACCGAGAATCACCGGAGGAGCCCCTGTATGCCGTGGTGATCGTCGAAAGCGATGTCTGTGGTTGTGCGGCAGATGCAGGTCCCATCTGGCGAATGGTTGTGTGCCATGAAGGGAGAAGAACTGCTTGAACTCAGGCAGGCGGTTGGCCTCAGGCTCTTCTCACGTGGTGGTATGAGCCGAGGCAGGTGCGAACTCTGGATCGCAGACTCCAACCTCCTTGGCCAGTTCGTCACTCCCATCCTCCACTCTTCATCATCATCGTCAACCACGAGCTCGGCGAACGAAACAAAATAAAGTCGAAGAACAATCCACTGGACCAGCAATTTCTCATCGGTGCCAATCATGTCTTGAGAAATTCTCGAATTGCCAATACGCGCCCACACCGATAGCCGCCAGCCAAGCAAATTGCACCAACTTCACCTTTCCGTGATTTTATGACAACACTCATTTCTCGTGCTCGAGGACTGCTCGCTTGGACTGGAAAGCTGGACGAGCTCAGAAGCTGTGACCAGGAGCATTCTCTAATTCGCAGATCGAGATCGCTGGAAAGAGCCGGTTGCATCTCTGCCTACCACGTTGCCAACTCCAGTCGTTCAGATCGTCATCGTGACATGCCCGGCTCAGAACTACTGAGGTCAACAACTCACAGTGGACTATTGTCACGGCAAGCAATTTCTCTATGGCCATCATGGTCTTTCACTTCTTCACTTCAATGCACTAGGACTTGGCTCGACCTTCAGGCGGTCCGTTCTGCCGGTAAGTGTACCACGGGGCTGTCTGCATGCTCAAATTAGAACAAGACCTGTAGCCGTAGCCGCCGATGCTTGACCTTCGCGCCGGCCACCACTTGCGAACTCCATCTTGCGGCAGATGTTCCCAAGATAACTCGAAACAGGCGCGAAGCTCCCACGAGCAGTTTGGCGCACGAACCATGACGTCTCACATTCAGGTACGATGCATGAATGGGCCATTGGAGAGGCCGCCTTCATACAAAACAGCCAGAGATTGTAGAGGCGCCTACACCACATGGCAAGCTAGCAGTTTCAGCCTCTCATGCTTGTATTGCTCGCAGCAAAGACACCAAAATCATAGACGCGGAGAATTTCACGACATGTTTCATACGAATCCTTTGAGCGCTCTCATAGGACATTAATCGAGAAAGTGGAAACACAGTGATCAGTATAAGATGATCTGGTTACCACGGTCTAGAGAGATGGGTCCACTTCAGCGAACACTTCAACTCCACAATCTTCCTCTTCTCTTTTTGTTTTTCATTTCTTATTTCCTTGTGTATTTCCTTGGTAACTTGTTCGGTCTGGTACTGGCGTTACATACACCTCACTAATCCCTAATCATCACTCGACTCTTGCATTTCAGTGTGCTTGAAGCACTACACTACCTGGTCTTTGTGTACATCCTTTTGGTTCTCTCGATCACTGCACCCGGACTTCACACCTCCATTACGACAACGAAATTGAACGCCTTACATGCCACACTTCAACGTCCTCCCGATTATGCCGAAAGAGAGCAGGAATAGATCGGGAAGTCAGACTGCCCTGGCGGCTCCTTACACAACAGCCTCTGGCTCTGGCTCTGGCCAAAGGAATGCAGCAATCTGGAGCTCTGCCGATGATGAAGTCCTTCTACAAGCAAGAGCATCAGGTCTAAACTGGCAGCCAATTGCAGCACGACACTTTCCGAACAAGACAGCCAATGCCTGCCGAAAGCGCCATGAGCGTCTGATTGAGCGGCGTCACGTCGAAGACTGGGACACACACAAGCTCGAACTACTGGCCCAAGAGTATATGGCCTGCCGCAGAGAAATGTGGGAGGTCCTAGCAGCACGACTGAGCGAGCGATGGGGAGTGGTAGAAGCCAAGGTAAGATGCACAACTGCAGTATCAAGATACAGACGCTGACAAGTAGATCTAGTGCATGGAGAAGGGGCTCAAAACTCTTCAATCCGCTGCTAGGACTGCGCACCGAAAGGCGATGGCGGATAATCAGTCTACGGAAGATCGCGGAGGTATTTCCGATCAAAACAGCGACTCGGGCATAGGCTTTGGTTCGGACGCTGAGATGGAGGTAGGAGAGGCGGACCCGTCATCCAGTGCAGCGACATCATCATGGCATGCTCATTCGCCGCAGCAATCGTACCATGAACATGTCCGCTCGAGAAGCCTTCCGCAACCACTCCCGCTGTACCAGCCTCCACCGCCAATTCGTCGCACTTTTGAAGGTACACCTATCACCACTTCACCTCAAGACGCAACGTACGCTGCGCGTTCACAGTCACAGCGTTGCTCTCCCGATTCTCAAAATGGCCGAGGCGGTATCAGTATCCAATCCGTGCTGTCGAACTGAAGCACCCGATCGCCGCGACGAAGCATCTAGACCGAGGGAAGGACTGTCGTTACGGCATACCTGATTTATGATTACGAACGGACGAGTTTCTTTTCTTTTCTTGATAGACATGCTGGGGAACGGCGAAAATGGACGCTTGCTTGTACCATAGCTTTTGCATCTGAGCGCCTAGAAGAGAACTCCTTTTTAGCAACATGATGATATTTGCCTCTTGCTGGTTTGACCATTGGCTGTCGAAACGAGACCACTGCATTGATCTCCTAGTCACGATGCAGAAATATCCAAGTGAACAATGACGAGAACCGAAGCGAGGCTGAAGCAGCAACAGCAAGCGACAGTGCCAAGCCGACAGTGCCAAGCGCCAAGTGGGTCAATGCTGTTTTGGGCTTGATTTCTTGGCGATCTCCTTGATGATGTTTCGCGACTTGTCCTCTGCAACGCCTTCCTGCCAAACACCAACCATATTCACTCCCTCTGTGCGCAATGCCGCGATAATGTCAATTCCTAAGCAAACAATTCGGACGATACGAACTAGACTGGAGGGTATCGCGACGGCTGGACCTAGGACTCCACTATGAACCGTTTTCGCTCGCTTGCAGGGGCACTAAACTCTGGCAGGTCCGCGATCCGACCTCAACGAAGGCCGCATCTTCCACCTGTTGTGTTACAGAAACGATACCTTCAACTTCCCTTTGGACCGCAGACTCCAGGTCCTCCCGACGCTGGACCAGCTGATCTAAATGATGATGATGCCAAGAAAGATGGCAGCAAACAGGACGGTGGGTCGAAGTTCGACTGGAAAGGTACTATGTTCAAGATGACCGAAGCTGCTTTGACGACCTTCGCGTCGGTCGCGATCCTGGGTGCATTCGGTTACGGCTATACGATCTATTACAAGTATATGGTTCTTCAGAAAATCGACAATGCATTCAAGCCTGGCGATCCAGTGTTGGACCTTGCCGCGACCGGTAAACAGGGAACGGCAACAGGCGGCCAAGTCCTCGTCGATGAAGACAAGAACCGCGAGCATTGGGTCTTGCGTGAGGAACAGGACCTTATCGACAAGATTGTCGCTGGCGAAATCCGAGGCCAATACCATCTCCTTGTCGGCGAGAAAGGGACCGGCAAGTCAAGCATGTTGATTGATGCTATGGCAAAGATCAATGGCGAAGGCTGCGCGATGTTTGACGCACACGCGAGCCCCGAGATTTTTCGCATTCGCCTTGGTAAGGCCCTTGACTTTGAATATCATGAAGACAATATCGGTTCGCTCTTCTCAATCCGCGGTCCACGAGATGCTGGCGCTATTCTGGACATCGAGCGTGCTTTCAACAAATTAGAGAAGATTGCGATGAAACGGCGACAGGAGAAAGGTCGACCTCTCATCTTGATATTCAACTCAATGCATCTTCTCCGAGACGACCAGGATGGCAAAGACCTGCTGGAGTTGGTACAGCAGCGAGCAGAGCAGTGGTCAGCTAGCAATCTTGCAACGGTCATCTTCAACTCCGACGATTACTGGATATACGAAAGGTTAAAGCAGTATGCTACAAGAATGAATGTAATCCGCATTTTGGACCTCAGCAAGGACAAAGCCATGGCCGCGCTCCGGAATTACCGAACGCGATACAGAAATGATAACCCGGAGACCAGCCTCCTAGAGCAAGTTTACGACAAAGTTGGAGGACGTATGTCGTACTTAAGCCGAGTCGCCAAATCGGATGACATGCTTGCGAAAGCGGAAGACATCTGCCGGATGGAGAAAACCTGGTTCTTGAACCAATGTTGGATTCTTGGCACGGAGATGGACGACGATGTAATGGATCAACAGAAGTATGCATCCGCTGCAATGGTACTAGCGAAAGCGCTAGTCGATAAAGAAAAAGAAATGGAGATGACATACGACCCAGAGCAAGGTCACATCTTGCCTGAAGTTCCATTGCATGAAGCTCGACAGATCATGACGCGTGCGGACTTCATACAGGTGTGTACACAATGCATGACCTAGATGACATCCTGACTGACGAAATATAGAGCTACGATGCGATCAACATCTTTGCCATCGATAGCAACGCGCAAGTGCGTGCGGACTCTGTACCGATGATGAATGCCTTCCGTGAGATTTGTGCTCAGGAAGGCTTTGATGAATTCCTGGAGAATACGCTCGACAGAATCTCTGACATTGAATCCCTCGGCCGTACCAGAGAGTTGACGATCAAAGATCTGTGGGAACGTGGTCAATATCAGATCAAGATGGTGGACGCGCGAGGTCGACCATCTGGCAGTATCGTGATGGAGGCAGAACCAAAGCATCACTCCCTTGTGGACGACGATGACAAAGAAGAAAAGGAGGGCGAAGATGAGAGCGATGGTTAGCCCTTGGCACAACCATTGTGCAATTATGCTTGGCCTCGCTGATCATGGAATAGCCAAGTCTTCTTCCAACGCCAAGTCCAATGAGCTGATGGCTGCTACACTAAAACGGTGCCTCGAGGAAGACGATCCAGACGAGAATTGATCCTTGGACACTTGTATAATACATTCAAATGATACCCCGAACATTCGCAATTGAACCTCCAATTGACAGCGCGGCCGCTACTCGTAGTGATTACGCAGGATTCGATGCAGGTGCGGGCAAAGTGGCCATTAGCCGCAACCGACGTCCGCTTTGCATGACTTTGCGAGGATTCCTTCGCTATGCATCTACGTCCGTAGGGTATAACAAGTAAGTTCAGCCGAATAATCCGAGGCGTCAGATTGTAAGGCGGCGCTGCAATGCGAATTTGAATTAGAAGTACTGCATCGTTCACTTATCTTCTTCGTCCTGTTAAGCACCATCTCGAGCCTACATATACAACCATGACTCCATTAGACGAAGACATCTCTCCCAAAGTAGACTGCACCAAACCTGTGCTCAGACCTAATCTTACTGGCAAGACGGCAGTAGTTACAGGAGGCGCAGACGGAATTGGAGAAGCATATGTCCGCGCAATCGTGTCCTGCGGAGGCAAAGTACTCATCGCAGACATTAATGAAGCCAACGCCCAAAAGCTACAAGCAGAACTCGGCGGGGAGGAGAAAGTCGCGGTTTCGAAATGCGACGTCAGAGAATGGAAGGACCAAGTCAAAGCATTTCGAGTCGCACTCAAACTTGGCAACGGCAGAATCGATATCGGTATGTACACGCTCTCACCTCATCTCAAAGCTTCCACGCTGACTTCACGCACAGTGATCAACAATGCCGGCATAGGTCCCCCAGACGACATCTTCTCCGGTCCCGACGATGAAACTCTGGACGAACCTTCGGAGCCGGGCATGAACATTCTCCGCATCAACGGTCTCGGCGCTCTAATGACAGCCAAACTCGCCACTTTCTATTTCCGAAAACAATCTGCTCGGGACGAAGTCAAACGTGACTATAATCTCGTCATACAATCTTCCCTCTACGGATATCTTCCTTTCCTGACGATCCCACAATATGCGTTCTCCAAATGGGGCCAACGCAGTTTGCTTTGGGGGTATCGTCATACCGAGAGAAAGTACGGTGTCAGGACGAATATGATATGTCCTTGGTATATTCAGACTTCGTTGGTATCGGAAGCTGCTGCTCAAAGGCTTAATTCGAATGGGGTTGATGTTGCGAGTCTTGATGATGCGGCCGATACTTTGTTGAGGATTTTGGGAGATGAGGGTATGAATGGGAGAAGTTTGGCTATCATGCCGAGGACTTGGAAGGATGCGCCGTATGGTTGTGTGGACTTTGATGTTGATCAGTACGAAGATGGCAGCTTTCTTGGTCGTTGTGTTGATAATGGGATTTGGGATGTTCATAAGGATGGAACGTGGAGATCTTGAGTATCATAACGCTAACGAGCTCTACTAGCTTTGCTTTCTCTACTCAGACCTTTTGTCTTTCGGAACATGCGGTAAGGTGAGCCACAGTCCCAGCAGAATAGCCAAGATGGCGAGGATGATGGGCTGAAGCACTTTGACTCCAGCCGCACTGGCAATAGCACCGACTCCGAATGGAAGTACCGCCGCACCGCTCATACCAAGAGCAGCTACAAACGATATCGCTCCCACGTGAAGATGCTTCGGCAGTATTTTCGACAGTACGACCACCGCGGCAGGGAACATTGGGCCTGAACACAGATTAGCCATTGCCCCACAGGATTAGACAGGATTGACCTACCAAGAAAGAAGCCCAGCAAAGCGACTGCAACAGCCGAGACCACAAACTGTGGCACCAGCCAAAATACCAGCTCCAATCCCATAGCAGCCATAAGATACCCAACAATCGCCCACCTCTCTCCAATCCTAGGAGTAACAACACCCAGAACAATCCTTCCAGCCGTAACACCCAACCAAAACCCCGTACTCGTCAAACTCGAATCAAATGCCGGTGCATTCCTCACCCTTTGCATGAAAGTCACAATCCATCCACTCAACGCCACCTCAGCCCCAACATAAAACAACAAGAAAACCGCAAGCGTCCACGTCACTCTCATTTTCAACGCCTGCCGAGTCCTACCTCCTTCGCTCCTAGAATTCGCACTCTTTCTCCTAAATTCTCTCCCATTTTCTTTCCAGAACGCCGCAACACCAGTCCCTAGTTCCACCACGCTTAAGCCGAGTGGGATGAAATAATACTCATGCCAAGCCAACCCATATTAATCCACCATAGCAGACGCAATAAGCGGAGCAATCGCGGCTCCTAATCCATAAAGCGAATGAACCACCCCCAAAATCTCATTCGGATGTTCTAAATCTCCTGCCCAAGCATTCCAGCTCGCATCTAGAAGTCCATTTCCCCAACCGCAGAAAATCAGTAGAACCAAAATTACTGGCCAGGGTGGATGGCAGGCTAAAGCGATATATGTGGCGATTCGGAGAGATGAGGCGAAGGCTGCGAGACCGCGTTGTCCGGATTTTAAGTGGATTCGATCCGAGGTCATGGCTGCGAGCATGTAGCCGGGAAATGCGGCGAGGAAGACTAGAGAGACGGTTGTGTAGTTTAGGTTGTAGTAGGACTCTAGGGAGGGGATTAGAGGGCCGAAGGCTGCGTCGTGGAGGCCGAGGTTGAAGAATGCCTGGGTTGAGTTTTAGTCATGTTGATTGAGGGTCTGGGGAAAGATTTATTGATTACTCACGAGGTTGACGGCGCATAATCTGAAGATGTTGATTTGGGGATTCTTCCAGGATTCTTTGATTGGGATGGCTCTTCCGTCGAGGGGTTCAGAATCATCTTGGAGCATTTGCTCGATTGTTATGTTGTTTCTTGGTGTAGGTGTGCCGACATCTTGTTCGCTAGTACTCAGTTTTCGATCGATTGGTTGGAAAGATGGTTTTGGTGTCTTGATTTTGTCTTGTTCTGGTTGATGTGATATGTGGTCTTGACTGTTGACAGTCAATGTGCTTGTTGACGACATCGTGAAGCTGCTTTCACTCGGAAATGAACGATGCTGTGGAGTGAAGAACTTCGAGAGCCGACAGGTTATTTCAATAGGAAGGAAGATGTGGTTCCAAGAGAAACATAAGCGGAATTGTAAAGGTAGGTACGGAGTCCAAGTTTGGCATCACGAGCGCCGCCGAAGTGGTCCCGCAAATGCGGGATCCCTCGATTCATCTAGCTCGCATGTGCCAAGGACTGGAGAATGGCGGTAGTGTACATGGGAGGCAATCCCGATGGTTGATCGATTTGATCTTTTTGGACAGATTCGCCGACCTTTTTCTAAGCAATTTCAACACGTGTTGTAAAAGCTTGCATGGTCATCGGATGTTCATCATATCCTTGTCCAAAATCCTGACATGTCAAGCGGTGATGCGGACCGACATGCCGTAAGCACATGCAGTCCCTTTCGGAACACCATCTCCCTTCGTCTTCCGCTTGATTGACCATTGCTTTTGCAATCCTTCTCAAGTCGCGATATATCGCGCCTTCCAATCGCTCAATGCTGAAACATTAATCTGTCGTTATGTAATAAATGCCTCTCCTCCATTCCGACAAGCATTTTGGCGGTCGTAATACTTCCTCATCCTATCGCTCATCCAACCAGATTCTAATCCTCTGACTTTTTCTCCCAAATTTGGCTTCTGGCCGAGCATGCAACGTCCATCTTGATTCAGCATGTATTGGAGACACACATTGAGTTGCACACAAATCGCTCGACAATCTTCCAAGGTTTCGACAGGTCCATGGTCTTCATCTGCATGGTTATCCCAGTCTTTCTTTGGTTCTGCAACGCGAGGAAGAACGTATTCACGATAGACGTCCTTGTGGTGCAATATTTTGCTGTAGTCCTGCAATGCTGTTAGTATAGTTATGGTTGTCATCCGATTCTTTGAACTTACACTGGTATTCTTGATCCATTCCATCTCCCATTCCCACATATCTTGCACCACACTCGGCGTCAAGTGGTGGTAGCTTACGCTGGGCGCGCACCATAATCGATGTGCTCCCTCAGCTCGTGCGTAGTTCATATTCCCGATGTCATCGCCTTGCCAGATTGGCCAGGCTTGCGTCATCGGAGTTCCTGAGTCCGCGAATACCTTGCCTAAGATGCAGTCACCCGCCCAGTGTACGTCCGTGAAGCTGTCCCACGATTCCTGATTTTCTTTGTACTCTTTCACAACCTTCTCCATGGCTGGACGACTCACTGCGAAGCCAGTTCCGCCGTGCGCGAAGACGATGTCGCCGATCCATACTTGGCCACCAATGTAGTATGATTTCTGCCAGTCTAGGGTGTTGAGATAATTATGCAATGTCTGCGACAGTATGTATGTGTCCACCTCCACAAATACGTACCAGCGCATATTGGGGTACTCGGCCAGTGTCCTGTTCACCATGGGTAGAAACTTCCACTTGTCCAACTTCCAGCCCGGATTGTCCGGCTTGCCAGCATTACTTCCTGCGCGTGCTGCTGTTCCGCTGAGCTCGTGTGGTTGCAAGGCGGATCGGCCTCCCTGTTGTAGCCTTCGCCAGAGTTCGAAATCATCATGCGCGGCTTTTGTGTTTGCATCGACGAACTCGAGAGCGTCGTAGATATGGTGTCCTTGAAACTCTTCTTCATGATCGCTGAATATTATATAATGCGGGTAGCATCGCAAGGTCGTATTAAGGTGGACTGGCAGTTTGTCTTGTATTTCTGTAGAGCCAGTCTTCAGAATCACCAGAGTTTCGTTTGCGCCTGGCATGTTTCGGCATGGCAGCTCGTGGCTCGCGTGCTCGTGTGGACCGCCATGGTTCCAATTCGTGGTTCGCCAGGTTTTACTTTTGGACGTATACTCGGTAGATCGGTGGGTCGACCAAAAGAATAATAAGCATATGGCAGAAACGAATACATATATAGTTCGTCTTGAGGTTTTTCTCTTCAAGACTGGGACTGTGCTACGCTCGGATACTCTCCGTGCTTGCGAGATCCTCGCGTGAGCGCGAATCTTTTCGCCATAGTCCATGTCGACTAGCAGCATCAGAACACAAGGAAACAGTGGGTGAAACGAGAGACACTGCAAGAGACGGATGAGAAGAAAGAGCGTGAATACTGTACCTAATGGCTTTTCTGCAGATCCACCAATATCTGCCTCCTGCTACCCATATTTGGTCGCGCATTGCCTACCGAATAGGCTTCGAGGGGTTCGCCAGTCTCCTGAGAGGAAGCCCAGATGACCGGCTAGCTAAGTGGCGCCGTGCATTGAAGCGAGCGAGGCGAGAGTGGACAGCCTCTGCCATCGGCCGCTCCAAGACGAAGATGATAGTCTTCGGTCAAGATTTCGTCTTGAACTGGAGACGTAGCAAGAAGATGATGAAGAAGAGTTGACGTTCGAGCAAGGCCATGTTATCGCTGTTCCAAGATGCCTGCAAGCGCGATCTGATCTCCATGGGGAAGGAGAAAAGGTTTGAAGGTTCAGAAGCCACCGGCGTGCAACTCTACCACTGTGCTTGGCGTGCCAAGGCGAGTTTAGTTCAGACTTAATCAATCCTTTGCTATTGGAATGAACACCTCATCAATCCCTGCACCTCCAGCTCTTCCACTTCTTCTCGTCCAAACTATTCAATTCACTTCATCTCGCGCAAGCTCGATACAGCCAGACCTGGTCATATCCTGTTACAGCCTGTTACAGGATCTTGCTATGTCACCGACGCAGGATACAAGTCGTATTCTTTTAGAACGATCTCTCGAAATTATCAACAGCGTCAACACGCGTACCTTCGAGACACTTCACAAATACGCAAGTCAGGACTTTGTAGACACGCGAGAGCTGCCGGGTGGCATTGCGGCCTCGAATGGCGCGACTGGTGCCATCGGGTACATGAAAGCTCGTGCGAAGGAATTTCCTGACTACACAGTCCATCCATCGAGCACGACAGTGGACCTGAATCAGGGCCGGGGCCGAGCAGTGGTGTGGATGAACATTAACATTGCTGGGATAGATGGTGCCGATTTGCATCGCGAGAATACCTGTCAATGGCACTGGCGTCGTGAGAACGATGGAGAATGGCGGTGCACGAAATATGTCGCATTGAGTGCCGTAGCGCCGATACCTCATTGAAGTCGGTTCTAACAAGCTTGTGATCTGGGAAACAGCACGAACATGGCTGCATCACAGTATTTCATCCCATGTCGAACCCGGACCATGCGCAGGCTGCACTGAAAGTTCGCGCCTTAACACTACAGCATGTCTTCCTCGCGGCTAACTGATAAGCTCCAGGAAAGCCTCCACATGAGTGGAATCCATCCGAGATCAGACACGGAGTCCTGAACACAGAAAGTATGAGCCATCCTCTCTGCATATCATGCAGTCCCCGAAATAGCTACTGGGCTTGCAGCTGTGTGACACTGCAAGGCCTTTTCAAGCACCACCTCTGAGGCGCTGGAAGGCTTGGCGTGCATGAGCTGGACTGTGGCTTGCCTCGTAGCCAATAAGACAATCAACACATTTGCGCAGCGAGCAGGCCATCCGAACGCCATCTGCGATTCGACGCCTTCTCTGCTGTCGGTGGCAGTTGCGTGGGTCAGCATCACAAGCACTTCATGCTGTATTAATACTTCCCTCAGTTCGCAGTCCTCAGCCTGAGCGGCTTGCGCCCTACGATGTAGCAGCGAATATGGCCAATAATGACGCTGCGCTCATTGCATTCTGTGGTGTCTTCCTATGTGTGGCACTTACCAGCTGCTCTTGGGAGATCTGGACCCGAACACCCTGGCAGTCAGTTCGTGACTCAGTCCGTCGATTCATACTGAAATTTTGGAAGTCCGCTTGTAATCTCCTATACAAGTTCAACTCTAATGGAGATCAGCCTGATGGAAACCAATCCGATGGAAGCCGACCTAGCGAAGAAACACCTAGTAAAAGCCAACCTGATGAAGACCGATCACCGGCAAAGCAATCATTGAGTGAGAAAGAAATTACGGATAGCGGTACAGAAACAGGCCAAAGTGGGCAATCCAAATCTGGTCTCGAGCAAACGGTGGCGAAGCAGTTGTCGACTGAGAGTGGGACTAGCGACAGCAATACACACGCAAGTCAGTCCGGAATTTTGGAAAAGAAAAAGAAATTCGACTGGCGACGTTGGCTGACATGGCTCCCGGGTCTCCTGTGGTTGTTCTCCGTCATACCTGCTTCTATGTTCTATCGACACTCGGCCATGGAAGGCGAGGCTCTTCTCAGTAGATCCTCGCCTGGCTGGAACAACACTACGATGGGTGTCAATCCCGACATTGGCGGTATGTGCACACAATACGCTGTGTCTCTCCGTCGCAATCACTAACATCCTTGACGCAGGTATCGGCATCAGGGTGGGTCTTTACATTCCCATTGGATTGGCAATCATCACCCTGCTGGCAGGACTTCTGCATAACGAAGACAGTGGAGCGAAGGAGATTGGGAATGCGCAACTTCTCAGTAAGCAGCAAGCTCTGTGTCGCTCTTGGCCCGATTTAACCTACTCTCAGCTCTCTTCTATCTCAACTTCAATGCCGTCAAAGCGGCAGCACCGAAGTTCAAAGGCTTAACCTTCCCCGAAATAATGATTGCCTGCATGTGTATCGACCTCACAGCCGCTGGTCTCCAAATGACAAGTTCTGGCAAAGAGACCCTGGCATCCAGATGGTTTATCTTTGCATCTGCGCTGAACCAGATTGTCGCTGCTGCAATAGTCGTTGCAATGCTCGCCATGATCCAGTACAACTACTTGTTCTCCTCAGGTCATTGTGCTCATGTCATATGGTGGGGTCGGATCGACAGTTGCACTGGACCTTCCGCATCGACATGGATATACATAGCCGTACGATGGTGCATTTTAATCCACGGACTGTGGTTAGACTGGCGCCACTCCCATAGCTTTCACGTGATCGAGAAAGATTGGCGTTCACTCGCAGCTGGTGACCAGTACATTGAAAAGCGGGGAGGTGAAGACGGCCAGAAAGATTACCCATACGGGCTACTACCGGCAACCGTATTTTCCAAATGGTTGGAGTTCCTACCTAGTGTTGTGGTAGGTATAGCTGGGATCGAAACTTTGGTGCGTCGGATCCCTTCAAGCAGTGCCATCACCGACTGGGGCCAGAGTGCTGCGTTGGTGCTGGCTATAGCTGGAGGCATTCACTGGGTCTATGTGATCTACCAAGTTCTTCTGGAACTACGTGAGTTACTTGATCGTGACCGCGAGTCAGTCAATTTTCCGAGGTACGACGATGGGTGGAAGCCCGACGAGAAATGTTCGAAAGACAGACTACTTGCAGCTGCTAAGGAAGGGAACGCTAAGGTCATACGTTGGGCACTTAGGCACGATGCAGATGTCAACGCGAAGGACGACAAAGACAACATGACAGCACTGCTCCACGCTGTTCGCCACGACAACCTCGACCTGGTCTTCGAGCTGATGTCACCAAAGCATCTTGCCGATCCTACCAGGAAGGGCACCATCCCCGCCGTTTGTCTCGCGGCTCAGGAAGGGAGATTGAAGGTATTGAGGTGCTTCATCCCAAAGCCGACAGCTCGACGTGTACCGAGACTGAGACGGCTTTTGAGAAGTGAACTTGCCAGGAAAATTCAACCAAGAAACTGGCAAGGGATAGATCCTCATCAGCTCGATTTCGATGGCAGAAGTCCACTGTGGCTGGCTGCCATGCATGACCAGAAAGAGGCTATAGAATATATCTGTGTCGCCTGGCCTGAAGACGCCATTTCCGCGGACTGCTCGAAGCAAGACCCGTCAACGAACCGCACCCTTCTGTTCGAGTTGGCAGATATTGAAATACACCAGGTGATCCGGGATACCATCCTGAGGCTTTGTCCCGAAAGAATTCGAAAAGAAACTCTTAAGAAAGCAGAAGCTGAGCGCAACCCTAAAGTCCTCGCAACTTTGCTGAAAGCTGGCATTGGAGCGTCTGGAATCGATCAAGAAGGCTCGTCCGTGCTTCACAGGATCTGTCATGATGCCAAATTCCCAACGGCGGGCTTTTCAACTGTTGTCGATGCTCACATTGAATCTGGACAGCAGATAGATATGTTCGACAAAGACGACCGTACTCCTCTTCACGTTGCAGTTCTCTCCGATGATGCCGGTTTTGTCGGCGTTCTCTGCAAAGCAGGTGCAGATCCATTTAAGACGGGATTTCGTGGCGAAACACCTTTCTCGTTGGCTGTCAAAGAAAGTAGGCGCCGCGAGACGTTAGGACTTCCGATCTCAGAGTTCTTCTCGCAATTAAAAGGACCAAATCAGGACAAGCTTCTGTCACACTTGCTGGCTTTGCCCGATGATGAGTTCCCGTACCTCTGCCGCTATGACTATGGAGCACTCTATGCATCTTTACCGTTGCAAAACAGGCCACTCATTATTCACGTCATGGAACATGGCCACGAAGCTCTTTTCCGGGCACTTGTGTATGGCAATTCTGACGACGAGTTGGGCTGTATCCAGAGATTTCACGAAAAGCATCAGGGCGATATCGCTTCGCCTTCATGGTGTCTAGAGAAACTGAAAATTCTAGCACACAAGGCATCGGAAGAAGATCGAGTAAAATTTTATGAAGGTTTTATCCAGTGGCGTCGTTGGACAAAATACGTCGGCGATGTGTCACTTTAGCCTTTGGCGGCCCCGAGGCCAGGAGACAATGATCGTTGTATCAAATTCGAAGTTACTTACACATGTCGGACTGCTAATGTAGGGGCGGAAGTTAATTGATAACGTGGATGCATGTATTGCTTGTTAGTGGCGTCGAGAATAGAATACTGTATCGTGACTAGGGGGTCTCAACCCTAGCGACAGAGGAGGCTCTATGATAACTGATTGATGTCTAGATTACTGGACCGAGTCTTGTTTGTTGGGTCATTTCGGACGAGGCTCGAGGGAAGTCTAGTATTGCCAAAGTGACCAGCCTAAGATTTGTGAACCCAGAGGAGCTGCATGGTGTCAAAGCAATGACGGAAGTGTGACAGCTGAGCAGGATCTCTGCAACACACTACTGCAATGAGAGAGGGCAAGCTCACAAGTCATAGTTCATGGTTCGATGAGCAGCTTCGGCTCGACGTTCTAAGGTATCTACATTTAGCAATACACATTTTCCAAAAGGTCGAAAGTGGAGATGCGGCGCTGATGGCCTCTTCCCAGTGTTTGTATCATCACAAATTTTGAACGCCGCCCATATGCACAGACTTGCCTCTTCGCCCTTCGTGGCGTGATCTTCTATCTTTACAACGCGTTTGCACAATGCAGTGCCTGTCCCAGGGAATATGACTCCCATGCCGGAGGACCAGTTGCAATGGTCGCGTGGGACGAGTCGCGGTTGATGCGATGAAAAGGGTCAGTCTCTCCCCAACATATTCGAAACATCTGGCCCTCCCTTCTTCTACTTCTTATTACGCTCAGCTCTTTCCTTCTCATACTTGGCGATGAGTTCTCTCTGAAGCTGTGGTGGCGCAGCGCTGTAGTGTGAGAATTCCATGGTGAACTCTCCCTTGCCCTGTGAAGCAGCTCTCAGCTGCGATGAAAATCCGAACATGCTGTTCAGCGAGCAGTCGGCTGTGAGGGTAAATTCCTCAGGTCCGATTTCAGTATCGTGAATCGTTGCATTCCGCTTGTTAAGTAGTCCGACGATGTTACCCTGGAACTCGTTGGGAGCGGTAATGACCGTCTTCATAAGCGGTTCCAGCACTTGCGGACCAGCGGCCTGGAAGGCCTTTCTGAATGCCTGTTGCGTCGCCATCTTGAAAGAGTTTTCTGAAGAATCCGTCATGTGGGTTGCACCGTCTTCGATAACCATACTGGCACCGAGGACACGGTGGCCAAGAAGCGGACCAGTGATGCACGATTGCTGGAAACCCTTATCACAAGCGAACAAGTACTTCTCAGGAATTGTGCCACCGATGATCTGAGTCTCGAATTTGTTCTCGCCCATCTCGCCAGTAGGCTCAAGGTAACCCATCACACGAGCATAATCTCCAGCACCGCCGGTTTGCTTCTTCAAAAGATGGTCGAACTTGACGTGATTTTGAATAGTCTCCCGATATGCGACTTGTGGCTGACCGGTGACGACCTCGACCTTGTACTCACGCTTCATGCGCTCGACATAGATGTCTAGATGCAGCTCTCCCATGCCGGAAATGATAGATTCGCCAGATTCTGTATCGACATGAACACGGAAGGTCGGATCCTCGCGCTGGAATCGTGCGATGGCCTTTGAGAAGTTGGGCGTGTCCTTGGTGTTCTTCGGTTTGATCGATAGCGAGATGACGGGATCTGGGACGAACATGGAATTCATCGAGTAACCAAGTCCGCCATCTGTGAAAGTGTCACCAGAAGCGCAATCAACACCGAACACGGCACAGATCTCGCCAGCACCGATCTCAGACACCTCTTCCATTTCATTGGAATGCATGCGCACGATGCGCGGAATCTTGACTTTCTTGCCATCACGAGCGTTGACGACGTTTTGACCTTTGCGAAGAGAACCTTGATAGACACGGATATAGGTGAGCTGGCCGAAGTTGGATTCTTCGAGTTTGAAGGCAAGTCCGACGAAAGGAAGAGAGTTGTACGAAACAAGCTTGACCGGTGCTTCATCTCGCTTCCTGTCAAGCGCCAAGTTCTCGACTTCGGAAGGATTGGGCAGATAGTCGACAACAGCATCGAGCATGGGTTGAACAGACTTATCAGCGAGAGCAGATCCCATGAGAACAGGCGAGAACTTGAGGGAGATGGTAGCGCGGCGGATGCCGGCCTTGATCTCGTCAACGGAAGGTTCACGCTCCTCCAATACAGCATCAGCGATGGCTTCGTCGACATCGGCAAGAGTCTCAATTAGGACCTGGCGTTTCTCCTTGGCGAACTCCAGAACATCGCCGGGCACCTCGTCCTCTCGCACGATCTCTCCCTTCGCGCCTTCGGAGTAGATGGCCCTCATCCGGATCAAATCCACAACACCCAAGAAACCATCCTCCATGCCGATCGGGACCTGTAGTGCCGCAGCTGGGATTCTGAGCTTCTGGTTGATACCATCGACAGCTTTCCACGGGTTCGCACCAGCTCGATCCATCTTGTTCACAAAAGAGATTCTGGGCACGTTGTACCGCTTCATTTGCCTGTCGACTGTGACCGTTTGCGACTGCACGCCAGATACAGCACACAGAATCATGACAGCACCATCTAGCACACGCAAAGCTCTCTCGACTTCAATGGTGAAGTCAATATGGCCAGGAGTGTCAATCAAGTTGATGTGGTATTTCTCATCCTTCAACTCTCCAGTAACTGGATCAGGAGTCTTCTTGATCCAATCACAGAAAGTCGCCGCAGACTGGATGGTGATTCCCTTCTCTCTTTCGAGATCCATGCTGTCCATCTTTGCGCCAACGCCATCTCTTCCACGTACTTCGTGGATATCATTGACTCGTCCTGTGTAGAAGAGAACTCGTTCGGTGGCGGTCGTCTTGCCCGAATCGATGTGTGCCGCAATACCAATGTTTCGAACCTTGTCTAATCGTGCGTGTTCCTTAGGATCCAGGTTTTCTATGATAGCGTCTTGTGATAGAGACGTAGGATCATGCATGGCAGTCTCCAAGACAGCGGCCGCCGCACCAGACTGCCATCGCCGGCTTTGCCATTGGCGTATGCTCCCTATTCTTTCGTGGTTCTGGCCTTGGATCTGTGGTCGCTGGAGTGGCACTGAACCAGCAGAAGCCAGACTTCTCCTGCCAGCCACATTGCCGCTACGCAGGGCGAAAGTGCGCAGCGACGTCCGCGCGAGATTCTGCGCCCGCATCCTCGATGGAGTGGAATGAAGGAAATATGAACAAGTCCCAGAAATGTCAATGCGACAGGAACGGGAGTGCTGACGGCGACTTTTTTGGAGGTTGCTTAGACTTGCATCCGATTGGTCCGGAGTTCATTCCGTGCGGCTCTCCAACTCCAAACGCGTTCTGTTCGGCGCTTTCTGTTTCTGTTTCTGCTTCCTCCACTTCCATCAGACAAGATACCGCTGCGTTCCTGGGCCGTCAATTCGATTGCATACTCTATGCTGCCGTGTGGAGATGATGAGAAGCATCAACGCCAGACGTGTATTCAGTCGCCGCTCACCTAGTAGGTACATACCCTTCAGGCATCTTTGCATTGCCGCTACTATGAAGGAGGCGGCTTTCCCATCCGAGGCTAGACCGGACTGAGGTCCTCAGAGCGCCAGCCTGACTGACGTGACCATGCTATCTGTTCACCTCCCGTATCTACCTCTCATCTTTGGCGCTGCACGAGCATGGCGGGGCTCGAGTTCGTTGGCCTAGCTCTCGCCATTTTCCCAGTCTGTGTTGAGATTGTGGAGTTTTATAGTGGTTCACTTACAGGTCGAGATGTCAAGCACCTCCTAGAATCTCTCAAAAGCAACGAACAAATGTTCCGCAACTCCATCGAATTTCTGCTTCGATCCACAGTCTCACCTCCAGAATTGCGATTGCTGTTGAACGATTTGAAAGGAGATGCATGGAAAAATGCCTCTCTCAAGCAGCAAGTCTCCCAGCAACTAGGCCCTCAGGCCGAGTCACTTTTCGGCAATGTACAAGACATTTACAAAATAATCTTAGAGTTGAAAAAGAAGCTTCCGGTGTGCTGGTCTTCTCTCCTTGGCTACTGGCTGCGACCAATGCTGACATTTCTTATCCAGGATCAAGGCAGTGATCGGTTCAAGCGGGTGGTCAAATACTTCGTCCACGGGCCGAGCAACAAGGCCAGCTTAGAGAGGCTTCGAGTACGCATCAGCGAGTTTCGAGCGCTGACTCAAGACTCTCTGGAGCTGGCTGCGTCTCACAATACCCAGCCAAGAGCTCTGCAAGATCTGGATTGCGTGAGGGACTGCGCAAGTGGATTGCACGACGCTTTGAAAGGTAGTTGGAGATGCAGTTGCGCCGGTCTCCATCACGCAAACATTCAGCTAGACGCCTGGACTCTACGGAATGAGGACCAAAGCGAGAAGGATCGTCTAAATTTCCCCCTGCTGTTCCCACACGTTGCTTCCAATGCACAGTGCGAGCACTGGATGACTGCTGAGGTACCTGTATCGAGTTTCAATAGTCAGGGTTGGCCGCCTCCTAGTAAGTCAGTACCTCTATCTAGAAACTGAGTACCTGTTGACAAATATCAGTCGTGCCGTTGGGGCTTGTCTCCAGTCCAACGTGAGTGTCAATCCAAAGCAATCTAGTCATGACAAAACTCACATGTTCTACAGGGTATCGACAACAGCATCACAAACAGTCCCATCGATTGGATCCTCGGTAACATTAGCCCCATCGCAAGGGAGCGGAAGCAGCGCAACAGACAAAATAGATGACCTCTGTGCCATCTTGAAGAAACCACCAGACCCGGCTACACGTATCGCTACACATCGAAGGCTAGGATCGATCTCGGACTCTAATGGTCGTGACTACCCGATTTCAAAAAACGAACAACCACTAAGCACCACAACTTCAGGCTCTCTCAAAGACTTCTTCGCTCCCGATCGCCATTTGAGCCGCAAAAACAGAGTACAGCTAGCTCTGAAGCTGGCATGGGCTGTGCTGCAAGTATCTTCCACAGACTGGCTTATGGGTCGATGGAGCAAAGAGAATGTACATCTCATCGTGGCCACACCGAGCGAGCCAATGGCATACATCACCCACGGGTTCGAATCGCAAGCATCGTCACCAACAATTCAATCATCGACTCTAACTCCGAGGACTATTAACGACATCGCGGCCCAATGGATCAGGAACACGACACTCTTTGCCTTGGGCATCGTCATGCTCGAAGTGTGCTACATGCGTTCAATCGAGGACCTGGCATCGGCTGACGAGACGGGTCACAGCAGTAGCGAGGTCCTAACTGCCATGCGCCTTTGCATGGTCGTGCAAGATGAGTTCGGAATGGCATATGCACAAGCCGTCAACGCCTGCTTCAACTCCGATCCGGTCCAAGAGGATGCACAGGGAAGACCGAAGGACTATGCCAAGTTCGCAGAGAGCGTTTGGTCGCGTGTTATTAGCCCTTTGACCGACGCTGCCGCACATTTTGGAACATGATGTCTGGCAGAATACTGCTGGTATGAAGTTGGTTGGAATCTGCTTCTGTGATTTTGTTAACTTAGCCTAGCATATGCATGTTCATCAAGCGAGTCATTGCTGTTATTTAATGCAACAATTTCTGAAACTCCCGCTGCACATCCGCCCAGGTGTTTCCGTGTGCTTCAAGTTGATTCCTCCAGGTATCGACCTTCGTAAAGGCAGCTAGGTCTGACGCCATGTGCTCGCTGTTTGAGGTACCATCAAGCGGAAGTATACCCGAAGCTTCCACAAGAGCGTATAGGGCTTGCTCCAAGCCAATCCTGACCACTTTACTCAGGCGAGCCACAGGCTCGGTATTGAGCAGTCCGGACTTCAAGACGCCATACGCTTGGTACACAATGCCGTGATTGGCGCAGAACCTCCTCACTTGCGTATCGTAGCCGGTCAACCGAGTGAAACGATTCTGCACCACGGCGGGCTTGACAGTCGAACGCTCGTAAAGCATCGCCAGAGTAGCGGCGGAAACATTGCTGATCCCAAGAGTTCGAGCTTGGGCAGGCACAAAGCCGGAAAGAGCATTCCAAGCTTCCAAGGTCTCTTCGAGCGTTGCGAGGGGCGCGTGCAGAAAGATGCAGTCGAAGTATGGGCATTCGCCACCTGCCAAGGTATGAAGTGATTGGCGTACAGAGGATTCTACCTGATCGGCGATGGGTGCCAACGGGTCGTACGGCATGTTTTCCGGATCTTGCCCATCGATGTTGCTGAATTTAGTCTGTAGCCATAGGTCGGATCTCTTAACCTGTCCTCCAGAGATGGCAGCTTGGAGCGCCTGTCCTACCGCTGTTTCGTCGTAATGCCGTGGTTGTGCGGCAGTGTCAAACGCTCGAAATCCTGCTTTGAGGGCCGATTCTACAAGATCGAGTGTTCTGTGACTCTTCGCTGCAGTGCCGTAGACTACTCGCGTGTTTCGAAGAGTGTCGCATTCTGCGTGATCTGGTCTTGTCACACCAGTCGAGTCGTCTTGCGCTGGTCGTGTGAATACCAATGCCCTGCACTCGATACTCTCTCGGGGACATTTCGGAGGTGCATTCTCGACGGGAAACGATGCGTGGACGCAGACTATTGCTTGCTGTCAGCTTCGTCTTTTGTTGGAGTCTGTCTGGTGTGGCCATTACACTTAGCTGCCACAGCATCAAGGGAGTCGTGGACCTTGAATATCAATGCCTCGTTTGGCTCTTGCTTGCTTAAGTAATGCCACCGGAGGTCCTCGTTGTATTTGACAAAGTAGTTCTCGCCAATGTATTTGCGGCGAACGAAGTCGGTTGCCACCAAGTCAGACTGGCTCACTGATCGGGCGTCGCAGACTGCTAATGGCCAATTTTGAACAGTGCTTAACGGTCTCCAAATACTGTATATGATTAGCACAACGCCATGCTAAATTTCATGTTGACTGACTTGATGATCCGGAATCTTCCTTTCAGTAACTCCTCTGCATCTTGCCCGAGGTGATTGAATGCGCGCTGCACGGAGCTTTCTGGTGTTTGGTCTGTAGTCGTTAGAGTCTGATGTACAGTAAATTGTAGAGTAATACCGATGTGCGGATAGGCGACTGGTCTGAGTGGATCCAGACCATTGTTTAGATCCACGGTCTTGTTCTTGAATACCTCCTCTTCGGTACTCAGTCGCGTCTATGCAAAGGTCAGTCCACTTGAATTTATCCCTTTAACTCTGTAATTCACTCACCCTCCATTCAAAGACGACAACCTCATCAGCGCCTTCGACTTCTCTGCGGATCAGGGAAGCCACTTGTGGTAGATAAGAGGTGACAATGCTATGCTCATCGCGTAGTGTTTTCACATCGATCTCGTCATATATCCACTGAAATCCATGTGTGTCCAGAGAATACTCCTTTTCCTGGCCTCGCACATCTCGCACAGTCTGGAAGGGACCAGATTGGAACTCAAGATTTGTGCGCTTCAGTCCCTTCAATTTGGAGACATCATCGACAAAGATCTCATATGGCTTCTCTTGCTCGTACAGCTCTTTCCATTGAATGTATTCGAAAGTTGCCTCCTGCGCTCCTGCCATAATGCGACTATCCCATCATGATAGCTTGGCGGAAATTGCCCTTCGGATGTGGTGTTCGTTCGGGGACCGGCTGAGATGAGATTTGGTCAGATGCTAGAGTCAAGTCGGTCCAGCAATCGAGGCATTGGCACCTGGAGCCTTGTGACCGGGTGAAGTATCTGTATCGAAGCTCGATTGTACATGATTGTAGCGGCGGTGTGACGACCAGGTCCCAGATTGCTGGAAGGTGCGAACATATGTTCATGGGATTGTGAGCCAATCGGATCGGTGCCCACGAATGTACTAGGGTCGAGATCTTCGCATCGCTCGCATATTGGGAATGGAGAAAATATGGAGCAAGGAGAGCCTCATAAGAATGCCCTCAAACGTGTACTATAACACTGCGAAAACGCTACTAACGCTACTGACGCGAGCACATCTCGTCGCATCGGGTTACAGAACACAGAACACGTCTTCTGCCGATCCTGCTGACGAAGAACAAAAGACTCTATCGCATAGGACTTGCAATTGCAAATCCTCAGATGAGCCGACCCAAACTTGGCAAATAGCTTTTGGAGCTGCTAGCAGAAACATCGTAGAAACCAGAGTCCATCGTAACTCCTACTCCATGTCGAATTGAAAACTGTCCGGTCGAGGCGAATCTTGCCAAACCTTCGTAACAATCAGTATCAATGGAGATTCAATTGGCAGCTACTTACAGGTACTACCACCCACAATCTCATCCAGAAGCAGAGTGTGCAAAGAACCCTTGACTGCATGTGTAGAAATCATTTTTGGGATCCGCGCCTTCTGTTTTGACGATCTCGGCCATGACGGCCTTCCATGGCTGAACGCGTTGTTTTTGGCCAGATAGTGCTGGTTTTGCGGTCCCAATATCCTGGCGGTGATCCTGAACAGCAGGCATTTTGGTATTGTTAGTCTGTTGTGCTGGGTTGATTCATCCTGCCTAGAAAGGAGAAGTTGTACGTGGACGTCAAGAGCGACCCGTTTCGCGTTGCTGTGGCCCGTGGGCATTGGCGCCTGAGGAAAGTGTGCGGCAACTCCCATTAATCAAAGCCTGTTCCAAGATTTGAATAAGAGTCCATGACCGCCGTCGTTGCCTTCATTTCTCTTATCTTGTTCCATCACACACTATGCACGTGCCGCCGGAACGCTCTCTCTTGCGAGGTCGATCGCAGTATTTGTCTGCTCGAGGGAAACGGGTTCGACATATAGCTAATATGCTGCTTGGAAGATAATTTCTCGGAAAAATGACGCGTTTGGCAACAGCTCCCGAGGTTGGCTAAGTCTCTTGATGATCTCCCTAGGTGGCTGATGTGCAGTGTGCAGTCACCGGTCAGGCGGGGCCCGCTGCCTTTCTGCCTTTTGCGAACCACTTTGGCACTGGTTGGCTTGGGGAACGGCCAACCTGTGTTGCCTCGTTATGATGAGAGAATTGCTCAGGCAGATAAGCCAAAGCGGCTGCTTCGCTGTCAAAAGATCCTTCCCGTCGCCGAACGACTCTCGATCTTGCTTTCACGAGCACTCTTGAGCCTTGAGTGAAGAGAACCGCCGCTCACTTCATCGACCGTGCAGGGTTCATGCATCTGACTGCAGTCTGACCTGTATTCGCGGGAAGTCGACTAAAGACGTTGAAGTCCTGGTTGATCAAAGTCATGGGAAGTTTACCACAAGATGGAGCTGATTTCTCCGGAGCCGAACAACATCGCGCAGGCCTCAGCTGAGGCAGAAAAGGCTCTTGATGGCTTTCCTGGAAGGAATCAAGATTTTTTGGAAGAAACTGATGCTCAGAAACCCACAATACAAGAACACAGCGATGAGATAGGGAGGCTTAGAATCTGGATTGGTGAGCACGACGTTCGCTCTGGCACATTAGACCATAAGCTCAGGGAAGCATCGCATCTCCGTGACCGGGTACTGTCACTTTTGCAAGACCTTTCTGCTATCGCGAGCATCTCAAATCAGGTCGATGTACTCGAAGTCACTGGCAAGCATGCTAGTCCTGAGACTTCTTCGACTTCGGCTGGAGACATCGATGCTCCATTACAGAAGTCTGTCGAAGAGTACCCAGAAATGAAGGACAAGCAGACGGTCGACAGCGGTTCACTTAGCCTTAACACAAATATCACCTTGCCAGACAGTTTGCCCGATTCGGCATGGACACAAATCCACGACGTGATCTCCCTGCTATTCGAACTGGGTCCCTCCTTGCTGGATCCTGCACCTCTTGACCGTTTCAAGCAAGTTGCAGACCTCGATGCTGCCCAGTACGATCTGAGACTCGACCTTTCTCACGTTCGAGGGAATTTCAAAGACGCGGCAGAAGGCTTAGTATACAGGCTAGGACGAGCTAATTGGGAGCGCAGACAGTCGTTGAAAACAATTCAAGCGGCGCAGTCTGGCGAATCATACCTGTTGGCACCCACTGAACAAGCAGCTGAGAACGAAGTGCTTGAATCGGCAGGAAACGAGGACAACGAGAGTCGTGGTTTTGATGAGTACAGGAGCCCATGGGTGCACGGTGCTGATAGCTCATCGGTATCTGTGTCTGCAGGCTACAGCCAGACACCGTACGCTGCCAGCACTGTGTCAGACATAGCATTATCGAACTTCGACACCCACCTCACAGCACCTACCGAGCTCTCGGAAGATCATGGATACGCCAGGAAGCCTCTGGATCATGTTCGGACACGTTACAAAATTCCATCTCCACCCCGCCCGAACGAGAGTCTTAGTGGTGAGACATTCATCTGCCGTTTTTGTGGACACACTATCATCGGGATGAAATCGAAATTAGAATGGAGGTAAGTCAGAATGGCTATGTTGCGCTCAGCGTCGTCTATGTGTCGCTTACGAAGGAACAGAAAGCACATTTTCGACGACTTGCAGCCATACATGTGCACCTACCCTAATTGCATGCTGTCAGCAAAGACGTACGGAAGAATGGACCTCTGGTGGGACCATGAGACTAAACAGCACCGGATTCAGCACCGATGGGTCTGTACATCTTGTCGACAGGACGAACGCGAGTTATCGTTCAAAACCTCAGCACTTTTTGAGCAGCATCTCACCAACGATCACCCCATCAAGTTGACACCGTTCCAAGTACAGAGTATTAAAGACATGTGTCGCCGAGAAGTTGGTCGACAGGCACCCAGCACCACATGCCCTCTATGTCAAAGTACAATTCCGATCAACAGCAGATCAGATCTCAAAGCTATTGAAGGTGCTGTGAAAAAGCATGTTTCAGATCATCTGGAACAGCTGGCATTGTTTGTAGCGCACACCGCTGGACAGTTGGAGCTGGAGGAAGACGACCCGGAATTCCAAGATGACTCTGATTCGGAAGACGACCTACGAAGCGAAATCGAGTCAGTGAAGTCGATGCAATCTCGAGGCACCAGCCAGTCGAGGAGAGCGATGAATAGGGAAATGGTAGATCGCTTCATCCAAGATCAGAAACAAACGACCGGGGACATCGAGGCAGTATCTACGCAAGGAGTCCGACGACTTCAGGATAGAAACATTCCACCATCGTTCGTTGACGACAATTACCTGCCACAGCAGGACGAGCTTCGTGTTGCTGCGAGAACTTTTCCAATGTTCGTTGGCATCCCTCCGCCCAACGAACATTTCTACTGCAGGCAGAGCCTTTTGACGCGTATTCATGAGATCCTGCGCTCGCCTGGATCGATATGTAGCGCTCATGGTGCTGGTGGCGTTGGTAAAACCCTTGCAGCCATCCAGTATTGCCACCAACAAAAAGATGAGTACGACGCCATCTTTTGGCTGCAGGCAGATACCGCCCCGGGCCTTGTGGACTCTCATCTCCAAATGGTCACAGCCTTGGGAATCGTCGAGAATCCTGCAGATCACGACCACGTTGTGGCAAAGGGGAGAGACTGGCTTGCACAGACAGGTACTTCAGTCCCGAATGACTCGCGTGTTCTCTTTACTGACGATAGCAGATAAGCGATGGCTGCTCGTTTTCGATAATGTGATCTTTTGGGAAGATATCTCGCGATACATGCCATCTGATGTAACAAGGACCAACGGCTCTGTGATCATACTCACGCAAAAGGAAAGTTTGGCCCCGTCTGGGAGAAGTAGCATCAAACTACGTGTCCCTCCACTCAACCGAAATGATGGCGCTGATATGCTACTGCGATATCTGCGCAGAGATCCTGCTGTTGATCCAGAGCGACAATTGGCTACCGAGATTTCCGCCTTCGTAGGTGGAATTCCTGTTTCTATAGCTCATGTCGCCGGATACGTCAGCTTCTCTGGATACTCGCTGGAAGAGTTGATAGAGACTTTCAAAGATTGGCGTCTTCGTACTGGCGCGGCGACCGATGCGGCCGATGACCTGCCAACTGCCTTTCGAGAGGAGTCCTTCAATTATGAAGTCATGCTCAAGATGGTGTGGGAGGTCACACTGAGGGAGCTGTCGGAGGATGCTCGCGACGTCCTCAACATTATGGCATATCTCAACTGTGCCGCTATACCCAAGACAATGTTGTGGGGTGTGCACGAGAATCCAATCCTTCAGGTCCTTGACAGCAGAGAACGCATAAGGTGAGTGATCATGTGCGTCGGACTGAGCAAAGCTGACAACCATTGTAGAACGAGGAGAACCATCGACTCTCTGACGAGACGAAGGCTTGTGAACGATGCAGATGGATTCTACTCCATACACCGTTCCCTACAGCGAGGCCTCCGAGAGACATTGGCCCAGGATCAAACCAAACAGCAGAAGGTTTTCAACCAGACCGTAGCACTCTTACGCGAGGTCTTCCCACGCGCCAACCCACACCAACAGCCAAGGCCCGACAAATGGTCTGAGTACCAGAAGCTGTTGCCACATTTGCATGCTTTGCACGAGGTATACCGTCGCTCGAAGCCACGCATCAAAGGCTCAATTGACTTCGTTCAACTACTTCTGGACGCAGGGATGGACCAATTCGAGAGAGGCATCACCCAAGGAGGAACCACACTTCTGAACACCGCCGAGATTGCGCTGAACGACTCTACTGAAGCATCCTCTGAAATATATCAAGCTTTGAAGGCCAAAATTCACACTGTGATTGCTCTCATGTACGACGATGCTGGTATCGAGAAACGAGAAGAAGCTCTTTCCCGAAGACGACAGGCGCTGAAGCTTCGCAAGAACATTTTCAACGACCCAAACACAATCAGCAGAGATGACGAGATACTCCTGTACAATTCGGAAATGGACTATGTCGTCTCGCTGCTGAGCTGCGACCGGTATGAGGAAGCAGAACCAATCATCGAGAAGTGTTTGGCCAAATACAGGGAGTGGGGCACCGAGGACGACATCCCATTCGAGTACGCCAAGTACTACCATAACATCGGATTTGTACGAATGTACCAGGGACGATTCGATGAGGCGATCGAATTGGCCGAGCGAGGCGTGTCACTTATGCGTCAGACTGGATACAGTATATTCACCAGCCGCTTCAGATTCGAACAAGCATGCATAATTCTTCAGAGCGGCGATCTGGAACGAGCATTACAAGTGCATCAAGAGGTCTATGACTACAGAGTCGAGAGCGTTGGCCCAACCAACCAGCTCTCTTTGCATAGCATGTATGCGATTGGTGTGATCAAGGAGTTAATGAATTTCAACTCCGAGGCAGAGTAAGTGGCAACCAATAAGATCGAGATGAGATACACTGAATACTGATGTGTCACCAGAATCTGGTTCCAGAGGACACTCCAAACCCGACGAAGCCTCACATCGTGGCCAGAAGAGGCTTGGGCGCGAGCACAGTACCACCTGGCCAGAGTGCTTGCCGTCCAAGGCAAGACTGGAGAGGCGGATGACCTTCGCGCGCAAGCTCAGGAAGTATTGCAACGACTTTTGCCGCCGCCTAAAAGACCAAAGGAACTGGCGAACGTCGTCGACGAAGCTGTCCTCTTCGACCACATGTGTCCTGGTGCGCCTCGATTTGCAGGCAGAGGTCTGTTGGAGTACTTTATGCGCAAGGGTTGAAACCAGTGTGAACGGAGCTCGAGGCTCACGATACGAAAATACCCAATTGCCTTTCTAGCATGTGGTCTATTGCGGCTCCCAAGACAGGACTGGTAAATCGTAGTCGTGATTCGTGAATAACACTCGATGCAGGCTGGAGAGTAGGTCTATTTACTCGTAGTCCCCTTGTATGATCGAACGAGATGTCCAATGTTGCTGCCTACTCGTCTCTCCAGCATGCATGTTGGAGGCTAGGGACATCTCCATCGCATTGCATCGAGCGAGGGAGGTTATGGGCAGCAAAGCACTAGCCGTATCGAGTTAGGCTCTCGGCACCCCCTGTTCCTTCTTCCTCGCTTGCCGCCATTTCATCCCCCTCACCATCACCAACACTACGAGCGGTATGTACAGCATCTGTAGCAGGGCTGTGAAAGTGAACGCCCAGCCATTCCCCATCGCTTCAATCATCGGTCCAATGGCGGCAGAGAATGCGGCGCTGAGCTCGCCTCTGACGAAGTTTCCAGCGGCTGTGATCGTGGCTGGTTGGCCAGGGTAAATGTCGAGCATAAGGACATTGAGGACTTGGAAAGCAGACATCGTTACGTAGCCGATGAAAATCGACATGATGATCGGTGCGGCCAAGCTGACTTTCTGATTGGTAACCCATCCAAATATAATAATGCTGACGCTGGCCAGGAATAGGAAGGGTATGCCTACCTCAAGTCGGGCCCGCTCGATGTCAAAATTTGTCAAATCGCTTTGTCGATTCAGCTTTATTGGAAGATTCGACCTCTTGGAGTGGCGACGGAAGTTCTTGTCGATCAGTCGACCTGTGGTGAGGCCCGCGACTGCTGCACCGACACCCAGAGGCACGAACATAAGGCCTACGTAAAGCTCGCCGAAACCGTACAGCTCTCTGTAGATGGTGGATGCAGCTGTGCTGACCGTGTAGATGTTGACAAGAATGAGCGCTGTCGACAGCAGGACAATGAGCGATTCAACGTCAAGCATGGCCTTCAAGACGACCATTGGATTGAGATTAGACCACGAACGATTCGGTAGCACAGCGCGTTCTGCTGAAAGCCTCCCAGGTCTGAGAATATCCAGGATGTTCATGTGTGTTCGAGGAGGCCTGATTGCTCCATTGCCGACTATGTTGCGGCATGTTTCGGGGAGAAACAATAACAAGACGACGAAGAAGCATGCACCTACGATCAGCAAAAACCAGAATATGCTGTGCCATCCTAGGTATCGAGAGAGGACGCCACCAATCACAGGTCCAACTGCGGGCGCGAGCACTTGTCCAATCGTCGTAAAAGCAACATATTGTCCTCTTTCGGAGCTGGTCACCACATCTCCAATCACTCCTTGGGCGAGTGGGATGGTACCTGATGCTCCCGCACTTTGAAGCAAGCGCAGAACGATTAGAGCCGCGTAATTTTGTTGAAGTGCGAGTCCAAGGTTGGCGACAAGATAGATTGTGAAGACGATCATGTACGCGGGTCTTCGGCCGAGGTTATCCGAGAATGGTGCAATGAACATTGGCGCAATCCCCATCATGACGAGGTATGTTGTTACAGTGAGGTTCAAGCGAGAAGTGCTCACTCCTAGGTCTCTGGATATTTGATTGATGGATGGAAAGTAAATCGAGGCCGTAAGTGGGGAGATGCAAGTTGAGAGTGATGCAGCAACTGCGATAATTCTCTTCTGCTTCGTGGACAAGGTCGAGTACGGCGGCTGAACATCAGTGGCCTCTTGTTCTGTGGGTGTTGCGGTCAGTTCGGGGTCATACACAGCAGAAGCGCCTGCGTGCTTGCTATGATCAGTTTTATCCCGAGATGCACCCTCAGTGCATTCTTTCCAGGCGCCTGTTGCTGATCTCGTGTCCATGCTTGAAGCAGCAGACATTACTTGCTAACTTGGATAGAATCTTTGATAAGTGTTACACAACTTGAGTGTGAAGTCCAGTCTCATATTGAGACACCTGGCGAACGGGGATAGGTATCACGAAAAAACCGATATGGTTCGCCGGATTAAACGCCTCGCCGAATGATCCTCGTCTTGTCCTTGTGGACGTGGGGAGGCGCCGATCACATTCTGCAGTCATCGCTCCTCGACATACGAAGGTAGAGCTAGGCCATTGCAAGGGCGCAATAGACTGCAATCGTAGCATTCGTTGGCCTGATATATCCTGAAGAAGAACTTGTATACGCCATGAACGAGGACCTGCGTACGAAACAAAACAGTCTGGACGATCTATTGAGCCTGTCATCGACGAACGAGGCAGTCGACTGAGAATCAAACGCAGTATGCTACTAAACGCAATTCTACATCCGGGATTCGCAGGATTTCTGTTTTCGAACTAGCGTGGCCTTGCTTCAATAAGGTATTCTAGGCCTTAGAGACGGGACCTACCAAAATCTGGCTTCAACAGCTTACTGCGATAGGTAATTTGCACCTTCTGCTTCCAGCAGTCCCACAGTGTTCTACACCGACGAAAGGTCACCTCAACAAACCCTCCTGACGCCCCGAAGGGCCACGATGATGTATGAAGATTTCCAAGGCGTCTATGTACCTCGTGTACATATGATGCCTGCCACATCGATATTAGGCCAGGAAGTCGATTGTCTCGAACTCGCACGCCAACCAGCATGCTGTGGACAATCGTATCCCAAAGCTCTCAGCACTTGCTCGGATATGCAATTTCTGTCACAGTCTGCTTTTACGTCTGGAAATATGTCAAGGTCTGGAGGAAGCGCACCAGATATACCACATACCAGCAGTGCCATGGCTGTGAGGATCCTCCTGTTCTACCTACCATCCCTGGCCTTGGCAGCCTGATGAACAAGCTCACACTTCTATCTTCAACTGGCGACGATCTTCTCGACGATATCTTTCCCAGCAAATACAATCAATATGGCTCCACCCATGCAATCTACAAGGATCGCCTTCCTAAAGTCGTTCACACTGTGGACACGAAGATCCTCCAAGCTATCACAAGCACCAATGCCCAAGATTGGAGACATCCACCTGCAAGGAGAAACGTGATCTACCCTCTATTCCAGAGGGGTATCGTAACGACAGAAGGTGGAGAACATCATCGCAATCGCAAAGCTGCTCAGCGTCACATGATTCCCAAATATGTCCGCGATGTCTCACGAAACGAACCCGATGTACAAAGATTCTTCCGTATCATCGGGAAGACCGACGATCAACTCTGGACACGGGAAGTAGACGTGCTGGAACTGTTCACCCGTATGACTCTGGACATGACTATATCATATCTGTTGGGCACATCTGCAAATGCACAGGAAAACGGCATAAGACAAGACATGTTGCCTCCAGATTATTCGAAGAAAGGGTGGTCCACACAGTTGTCCGCTGATGCATCTATCGACGACGTTTTTCACGTTTTGATTGGTTGGTTTGTCTGGCGTCGAAAACTTGGATCCCTTTACTGGCTGGCGGATACTCGTGAGTACCGAAAAGCTTGTCAGATTCTCATCAATCGTTTCCAAAATATAATCGATGATGCACATGATAAGCGGAAAGCTGAAGCCAAGAACAACAACTCTACCAAGGAAGAGTCAGATGGCCAACAATCACCACGTAATCTTCTTGAAGGTCTACTCGACGATACACAGGATCCTGAGCGTACACGCGAAATCATCATGGATCTGTTCGTCGCTGGACAGGCGATGGTCGGTACAGCAGCTGGATGGCTTTTCGCCTGCCTCGCGGAGCACCCAGAGGTAGTTCAGTCTATCCGGGACGAGATCATGTCGACTTTCGGCACTGAAAACGACCCAAAACAAGACATCACTTGGCAAGCATTGCTCGGTTGTGAAAAGCTACAAAATGCAATACATGAGACTTTGAGACTATATCCACTACTACCTGGTCTATCTCGCACGGCGGCCGTCGATACTGTCTTACCAAGTGGAGGTGGGGACGATGCTAGCTCACCAATCGCCGTGCGAAAAGGTACAACTGTTATGGTCAATGTGTATATGATTCATCGCGACGAAAAGTATTTTGGAGCTGAGCCGAACGAATTCCGTCCTGAAAGATGGCGAGGAAGGAAGACTGGGTCGGAATATATGCCATTCGGCGCAGGGCCACGTCAATGCATTGGTCGTAAGTGCGACACTTTTTTTTGTTGAGCAAATCTCTTGAAAGTAACGACGACTAACCCAAGTCCTTTTTTTCACAGGTGACTTATCGTATGCACAGCTGTCGTACATGACAGTGAGGATTCTGCAGCGTTATTCCGAGATCAAGGCTCCTGTCGGGACTCAGAATCTGTCTAAGCATATTGCTGCTATTATGAGGCCGAGAGATGGGGTGAAGTTGAAGTTCAAGTTGGCGTCGTAAGTCCGCGGATCGCAATGATCGCGGAGGCAGGTATGAGTACGCTGGCTTTGTTTCTGTGCTTCCGGAGCAGTGCTTTGCATCGCAAGCCACATCGTAGAGATAATGAGGAGTTGCGGTAGATCTGATGAGAAAGAATAACTTGGAACACTGTCTGTAATACTTCGTCAAGCAAGAAGTCGATCGAAGGGACAGAGTAGATGTTCCAAACAAAGACTTTGGTCAACAGTTTGAACCTTGTGATATGTATCTAACCACCTGACTCTACAAACTTGATTGTACTTTACTCTCATCGCCTGATGGCGTGACTTCTATACGAGTAATCCTCTCCATTACCAGATGATCTGGTTGGTCGTGCACTTCCTTGTCGTCGGCGTAGGTATACCCAAGTCCTTTGACTTTGAGACTATGCTCCCCCGTGATGTAGCCTGCCTCGGACCAGCCACCCTTGATATATAATTTGACGAGCTTTCGAGCTTTGGGAGATATGGCCAACTGTTGTCTAACAAACAAAGTCCTTTGAGTATTCGACGTAAGCAAGCGTCTGGTTTCGTCGACGCAAAACCCATGATAGACGTGCTCCATTTGCTCGCTCATCCGGCCACGGTGGTTTGGTGCGATATATGCGTTGAATATCCGCCAGCGAGCTTCCTCTTCATCTGAGTGAAGCCCTCCTATGTTCGGGAAGGTCCATTCGGACAATGGTATGGGGCCTTGGACGTGTACAATTCCTACCCAGTCACCTTTGATCAACACCTCGTCGTTGGTGCTTTGGGAGTTGGGCGCTTCGACCACAGCTACGAAGATGTGTCGTCTAGGGTGCAGCATCAAGTCGGCGAAGTATGAGTCGGGTAGATTCTGTTCGATCTCGAAGGATCCCGCAAGGACGCCAGGGTTTGTCTCCAGAGCTTCCAGACGAAAGTCGCGATATTTCTTGATGCAGAGCTCCAAGTTTGGCCCAGTTTTCGGTAGACTCATGACATGATATTGTGCATCGGTTGAGCAAGAACTGTCCTGCTTCTCAGCCATTGTGGTTGCCTTGCGTGCCAGATTTCGAATGCAGAAGTGGCGAGGTGTTTCAACAAAACAGCCAAGAGCTCAAGGCTGCTAAGCTGGGAAGACTCCAGGTGAAAGCCAAAGTCATGTATGGCGAGAAGTTGAAGCACAACAACGATCGTGGGCCAGATTCCCACAAACAGATATCGCATGATTACCGCCCAGGGACAGCCTTTGACACAAGCCCGCACTTTACTCAACTCTTGACAGCCTACACGACATCGTGAGCATATCATGCCAGTTATGGTTCAGTCGATTCGCTTCGTGGAGATCAGATGTTAGACCCAGATCAGCGGCTAGCGCACATATAGAGACCACTAGCCTAATGTAGAAGGCACCTACTTCTTCGGCATTAGCCTTAGCCTTGCAGCTATAAGAGAGTCACGCCAGTCGCACGATGAATCAAAGGCAGCTAGAACACAAATAACGGAACAGGCTTTCAAGGCGGCATACCTTGTCCTAGACATGAAGTGGCTAGACGCACATCTCATCATAAGCTTTGTGAATAATTTCCAATCAATGTAATGCCGACAGGCTCGGAACATACACCCATACCAACGGAGACAGCACAAGACTCATTTGTACGAAATACCCAAATCAAGCCTCTCACTTCATTCAATCATGACACATACTCAGCCTACTGCCTCCTAACACCCTTCTCCCCCTTCGCAACAAGTTTCTCCTTCATACCACGCACAGCCTCATCCCAAGCCCCATCATCCTCCTTCAAAAACACCCCCAAAAACTTCGTCATATTCTTCTCATCATAAACCTCACCATAAACAACCTCAACTTTAGGTTCCACATGCACACGTACTGAATCCGCAACACTTGCCTCCAAGGAGAATGTAGCCCGGACCTTAGTCCTAACTTTAGGCAAGAGCACATCAGCAGCAATCTCAATTTTCTCGTCTCCAAGAATTCTGGAACTTGTGAGCGTCTCCATGGATAGTCGTCGTTCACTCTCGGCGATGCGACGAGCTGTGTCCCAGCCTCCGGAGACGAGGCCGAGGAGTTTGGAGACGGATGTTTGGGATTGAGGGAGAGCTAGGAGGCTGGCTCGGAGGAGTTGGAGGAAGAAGCGGAGAGTGGTAGTCAAGGGCTTGTTCTTCTTCTTGTCCTCTGCAATGTAGGTGAGGCTGATCGGAGCGTTGGGGAATTGGCCCTGGTTGTTAGGTGTAGTGTTGTTAAAAGCTTTTGGGTGGAAGAAGAGCTGAATCTCGGAACGATAGGACATGGTGAGGGTTGAGGGAGAGGACGATGCTGAGGTGATGGTCCAGCCGGATTCGGATTCAATGCGATTGACGGAGTCTAGGTTAGAAGAGTTAGTTGATGTTAGATATGTAGTGATTGAGGATTGTAGCATACCTTTGAGCTTCGAGATCTCGTCAACAGAGACCACTCTGCATGCCTCCCTGACGCGGTTTGACTCCTGTATGGCGGCCGTGAGTTCCGATTTGGTGTCCTGGAGATGCTCGGTGAGGTTGTCTTGTTCTTCAACCTTTCTGCGAAGGTCTTCTAGGACCTTGCGCTTCTCTGCAATCGCATCATTCACGCCGACCAAGGTCTCTCGGGCCTTGTTGAGCTGCTTTTTATCTCCTTCTGGGATGGCATTGGCTGTCTTCTCTAGAATGTCTGCCTCCTTTTGCAGTTCCTCATGTTGCTTCGCAAGCGGAGGCAGAGCGTCATCGAGCACTTCTTCTGACTGAGCTAGGATCTCCACGTCCTGGATCAGTCCTTCCCCAATTTTGGAAAGCCCGCCCATGAGTTCGTCCAAAAGCTGGCTTCGCCAAGCATACCACATCTCCTTACTTCTCAGTCGAGCATTGGTCTTCATTTCTCTCATCTGTACGTCGAGCATTGTCTTCCTTTCCGGCGAGGCATTCATGTATACCTGAAGAAGCGGAGGTTGGTTCTTTCGCGTCTCTTCTTCAAGCTCTCCAATGACGCGTTTTCCCTCCTTGGTGAAGCGTTTGAGTTCATGGCACGCGTGCTGGTACAACTCGAGCTCGGGTATAGTACATGCAGCAGCAACAACACCACTCTCGAGGTCTACTCTCTCAGTCTCAAGGTCTTGCGAGCCCTTAGCCTGCGATGGTGGGACTGCTGTGGTCAGACGTCTCTTCGTCGTAGTAAGATCCATGAATCGGACGCCAGCCTTGTTGAGAAAGTCTTGCAAGCCGACTGGCTCGATGTCCTCCGCCCTCGATTTGAGATTGCGCAAATCTTCGTTCAAGCGTCTGACGGGCGATGGCACAACAGCAGCTGAGCTCTTGGGCGTCGGTCGTCCTCGAGGAGTGATCGGTTTTGATGGAGTCGTAGTTTGCTTTGCCGGGGTCTGCTTTTTGGGTGTGAAAGTTTTCAGTGCCTCCTTTCTTGGTGTAGCAGCCATCGTACCGATGGTTTCGGTGAGATTTCTGGTCTCGTCTGAGGCTCTCGTCCTTTCAGGCGTTGTAGTGACATGTCGTAATGGCGAGGACCGTTGCTGCTTGTCCACTGTTGGAGATTGCTGTGGAGCCTGAAGTTGCTGGTCGAACTGTCGTTGTTCGCTGCTCAGGTTCCTACGGCTTTGCCTCCGCTTCGGACTGGATGTTGGCGTTCGCACGGGTGAGTTGTGCTCTTCGACCTGAGGTAGAATGGGATAGGATGCATTCTCGATGGCTGCTGATAGTCTCCTGCTTTCCACTGCATCACCGTCACGGTCATTTTGGGCCGGTGAGGAGGTCTTTCGCTGTGCAGGTGATGCTGAAAGTCGCATAGGCGAAAGCGTTTGCCGAGTCTGCTTGGTGGGGGTCTGCTTCTCGGCTGCTTTTTCAGCCTCCTTCTGCAGTATAGGCATCAAGAACTGTTTGGCTCCCAGATCAGGAGTGTTCTTGAATCGATCTTGATCTTTCGGTGTGGTATTGGCTGCCATTCGCGAAGGCGATTGTGCCTCTGGAGTTACGGCTCGAGAGCCTTGAGTGGAAGCGACACCCTCCCGGATACCACCAAGCACAGTTGTCAGCTCCATGGAGAGTTCCTCGTTCTCGTTGAAGCTGTCATCATGGTCCACTTGACGTGTCGATTTGATGCCTCCTACTGCCATCGTCATTTCCATGGTGGCGTCTCCAGAGTCAGAGACTACCCCAGAAGACCTACGCGATCTCAGACTTCGCCTCCGATCTGGCTTGACTGGTGAGCCAGTGCTCTGTATGCCACCATAGACCATAGTGAGATCCATGGTTTCGTCACCAACTGAAGTCCGCGCAACTGACGATCGTCTTCGCTTGTTTTGTGCTTTCGGCAGCGGTGCTGGGGATGCTATATCTGCATCCGATCTGCTTCTCTTCTGACCTGCGATCTTGCCAACCGCTTGAGTGAGATCCATTGTACCATCGCCTTCACTGGCCGCTGGCGAACTCTGTTGCTGCTGCGCTTGTGGCGCTCGTAGAATACCACCAACTGCTCGAGTCATGTCCATACTCATTTCTTCCTCCGCATGATCCTCATCGTCCTGCTGCGCGATCACCTCGGCCTTGAAGGCAGGCGAGAATGGGTTTACGTTCTCTTGATCTAAGCCAGCAGAACCAACGCGCTCCAGCTTATTCTGCTGCATCCATGGCTGCATTGCATTTGTTACTTCGTTCTCCGCGATCTCCATAGAAACTTCGTCGCCAAATTCATCGTACTCGATGCCTCTCGTGCCAGCCATTTCTGCCGCAGCATGCAGACGTGCAGTCAGACTTGAACTTGTGCTTTCGTCGCTAGCGGCCTCGGATTGCATAGTCGCATCGCCGACATCCAGACTCATTGCAGTGCTTTCGCCATCGTCTGATTCGCCATCCGCATCTGCATCCTCATCATCGCCACTGCCAGATTCGTCACTGCCGCTGAAATCGGTGGTTGTAAAGGCATCTTCCGGGTTGTTGAAGTTCAGAGGTGGAATTCCAGAGCTCCTCCTCGACTGCTTGTGCGAGGGAGCATCGTTGTCTGGAGAGGACAGCAGCTGCCGGTCCTCAGCTTCCTGAGCCTCATCAATCGCTGGAGAGCTGGAATCGCGGTTGAAGCCTGAGGCGCGTCGCGTGCTGTCATTCGAATCGGTGGACGTAGTCTGATCCTGTGCATTATCCACGACAATATCCCATGTGTGTAATGTTGCTTCGGGGGCAAACGACACGCGACGGTTGACCATAGTCTTGCGACGCGCCGCTCGCTCGGCGTCTTCATTCTTGGACAGGATGCTCTTAGTCGCAGGCACGAATGCCGACTTGCGCCTGTCCTTTGCACTGATCTTGGTCTTGGGCGATCTCTCTACCGTTGCGTCGTCGAGCGATCCTGGGCCAATGCTCTTGCTTCTGCCTTTCTTTGCTTTCTTGGGTGACGCCGGCGACAGGCCCTTGCTGCGCGTCAAAGGGTCGCTGGACGTCGCCGGGATCACATTCTCCTTGTCAAATTCGGCCATCTTTCGTTGCGCGCATGCAACGGCGTTGAATCGCCCAGTCGTCTATCAATGGCGTCGGTGGGTGAATGTGTGAATAATCTCGCTGGTGTCGCGACCGGTTTGTTTTGGCTTCTGTTGACGTTTGCCCGCTTTGGGTTCGGCTGCATCCGCGTGGCGGCAGTCGGGCTTGGCACGCTCCCCACGCCGATCTCGAATTCTGTGCTTTAAGAATTACATCGGAGACTGCACCGTCTGAAAAGTCCATCGCCGCACAACTAACCCAACAGTAACCACCCTCACACAACAATCAAAATGGCAGACCGAGGAGGCGCTGCACCAGCTGGTGGTGCCCGTGGTGGATTCGGCGGCGACAGAGGCCGTGGTGGTGACAGAGGCCGCGGCCGTGGACGTGGACGCGGTCGCCGTGGTGCAAAGAGCGAGGAGAAGGAGTGGCAGCCAGTCACCAAGCTCGGTCGTCTCGTAAAGGCCGGCAAGATCAAGAGCATGGAGGAGATCTACCTCCACTCGCTTCCAATCAAGGAGTACCAGATCGTCGACTTCTTCCTGCCAAAGCTCAAGGACGAGGTCATGAAGGTGCGACATTTCCCATACTGAAGACATATCCAACCCACATACTGATGGAGAGACAACAGATCAAGCCAGTCCAGAAGCAGACCCGTGCCGGTCAGCGTACCCGATTCAAGGCCATCGTCGTCATCGGTGACAGCGAGGGCCACATCGGTCTCGGCATCAAGACCTCCAAGGAAGTCGCAACTGCCATCCGCGCCGCTATCATCATCGCAAAGCTCTCCGTTGTGCCAATTCGTCGTGGTTACTGGGGTACCAACCTTGGTGACCCTCACTCCATCCCAGTCAAGGAGTCCGGCAAGTGCGGTTCCGTCACCGTTCGTGTAAGTCGAATCTCCTCTCTAAATTACATCTGTTCCATACTGACTTCTTCAGCTTATCCCAGCTCCACGTGGTACTGGTCTCGTCGCTTCTCCAGCTGTCAAGCGTCTGCTCCAGTTGGCTGGTGTCAACGACATCTACACCGCCTCCTCTGGTAGCACCAAGACCCTCGAGAACACCCTCAAGGCCACCTTCACTGCCATCACCAACACCTACGGCTTCCTCACCCCCAACCTCTGGAAGGAGACCAAGCTCACCCGCTCCCCACTTGAGGAGTACTCTGACGTTCTCCGTGACGGCAAGCGCTACTAGATGTGTCGCCTTCCTGACGGCGTCATCTGGTATGATCGGATAATATGATGGAACGATGGGCAAATGAAAAGGCTTCAAAAAGTAGCTAGTTACAGATGCTGCAGTTCAGTAGGATTCGATCTGAATCAGGCGATCGGTATGCTTCATGCTCCACAGAGATGGGTGCACTAAATGATAGCATGCCTTGAGCCAAGACGAATCACGAGCAGAGTGTCATAGCGACCAGCCATCTCACCTCTCTTCTATACGCTTTCAAGTTGTTCCGAACTGCTAACCATGCCTAGTTCTCGGTAAGCGGCAGTCTAAGTGACTGATCGCGTCTCCGAATATACCTGTAGCACCACAGACTCATCAACGCCAAGCCTGCTTTTCCCTCTAAATCGCCGTCACATACACAACCTGCCAAATCGTAATCGTCCTCGGATCTCGTCCCGTCATGCTCGTGGATGCAGTCGAGGTCACCGTCACTGGCGTATGGGCACTGGAAACCGATGTTGTGGTTCTCATGGTGACGGTGTGGATTGGTATCAGTTGGGTCGAGAATGCTGCTGTGAGAGGTACTTCTATGGACAATGCGTAAGACTCCAGTTGAATGGCTGTCACGTAAACGATCTGCCAGATTGTGACTGTACGAGGGTCTCGTTGGGCCGCTGTTGCTGTTGAGGTGACTGTCTGAGGCCCAGCTCCTGAAATCACGGTCGTTATGATTGAAGTCACGGTGTGAGGCGCTAGATTTGTTGAGAACTTTCCGGTCAGAGGAATGCTGAGGGCGTGTTGTTGACTAATTGGTTGTGAGATGGATGAGGACATAGAGATGCTCACAGAATTGATCGTGGTCACAAAATCTGCTGTGAGGGCAATGCCCATGTCGAGTCTGACGGCCGCTTTGCTAGATATCGATCTCGCGAAGGCAGAGGACGAAGCATTGTTAGCTGTCGAATTGGCCCACAGAATGCCAGTGGAAACTGTCGGTCTCGGTGGGGAAGCATCACATATCAGTGCGTTAACAGCATCAGTAGCGATTCCAGCTTGACCAAGGGCATCTAAGGACATGCTCTTGCATTCGTCACTGTTGTTTGTTGCACTTGTTCCATTTTTCCTCCTCTTCAATCCTGAAAGCGCGACTCCAAGTTGTTGTTCGGCTTGCGTGATGTTCGGAAAGATGATGACCCCAGAAGCGTCTTCGCAAAGCAGCAGATGGCCGAGAACTCCATCGAGACCCGTTGAATTCAACTTTGCTTCAGTTGTGTTGTCGCTACATGCTGTAGTAGAGCTGTTGGCCCTGATTTGGTGAATCGCGTAGATTGTGGTTCGAATTTGTTGTATGTAGACATCGATCGAAGTCGTTGTGTTTGACGCCTGGCGAGGATTAATCGGAGAGCCGCTAGCGTGCTTGAGGATGTAGAGGAATGTGGAAAGGTAATGGAGGAACATTTTGTTGGCAGTAGGTTGGACGGAAGTCGATGAGAGCTGAAGTTGACCATCTTGAATGAGGGACACGCAGGAACGAATCCATGCTGTTTATGCTTAGAGCAAGGAGTATGAAAGGTGTGGACGATGTCTCACTCGTGGCAATGCCGCTGAACAGCTGATGAAGATCCTAGATGCATTCCTGACGGCAAGTCGCCGAGAACAAGCGTTTGACGACAACCGACTTACTGATCAGGTGAGGGGTGAAGACCGGAAGGTGTCCCAATGTAGCTTCCAGGATGACGCGAGTCGTCGCTTTCTGCTCGTGTGGTAGCGAAGGTCAAATGCAAAAGCTGTGAGAAATGTTTACGCTCTTTAGGCTGCCACCTCAGCGGCTTAGCCAATCTAACATTCCAAGTGATTTGGGAAGCAACCATCGCAGACAATCTCACGAGAATCGATTTACATCGCCATTCATAGCGAGACCTCGGGATCAAGGCTTGGGGTCATTGTTTTGGCGCTCGAGGTACTTGCGGGCACTAAGCCGTCCACGTCGTATATGAAGGCTACTCGAAATCTGTGGCCAATGGAGCAGACCGACAGAAGTGATCTTACGGGGACTCACTTATAGCTTGGGAAGCGGGTGCTCCACTCGTTAACATAGAGACGGCGAAGCCTTCGACGTCGAGGTTTAGGCAACGACTATCAAAGTGCCGATCGAAGCAAGGCCGAGAGTGTGCAAATTTAAGGTAGAAAATAGGTGGAACAAGGTAAGTACATCCACTGGCATAGATGAACTATTATATAGATCAGCGCACTACATCCATATCTCCTTCCAGCTTTATCAGGACGTTCTCCCTCCTGCTTGCCTTACATTCCTGACATGTCCTCTCTGTCTCCTTCTTCCAACTGTTCTCATCATCCTTCTTTTAGCTCGAATGCCACTGCTGGTAGTATCTCTATGGCGCTGACTTCACTGGCAGATCCAGTTCAATCACCCACGGTAGCTGCATGCTTTCGTCTTGTATGCTCTCGACTGCCGCATTCACGAAGAGCGTCTGGCCGGTTGTTCCCAGTCCAGGAGCTTCAGCTGTGCAAAAGCCTTGCTGTCGAAGGACTTCAAACTTCGCCTTCTTCCCTTGTATCTCCGACTCGGAATCGGACTTTGTGGGATGTATGGTCGCCAGATTCTCTATCAGTTCCGATTCATCATTGTCGATATCAGTGAAGTGTGAAGGGCTTTCACTGACTGTGTCACGCCAAGTGACTCTTATGGCACCCCAAGCTTCGTGTAGATGACCGAAGCAGTGGACTCTTGGCTGACTTCGAGCAATAGCAGCGAAAAGGTGTGGATCTGCACCTCGTTTCTTTGATTCGGTCTTGTCAAGGATCCCTCTTGGCGGGCCATGTGTGATGGCAATGTCTGCGTTGTCGATCTTCGAGTCGTGATCACTATTTGGGTTGAATTGAAACCCCCATTCGTTGACACCTGGAGTGTATGGGCTGGCGTAGATGCGAAGTGTGGCTCCATTTTCCAGAACCAGCTCATGGTTACCCTCGTCGACGAAGCAAATGCCGGAAGCCTTCGCATCGTCGCAAGTAAAAAGCGCCCTAGCCTGGCCAAAAGAGCCATACGTTGCTTGCACAAGCGGGTCGGTATGCTCGAGAGGAGGCTGCATGCTAGCAAGCTTTTGGCTGAAGGTCGGAATGTCCATGGACAAGTCGTGGTTGCCGGCTATCACGATCTTGAGTGGAGCTTTGATGGTTTTCAGTGTGCTCAACGCCTGCTCAAACTCCGTAAGCTTCGAACCGTCAGTCAGATCACCGCAATGAATCGCGACGTCAAACTGACCGAGATTTTCGAGACTCATTGTCGCTGCGTGAGTGTCGGATAGGACAAGAATCCTGGTTTTGATTGATGTCTCCATTTTGGCGGTAGTGTGTGTTTCGGTTGTGATTGTAGATGGGTTTGGCTGGTGTTGTGGAAGGCTTCGGCAGAGCGTCGAAGTCATCAAAATTGTGTAGTGTAGCAATTATCGTATTGTGCGAAGACAGGGCAGCTTATATATCTAGAGCTGAGTAGTAAAAAGTATGTTGAGAACCATGGAAAGGAATCTGAGGACGAAGCTTGACCCACCTACCATGACTGAGCCTGCCGTTCACGGTACTAGAACAGAGAAATAGTCTCCGTTAAGGTTTGCTAATTGTGTACATGAGCCAAAAATTCAATCTCGCGATACTCGGGGCTGTTCAGGACTGAGTAAGTTCTCGAGTGTTGTTTACACGCACGAGAGCAGTTTCCTCAGGCTGACACGCCAAGGGCTTGGCAAAGTTTACTTGACGCGCCTACTTCGCGCGTTGTTTGGTGCAATGAACCGACTCTCCTTCTTCATACGACCTTTGCTACCAGGTCGACACCGATGGACTCTCCAAGCCCACGTCGAAAGCTCAAGATGGATGAGATTCTCTGTTACTATACTACTGTCGCTAAGTCTCCTGGCTAGTCTACAGCAAGTAAATGAAATCTTCATTCTGAAGATCCGTCATATCGTCAAACGCTTTATCGCCGACACCAGCGCCCTCTGTGTCGTTGACAACCTTCTGATTTTGGGCGAGTGCAGACGTGCTTTGCATAGACAAGTCCACGACCTTGGCGGATTTGCCCAATCTTTGTCTGGCTGCAGCATGTTTCTTGTTCAAAATGGTGATGTACACCACTCCAATGCCGACAAGAACAATGATCGTAATGAACATGGCTAAGTTGGATACCAGACCACGCGTGTATCGAGGCGCCTCGTCCGTTCGATACAGGTTTGGGCCGAGAATATTGCCTGCAGATGCACCGATGAACAGGATGGCAGTCGTCATTTTGCGCTTGGTGTCTCCACCGGTGTTCTGGCCAGACCACGAATATATCATGGGTGAGATTGCCGGATAGACTGATGTGATATAATAGGCAAACAGCAAGACACCTTTGTTGGCCGGTGTGTGCTCGATCTTGAGCAAGAGTGAGATCCCGATAATCGGTGGGATACAGAGGGCTGCAAGCACCGGAGATTTCAGCTTGAACTGTGTCGATGCCCAGGCAGAGCCAAGAGTGGCAACGAACTGGACCGCACCAAATGGCATATTGAAGAGGATCGTAGTGAAGCTGTCGAAGCCGAACGACTTGACGATAAGGGGACCGAAGGTCGTGATGCCGCCAGAAGGTATGCTCACTGCCGTGAGCATGCAAAACCAGATCCAGGTCTTGATATCTAAGAAGACTTCCTTGACATGATCCCATCGCCAGACCCCTGAGGAGATACCCATCTGGTTCATGCGCAATCGTTCGATGGCCAACAGCTTGTCATCCCCCTTCAGGAAACGAGCCTGCATTGGCGAGTCGGGCAACCAAATAAAAACAACAATGGAGAAGGCCACGGTCAACAATCCGCAGAAGAGGAAGATGGTCTATCAGATCATTAGCATAATTCATGCCTGCTCGGTTGCGGGCTCTACCTGGAATGGCCGAAGAGTGCTGGAGTTGATGTGCGCGAGGCCGTAGCTCAGAAGAGACCCCAGTATATTGACCACGCCGAGCATACTGTACCAGGCCGCGTTGCGATTCGTTTGCTCCGATCTACGATACCACATCTGGACCAATGCGATGAATGTGGGTGCTACCGAAGCTTCGAACGAACCAAGAACGAAACGCGCTGCCATAAGGCCTCCGAAATTCTTGGCTGCCACCATACCGCAAAGAGTGGCTCCCCAACACTGGATGCTGTCAGTATCATGTGGAATGCTTCTATATGCACCTGCACTTACCAACACCATGGTTGCGCAAAACTTGCCAAGTGGAAATTTGACGAGAAAGTAGGCAATGACTGGTTGCCATACCAATTGAGCAACGTACACAATTGCACTGGACCAACTGTATTCCTGCTTTACCAGATGGAGATCCTCGATGAGGCCAAATACGGACGCATAGCTCAGTGCAGTCTTGTCCAAAGACTGCAGACAATATATGACCAGAATTATCGGCAGGATATGCCAGTCGACAAGGCTGAGAATGCGTTTATTCTCTTCTGGCGTTACTACCACAGAGTGGCCAGCCTTTTTGAGCAGCTCAGCAGCTTTGTCTCGGCCAGCAGCATCGACGGCTTCGATGGTCTCGGTATGGACTTCGTTAACCTTCTGCGTTCCAAGTTCGAGCTCTACATCGTCTTCGGTCCTGGACTTCGCCATGAAGGGCTGTCGTTCGTCGTCGTCGGACTCTTCAGAATCGCGTGTGGACCGACTGGGTCCGCTGCGGAGCACACGAGCTGTCGACAAAACCATGATACGACGATCGGCAATATATCATCGTCGCGTGTAGGTTTGCCCGATGTTTCTGCGCTCCTCAATCTGCAAACACGGCGTGGTGCCCCGTGGGTTACGCTGTCGATCAAGGATTCCCCACTCGAAGGAAGTGGATCTGTGGACGAACACAACTGGCAAGCCGAACAGCCGGGCAACTCAATCACCAATCAAATTTTGACGACGAATACACTAGTTTCGTTGAGGCTAGTATGTCGTTCGACACGGGGACCACATAGCCCATCAAGTCTCACTTGGTAATAGTGGACGGCAAATGAAGGTATTCCTCGATGCCTTGGATAATGATTACCTGCAAGCACATTGCTGAGGAAAAGTCGCCGGATTCCTGCCGGACAAGAAGCCCAAGCAATTCGGCGACAACTGCACCGATTGTTGCGTGCTAATGCTGGCGCTTAGAGCAGGAGTGGGTTTTGCTTCACGTGGTCGAACCATTGGCACCGATATAACGACGCGGCACGCTGAGCTCAACATTGTGTTGCACGGCAGTTCCTTGATATAGTCCGTCTAAGCAATGCCATAGGATTCGCTTGCTGCTGTACAACCACACCATTATGCCACAGCACGAGTACGTACCCAAGGTCTACTCCTTGAGAGGATCGCCGGGATCAAGTCTGCATCTTCAAAGCAATGAGCGAAGCACACCGGTAGACTTTACATTCGAAGCGATCAAACCAGGCCTCTTTCGGACAACATTCACATCGGAGTCACATCCTTTACCTCCGTTGCCAAGTGCGCCTAAGCCGGATATTAACGATTCATCAGTCTGGACGAAAAATGGTACCAATTCTAGGACGTACGCATCTGGAGATATTGAGGCCAAAGTTGAATGGAATGACGTACCTATCGTCTCAGTCGGTTTTGCTGGCCAAACGCCTCTCCATACCGATCTTCCTTTTCGATCGTATGTCATTGACGGCACAGGTATTGCACAATACACTCGGTACTTCCGTGGGAGCCTCCATGTCGGACTTGGCGAGAAGCCGGCTCCAATGGATCTTTCGGGACGGCATTTCACGCTCTCAGCAACAGACTGCTTCGGATATGACGTTCACAGGACAGATCCGATGTACAAGCACATCCCGTTGCTGATTAGAGCTACTCCCGAAGGTGTAGTTGCAACTTTTTCAACGAGTCATGCCAGAGGCTACTACTCTGTTGGGTCTGAAATGGACGGTATGTGGGGCTTCTTCAAATGCTACAGACAAGATCATGGTGGGCTTGAGCAATACATCTTGATTGGAAAGACTTTACAGGAAGTAGTCACGCTTTATGCTGAGCTAGTTGGCTTTCCACTTCTCGTTCCTCGCTGGGCTTTTGGCTATCTGGGAGGCGGCATGAAGTATTCTATGCTTGACGAACCGAGAGCTAGCGATGCTTTGATGGAGTGGGCTGGAAAGTTGGAGAAGTATGATATTCCATGCTCTGGTTTCCAAATGAGTTCTGGATATACTGTTGCGGAGACCGAGCCAAAGACCCGAAATGTCTTCACCTGGAATCGACATAGATTCCCGGATCCGAAGGCTTTCTGCGATGCTTTTCATGCTAAAGGCATTAGATTGATTGCGAATATCAAGCCTTACATCCTAGCAAGCCACCCAGAGTATGAAAAGCTTGTCAAGGCTGGTGCACTTTTTCAAGACTTGAACACTGGTGGCTCAGGCATTGCTCGACTATGGAGTGCTGGCGGAGGTGAGTCTGGTGAGGGAGGCCATATTGATTTCTCTTCCAAAGCCGGCTACGACTTCTGGTATCATGGCGTCAAGGAGCTTCGCAAAGTTGGTATGGATTGCATGTGGAATGATAATAACGAATATCTCGTGCCCGATGACGATTGGCAGATGACGCTCGATCAGGAATCGGTCCGAGACATCAATCAAAAGCGAAAAGACATTGGCCTCTGGGGTCGTGCCATGCACACAGAGCTCCATGGCAAGGCGTCTCACGATGCATTACTGGAAGTCTACCCCAACGAGCGACCATTCGTTCTGTCACGTAGTGGGACTGCAGGTACTTTCAGGTATGCCTGTTCCGCATGGTCGGGAGATAACATCACTTCCTGGGACGGTATGCGCGGTGGCAACGCTTTGTCCCTCAACGCTGGGATGTGTTTGATGCAATGCTACGGTCATGATATAGGAGGGTTCGAAGGGCCACAACCTTCGCCAGAGCTCCTTCTTCGCTGGGTGCAGCTTGGAATTCACAGTCCCCGATTTGCCATCAATTGCTTCAAGACAGGTGATGACAACTTGGTTGGAGACGTCATCGAGCCCTGGATGTACCCGGAGATCATCCCTGAAGTTCGAAAGGCGATCTTGCGACTTTATGAGCTCATTCCGTACAGGTATGGACTGATGTTGAAGAGTCATTTGACGGCAGTACCACCTCAGAGATGGGTTGGTTGGGGCTACGAGAGCGACCCAGAGGTCTGGAGCAATAAAGTGCTGCGAGATGGTGAACAGCAGTATTGGCTAGGTGATACGCTACTCGTCGGTGGTGTCTATGAGCCAGACATTACAGAGGGTAAGATCTACGCTCCCAAGCGCAGCATTTCTGATCCGGGTTTTTTGAACTTGAACGCTCCATATCAGTATCTTCCAGCTGGCCAGTGGCATACTATCGCCTCGCCATGGAAGAGCAGCATCCCTGTACTAGCACGTATCGGTGGTGCTATCCCGGTCGGAAAGAACAAGCAAGTCGTTGCACCAGGCGACAAAGTCAACGAGGCGAAGCTTCCTGCTGATGACTGGAGAGGTGTTGAGATTTTCCCACCTCCGGAAGATGTTGCGCATGGCAAGACTTACACCAACGAATGGCTTGAGGATGATGGCATTTCACCTCCACCTGCTAAGATCGCCAAGTTCACCATTAGCTATTCTGCAACGGCTCGAGAGGTGAGCGTCGCCTTGGAGCAGAATGTTGCTGCTTTCACGCCTCCTTGGGTTGAGTTTGGTGTGACTATCATTTTGCCTGTAGGTGACTCTAGGCAAGTTGTTAGTGCTAATGGAAGAATTGTCGAGATTAGACGACAAGATGATTCTGGTCGGAGAAGATTCCAGATTGTCGGCGCATCGCAGTCGTTGCAAAGTAGACTCTGATTGACGTAGACTGTACAGGAAGCTGCGATATGTCTGAGATCATGATCCACATGCTATTGATTACCATTTTGGGGCACAATTTCTTTGTCTGGTTTTGGCCGCAGGTCAGATCACGAACGCGACAGCACGACTGAACGTGCAGCCACCTTTGTCTGAACGGCTGCTGACTAGCAAGAACTCCAACAGTTTTCGAAAACATGCTTCATTAGGTACCATTTAGGTTCGCAGCGGCTCAATGCAGCTTCAATCTGTTTCTGTTCAGCATGCCTCCGAGCGACAAATATGAAGCTGCCACCGAACCTCTTCCCGAAGACCACCATACACTACTAGGCAATAGAAGAGTATCAAGGACACCAGACTGGTCGCGAAGGAGCTACCGTTTACATCATGTCCTCCTCTCAGCGATCACGGGCGGCGCAGCGGTCGCAGCCATTCTTATCCTAACTCTCCTCGTGTCGGCCAACATCGATCAACTGACAACAACACAAAAGCACTTCTATCCCGACTTACCTTTCAATTCGCCAAAAGTCTTCAACGAGGAACCAAAATACATGAACGGATCCTGGGAACTCGAGTACGCAAAACTTCTACCAAGTGAGTTTACAATTGCATTCAGATACCTTTCCTCCCCTTACTAACAATCATAATATCAGACGAACACGGCTTCGTCCGAGTCCCCAACCCCCACCACTACGGCCTCTCCGGCGGCTTCCCTCTCTCCAACGGCGCAGAATCTTACAGTATCTCCATGTTCCACCAAATTCACTGCGTTCTCGCTCTAAAGCAAATCTTCAACGAGCTCCAAGCTGCGCCTGGTGTACAGATGGATCTCGATCACGCAAATCATTGTTTCGATTACTTGAGACAAGCGCTGATGTGTAATGGTGATATGACGATGGAGAAGATGAAGACTGGGGAGGATGGGAAGCCGATTAGGGATGTGATTGGTTGGGATGTTACGCATTATTGTAGGAATTGGGAGAGGATTATTGATTGGGCTAATGAGCATGGGGATAAGAGTGTGAGGGAGGGGGAGATTGAGGGGCATCATTTGCATGGTGGAGGAGGAGGAGGGCATTGAGTTTGATATTGAGAAGTGAGTTTCGGTGCGGTCCGGGACAGCCGTGAGTGAAGATCCGAGATCGCTGGTGCCATTCTTCTCGTGCTTCATCACATTCCTCCAATTATTCTATAATATCCTGGTATAATACATGCTGTGGCGTTTTCCGACTGCCTGTCGACATATACTCAATGCCATGCTATCAAGACCAGCGGACTTGTCATCTTTTCTGCGCATTACCAAGATCTCCCGAAACAAACACTACGAGCACAGCAGCATATGCGGCAGTCGCGGCGAAGATGCTGTCACGCGTAGCGCTGGTCGACACGCGTATACCAACAGCGAAGAGCATAATGAAGAATATCAGCAGACCTAGCCTGACATCTGGAGCTGTTACAAAGTACAGTGTCAAAATCGAGCCGGTCAGTAAGACTGCTGCTATAGCGACGCTGATGGTGGATACCAAGAGCTGGAGGTGTCTGTCTTGAAAGTGCTGGGCCTGTCGATAATGAGACTCCGCGAGGGACTATTCGTGCTGTTAGGTTCGACTGCCGAGAGCGCGCCATGGACATACTTACCTGTGCTGGAAGCGGCCAGTGGTCTCTGAGGAATGTGGAGAGCACATCAGTGCCTTCTGCTGGCTTTAGCGCGGCGAGATCTTCTTCATCGTCAAGTATGCCACTGGAGCAGCCGCTTAGATCCATCTGCGCAAGTTCTTGCTTAAATGCATCGGTTACTCGCTTCGCAGGATGAGTGAGTTTCGCCACAGCACTTGCCCTCACAAGCGCAGTCTCTGGGAAGATGAATCAGCCGGGCAGCTCTGTGATTATTTCCATTTATACGTTACTCACGATACTTTTCCAGCTTTTCTTGGATGTCTTCAGAGAGCTGCTTCAACTTGGCTTCATCACGAGATGGTTTTTCTGCTGACAGCTTGAACTGCTCCCAGTCCCTCAATGCAAGCTCTGACTCAACATCACCTTCAATCCCCAGCTTCCAGTCCAAAGCTTTCAATTGGCATTCAAGGTTAGCTAATTCGCTTTGTAGGTGAAGTAAGTTCCGGACAGTCAAGTAAGTGAATTTGCGAAAGACAAGTGTCTCGTGGTCGGGATCGCGCGCGACGAAGGCTGCAAGAGCGGGAAATCCATGGCTTGGTACGTCGTATAAGTCTTTCTCCTTCGTTGCAGCCATCGCAGTCGATAGAAACCGCGAGGACGAGATCGTGGTATGCTCAGCATCTGATGTCCTGCCGAGCACAGCTGTAGTTCTCTGCAGCCTCCTGAGGTTTGACTTGCAGCCGGTCAATGAGGGGCAGTGTGCATGCGGCTTGCAGAGTATTGCCTTGCGAACCATGAGGCAGTGAAGCACTGCCACCTTCCTCGACACCCAACGCGGAGACCATTTCCTAAGCCTTCGAAGCACAACACGATCCAACTGTTCAAGGTGATTTTTCGCCAATCCATTGTTCAGGACAAACCAACGGGAGGTAGTATCAGATCTGTGACTAAAGACTGCCACTTGGGACCTTGAGTTGGCCGCTTATACCATCAATGGAACAGCTTCAAGATGCATACGACGAGGCCGCCAGGTTTCCAAGCAATCTCCTCCGTTCGGATGTCCCAGTGCCCTATCTTGATAGCACAAGAGATGAGCTTCGACTCCAGGCCGATCGTCTATTTTGTAAGAGTGAGACTGAGGCGGCGGTCAACATATCCCAGCGGGAGACAATAGAGCGAGGTTCGCGTTCAGAATGTCTACCCTAGAACCTGTCCAGCTTTACTAACATATAACAGAAGCTCAGCTTAAAAGCATCCGCAATTCAGACGATCTGGAGAAGACACTTTTGATGCCGTACAAGCGAACCGCGGATCCTCTCTTACGCATGATGTAAGCTATCTACATGTTGCAATCTCAGGGAGCGAAATTAACGTCCTTTCAAACAGATTCATTACTGCACCGAGCTCAAGGTCCAGGCTCAACATTACACCAAGCATGGCTCAGAACCTCTTTGCATATCATCAAGTAACTCCGGCAGAGCTTTCCACGCGCCTGGGAAGATTGCAAGCTGAGAGTTACGGAGATCTGCGTGTACTGGATCCTGGAGTGCTTCCGAAACGGATCAATCGTTCATCAACCCTCACCGACTCGATCTGTCGTGGACGTCTGAATGGACGGTCTGAGGACGTTTTCGTTGATAGCCAGGCGGAGAATTTCATATCTGAGTTCTATCTGAAGAGTCGGGGAATCCCATGGAACAAGAGCTCTACACAGACTGTCAAAGTGGCAGACGGGCATAAGTACGAGACATTGGGGGAGGTCTCCATGCCATGGAAATTTGCAGGCGATCGTAAGAAGCACGAAGTCGACTTCAGCGTCCTTCCTGACTCCCTTTGCGACTACGCCGTGACCTTCGGGGGCGTTTTCATGAGAAGCATTGAAAAGTTCAAGAGGTGGAAGCGATGGATACTTAACGTGCCAAGGAAGTCCTGCATGCCTCGTGTTCGCTTCCAAGGCTCGGGCCAGCTACGCATCAACGGGTGGTGTGATGGCCGTCTCGTCTCTGCCTCCCCCGACTGTGCATCCGACGTACCGTTGATGTCTCCAGAGTTTGCAAAGGGCCTTGGGGAATCAATCGATACAAGCCAGGATTGCTGTATATCCTTGGAGCTCCCTGGGAATCGTATCGTGAAGACTGCTGGCATGGTACGCGATGTGCACTGGTCACTCGGAGATCGAGACTATTCACTTGACTTCTACATATTGGAAGGTCTTCCAGTTGAGGTCCTATTGGATAAGCAGTTCTTGGATGACGCCAATGTATTTGAGAGTCATGCGGAATCGTTCTACGTGATGAAGGAAATAGGAAGCGGCCCTAGGGACGGCTTGTTCCTGAATATCAAGAGGATGATCACGACCGAGTCACACGGATCAGCACACCGATTTTCGGAACGTGTGATTGCTCTCTTCAAACGACAGCGTAAGCCACAACCACACAAATGATTTCTAAACGATTCGACTGACGCAATTTATAGCACCTTCGGCACCACAGGAAGACCCTCGACAAGAATTTTACGCTCGCAAAAAGATATTGGTTGATCGACAAAGGGCCGTCAAGAAGAGCAACATGAGTGCTGATGAAAAAAAAGCCGAGACAGAACGGATCGACGAAGAATGGAAACTCCTACAGCAAAAGAGGCCACCGAATAAAAGCACGGGTTCTACATCGAACAGCCAAAGTCAGTCAGCAAGCCCAGTCCCCGGAAGTACGAACGGAGGCCCCAAATGAGACTACTTACACGTTTTCTTTGTATCCGTTTTCGAACGGCTTGATGGATGAGAATTTCCGGGATGCTCGTGTAGAACTCAATATTTTCGGGATTATAAACGCAATAGTGACAAACTACGAAAGTGGAATGGAATAAAATCTGATCACTGCAAAGATGCAGTATTAACTCAAGAATACATACAAGACAAATGTCATGATGAGGAATGGCTACCTTCATCAAGATGGCTCGTTCTAAGCATCGTCCTCGACGCCGTTGATCCCATCGTCATCTTGATTCTCATCCTCCGAAACGCTCTGCTCGTCGTCGTCCTCATCATCAATATCCTCTTCATCCAAATCCTCGGACCAAATCGTCTCCATAGCAAACTCCGCCGTATCCTCATAATCCTTCGGCTTAGATTTCTCATCGCCAACGAAGAGATCTTCCAATTCATCAACAAGATCTCCATCTTCGTCGTCGTCGCTCGTAGGTAACGCGACATTCATGGCTATATCTTCCATCTCGTCATCACTCTCAGGTAATGCGACTTTTGAAGCTTCATCAACAATCGAAAAGTTGTTGCTTGCGAAGAGCTCAGTCAAGGCGTCTTCTTTGATCTTGTCCAGATTGAGTCTGTGTGAACGGATTCTTTGGGCGCGAGGTCTACTTGTGTGCTGGATCCTGCCGGTGCGGACGGTGGTGAGTCGGGGTGCCATGTTGGTGGCTGTGTGAGGGTTGTTTGGTTTGGATGTGTGACAGGGTTTATGGGAGTAGACAGTGGGAATGATATCTATCAGCACTCGACACTTTGGACAAAGCGAGCTTTGTTGGGCTGGTACAAAGGAGTCGGGATGAATGGCATTGTTCGTTAGGACCTGATACTCAGCACATTTCCAAATTCCCATATTCGAATTTCAATATCCAGATTCCCATTTTCAGATTCCCAATTTCAGGTTCCTCTTCTCAGCTTCCCATTTTCAGGTTCCGTTGGTGGCAATGGAGCAAATGAGGCTAGGAACAAACAAATTGTTTATATCATATGGAACGACTTTAGTCGCATTGTGCACTGCATCTTGTCTACTCGAACGTGATTTCCCTGAGAACCGCATGGCTGCCGGACTTGCAGGAGAGCAGTACGACTGCTGGGGTCACGCAAGAGCACATTTCACCGTGCCATGCTCAGTCATCCTCATCTGAAGAGTATGCAGCGAGGCCGAGACCAACGCTTGAAGCAGCAGGCTTCGCAGTAGTCCCGCTTTCCGCTGTTGGTGTGGTGGTACTGCTGCCGTTCTTTTGACCAGCCTGGGACATATCTGATGACTTCGTGCCATCACCGTCCACAGCTTCTATAGCCTTGGAGTTGGTATCGGCGACCACCTCTGCCTTGTCTATTGAAGCCACAGATTGATCCGACGGCACTGCCTTCTCTGTCGTCGATGACTTGCGCAGCTTCACCGCGCCGAACAAAGACTCTTTGCCCTTCTTGCGCTTCTTCCCAACAGCCCACGAATCCAGCTCTGTGCTCTCTGGCGCATCAGGCGAACCTGCCTGCTTCGCTGCTCGCTCGGCATCTTCCTGCTGTCTCCGAAACGCATCAAGCTGCTCCGTCGTCTCCCTCTTCACAGCAGCTTCTTGAGCGCGTGTAGACTCCATGACCGAGTCCAGAAATTCGACTTCATCTTCATTCAGCGATTGGAATTGGTTGGATAATCTGAGAGATTCTTCGAAGGCATCCTGTTTGGCGGCTTACCGTTCAACCTGACTCGTCAGCTGTGTATGTCTGCGAAGTCCAGCGCCACTGCAAATCACCTTTGTTGGCTTGAAGCGTCTCATACAGCGACTTGCCGCCTTCTTGACTGCCCATGCCTGCAGTCGACTTCTTCTGGCGCGTCGCTTCGATGGCGGCCTGTGCTTTCTGCCATGCTTCGTCTTGCTCTGCTGGATTCTCATCCGAGCCGGCGGACACGAAGCGCGACATTGTCAACAGATATGCCTTTTCCAATGGTGATGTCTGGGAAGTCGAATGTACAAGCTCGGAGTACTTCGCATAAGTTGCGACTTAGTCATGTGCGAGCATCCTTGTCCGCTGATTGACCGCGGATAAAATGAACAACCACACACCCATGAAGCCTCAGGCTCTTCACGCCACTGCTTCACGTCTACGCGTGCACCCTCGTGGAAAGCGAGAGGAATGAGCTGGAGTGGATTTGTTTGATTCTTAGAACTACGAGACCTTCCTGCGGCGGCATTGAGAGCACCCGCGGAAGGCTGGGTGTGAACACCTCGGTCGACATTTCCTACGGCCCGGAAAAGGAGCACCACCTGGGAAACGTTTCCTGCCTGTTTTCCTGCCCACACAGTCGCCTCACCAACGTCCAATGGCTGCCCTCAGCCCTGTCAAGACACCCATCAGCACCCAAGGATCTCCTACGCAGCAACACGATGGCGATCCTGGGTCAGAGTCGCCACATGGTGTCAAACGGCAAAAAGTGACAAGAGGTAAGGATGTCCGTAGTCGAGAACTGGTCCATGCCTCGTTCTAATTTATCCTACTCATTAGCTTGCGATAATTGCAAGTCTCGTAAGCGACGTTGCACTGGAGAGTTGCCATGCTCTGCTTGTCATGCCAATGGATCTCACTGTACATATCTGGCTTCCTATACGAGAGGCAGGCTCGTGCAACCCCAGCCATCTGCACATCATGAGAATCCGACCGCAGCTTCTACGTTGCCGATCGTCCAACAGACTGTTCCAGAGGTAAGGTTCGAGTCTGTTGGTATGAACAATGGCGCCGAGAGTAATGCAAGGACCTCGAGAGCTGCCTCTCCTGAGGGTGGCTCCACCAATCTCGGGCAGTACTTAGGTCCTACTTCACCATATACCTTTCTCCGCCGCGCTTGGAAGCGCTTTGAAGAAGATGGAGCCAAGTTGCTATCTGTCAATGCCGCGCAAGAGGACGTTGCACAGTCGGATTCAGTCTTCTCATATGGCGACCGTCAAGCGCCCCAGGTCGAATCTGAAGACCAATCCCGGCTCCCAAACTTGGCAACTACTTCGCTGCTACTGGCGCAGTACTTTGATCTGGCAATGCCCACGTACAGATTCCTGCATAAGCCAACCATAATATCATGGCTGGCAGCCTACCATGACACCGAAGCAGGTGTGCAGGGAGCCTCTCTTCTACCTATTCGGCAAGCTGTGGTACTCATGGTACTGGCCACTGCTCGACTTATCAATGCAGATGAGGCACAGCATATATCAGGGCCGGACGAGACATCAAGGAAAGAGAGCGAAAGATTCTTCAAAGCGGCGCAAGCGAGAATGACCGCCGAGGCTGGCAAACCTCGACTTGAATCAATCCAGGCTAGGCTGGCGAAGTGTCTCTTCCTATTGCACACATCTCGTCCCAACCGAGCATGGTACGAGTTTGGTACTACCATACAGCTGATCATGGCTCTTGGCTTGCATCGGGCATCGAACTTGCCAGCGAACCAACAAGATCATATCACAAGAGAATGTCGGAAACGATGTTTGTGGGCTGCTTCTACCCTTGATACGTACCTCAGTGTCATCCTTGGTCGGCCTGCTTTAATTCACCTTGAAGACATCGACCAGAGAATGCCCGATCCAGTCGAAGACGAAGATCTCACTGCCCAAGGCATCGTACAAGACCACGCGCCGCGAGACAGTGTCATCAAAGCCTCCATCCTGCACGCCCAAATCACCCGCATCGTCAAAAAAGCAGTCCACGAACAATACTCCGTCGAACGCAAACGAAGTCAACAAAAGCTCGAAACAGCAGCCAAACTGAACGCAGAAACCGCATCATGGCACGCCTCTCTCCCCGTCGTCTTATCAAGCGCAATCCATCCAACCAGCCTAGTCCCAATTTTCCGACGTCAAATCACCGTCCTCCAACTCGCACACTGCCACGCACAAATGATGATCAACCGCCCATCCCTCCTCCTCGACTCCTCCCACACCGCTTTAAAAGAATCACAAATCAACACCTGTCTCTCCGCAGCAAAATCCACTCTCGACTCGACCCTAGCCGCAGGTTTCTCCAAACACACTTTCCAGTCCTTCTGGTACACACAATTCGTCTCCTTCAACGCTTTAACCGTAATCTACGTGTGGTTAATCCAAAGGAAACATGGTCGTCTCCCTAGCTTGAAAAGTTTATCATTTCAAGAAGACCATCTCCTACGTCTCGCCGAAACCGTTCAGAAAGATTTAATGGAAGCCAGCGAGGACAATGCTCCGAGTTTGAGATATAGCATCGTGCTTGAGGAATTACAACAAGAAGTCCAACGAGCCATGACGAATTCTAAATCCGTTTTGATGAATCAGAGACCACCTCATCTCAGCGCTATCATTGAAGGGCCATCGACTGGAGAAAGCGGTGCAGGTGTACGTTTCGCCATGAACACAGAAACGATTTCAGACAACACACCACCAACCACATTCGTGGAAGAAACGAACGAATTCATTGAAGCCTTAGCAAGCGAATTCCCTCTTGATCCGGATCTTTTCCTCTCCCTAGATTCTTTCCCTTTTGCGGATTTTGGGATCGGCATGATGGACTAGGTGGCTGGCAGGTCTTGTATATAGGAATTTTGGACTGAGTGCGTCTCAGCTCGTGGCTAGTATTGGTCTTGTATATTCCGTCACAGCAACATAATCCTTCTCGGGCCCTTGTACAGTATGTTTGGTCGAGAATGTATGTAATGAGATACCTTTCATTGGGCCTATACGATATTCTGTCCAGTACATGTCCTTGACGCATAAATGGTCGGCTTTGAAGAGTAGTGCTTTGTCGTCGCTGGGGATGTACGTGAGATTGTGGAAAAGATAATCAACTTCCAGATCGTTTTCTGGTTTTATGAACCATGTACTCAATTCATCTCGAGCTTCGGAGTATCGATAAACATATCGCCGTCGAGCGTTCATTTCTGCGCCGTTGGAGAGGTGTAAGGTTCCGGATTCGATGTAGAGGTATTCGAAGTCGAAATTTATTGCAGTAGATTTTCGAGGATGGAAATTTGCTGTTCCGACGAGTTTTCCTGAGGGGAAGGTTGGGAGTTTACTTGAGATGGTTCGGTTTATGGTCCAGTTTCCTTGCAAGGCACGGAAAACTGCTCTTGAGACGAATTTGCCGTTTTTGAGGCATGCGTTCCAGGTGGAGTGGAGATCGGACATTATGGAGTCGGATTCAGATTTGTTGGAGTCGGGCGAGAGGTAGCGGGCTGGTGAGGCGCAGCCTTCCCGAGGTGATATGAAGGGGCAATCATTGCGATGAAGCTGTAGGTATGAGGACATTTCTTCCATGTAGCCGAGATAATCTCCGAACCAATATTGTGGGACATCGTCACCTTTGGTCTTCATTGTTTCGCGGAGATCTAGCAGTTTTTCGAGTTCTTCATAGGGCCGGGTGAGAGGAGTTGTTTTGGAGAGCCAGCGCTGAGCTGTATAGCGTGCTTGCATTTCGATCATAGGCCAGTACGGTCCTTCGTAGAAACCTAAGAGTGCTAGATCGGGGACTGCTGGGCTGCTTGTTTGCCAGCCTGATAGAATGAGAGGGAGGCGGAGACTGGCGGGATCGTAGTGTAGGGCTTCTTTCACGTCTTCTGGGAGAAAGTCGATGGCTGATGCGGGGGTGTATCCTGTCGCGTATATGATGGCACCAATATTGTCATCTACTTCCGTATCCCCATGAGATATCTTGACGAACGCCTTTGCTGCCTCTGTCCGTTCATCACGCTCCAAGGCGTCAACCCGTCCTGATTTGACTTCGATGAGCCCGCTGCGGACGAATTCGGCATAGCTTTCAGAGAGAGCGACGTAGACCGCCGATCTTGGTTCTCCAGAAGGTATTTGCAGCGCAGAGGTCCCAAGATCCGACTGGTCGCCTCCGACTATGCCTTGAATTGCGCCATGGATTATGTCCTTCACGGCCTTAGGCACTCGTCCAGCACTTCCTGCAATCGGTCCTTCGGGCCTACGTTTGAGATCGTAAAGCTTGAGGTCAATTGGCACGTAGGCTTTGCAGCTGTCATCGACAGGAGAGTAGGGCGGGAGCGCGTACAGTGGACGAGGCGTTAGATGTAAGATCTTACAGCCTTGGTACAAGTCTTGTTTCCCCGTCACTGGAGAGTACCATGCATCCGATAATTGCTGAGCGACAGCTGCTGCTGCTTCACCAGCAGAGTTGCCGCCTCCTATTAAAAGGATCTTCTTGCCTTTGGCATCTTCAGGTTTCGGGAACAAATCGGATAGAGACCGGAATTGAGAGCTGTGAATCATTTTCACACGCAAGTCTGGAACCGAGGACTTTCCGGGCAGATTCTGCGACATCGTGCGCGAGGTTGAGAAGAATCCAGATCCAAGCATGAAGTAATCGAAGTCCAGTTCACCTTCTTGTCCTTGCTTGTCCCGAATCGTGATATGCCATGTTTCTGCACCGGATTGTGTTGACCTTCTCGCCTTGATCACTTCGTGCCCAAGCTTGATGTTGTCTTCTGGAATATATCTTTGCCTGTATGCCTCGAGGTAGCGATTGACCTGCCAGGCCTTAGGAAACATGGGAGCTTCGCCCTTGGAGGCTGTCCCGTTGACGACGCCATTTTTGACATCTGGTCGAAGGTCTACGGAGTTCCAATTCAGGTCCGAGAAGCCTACGGTGAAACGAGAAAGGTTCGTCGGAGTGTCAGGGTGTAGGAAACCTCCCGTTGAATGTTCATCCAATGCCCAGATGCCGCCAATTCTGTCCGCTTTCTCGAAGATGGTTACATTGAACTTGCCTGTCTTGAGCAAGACTTTCGCACCGGCCAGTCCAGCTGGTCCAGCGCCCACTATGCAGACTGTTTTCATGGCTGCTCTGATCATATGAGAAGGAACCCAAGTTTGTGTTGAGGAAGTCACTGCATATCAGATGCAGTTTCTACAGATGCCTGACAGCACCCGAGCTGCTTACCAATTTATCCGAGCCTGTGTCGAAGAAGACATCACATCAACGCCACAAGTGCCAATGAATGCGAAATCTGTCCTTGTTGGATTGCTCTGGTATTCTATATTTCCTTGACCAACTCGGTGGCTGAAGTGACCTGTGGCCGCTCTCGGGCCGATCTTTGTTGACAGCTTCCCTGCTCTCCAGCGTCGTCATCAGCGCCACGACGGGACTTGCAGGCTGCCATCTTCAATACATTCTTGGAGAGCTGAACCCGACGTTCGAACTGTAGACAACGCACTAAGCACGCACGCATTAACACAACAACACCCACAGAAATGTCGAATCAAGGCTACTACGGTGGGCAGCAGCCGCCGCAAGACCAGCACGTTCCGAGCAACAACCCGTGGGCAAATGAAGTCTCACAACAACCCCAGCAATACCAATATCAACAGCCACAACAGCCGCCGCAGCAACAAGGAGGCTACCAACCACCTCCAGGCCCGCCTCCGCGGAGAACAGACACTTTCAGTGAAGAGCGATTCATTCCAGCGAATGAGCGGGGCGAGCAGCGAGAAGCGATGGAGGCTTTCGAAATGAACCGCAACAAGCCTGAGTCGCAGACCGACAAAGATGTCGCGCAGCTACAGCAAGAGTTCCCGAAGATTGATGGTTCTTTGATCGCAGCGTTATACGGCGACTCGCAGTCACTCTCGGGCACGAGGGAGATGCTTGTGGAGCTTAATGAGTCGCAGCAGGGTCAGTGATGTGTGGGAATTGCGATAATGGAGCTATTGAGAGCGTACCGTTCTATAATGGCGAAGAGTTGAGTACCTTGGTCCGGATGCTTGAAGCTATGTGGTTAAGAGCAGCAGAATACGACCTGATGTTGCATGGACTTGGACAATGTTGACTTCGTGCAACGCGGATCTTGTCATTTGCAACACTTTATACCAGTGATGTGCTCCTGGTGCAATATCACTTCAGCTTCTGTGATCTCTCCTTCCATTCTGGTGGCGACGGGGGTGCATGAGGCTGGCAGTGTTCGCCTAGCAAGGATAGACCACAGACACACGTGAAACTACGTCTAGCAAGTATGCCTTCAACATGACATGCAGGATTGCGGTACCATGTAAAATATGACTCCAGTACCGCAAGGGTCATGACAATCGCGGGACAGCGCTTGCAGCTGATGTGGCGCTATTTTACGCGAAGGCGAGCTGGATCACAGCAGGCGCATATATGGAGCGTCGCTTCGTCAGGCTACACCAAAATTCTTGTCCCCTCAGCACCAAATATTTACCATGGGACCAGTTTCCGCAATTAAAGCACGAATGCTGAAGTCTTTTACAGTTGATCACCCGTATCAAGCCTTGGACGAGACTAGACACGAAATCCGGATCCTGGAAATACTACCCAGCAAAGAAGCCAGAAATGGCATGCTAGCCTGCCGACTGCAGACCGTCTCTCTGGATAGTATCCCGAAGCCTGCATATGAGACCATCTCTTATACCTGGGGTGACCCATCACCTTGCCATCGACTGCTTTTGGACGAAGGTGTAGTTCTCGTGCCTGCGAGTGCGAAGCTAGCACTTCAACGCGTAGCTATTGCAGAACGTTCTCGGACAGTCTGGATAGATGCAGTATGTATCAATCAAAAAGATAGAGTCGAACGAGCTTCGCAGGTGTCTCTAATGGGGCAAGTGTACTCAATGTCAGCCGCGAACTTGATCTGCTTGGGCGAATCGAATGACAACATACTGCGCGCAATTTCCGACATTGAAAAAATCAATGCTGAAATCGAGAAAGACAAGGCACACCATAATGTGGAAACCCTGAAGAGTTTGATTTATCGCAACGGCAAATTCCAGGATGCCCCGACGCCTATCACGATCGACATCAGTGGCTATTGTCTTGAGGAGTTTTTCCGTCGGCCTTGGTTTAGGTAAGTCTCTGGCCGTCGGGCCGTGGGATATTGTATGGCTGATCGTCGTCAAGAAGGGTTTGGGTAATACAAGAGGTATTGCTGGCTCCCAAGAATCTTTGCCACTGTGGAAAATCCCAGATAGAATTTCAACAAGTCCTGGACGCGGCCGCCTGGCTCGTAATCTGGCATCGACTTAATCCGCCGAAAAGGTTGGCTTCGGGACTCGATAATGACGGAGTCAAAGCTGTGGCATCAATTTGGCAACTTGGCTTCGGAATGAGAAGCATGAGACACCTGCTGTCGAATTCGCATGAGATACATGCTTCAGATGATCGAGATCGAGTCTTTGGAGTGCTGGGCATGATGTTCGCAGGTACGGAAATTCCGTATTTGTTGCGGCCGAGCTACGATAGGTCTTTGGCAGACGTCTATCGTGACGCAACGCGTTTTTGTATCGAGACGGAAAACGACACTCAAGGATTTGCCCGTGTCGTTCACCGAGAAGGCAGTGAAATCAACGTGGACGGTTGGCCATCGTGGGTTCCACGCTTCCATCTCTTGTACGCCACGGCGGAAGATTACCCTGGCTTGAAAAGAGAGTATAACAATCGCCATCGTCGCTCAGGAATGGCGCCGAACTCGAGTACCGATCCAAATGTGCTCATCTTATGCGGATTTAACGTGGACTGGATCGTTCGACTCTCGAAGACTTGGTCGATTAGACCACAGCGATCGATGCAGGATGTCCGAGAGTTCCTTAGCCTCGTAACAGGAGATAAATCTCCCTGTCGAGACCACAGTCGATCGCAACTTGCTAGAACCTTGATAGCAGGGATCACATTCACATCCAGACGAAGCACGCAGGGAGACGAAGCGGGTCTAAAGGCTCTTCAGAACTGTAAGGATCGTCATATCAGACCTTACACGGAATGCGATATAAACTCGAACGAGAAAGCAATGAGAGCGAGCTGCTACTATCATGCTATGCTTACCGCCTGTCGTGGTCGTAAAGTCACGGTCACGGCTTTAGGCTGTCTTGGTTTAGTGCCTGAGATTTGTCGAGAAGGAGATATAATCGCCATCATGCACAATTGTTGTAAGCCGCTTGCATTGAGACTGGTAGATGGTGATGAATATCAGATGCTCGGCGAATGTTATCTGGATGGCTTTATGTGGGAGGACGAGAGGCAACACCTAGATCAAAGGGGGGAGACAACAGAGTCCGTTTTCCACATCAGGTAGAAGTAGATGTTTGGTAAAGCCGAAGGCGATTAGATGAGTTGTCTGGCAGGTGAGAGAGAAGCCGGTACCTGGCGTCTTGAAGCCGCGAATGGCCGACATCGCAGCTCGGCTCAAGGCAGCTCTCTCCGCATCACCGCGCAGTGATGGCAATGGCATAGAGCTCGTTGTTGATTGTTATTATGACAGCTGACTCTGCCGTGATACACGATCTACCGTCCGTCTTCATTGCCCTCCATCCCTCCCGAGCCTGCGATACGCGTCAGCGAATGTAGAAATTGTCGCGTAGCGAGCGAAGGTCACCAAGCTCACTTGGGGAGCTCCGCCTTCACACATCCAATGTCTCTGCCAACATGCAGACGGCTCTTGTGCAGCCGAATAATCAATCGATTATCCAATCGCCAATTCTCGAGCTCGACACGAACCTTGGCAGACCACGTGAGAATAGTCGAAGTTGGGCCAAGAGATGGACTACAGAACGAGAAGACAGCCATACCTCCCGAGACCAAGATCGAGTTGGTCAACAGGCTGGCGAGGACAGGCCTACAGACCATAGAAGCGGGCTCGTTTGTACATCCAAAATGGGTCCCTCAGATGGCAGCTTCAGACAAGGTGCTCTCGTCAATACTAGAGAAACCACCGGCCGGCGATGTTACCTACCAATGGCTCCTTCCCAACATAAAAGGTCTTGAAAACTACTTCAAGGTGATGAATAACACTTCTTCAGCTGCAGACGGGTACCCAACGCCACCTCCATCGCCCCAACATGATAGCGGTCCAGCCTTGAACACGTCCAGCCAGGATCCAAACGCCGTGCCATCGGCAACATCCGGAGTGGATGCTATGTCAAAGAACAGTAGCAAGACTGGTGGACAACGGCATGAGGTGTCAATCTTCATGGCCGCAACAGAGACATTCAGCAAGAAAAACACCAACTGTTCAATACAAGAAAGTCTGGACAGGTTTGCTCCTCTGATCCAAGAGAGTAGTAAAGCAGGCTACCCTGTACGAGCCTACATATCAGTAGCACTAGGCTGTCCCTTTGAAGGACCAGACGTAGATCCTCATCGAGTTGCAGAGTTAGCCGCATCTCTACTCGAAATAGGTGCAGACGAGATCAGTGTTGCGGACACGACTGGCATGGGTACCGCCCCAAGGACGAGGAAACTCCTCCAGACGCTGAAAGAGGCTGGAGTGCAAAACGAGGACATCGCGATGCACTTTCACGATACATTCGGACAAGCTCTGATCAACACCATGGTATCGCTCGATCATGGCGTGCGGACATTTGACAGCGCAGTGGGCGGACTGGGAGGATGTCCGTACAGCCCTGGAGCGACCGGAAATGTCGCTACGGAAGACCTCGTATACTACCTGCACAGCCTTGGCGCAGACACTGGCCTTGACCTCGACGAGCTGAGCAGAATCGGCGACTGGATCACATCCGAGATTGGAAACCCGAATGCTTCGACTGCTGGCAGAGCAATTCTCGCGCGGCTGAAACGTGAAGCAAATGCGTGAGCGGAGCTCCAAAAGTGTATAGTACGTTAATGAGCATGAAAAACCTCCCATAAACAACATATTCCTCAAGTCTTCTTCCGCGGCTGCTCCTCACACTTCGTCATAAGATCCGCAATACTCATATTCTTCACACCACCAATCCCCGTCTTCAACATACCCGGATCACTCTCAATCTCGTCTTTCATCGCCATCAACTCCTCAACATCCCAATTAGCCCAAACATACCTTCCATGCAAGAAAGCTGCCGCAGGTGTAGATAACCAAACGCCCATATGTGCGCTCAAACTCGCTATATCCTCATCATCAGCAATCCACCACCATAACATGAAAAGAAAAAGAATAATACTCACGATCATCCCAAATCCCCAAATCCTCACTAACCTCCCCACTCTTCCTCGCCGCCTCAGTAAAAACCGCCCCAGGATGAAAATTCACAATCCTCATACCTCCTTCCTCTTGATTTTCCTGTTCAGCCAAATGACATAAATACCCCGTCATCCCGATCTTACTCGCCGCATATGCGAGTTTAGGATAAGGATAACATTGTAATGCTGCAGAAGATACATCAATCAAGATGCTTCCGGGGGATGATTGTGAGCGGAAATGGGATAGCATATGAAGTTTTGAGATGATGTTTGTGGTGAAGTATTCTGCGACTTCAATCGGATCCCGCTCATTAATCTTCCACGTAGCTGCCGCACTCAAAACCAAAACATCGATCTTGATATTCTTGAGTTTTTCTTCCCAGAATGATTCGATCACCGAAATATCGGATGCATCGAAGACAATCGTGGTAAGCTTGGACTTGGATTTTATCTTCTCAGCAGCATGATCGAGTTTCGTTTTCGATCTTGAGGAAAGAACAACTTCTTTCGCATTGGCTTCTGCATAGGCTTTTGCGATTCCGAATCCAATGCCTTCTGAAGCTCCTATGACGAGGACTGTGCGGCCGGTTTGGTCGTTGAGAGGATTTGTGGGGCTGATGGCTGGATAGGTTGTTCGACGAAAGGTTTTGGTGAAGTCTGTCATATTGAGCGTGGTATTGCGATGTGGAATGCTTGAGAATGAGAGACGGATAGAGGTGGTATTTGTAGAGCAGAGACAGCTTACCTATTCTACAGGACTGAGCTGAGACGGACGACTACCATTTCTGGCACGATTTGCGCTTCCCAGCTTGTCAATCCTTTATTGCAGATCCACTACATCGTTGGGGTACGAATCGTGGGAGGGGAAGTCATTCATGGTTTTAAACCGTCTGATTGACATGCTTCGTTGGATATCTTCAGAACTACATGTTACAAGCGCCAAATTACTCCCATCGTGTGCTGTGATTAGCCACTATGCCCATTCGTATAATTGATGTCAAGTTGATGCCATCTTTGTGCATCAAATGCTATACACCTCGCCGTACAAAGGAACTGGTGATATAGACATGGGTCCAGCCATTGAACAGCAAGTTCGCTTCTTGCCTTCATTCTTCTGCACTGGTACCCTATTGCCCGACTCTCGGCGAGAGAGTGTAGCTGGAGGCTGAGCCTCCTTCATTATGCTGTATGAGTCGTATTGACGAAGCAGGTTGCTCGTATACGAGACTGCAGCGTTCGGGGTGGGTGACACGTCCCGGTCATCCAACTCCATAGAGTCTTCGAATGACTCATTGAGTAGGTATCGTACTTCTTCTTGGAGCTCAGAGCGACGGTTGCCGTGCGGGCGACCGCGCTTCCTGCTCTTGTCTGATGTGGCAGTAGCCACACTGTGTCCGGTATGCTTGGAAGCACGACTGTGTCGGTGAGGTGCGTGAAGCACCTTTTCACTCACTGAAAAGTCGGCCATGACGGGACTGGATACCATTTCGACGTCGTCCTCGATGATAATTGGCTTGACTGCGCTGCCTTCGGTCTCTTCCTTCACCAGTTTCAGCAATCCAGCATTGCGACATGTCGCCTGGCGAGCCAAACAAGCTCGCTGTGGCGCCACGGACGAATACGTGGAGGCTGTGGAGACTGAAGAAATAGAGGACGATCGCGACGACCTTGAATTATCGGAGACCATCGACTCTGGGCTTGACCTCGAAGATCCGATGCTCATGATCGAGGTACGTCTTGCCATTGGTTGTCTGGCTTCATAGTTCGGCGGAGCAGCCGAATTCGAGTCAAAAATGCATCGGTTGAGGCTGTTCTGCTGTGCCATCGCCATCGCCGAGCACATAGAAGGCCGACGAGAGCCGTATGTACTCACGGCAGGAGTACTGGAGGCAATCGAGGAAGGCGTCATGTTTGGTGTCGGCAATGGACCCATGCGCGCAAGGCCAGGAGTCGGGGGTGCAACGTCTGGCCTGGGCTCCAGAAAGCGAGGTAGCGTAGCCAATGTAGCCATGGCAGTAGGAGTGCTCTCATGCGAGGTAGAGTCCAGCGGGTGAGCCTTCAACATCGACTTGGTGGGTGTTGGCGTTGTTGGCGAGCCCAGATCGTAGCAGAACGCTGGCTCAGGGTCCAAAGCCACCTTGCTCTCAACCATAGGTAGATTGTCCAACTCTGGAGTAAGAAGTGGTACCATGCGCTTCCAGGTAGAGCAAGCAGATGGCATGTTCCAGGTTGGAGATGGCGGTGGTTGCGGAGTATATCTGAGGACAACCTCCTGCCACTTCTCGAAGATCGGCTTTGGAATGTGAAGTTTCCAATCAACCTTGCTGAGGAAGGTGCGTTCGTTTGTGTTGATCTCGCACACCCTCAATCCTGACATCTTACTCCAGGCCTTGGCCGAGTAGTTACGATCTTGCAAATACTTGGAGGCAAGAATGAGGGCAGCGAGGAACATGCGTCGTCCGCACATGAGCGCACGCTCAGCTGGGGAGTCCACGGTCTGCTCCATAGTAAAGTCGCTCTTGGGCACATGCGGTCTGATGAGCACCAAGTAGTAAAGTGCAACTTGGAGAGTGGAGTAGCTGGTGCGTGATCTTCGCAGCGTCTCCTCAATGTATGTGCGAAGCGGTAGAACGCCACGACCACTAGCCTCACTGTGACATGGGACGACTGACAACGGCCAGATGACTTCCACCATCTGAGTTGCGGAGTCTTGAAGAGTATCCTTAGTATCCGATCTGATTAGGTACGATTGGTTCGATGTGCTTACCGACGAGGTTATCGACGAAGTTGATCTTTCGATCGCGTTGTCTGACGAGTGGTGGAGGTCTTTGGCCTCTACATAGGGATGTCCTCCGTGGATGCTGACGTTGTGGTGCTGGGACCGACGTAACATCCGCGTATGACATGCATTGTCCATTTCCCTTCAAGAGACTGCTGAGAGCCGTGGGCTCTTCTGAGCACTGTGTGTTATTTTGCGCTTGAAAGCGTAGTTGCGCCTGAGCGCAGATTCGATCTCTTTCTCGTGCATCGTCATGCGTGTATCGAAAGTCGTCCGAGATGGAGCTGGCTATCGAGCTTGATGCTGAGAGGGTGTCTGAGAACACCGAGACCTGTGACGAAGACGCAGAAGATGCGATCGATGGCTCGTATGGTCCATAATGCTCAGAGAGCGACGTATAACCGTCAGAGCCGAGACCGTTGTTTTCCGTATTCATCCTGCGCCTTGCTATGCAGTAGATATGTCCGTTAAGAGTGTAACCGTTTTGAGTATCCGATGACCCAGGTACGCCTTCCAGATGCTGAAAGACGTTGATATCAAAGAACACGCGCAAACATTAGCTCTATGCTGATGTTGGCGCGCAAAGGAGTGGCCGGAGTTGTGTATGAACTAAAAGACGTCGCGATTGCCGAAACAGGATCGCAACTTCCTCGAGCAAATTTGGCCTCAGCCAGCAGGTTCAGTTTTCCAAGTAGTGTCTGTCTCTTCTTCCTTAGTTGGTGTAGTGTATCGCAGAGCTCTCAAAGACGTTTGGGATCTTATTAAGCTGAATAAACGTCGGCTGGTTGTCTGTGTCTACAACTTCTGACCGAGAACGCTGGAATCGATGGACTTGGAAGTGACTGGGCTGCTGACTGGGGTAATCGTGTAGGCCATAGAGAGGATCATTCTGACTGTCGCTGGCATAAAATCGAGTAGTACTGCTAGTGAAGGCGACTATCTCGATGTTATGCCGTTGAGGCTCGGGGTGAATCCCAGTCAGAATCGACGTCGATATGAGTCGAAGGGTGAGGTTGTTGGCGTGTGATGTGATGTGTGACTGATGAGTCGTGGCAGGCTCAGGATTGATCGCGTAGGATATGAGCGGTTGAGCGCAGCAAGGCGGTGGCGATGAGTCCGTCCTCGCAGCCGGTCTAGGGAGCGGAGTTGGGAATAGTAACAAAAGGTAGAATCAAAGAAGCACTAGTAGAGAGTGCGCGGAGTATTAAGAGTGAAGTAGAGTGAGTATGAGTCGAGGTGTGAGCCTGCCCGAGTGTGGCGAGAAGGCTGCTATGACACACAAAGGGACGCTGGACGAGGCAGAAGGCAGCGAACTGGCCGAACTGGGGTGGCGTCGAGGGAGCTGCGACACAGAGTCTGCAAGCATCGACGGACCTCAGACAACGGGTTCGCTTCTGTTTCTTCTACTGTCTGCGTGCACTCGACGTGCTGCGGGAGGGTAAGAAGGCCATTCTGCCAGCTGTTTCTGCTGTCTTGGTTTTGTGAGAGGAGGGGAGGCTGCTTGCGCGACTTCAGCACCTCTGATCCCAAGCAAGCAGGCATGACTGTGACTCTTGCGTTTCCCGGCTTGGCTCGTGCTTTCCGACGGGACGTACCGCCTTAGTTGACTGGGGGCTGGAGCCAGTTCGCTTTTGCTCGCCACCACCAAAATGCGCAAACGTACAGTAGTCGCAAGAACTCGTACACCGTGCGAGTGCCACCGTCCGGCTGTCCGTCTCTACACACCCCAAGAAGAAGAACTACCCGCGGTCGACACCGCAATCAACTGCTTCTATGCTACTATATCGAGTCGTGTCTCGAGTCCAAGCTGCCATGTACCGATCTTACCCAACAAGCTACAAAGTTCCCACCCTGTCTGCCGGTCCGCAAAGGACAACACATCTCGCAGCCCGAGCGTGATGACTCCCCAGCCTCCTGTCCCGTGATTGTTCACCACACAGTCAAATCTTGGTCAATCCATACCAATGCAAAATTGACATCGTGATGCGGAAGAGATTTCAGGATGATCATGCTCTGCAAATTTGCCTCTGCATCATCAAATCGATCGGGAAACGACAGCGGCTGCGAATCCTTGCCCAGGAGCTGCGCTGTGTGGCAGAGCTGCGCATCAAGTCAGACGATCAACAGCAGCGCCCGCCCACGCCACTGCCTCAGCTCGCAAAGCAATTCCGTTTCGTACCTCCGCTTATGCAAAAGTCTGAAGTCTTGGCATATAAAAGTGGGTCTTCTTAATTAGGTTAACAACGATATATTAACTGTATTTATATACTATCCTTGAAGCGATTGCTATAGAGTAGATTAGCTTTAACTACTCTTCTATATAGGCTTTAAATATAGCTTAAAGTATATCTTTTAGCTATATAGTTATTAAATTCCTTATCTTCTATCTATATATAGATTATCTTATCCTCTGCAACTTCCTAAATATCTTTAGCTATACTAATTATACTAAACTAAAAGTTAGTAAATAGAGCTTTCTAATCTTTATAAAAGTATTTAATAGATTATAGATTAGATAAGTTAGTAGAAGTATTAAAGAACTTAATATCTAGCTCTTTAATTATAGAGGCTAATATCTTTCTTACTTTATAATATATACCTATATTATCTTTAATAATATAAACTATTTTATTTTTATTTAAGCTCTATACTTCTATATAATATAGAAAGAGATACTTTTTATAGATCTTAAAAGTATAGAATACTATATCTAAACTACTCTTTTTATAGTCCTTTATAATTCTATTTTTCTTAAATAATCTATTAGGTTTAAACTACTATTTTCTACCTATTTTTTACTTCTTAAATAGAGCTTTATTATATATATTAACTATACTATTTTCTTATTAAAGAAGGCTCTATTCTATAGTACTTTAGATAGTAGCTTATTATCTTTATTACTCTATAGTATAGTCGATTTTTTATTATATAAGAGATAGTTTAGTACCTAATTTAGCTATTAACTTATTATTTTTTAGCTTCTATATAATATAGTATCTTTTAGCTTTTCTATCTATTATATAGAAGTTCTATTATATCTTTAAAAACTATAGGTCTAAGACTTTTATAAAAACTATCTCTTCTTTAGATACTAATATATATTTATAGATACTATAACTTCTAAAATAAATAAGTATCTTATTATAAAGAATAAGCTCTACTTTATATTATTATAAGGCTAATATCTTATTAATATATCGCTTTCTATTCTTTAAATCTAGCTTTTCTAATATAGTCTTTTCTAGAGCTTTCTTCTAAGTAATTAGCTTCTTATTAAATATATCTTTTTTATTATAAGCTTATTTTTATATAATATTATATACTTATTTATAATCTAGCTCTTTTAGAAGCTTTCTATCTAATAGGTTCCTTACTTCTTTATATAGCTTATTTATAGCCTTAAACTATAACTACTACTTCTATTTTTAATATAGTCTATTTCTTATATATTATAAAGCTTTTAAACTAGGTTTTATATATCTTAGAGTACCTTTTCTATATATAAAAGTAGTATATTTAAGTAGGGTTAGAAAGTAAGTTAATCTAGTACGTTATACTATTCTTTTATAGAAGGTAGCTATAAAGGTTAGGTTTATACTAGAATATCTTTTAGCTATCTTTTTAAATTTTAGGTAGTTAATAAAGTAATTACTAAGGATTAAAATGCGCGTGTTATAGTCTAATTCCATAATATATTGCGCGTGTTATGTGCAGCTAAAGATAATATGTATGTATATAAACAGTGTTATAAACATGCTAAGACTTCAAACTTTCGCATAAGCGGAGGTAAGCACAATCCACGAACAGAACGCTGCAGTGCCGTGTTGGCTCGCGCAAGACATCTCTCCATGAGGCAGCTGCGTCACCAAAATTTCCTCAAGGTTGACGCAGATTGATGTCGGAGCGCACCGGAAGTGCTCAGACCTGTCTCACGTCGCCAATCGCCACAGCCCGGACCAAGAAGTTCGAGGTGAGTCGTTCGGGACATTTCTCGGCGGCGTCGGCGCTTCCACTGCGCCCAGGCTTTTGCACCATTTCCGGTGCGAGAGCTGTGGGATGAAACATGCTCGACAGGCAGAGCAATGCGACGCACACGTGAGGATTGTGGTGACACGCTGACCTTCAAATTTGCCGCCTGTTGCCTACAGAATTTGTTGCGCTCTACGAATCCGTCAAAAGGCGAAGATGATCCCAACGCTGTCAGCAAGACCAACGACAACCTTATTGGTCCGGCTGAGTTGTACACTTGGCTAGGAAGGCAGCAGCGACACACATCGTGACCAGCCGCGGCTAACAACACGAGCGACGAGGACCAGCGAACACACCAAGAGCTGATCTCGCTGGGAGCATTAAAGAGTCATCAAGGCGTTCACCTCCCAAAGTTGGACGTAGAGCACGCATTGAAACATGAGATTGTCAGGCAATTCCAGTTTTCTCCTGCTGCGCGTACGTGTACACAAGTAGTCGAGCGACGACGACGATAACCACGTTTCAATCGCGACCTTGCGAAAGCGCATCAATCAGTGAGTTGTAGTCCCGACGGGAAGGCGCCAGCAATGCACCTCAACCACTAGTGATCAATACAGATCGATAGCGACCACACCTCAGAACTGGTTGCGCAGGGAGTATATTTCGCTTGTCCCAGTCAAAAGATAAGGGCGACTTTCTGGTCCCAAGATACGATTGAAGCATCGAATCCCTAGTCTTCCTATCTTCTCGCGTGGATAAGCTTACGTATCTTCAACAATCCAGATATCCATACCACCGAAAGACTTCCACGTAAGTGGTATCTTTCACAAGAACAAACTTGCCAAAGTCAACAGAAACTGCTTGATGAGACTCGGAAGACAACAATCTAATGAGAAGGATTCAAATCGTGACAGAATAATACACGAAGACTACAGTATTATCAACAACAACGCAGATCGCCCAAAATATCCGAGCGAAACCGAAGATCCATAGTAAGCAGCCTAGTGAAAGAAAAGAATCCACTCTCTCAAGGCAGCAGCCTTACGATCCGAAGTACCCCTTACTCTCGATTCATCATGAAAGGACACTCACTCACTCCAATCCTACTCATCTCCTCATGAGTAATCCTCGTCTCTTCCGTTCCCTGATCAGCAACCACAGCTTCCCCAACATCAGGTTTCACAGCCTGTTCGGTATGAGGATGTATATCCTCGTGAGTGGTAGAAATGGCCTCGTGATCACTCTTCTTGTGCTGTGACTCATCATCAACATCGCCACGTTGTATGACCGATTCTACATCGCCAGTGATTGAGGACGAGTAAATTGAACGTGGGACTTCTTGCGTCGCGTCAGTCATAGTGGTTTCGACCCGAGGGATAATTTCAGTGACTTCTTTGGCGTTGGACTCTGGTTTATCAATGTCCATTTCGGTACCTTGTGCAGCGGCAGTTTCGACAATGGCCTGTGCCGGAGTAGTCGACGTAGTCTCTTCTTCCAGTGCAACAGGACTCGGCGATGGCTGAGGTTGTTCTGTGCTAGGTTGGGTTGCAGCCTGCTGTGGCTCAGAGGGAGGAGCCGGGCTTGTGGGTTCATTCGAGGCGGTGACAGGTTGATCATCAGCCCCAGCAGCAGGTTTAGGGGTGGTTCTTCCTGAAGTTGACTCTTGGGTAGCCGGAGCACACTCACACGCAGAAGCAGGAGCAGGTGCAGTATCATTCGGGCCGACATCGATGGCGTCCTCCATACTCACATTCCGGTTCATAGTCTCCTTGTTGACGATGCCATGAGGTGCGATCTGTCGGAACATCTCGAGAGGATCCATCCAAACCTGAATGGCTTGGAGACGGACCTTGTCATCAACTTCTGCGACAATGACTCCTTCGATATCGATGATACCGCCATGAGCTTTGGCAGTCACCTTCTGGCCTTTGCTGTGTGCAACGTTAGCACGACCAGTCTGGAACAACGTTGTATCACTGGATTGCGTAACAGGGTACAACATACTCGTTGAATCCCACATAGTCATTCTTCATATAGCCCCAGTGACGCCACCTGAAGGACACTCGTGGTGGCCCACTATAGACTTCTAGGACCTCCCACGCGAAGTTAGGCATCATGCGCTTGAAAGTCTTGTGACTGGATGCAAAGTCGGAGTTCTCTGGACTGTAGTATTCATTGGGTGCAATGATACCGTTGTAGGTGCCAACCTGAATGGAGATGTCAGCATAAGCCTCGGAAGGGAAAGAATTGTCGATGTGGTACACACTCTTATCATATGCTCAGCGTCCCTAGGGATCCTCGTTAGTTTGGTGGACTTTGGGAGCACAAGACTTAAAGCGACTCACTGTGGTGGACCACCACCCATAGCGAAAGAATATTTCTCATGATCGATCGTTCGCCAGTCTGACAGTCGAGGCTTGAACGATGCTTCCACCTCCCAATTCTTGACCAAGTTCTCCACCATCTCTTCGAGACTCCCTGGCGCATGGTTCATTTTTTTGCCTGGATGTCATCTCGTCAGCACGAATGTGATTGGAAGTCAGAGCACCACCTCGGGATGACGAGAGAACAATGGTCGGTTCTGCGTAATGTTGGTGTTGCTCAAGAGTGATGATCACCTCGCGGTAGAGGGTGAAGTTGAGAATTGCTTGGCTTCCAGACCAGTGGACTTTTAGCTACAATCAACTTGTAACTCGAAACGCCATGCCACGTGGTGGTGAAGGAACTTATGCTGTAGCACGGCGGGACACTCCGTCCACGCCTCGGGCAAGCAACTAGAATCTGTCGTGAAAATTATGAAAGTGTCACATACCTTCTGCCCATACCTTGCGAGTCTTCGTGTAGTCGGGCGCTCGTCCATATCGCCACTGAACATCTTTATCCGCAAAGACTGCATTCGGTGATGCCAAGTAGTCTGGAATTGCTGGTGTTTCCTCGACTTGTGGCGCTTGTTGAACGTCTGTATGGGAGTCTTCCATTGCCATGCTGCGCTTCTTGGTGCTCCAGTGGTGATATGAGTGGGATGGTAGCGTCGAGCTGGTGAATGTTTTCGTGAAACAAGAGTCTGGGAATTGGAAGCTTGCGAGAAGACGAGAGAGGGAGCGGCATCATTTATTCCAGAATCATGAGCGGCTATCAAGCACTCGCGTATGCCATGGAGATTCAATCCGTCATCAGTGGGCTACCGCAGACGCATGACAAGGAGCGCGGATGGCTGGCCATCGGTACTCGCGGACAGCTGCATATTCATGACCGGTAACCCTGGAGTAGCTCAGAGCACAGAACCGGACGTTGAGGAGACACGGCCATGTGTAACGAAAAGACAATCGCAATCATTCCGGAAGCGCTGGTGAAAAGCACCTGCCAGCAATGATGCAGCCCCAGCTGAAGTAGGAAGGCGCAGAGAGTAGCAAACTTTAGATTTCTGAGTCTTGGATTCGTTCGTCCCGAAGCAAGGCGCGACTTTGACGTATTGCAAGTGCTGCTGGTGGCGTTCGGTACCTCGTTGAGGCTGTTTGTCGAAGGTCGTACTGTCGACGTGCGTCTTCGCCGAGGCGGTAGCGACCACGTTCAATCTGTAACAGAAGCGGTCTGGCAAGGGATGCCTTGCTGCAAGGAGTTCGCGATAGTGTTCACTATTCGCCTGCTGCAGTGATAGGCTAGTCACCTGTTTGTTAGACGACTTCGTGCAGCACTGCCAGCGTCAGCGCGGCAGTCTTTCCAAGTCCAGATGTCCAAGGCGAGACGTGCGCACTATACGCTGCAAATCTGACTGATCTAAAATTCGATGTTCGCAGGTGGCCAGGTTTGGACGCATCGGCGGAGATCTGCAGGCAAGCGATTTCGGGTCTGTGTTACTCTGACCCCTGTTGTATCGTGGCTCTTGCATACTCTCCGCAGTGGGCGCATTTGAGGCCAAGAGTCAATGCAATTGAGATGAAAGCGAGACTTCCGAGTATTTGCGCCCCGGGGAAGGCTCAGTACTAGTGGTGGCTTCTCAAAATGGTAATTCGGCCCAGGCTGGGGACAGGACAATCGTAGATAAGACAGTGAGGGTGTCACTATAACAAAAGTCAACACAGGTCAGCCTTGCACGGCGGTCTCGCTGTCATTCCTTCGAGATGTTTGCGCCATGGCCCACTGGCCGTCGCTGCAATATGTCTCCTTTCGGGCCAGCAAACCCCGAGCTCCTATCATCTGCATCGTCCTTGCTCAGTGTAACTAGGCCATGTTTTCTGATCCGTCTTAACCGAACTAATGGTGTACAGCAGTAGACACGTGGAATTGATTGTGAGCTGCAAGGTCTAGGTGAGCCTCAATGAGTTCGCATCATCCACGTCGCGCATGGCATCCCGCTGACCCATTCATTGGCTTTGGCCTGACACCCTCAGCTTCTCACACAGCCTAGATCTTGACAAAGACTTGGAAAACGTGTAACGGTTGGGCAAGCAATCCTGCATGTTCCAGAAATCATCATCAAGAATCATAATGAGCTGAATCCCAGTCTGACCACGTGGGAATCATACACTGCAGCATTTGTGACAGCTGTCAGGGTCCGTGGCCTTGTGCTCTTGGTGTTCATCCTGTTGCGAGGGTTGTGGGCAAAGGTTGTCGCCATTTTGCTCCAAATCGTTGAAATGGACTGAAACCCTCTCCCTATTCAACGCATCGATGATCTTGTCGTCAGTTGAAACGACACATCGCCAGTCTCCGGCAATGACTGCTGTTCTCGAAATTTGTTGTTTTCTATGATGATGCAATTTTGATCACCAACTATTGTTTGTGTAGGTGCTGTCGGGTAAGGATGAAGACTCCATTGGTCAGAAATGCTCATGTCGATCGGTCAATTGTCTTCGGGAGGAGTAACCTGTACGAACGGCGAGCTTGTGGTCGTCGGCGGTGTTGCCAAATAGCCTGCATGCGTCCGGTCGTCCACGTTTTCCGGGGTCACAACAGTAGCGAAATTGAGACTCGGTATGAAGCCCGGCTCATCTGTACGCCAGTCAAACAATCCAGGATTCAGCGCATACCTCGCAGCTGCTCGTGGCACAGCTTTCTTATATCCGATCCGTCCTCTGCCCGGAGGCAAGCTCTTATCAGAAAAGTCTAGCCAGGCCTCAGCAACTCTTCTCCCCGCTGGGATGTCAGCAGAGCTGTTCGGTATAGACTCGGAATCTGTCTCTGCCTCTTCCAAGCGCATAAGAAACTTCCCAACCTTCCACGCAGACCAGGAACTCCACATACATTCCTGTCTAGGGTGTGTGGCGAGAAGCTCTAAAGCTCTCCTCCTCAGAGCGGGATCTCTACATCGAGCAACCACTTCATACAGAGGATCGACGATGCCAAGGGAGAAGGAGAGCGTAGCGCTCGCTGATGAGATGAAGACGCCGCTAGTCTTCCATCTCGCATCAATGATCGACGCATCCGACCTCTTACTGTCTTCGAGCAGAGCTGCTGCGAGATCGACTATAGCAGTGAACTTGTCTTGGAAGGCGTCCCATCCCATCTCGCCCATGGACAAATCGACATTCGCCAGAATCTCGGCAACCAAGTGGTGAGCTTTCAGTATCATGGCACCCTTCCGCTCTTGCTCATCCATGTTATGTTGACGCTGGGCGAGTAATTGTGAAAAAGCAATCTCCCATTCGTGCAGCCAAGGCGCAAAGAGGAGGTGCTTCTCGCCACTTGTAATTGCCATGTCGTAGTACTGATCGTCCAGTTCGAGATCCAGAAAGAACATGGTGAGCTGATTCAGGACTCGTTCGAGGCTGGACCGTGCATCATCCAGGCTGCCAAAATGTGTCGGCCTTTCGAGACAGAGGTCCTTCGCACTCGAACTTGGATTGAAGTCTTTGCCCATTAATCCTACTCTCCATCAGCTTGCTTCACGACTGATTGTGCCAGGATGTTGGTCCACCAACCTTTGCCCTGAGTCTGGAGTCTCCTCATGAGCTGTACCCACGATTGCGTCAGTATGGCCACCTAGAGAAGCAGGAGATTAGGCGTTGAACTCACCACTGTAAGCTGGTCTAATTCCACAGCAAAAGCCCCAGCATCCCAACGCTGATTCTCCGGATCAAGTGCGTACTGCTGTAGCAGGTTGTAACCTTGGGCCGCATGTATGATAGCTTGCTCGCAGTTCCCTTGCAAGGCTTCGAAGCACGTGAACAGAACACACGTTGTGAGCATCAGTCGTAGATTTGGTTTCCTGCCGACCTTGACCAAGATTTGAATCGATTTGTTACACTGCTCAAGTGCAAAGCGGCCTCGTTTGTCTTGTGATGTTGCTACTGGGTTCACGGCTCCTGCTAACAATTTCTCGTGCAAAGCACCAATAGCCGCGACAGCGTGCAGCACGGCAGGTTCGTGTCGAGCAGCGACGAGGACCATCTTCTGCCAGAAGGGAGAGTCGAAGTAGCCTGCCAATTGAGGGGCGCTGTGTTTGATGAAGAATTGGAGTGCGTGTTGTTCCTGCCTGGGGCCTGAATCAGTCAAGTGTGACATGGAACGCGTTGTGTCACTTTTGTGTACCTGTCATTGCTCCATGGCAGTGTGGGCTGCTCAGTATGAATACCGAGAGCGGTATCGATTATTGCATGACTTTGCCTCCTCATACGCCGTACACCAAGAGAACGATCTTGGCTCTGGCCTTGGCCTTCCTGCCGCTTTCGAGGTCGATGGAGAACAGCTGTGCATTTATCGCACAGTTCGAGATTATTGCCTTCAGTCCCTGTTTGACTTGCTCGTTGGATACAGTCATCGCATGGGACTTTGATGCCGCCTCGTCGACCTCGTGGTACTTTGCTTGAGGAGCTGGTTGACAAGCTTGCCATATTGGTAAGCGTTTGGCTTGCTAGCAGTTTGATAGAAGTCGGCTTAGTATTACTGTGCTCGTTTCTGACTCCTGCCCAGTCAACTTTATCTTATACAGATATACAACTTTGAGCTTGGTTCACAGCACGTGGGCTGAAATGGCCTTTTGCGTAGTCAGTGCACCGCATTTCCACCGCAGAAAGTCGCTGCGGTTGAAAATGACAAAGTAAGATCTCACTAACTGCGGCATCTGCATAGCCGAGCTCCGTATCAGCCTGTACCGCTAGTCTGAGTATTATCAGCAATGCTCATTCGTACACAGTACTGTTTATGGCGGTGTCAAAGGCGAAGCAAGTTGGTTGAAGATCTGTTCGAGATCTACAAGAACAAGTCCAGCAGTGTGGCGGAGCTAGGTAGAGAGTGGCAGGTGAGTGGTAGGGCTTGTAGGGCTGCTCGCGTGCCACGCGAAAGCCAGAGCAGGGTTTGAAATCCTTCCACCTGCACTCAAAAGTTCACATTGGCCTGGTCCGTATTGGACGCATTTGTTCCCATCTCCATGTTGCTACAGTAAGAAGTAGCTTGTTCGTCCTTTCTTCATCGCGGAATTTTCCAGGGACCTGGGTACAGGTGGTTACTGAGCCTCAGGACACGCCACCGCTAGTTTGCAGATCCCTCCGCATCGGTCGTGTATCACATCTTCAACATCATGGTATGGAGAGACGTGAGTACTGACCTCGACCGCGAGTATGAATCCACCGCTCCTCCGCATATACATGGCTCGGAATAGGCCACGAGCCGCTCGTCGGCAAGTATGCATGACTGTGAGTTGTTGAACAGGCCGTGCCAAGGTTGCTATTACCGGCCGGATGTCAAGAATGTTACGACGACAATCATCGGCGTGTCCGTACTGTCCATACGTCCAGTCATACGTCCTAGGACTCAAATTTTAATGACGGCAGAGGGCAGCTCATCGTGGTTGCAGTAATGTTTCCAGCTGCTGGACATGGTCATTGGCTTGCTGGACGCATTGTCTCATGAAATCCTTGCCAATAACACCTCCGCCGCTTCGTTCAATTCTCAAAAGCTTTCTGCCAGATGCAGATGTTGGTGAGAGAACGATAGTCAGGTACTCGTCACACACATCCTCCTCGAAAGCGTCGGGATCTGCCATGACCCATTTCTGCACTGCGTCCTTCTGCTTGAGTGGCGATGCCGTGGAAAAAGCCGCGAATGTAGTTGCGAATGGGAGTCCAGTCAAGGTAAGCCGGGAGCCTTCCGATGCCAGCGGCGAGCACAGTATCATCTCCCTGTCAGGATCCCACCATGCACGCGGAAGGACGGTATCCTGCAAAGCGGCCGTCACAGCTAGCCAAGCTGCATCGAAAGCATTCCCGTCCAGTGCTAAACACAGAATGTCCACGTACAGTGCCCAGTAAGCCTTGATGACTATCTTTGGCTCATCGTCTGAAAGATCGTCCTCAGTCTGCGTCTCTGTATGCTTGATACAGAGGTCAGCGAGGTTGACAGTATTAGAACTGTTCAACAGCGAGCTGATGCGATGCGAAAGTGATTGCGCAAGCGCTGTTGGTGGATTTCCAGGTAGGTGAGCAGGCGAACATCCTGTGCTAAGTTCCACATTGGGCACGATCAAACCAAGATCCTCGACGGTGGCACTGTCATTCGCGTCATCGTCGGGAGGATGAGGTATATCGGAGGCCAGCAGTATTTCGCCCCTGATAGCACAGACGACGGCTGTGTCGCCGACTCTGACAACGGCGCTGCCGTTGCTGTGGCTCAAGGAACCAGTGGTGATGGTTGGCGTTCGAAACTCATTGAGCCTTCTTCCGCTTGGTCGAACGGGATTGGCCTGCTTGAGATGAGCTAGCAGGAAAGGACCGGGAGTGAGCTTTGCGAACGTGTCACGCGGAAAAGACAGGCCAGGCTTAGAGTCTGCTGTCGTTGCCATGTTGTTGGGGTTTCAGACATGTGTGGTGCGAAGGAACAACAACTCGCGTTGTGTTTGTTGGAAGCAAATTTAGAACTAGCGCGGATCTCGGAAGATCTAGCCGAACACGATTCCGAAAACTTATTGGCCTTCACAAATAGCAGGCAAAAGCAAAGCATTTCTATCCAAGTACCAGACGCCAACTCATGTCATCAAGACCGTTCTATCGTCTGCCTGATCCATTCTGCCGCTCTCATCATTCTCCTTCGTCCATCATCAGACGTGTCCCAGAGACCAAGACCTGCATACTTTTGGTGTTTCACCCTTTCCGACTCAGGCACTGCCATATCGTCATCTAAAGAGGTTCTCATGCCGAATTGTGCTGTTGCACTCTGCCTCACAATGCTCTGATTGAGCAAGTGAGCAAGCTCCTCTGCTTGATTATTTATTGCACTCCCCGTTCCAGCGGTAATGTGGAAGGACGGCAAGCGAAGTCTTAGCGCTTTGCTAGGGTCTGAGAGTAGAAAGGTCAGCAACTGCCATTTGCACTGGGAGGCTGGTGTTGCTAACATCGTCTTGAAGCCTTTCTCTTCTTGTCTGGCTTAGTCTCGTGCTTCCTTGAAACTGAGCTGTCTCCAGTAGATAATGCACTGAGGGCAAGTTGCTGTCGAAAGAAGTCTTCCCGTTCTAGCAGTGCTAGTTCTGCCATATCGTCCAGCGATGATGGCCGAGCATCCTCCGGCACACTGACTCCAGCGGATCGGAAGAAGAAAGCAGGGGAAGCGAAGGAGTCAAAGTAGTGCTCTGGCTTTCGAAAGAGTGCATCTCTCCAACTGCAGAAAGCGTCAGAAGCCAGTCCCGAAGCAGTTGGGTTCCGTTGATCTTGGGTGTTAGGTGCTTTAACATCGTCAATCTCTGCCCAGCTGACGATTGGGTTCGACACTGCTGCGGCAACGACACCAGGCTCGCCAACACGACATTCTGTGAGAGCCATACTGGTGGCAAGCTGACCACCAATCAGTTCACCACATATAGCCAGTCTGCCAACATGCTCGGAACGGCCAACTCGTACGAAACCCCGTTTGGGCAGGAGATTCGAAATGATAAAGTCGACTGCTGAAGCGACATCGTGAACCGGGGTTGGGTACTGGTGTTCTCTGCTGCACCTGTAGTTGACTTTGACCACTGGACAGGTTAAGGAGGATCGCAGTATAGAGACATTAGACTCATCGTCCTCTTGGTTCGCATGAAGAGGACCTCGTGGCAAGTAGATGGCGACATTCGAGCTCCCTGCACTCGAAGCATGTGAGGTCAATGGGTGGTGTATTCTAAGCAGTAAGCATGTAGTCGTCCGATTCGAGAGGAGACGTACTCGAGTGTAATGTTGCCGTTGCTCTGACAAGGCACAGACACAGTCTCAGGTGCGGCACTGACGAACCGACACTTGCGGGTCATGCAAAGAAGTGCAGTACTTCTTACCGCCTTTGGAGACGTGCGCCATCGCAGCATACGCGGGAAACTTGAAAGTGAATATGGCAAGTATCAGCAAGAAATGAAAGACAGAGGAGATGCGCGTGAAGCGCGCCGTTTGTTCTCGCTTGAAGCTATGGCTCTCCGTAGATCGCGATGGTTGTCGATCTCAAATCTGATCTCGCATTGATGACGTTCTTTCTACGCGCGAGACGCCTGGTGCGTGCAGAGACATCGACATTATCGAATCTGGACGTGTCCCGTGGCCGTGAGTATCCTACCGTTCTCTCCTATCTCGTTCTTCCCGTCGCGCTCTTTTTCGCGTGTATGTTCTCCGTTGTTCGTCTGCAAGGGCTCAAAGCAGCTCGTCATCTATCACCCATATCTCGATTTCCGTCTACAAGAAGTATACTCTCTACGCATCAAGCATCATTCTTTATGGCGCCGGCGAAACGCAAGCGATCGGTCGAGGCGTCGAAGGTCGTCAATAGTACAGAAGTTCTCCCACCTCCACTAAAGCGCCGGGCGTCTTCGAGAAGGGCCATTGCCACCGCCGCCCACACAAATCCAGACCAGAACAACGATGTCCTCGATGCGCCAGACGCCCTGCGAGCTTCTCCAGATAGCGATGTCAATGAAGACATAGTTCCTGGCCCAGTGAAGTCGGAGGCTGAAGTTCGCGTTGAAGCCTCTCTCAACGATGTGCCGGACATCCCGAAACCACAACCCAAAAAGTCGAGAGGCAAGAAGGCAAAAGCAGAGGTTGTTGCAGGTGTAGTCGATACTTCACAGGCAACAACAGAAACGACCAAGCCGGCGAAGAAGGGCAAAGGCAAGAAAGTAGTTGGGGAGAATGAGCCCGCGCCGGTTGAGCAGACTCCGGCGAAGAAGGCAAAGAAGGCTTCAGATGGTGAGCCTGCAGACCCGGAGGCGGATGGCGAAGAGGAAGCCGACGAAGAGGAGGTCAAGGAAGCTCTATCTAGACCACCTCCAGTGAACAGTGACATTCTCCCACTACCATGGAAAGGTCGCATTGGATATGCTTGCCTCAATACCTACTTGCGGAACTCCAATCCTCCTGTTTTCCAATCTCGGACGTGTCGAATTCAGTCTATCCTCGAGCATCGCCATCCATTACAGGACCCTTCTCAGCCTGAGCATCCAACGAAGAATCGTCCAGACCGAAGCAAGCCAGCCGATGTGGGACTTGGTCAAAAGTACGTCGAAGAGTTGGGCCTCGCAAATGCCAGGGACATCGCTAAGATGATACGCTGGAACGAACGCTACAATATCAGGTTTCTACGTTTATCGTCTGAGATGTTTCCTTTTGCCTCGCACCCCGAGTATGGTTATAGTCTGGCTTCATTCGCCAGTGAGACTTTAGCAGAAGCCGGGAAAGTCATCGCGCAGTACGGACACCGAGTGACCACACATCCTGGACAGTTTATCCAGCTGGGGAGTCCGAGAAAGCCTGTTATTGACAATGCTATCAGAGACCTGGCATATCACGATGAACTGCTATCACTGCTCCAACTTCCTGAGCAAGCAAATAGAGATGCGGTCATGATACTACACATGGGTGGCGTCTTTGAGGGAAAGCAAGAGACCCTCCAAAGGTTTAGAGAAGAATATGTGAAATTGCCTAAAAGCGTTAAGAACCGCCTGGTGTTGGAGAATGATGATGTGAGCTGGACTGTCCATGACCTGTTACCGGTTTGCGAGGAGCTCAATATTCCTCTAGTACTTGGTAAGTGTCTAAACACTATTCATCCAAGCCTTCCACTGACCAATGTCAGATTACCATCACCACAACATAATGTTCGATCCCGAGCAGATTCGTGAAGGTACCAAAGACATCATTGACCTATATCCTCGAATCAAGGCCACCTGGGTTCGTAAGGGCATTACGCAGAAGATGCACTATTCAGAGCCCACACCAGCAGCGATCACGGGCCGACAGCGACGCAAGCACAGTCCTCGCGTAGCAACATTGCCGCCTTGTGCCCCAGATATGGATCTGATGATCGAAGCCAAAGACAAGGAGCAAGCTGTGCTTGAGCTTATGCGCATATTCAAACTTCCCGGATTTGACACCTTCAGTGATATACTACCATATACTCGAAACGATGACAACAAGGCGGCGATTGCCATCATGAACAAGAAAAAGAAGCCACAGTCCGATGAACCTGAGCCAGTCTTGATTCCAGAAGAAGATGTGGGAATGGGAGGACCTGAGGGCAGGGTATACTGGCCTCCTGGAATGGAAGAATGGCTTCGCCCTAAGAAGCGCGAAGTGAAGAAGAAAGAGACTCCGGCCGGCCCCAGCAAAAAAGCAAAAGAAGAAGCTGCAGCAATCTATGCCGCGAATGAGGCCGCGAAAAAGAAAACGAAAACGGAGTCAAATATCATCAAGGAAGAAGTGGAGGAGGAATTCGACCTGGACGCTACTCCCGCCACGAAGAAAGCCAAAGCTGCAATGCGAGCCAAAGCCAAATCCGATGCTGAAAAGGCTGCTGTCAAGGCTGTAAAGAAACCCAAGGCTGAAAAGAAGGCCAAAATACCTACACCTAGCTCCTCTGGTGAAGAGGACGAGGATGTTCCAGTGACGAAGCGTCGTCCAGCTGTCTCAAGTCGACGATCTACAAAAGGTCAAGTCAGCTATAAAGAAGAGGAAGATGATGATGAGCTTATGGCAGAGTAGACATATGTGGATATCGACAGGAAGAATTAAAGACAATTTTGTATTGATGCGATGTAATTAATATGAAGTGGCGAGAGAAATATCAATCCACCTTCCAATTGTATCTCACATGCAGCGAGTCCTGATCAATTTACGAAGTTCGTGATGCGACACCAATCGTGCCCTCGACGAGAATTTACTGCCTTGAAGATAAATTGGGCGCCAAGTAGCACTCAGGCAGTGGTGGAAGATGGTAAAATACTAGGTACTCGCTTCAAGCCAGGCTGTGACTCGTCTACTGTCTGCATGTGATGGCAGGTCACCGCGATCTCGACCCTGACTGGTTGCTCATGGACCTTAGTCAGACCTCGTGGAAACCCTTCTTTTTTCGCAAGCTTCGGAGGCTTCGCAGGCGTGATCGCTGTAAGTGTAATGCAGATATACATTGCAGCAATAAGTACGCACAGAGAATGCCCATGTAGTTGTAATACTGTCAGAGCCGCTTTCCTTTCTGCTCGTGGATCGCGTTCGGTAGTTAGGGGCACGCGTTCGGATTCAGGCACGAACGGTTGAGCCGCGTTTCATCACCACGCTAGACATACCGACAGGGATGCTATTGTTCCTGAAGACTTTGGCATCGACGCGTCGCTGTTAGCTGCATGATGAATTTCTAAAGATGGATTGCACAGATACGGACACGACAAGAAAGAAGAAGGTCGGGTCATGTTGTTCCACTCGATGTCAGGAGATGCAAGTCGTAGATTCGGTAGTAGAAGGATGCTACGACGGTTCTCTTGTCGGCGTGTTTCGAGGCCAGGGCTACGACGAGGCGAGGTGGAGAAATCTCGCCGTTATAGCATAGCTTCACCCGCTTTCCGATTGTTCAGGACAACGTGGAAGATGGATGGCTGCGCGTGAGGTCATTCCGTGGAACACCGGAACAGCGTGTTGACAGATATTGCTTGTCGTGTTCAGCTCGCCATGTTGCAGGTGGTCGAGTCAATCGTGAGAAGCGTAGACGTTCTTTAGAAGGTTCTCCTTTTCTGGTGGCCCAATGAGACTGCCGAACAGGCGTGAAGCACAGACGAGGGACGGTCGACGGAACTCCTTGGTTGCATGCAGGCCAAGCCAAGCAAGCAAGCTGCTGCAGCGGTTCCACGCTCGCTCCCCATCTTCCCGTTCTCGTCTGCTGCACGAACACTGGGAGACACCCTCACGCACCGGTGCTGCTGCTGCTGTCGTGGGCGCAAAGTCGCTGTGTAATGTAATTTTCCACGCTCGCTGGCCTGAAGTCACACTCGTTATTTGTTCTCTTTTACGCCTGCCACGGACCTGAGGCCTGTTCTGGAAACTCACCCATTGAGTCGCGTCTGCGTCCAAGTCGAAACACACCCTGGATCCACCGCCTCTGATACACTCGACTCGACGCATCCCATTGCACGCTCGCTCGCTCGCTGGTCACTCCCACGAGACCTGTCTGTCACATCTGACACCTCCCTGCAGCAGCAGTCTGCAAACCTTCATTCGCTCTCGACCCTACCGACCCTCGCTATACCAGACCAGGACCGCCGCACCCACGCCTGCACCGCGACATTTGTTGTTGGACAGATTGCTGGTACATTGCACGTTTGCATCGGAAGGAGTGGAATTGGAAGCGGAAGTGGAAGTGCTCGGATTGCATCGCCGAGGGCGGTGCATCGATCGAACACAGTCGCGCCCCTGCTACACCGCAGACGCCGGACCGTACAGTATTGGAAGGCGGAACGCAGCGCTCAGGTACACGCTGCAGGAACAGACACCATACCGCATCACCGACAGCTTGCCCCTCGCCCGGACACACATGGTTAGCGAGGCCTCTCTTCACACCACCACCGCCCTAACGAGCTGAGCCTCGACCCTCTCCACGACTGCAGGCAGCATAAGGACCTTTCGTCGTTTTCGGCGCTGAGCAGCCGACCGACTCGGCGCCGGCACCAGCGAATGTCTGTCCCTCAACCAGAGTCGTCGCTGAGCGGACACTGCGCAGCCATCGACAGCAACATCCTCTACGTACTCGACAATGACGGCGGGTTGCAGTCATTACCTCTTAAAAAGAATGCTACATGGTCGGACGAGACCAAGACCGACCAGGTAGTGAATGCGCCGGCTTGCGTCAAGGACGATGCAGCCGGCGCGCTGTATGTAATCGGAGGAGGCTCACAAGATGGAGGTTTCATGGGTTTGCAGCGCTACCTTTTCAACGACAAGAAATGGGAAACCATTACACCGCTCGCAGATGTGCTGCAGAATCGCGTGAACCACAGCGTCGCCTACTTACAGGATTCTCAATCGATTCTGATATACGCTGGATCGCCGGAAAACTCGCCAGCAGACCTTTCATCGCAGACCTTTCTGCTCAACACACAGTACCCATACGACATACAAGGCTACGTATCCTACGCGCCGCCTGCGAACAATCCCATATTACAACCCTGGAACAGCAGCCATGCCGTGATGGTAGGCGGTCAGACTCTCAGGAATGAGATCTGGTTATTTGGCCCAAGCGAGGGATGGACTCAACTCTCGAGCGGCCTCGCTCAACCATTGAACCCTGCTTCGCGGGCTGTCGTTGTCGATGGCACGGATGGCAGCAAGGTGCTTCAGGTTTTCAACTTCGATACATCCCCGAATACTGCGGAAGGAATTGTGCTCCTTGGCGAAGGCGGACGACCGGCGTATACTGGCCAGACAGTTGGTGCAGCATCTAATCAGCGGAAACGAGATCTGTCAATATCGAACTGGCCATCGTACAACAGCACTAATGCACCGACGACCACCAGGACAGACTGCTCGATTTCGCGGAATTCAGACGGCACGATAGTGATGGCTGGAGGCAATGATGAAGACCCACTCATCATGTACAACCAGGATGAGAATTCATGGATCGATGCCGACAAATTCTTCAATTCTAAACAGCAACAGCCTCTCCTGGCAAGCTCGACAAGTACGCCTTCAGCTACATCCACTCCGACAGAGTCCGCAACTCCCTCGACTACGAGTGCAGCTCCAAGTGCAGGTGGACCATCCGCTCATGACAAAATGATGCGCACCCTTGGCATCACGCTGGGTGTTCTCTGTGGAATCGCAGCTGTATTTATCCTGATACTCTTATACCTGAGGTGGCGGAAAATGAAGGCGAAGAAGAAGGATGGATACTTGCAAGAGAAAGACGGCGCAGGTGGTGATAACGCTGACCGATTGAGCTTCGCAGACCGCGGTGCATCGTTCATGAAAGAAGCTGGATTGTCAGCCCATGAACTACCACCACCTCCGAGACAGGATCGATTTGATCGTAACAACGGCTCGCACAGCTCACTTGCTATCATGTCCAATAAGTGGGGCAATGGCAACAGGCGCACGCAAGGCCATGAACCGAAAGCCAGCTTCGAGAGTACTGCTCAGCTTGTTAAGGACAAGCACGGCAATTTTATTCCGAGCGAGAATCACGAGATGATGGACATTGGTGATAAGATGCCGATGCCGAAATCAAGTCTGGCCGTCCCTGGCGGAGTTGCTAACGGCACTGCGCTTGACAAGGAGACCAGGATCGAAAGGAAAAGGAGTTCAGGCTGGTCGAAGTACTTCGCTACAAGTCAGCCGACTGGGCCTAACGGGCTGTCTCACTTGCCTTCAGCCTATGTCAAGCCGAAGACTCTAAGTGCACAAAGCGGTAACAGTGACATTGGCTCAGAATACTCGACAGACGAAAGACGACCGTCGCAGATGTCACGAATACCTTCGTCTCAATTAATACCACCTCTCGACATCGACTTCAGCAAGACCATGGATGGCCAGCGGTTATCAACGGTGGCTACGGGTTCTCCCAGGTTCATGGACTCAAGGGAAGACATCTCGAGAACGGGTACCGCTGGTCAACACAGTAGCGCTCAAAGAGGCCAGATTGTGGACCCACGAAGCTCGCAAGCGACAAGTGTTGGCTCGTACGACAATTTCTCGACTAGGAGTAGTAACTTGACGAGCGAATATCACAACGAGGCGCAAACCGCTTGGACGCCGATGAGCGGTGACGTCGTGCCGGACAGAGGACGCGCAACAAGCAGTGTCTATACCAACAGTATATACGACCAAGGCAGGCGAGTACCGTCTCGTGGCAAATCCGCGAACTTCTTCCCAGGCACACGCACCGAGTATAAGCCGGTGAAAATCAAGGCCAGTCATGCCGCAGGTCCGACCTCAGAGTGGGCTTCGCCAAAGGCTGTGCAAACACAATGGGCTTCACCAAAGGCTCCGCAGTCAGAGTTCCCGCTGCCACCGAAGGCGCCAGCTTTGACCAACACGCCTGGGGAGGATCGCAGTAGTACTGTGACAGTATTCCCAGGCATGGATTACCTCGATGGAAAGGGCAGCGAGGAGCCAGCAGCGCCCGCCGCGCAGTCATCAAAACAGCAACAGCAAAAGCCGGGCAACAACACAGATATGAGCTGGCTGAATCTTGGGCTGAATAAGAACCAGTCTTAGATGTTCGGTCATGCACATACGAACGCCACCCAAGCTGGAAATCGACAGCTTTTTCCTTCTCTTCTTTTGATCGCATCTGAACCATCAGCTTACTGTCAATATACTTTTTTGCATCGAGGGCGCCAGCGACGTCCGACTTTTACATCACATCAGCAGCAAGAAATGCAAAACATTTTCGACCATATGATCCAACGGCCTCATATCATCGATACCCCGACCACAGCCGCCAGACGAGCATCAGCCGATTCGGGACTTGAGCCACGGCGAGCAGGTGGAGCAACGACATTTTGCGCAGCACATATCATAATGTCTGGAAAGCTCGCAGCTTTCTGAAGAGCGTTGTGCTAGTGCTATTTTCTTTTCTCGGGTTCCCTTTTGCACTTCTGATGATCGGAAAAGGGGAAACGAGATACCACCGCAAGTCTTCTTGTATGTGCTATTCCAGTGTGCTTGTTTGTACATACCCAACTTAATGTCTGAAATTGGCATATGGAACGTGACTGTGTGATCAATGCTCTCTTCTGTCTCACTCTCTCGAACTGCACAGCCCTGTCCAATGTAACAAGTCGATGATTCTGTGACTCGGTATGGAATTACTATCCTGCTGAGCAATTCCCTCTGCCGAAGTCGCTTCTCAAATGCAGTTGCCGTAGTGAGTTTTTTATGCCTTCTCAACTCTTGGCAAAGTGGGTCACCGCTCTTTCCGACCCCGTGGAGAAGAGTCCGATGGCCCACACTGCAGACTTTCACATTCATCACTGCCACTTGGCCTATCACCTCGATGGGTATGCACCATGACTCTGACATCTTTTAAAGCATACACCGTTGAGGCAAAAGTTTGCAGACCTGGACCTTCAATCGGCAACGATGTCGGAGTAGTGACGTCGACCGAGTTTGCGTCGATGATACGACTGAACTTCGGCCTCCCCCAGCATTCGCCTCCTGAAATTCCTATACATATACGACGGTCGCCGTCTGGACTGTATTGAAATCTGCAAAACATATTTCGGCGAATATCACCATGGTTGCGATACGAAAATCTCGACTTTCGAGCAGTAGCTCAGAGGGTCCGGTTCCCAGGATTAATCCTTGTCCACAGGATCCATGCTCACTGGATGAGAAGGCTGGAGATCAAGATCTTGAGATTGATTTGGAGACTACTCCTTGGAGTTATAGAGGATCTTTGCTGAGCTGTTCGGTCAAGAGTGGCGATGGATCTTTAATGCCGGGAAATGATGTATACCTCATCACTCAATGTCGAGAGTATACTGCACCGATATTTTCTATACGACCTGTTCCAGATGGACACGAGCTAGAACCGCCCACAGGATTTCCTGTTACGCCTTCACCGACGACGATCAAGGCTACGAGGTCTAGGATTCAGTGGCTCTATGGTGGTTGTGTCGTTGCTGAGGCGACATTTGAAAGCGCGAGCTGCATCAGGCTGAGAGGCAGTGCGCGGATGACTTTGGATAGTGATGGCGCGGTCGATAGGAATTTGCATGCTTTTTTGCGTCCAGATGTCCACCCGCCTAATACTGTGGAGTTTGGTGCACTTCGTTTGAAGAATCATAGATTTGTGGCGTGGAAAGGCAAAATCAGTCTTCTTGAATCTCGGAAGGACAGAATAACGCATCGAAGGATCCAGGTGGAAAGAAAGCCGGACCAGGCATACTGGGAGCTGCAAATTGTCGAAGTGGAAGCGGGATCGGTTCAGGCAGATGACGATGAGGTCGGTATGGAGAACTTTGATGTGGTGAGGGACCGAACTTCTCGTGACATCGAAGAGTTTACACATCACATTTTCCCGTGGTCATCAAAGAACTCGCCCAACAAAACAGACCTTGCAGCAGCCTATGTGATATGGCACTGTATAGTCCGTGCACAAGGCTTCTGGCCACGAGAGACGATTCTCATGTCCAAGTTCCGTCTGAACAAGGTCTGGAGCTGGGACAACTGCTTCAACGCTCTAGCCGTTGCGCACGTTAATCAGAGTCTCGCCCTGGACCAGATCCTTGGTCTGTATGACCTGCAGGCTCCCGACGGCAGACTTCCAGATTGCGTGGGCTGGAGCGGGATCGAATGGACATATGTTAAGCCTCCGATCCAAGGCTGGACAATACTCAAACTCATGGACCATGGTGTCGATATCAAGAAAAAGAACCTAACCGCTCTCTACGAAAAGACCGCAAAATTCACCGACTTCTGGCTAAAACAACGTCCTTCCTCAGCCCACATTTCCTCAATACCTTGGTACACCCACGGCAACGACTGCGGCTGGGATAACTCCACCGCCTTCGAAAACGGCGGCGACTCACTCCTCATTGGCCCCGACCTCGCAGCATACCTCATCATCCAAACAGCCGCACTCTGTACTCTCGCTCAAACCCTCGCTCTTGAACAACACCATATATCAAAATGGCAACACCTCCACAACTCTCTTAAACAATCCCTCATCGACGAACTCTGGGACTCAGAAACCGGCCAATTCCTCCTTAAAGACCCACTCACAGGCAAAACCCGTCCAACAACCTCCCTCCTCCGCCTCATGCCCCTCGTCGCTGCGAAATACCTCCCGTCCCAAATCGTGTCTCAACTCATCTCCTCTATCCCTTCTTTCCTGACTGAATGGGGTCTCGCGACGGAAGAGCTGTCTTCGCCACTTTATGAGAGTGATGGGTACTGGCGAGGCCCGATTTGGGCTCCTACGACTATGTTGATTGAGAGTGGGTTGAGGGAGTTTGGGGAGGTGAAGTTGGCGGATGAGATTAGTAGGAGGTTTGTAGCGCTGTGTGAGAGGAGTGGGTTTGCGGAGAATTTTGATGCAAAAACTGGGGAGGGGTATAGGGATCGGAGTCATACTTGGACGGCGAGTGTTTATGTTGTTTTGAGGAGGGAGGGGATGGGGAGGGAGGGGAGGAGTATTGAGTTGTGAGAATTGATTCTTGTGAAAGCATCATATACGGGGCGTTTTATGTGGGACTGGTTGGCTTCCTGGTTGTACATAGAATGGCTACTATATTCATGGCGCTCTTAGAACGCGACGAATTGGATAAGAAGAACGAATAGAAAGTGAAACTTTTCAAATTTGATGATTCCGTTCTCACTTCATTCATTCTTGGATAGATCCCTTTCCACATCATATCTCATTATCATATCCCTGCTCTCACCTGCTACCTTACTGATTCCCCTTCGCCGCCGCAAAACTAACAAACGCAGCACTCGGACTCTTATAAGTAAAAGTCGAATACCAATTCTTCAAAAACGTATCACCAACCACATACAATTCCTCCGTAGGATCCAAATCCGCACCCGCAATTCCAGCAATACAAAGCTGATTCGTAATCGCACTCAAATCCAACCCAAGATCCAAAGCAATATCTTCCGTCACAGTCCCAAAATTAAAATCCAGTGGATTTATCGCGAAATTTTTCCCGGCGAATTTTAGGGACACTTTGGGGTTACTGGCGCATGGGTATGCGAAGAGTGTGATGAGTGGGACACCGACGCCGAGAGGAAGGGGGATTGAGCCGGGGATTTGTGCGAAGATTGAGAGGGCGGCGGCTGTTGGGGCGATGATGAGGGTTGTGCCGGTGTCGATTGCGGCTTGGCCGGAGGTTGTTGGGAGAGTTGGGTTTGAGCCGACGCTGGCGCCGTCGATGGCGACTTGCCAGTATGTTTGGGATGTGACAGGAACTGCGGTGAAAGCTCCAGTATATCGAGACGTGTCACGACCTCCTAACGTCATTTCAGAAAGTGCCTGAGTTCCGGATTTCTTGCGGCCGAGATAGAATGAGAATTCTGTAGGCGAGACTTTCTTCTCATTGATCAAGGTGAAGAAGTAAGGAGGTTGTTTGCTGTTAGCGATAGATTGGAAAGCCATACCCATAAGGGAATCGGAACCGGTCCCAGAGAAACCTTGTGCTTGGGTTAACGAGATGATGTTCTGGTGGGTTGCGGTTAAACCGGCGATTGTGACGCTGTCGTAGTAGTTTTCGCCAGAAACTTGGCCAGAGCCGTAGGTTACTGTAGTTGTGTTGTGTTCGTCGGTACCTTTTTGGTTGTATTTGGTTGTTCCGGAGCAGCCTTGTGCTGTGCCGCAACTGGGTCCGGGGACGAAGGTGTCGGAACTCCCTGTGTCGAAATCGAATTGGAAGACTTGGTTGGCGGAGCCGACGGTTCCTGCACCGTAGTAGCTAGGAGGTTGTTAGGTGGAGGTATTGAGTGAGGATGATCAGGTTACTTACAGTTCATCTTCTTGTCCTTCGGTGAAATCTGTAAGCTTCTCCTCCGCGTCTGTATCTCTCTTCAGGTGGAGAGTCGCTTTGTTGACGATATCTGGAAGAGCGAAGTTGCTCTTATATTTGAGAACGGTGTACTTCAGATTTCCGAGGAACCAGTCAAGGTCAATGGCACCGTCAGCTTTCCGGACATGTTCTCGTCTCTTGCTTGTGTACGGAACTTTGGTCCCTTGACTTGCGTCTTGCGTTGGAGCGGCAAGCGCGAGTGCGCCAAGTGATAGTAGTGCTGCGGTCTTCATTTTGGATGTGAAAAGGGCTGGCTTGAGAAAGAAGCACATGTACTTACTGTCTACAGATATATAGCACTGCGATGATCCTCTCTACGTCTCTCGAGAGAATTACGACGGTGTCGCCGCTAAAGATGCGGGCATTCGTGTTGTCGTTTGCCCTGAGGCCGATCACCAAGGTGGCTGTCGTATGTATGGCGAATGAGCATGACTGTACCTGAGCAATGTTTCGAATGCAGACGGAGACCGCGGCAAGTCGAAGTCGATGGCGCTGCATGTCGCGTGCGCCAACCCCATTGAAGCCTCCTAAGCATTGAACGAGAGTCTTGGGATGGAAGCTTAAATTTATGCCTCGGTGCTCTTGTGCTGATCGATGGGGAGGTGCATGAAAAGTGCTGTTTTCTGGAGGAAGAGAGAAGTCGTCATTGGTAAAGGCCTCATAAGCTTAAATGGATTTGCGCTGCGCTGCTGATCCTCTCCCCTTTGCGTCCGAGTTGCGCACCCTCTCATCGGTCCAGTCCAAATCTGGAAGGAGCGTGAGGACGCACATTTCGACCACCTCACGCTGCTTGCAATATGGTTGTTCTGTGCAAAGTAATCCTTGATATAACAAATTCCTCCCAACGCCTCGCTGATGCTGTAAATACGCTGTATGGTCATCAGATATCTCAGGAAGCTCAATCATTCGAAGATGACATTGGACCGTCCACACCAATGTCGCCATTCTGCAACTTTCCAAGATTCTTGAGCAGGAAACTTCGCTTGAAGTACGTGTTTGGATGCAATATTGTATCCAGTTCGCTCGCGGGCATTAAAGATTCATCCTTGACCTGGGCAAGAACGTCAGTAAACATGTGACGTTCATGAAGAATTCGCGAACAAGTACCTTCTTCAGCTCATTCTTGTGAGCAGCTTCAAACACTCTGTTACAAGCAATGTGGTATCTTTGCTTGCCAACGTCTTCTCGAACACCTTTGAGCAGTTCTCGATCCGAGACGCCCACGTTTTGCAAAAGGGTGATCAGATTGTCGGGGCTATAGGTCCGGTAAGGACAGCCATGCTGCTGTCCGGCAGATGGCAGAGCTTCAGTCAGAAGCTTCTGGCAGCTGTAGGGTGTATAGCCTCGACCTCGTCTGTTTGCGTCGCCACCCACATCGCCGTATGAGTGTCGGATATTGTAGAGATATTCTGACTTGAACTTGTCTAAGGTCGTTATTAGTCACTTACTCTTGCAATTCATCATCTGTACTGACCATCTGTGATGAGCTTGAAACTTCGTCTCCAGAACGTAATGCACTCTTGCAGGCTCAACCCGATGCCTTTGAGGAACAAAGTGTATTGTAATCGTCCAAAATGCTTGAGGTGGTTGTTCTTTCGAAGCTCCCGATGCAGGTTCTGCATGCAAAGCGGGAAGTACTGGCTGTACGAATCAATCGAAGCTGCTGTGACATTGGTCATGTCGCTCAAGCTCGACTCCTCTGCATATCCGGCATCTGGAGCGACGAACGACTGCGACAAATGGTGCAGAATGGGAGCAAGTCGATTGTCTTCATCCATTCGCGGCAAGAAGCGGGCGGCCAGCTCCAGACCCGACTCCAGCTGTCTCGAGAACTCACTCACCACCATGCTCATCTGCTCGCGGACATGCACGTATGCCTTTCCCCTCCTCAGCAGCACTTGACGCCGTTCCACTAATTCAGGTACGTTCTCCCAGTCAACCTTGAACCAGTTCTCCTCGTCCTGCTTGGAGCAACTGGTGGCTGCCTTCAGGTCGTCGAGCAGCTGTGTCTTCTCTTCGTCACCAACAGTCTCCCAGGACATGGGCAGAGACTCAATAAAGGATCTTCGCTCGCGCAAATCATCCTGCTGTATTCGAAGCCTGAAGAGCTGTGTCTCGAGGCGGGCGAAGCGTTGTCGAAGGTCTTGAGTGCTAGCGAATGCGAGACGTAGTGTCCAGTGGCTGTAGTGGTCCCGTTTGCGCTCCATGGAAAGTTCGCTGCTCCGCGAGCTGTTGCTTGACAGCGGAAGGTGCTTGGCAAGAATGGGTCGCATGTGCTCCTCGGTCTCTTGCGGGCTTCTGTTGCGGAACTGACACGACTCCAGCTCAGCCAGCACCTTTAGACGCGCAATGGCCCATTCTTCGAACTGTTCGAGCGTGACATCGCCGGTGGGCGGGATAACATAGAAGTTGAGACGGTGGGCATAATCGAGCTCGGCGAAGGTGGCGTTCTGGAACTGCGCTTTCTTGGGGTTAATGGATCGTTTCTTCGCGTCAATGCGCGGTGCAGACGATATCGCCAACATCTTGTCGTGGTATAAATCTTGCTGAAGTCGTATACACCTTCAAGTCGCGTAGTGGACGACGCGTTTTGGCTTGACGCGCTTCGGGAGAACGTTTCGCCGAGATGCTTCACGTAAGCACAAACTATGCCAACTCTGGCATGTGGTCTTCCCTGCACCTGCATCGATATCCACCTCTACTTCACGTGGGCAACACCATGTTCAGCTTGGGTGACAAACTGCCGCTGAGGTAATCTCCTTCTCATACCATGGCCGTCACCACACAGGGAAAGCAGTAAGGCCTGAAAGACGTTTAAATCAGTATGGAAGGAACCCAAGATACACGACATTTCCCAGAACCTCGAAGGTCATGACACCAAAGGACAAGACATCTCCATGTGAGCAGCAGCAACAATGTCTATCACGCCAATAACGATGCATTCGGTGGCGACACCACATACCGAATCTAGTGATGCCCAGCAGACACTAGTCAGAATGAAGCCGACTAGCTTTCAATTCGTGACATTTGGCGAACCTGACAAGATGAGAGATCCTAAAGCACTTAGTCGCATCCGTCGACACGCCATGAAGGACATAGGGCTGCAGAGACGCAAGCCGAAACCAAAGAAACGGTACTTGGAAGTGACACTTGATGTGCCGAATACGTCGTGGGCTCCTGTACCTGCCATTGGCGGAGGTCAAATCCACACCTTTTTCCAGCTACCTTGTACGTGGTGCATCCTCCAGCAATCCCCTCTTTACTGACATTACCAGTCGATATCAGTGACGATGCGATAGCCAAGAGCCTTCTCGCAAACATTTGGGATGACAATCCTGGCAATACTACGAGTCGACAGACTGCCCATAGGGCAGACTGGTTCTTCGTCAGCCTCAACGATGCAGCAACTTTCAACCAAGTCTTGGCGAACTCGGAACTGCATCTCGAAGCCATGAGAAATCCGACGCGTCTGCTGCGAGAGACTCAGACTTCCATTCATTACCATCAGAACGCAGTCAAGGCCATCCGACTACAAATGGAACGCGAACCTGGTAGCGTGACTGAAGCGATGATCGGAGCTGCGAGTGGGTTCGTAGTGTATGCGGTGAGTGAGCAACCTCAATTCCTTTCACTTTAACCGAGATTTATGCGTGTTGATTAATGATTACTGATGTGTTCAGGAAATTTCTGGAGCGCTAGAATGGTGGTTGCCTCAACGAAAAGGTATGGTCGATATGTTGTCAATGCAACAACAACAACGGCCACTCGACCCCCATACCATCGCATCATGCTCCTGGGTTGAACTACGGGGCGCACACATGCAAGACATCGAACCACTTTTACCTTTGCCTCAAATCTGGCTGGACGCGTATCAACTCGAATTTGATCACGATAGCGATGACTCTCCCTCATTCTTTGCTCAGGAACCAGTCATGCGATCACGCTTCAGTCGCGACTGGCTAGAAATTCTGGATGCTGTTGCGAGACTGGCCGGGAGAATCACGCAATGCTTCAACAGCGAGAAAGCAAAAGAAGACGACATACTACTGTGGACGAATGTCTTAGTCCATCGCATCCTCGGCATGCGGTCGGACGAACACCTCCTCGAAGCATGCCGCCTAGGCCTCCTCATATTTCTTGTTTCCGTGTATCGACGATGTGGTTCGCATCCATCCAATTCTCGGATCCTGGTCGAAAAACTTCAAAGACAACTTTCAATGAACATCAATTGGGGATTACTCTGGGGAGTTCGGCTTTGGATTTTGTGTATCTCGGCTCTTGAAAGCAATGATGGCGATGCTTTCTTCGTGAAAGCCATTGTCGATATCAAGAGGACTTTACCGGAGTCTTCGACCACGGGCATGATTGATGCTATTAAGTTGAGTGGATTATGGATTCCGCAGCTTCTAGACGAGAAGGCAAGGGAGTTGGCTGCGATCGTTGACGCAGAGTCATAAGTGCGTGTCCTTCATTCTCAGTATGGGGTGTGAGGCTTGGGAGCATTCATCTTTGCCCTCTCACTTCTTGCCGCGCCAGGCACAGACGCCAAGGTGGGAGCCTCGCAAAGACGCCGCTCCCACAGTGGTGCCAATCTCAGTGCAAGTCGACGAGTTCCAAGAGATCCACAAACCGGGGAACCACCTGAACGAGCACTTGAAAAGGCTCAACAAAGGGGTCTGGTCGAATCTCGACATCACGACTTACTCTGGTACACCGTTCGATAATGGCATTCAGACAATCTAAGGTCCACTCGGGCTCATACGATACTTTTCGAATCTGGACAGCAAGGGCAAGGCGAAGGCAGAGGACGACCAGTTGATTAAACACGATCAACTGAAACACCTATGCACGAAGGACATGGCGGCCTTTAATACTAAGTACGACAAGGCGAAAGCAGACAACAACAGAGCGGAACTTTCGGACTTGTCGAACGCATTTGTCGCAAGGCTTGCACCTGTCGTAATTAGACCTCGCGAGTGCTCAGCTATCCAGATCGAGCGTCGAGACTTTTATGGCTCTACAGCCAACGAGCGAGATCGAGAAGTGTGTCAAGGAGAGCGACTCACTTCTAGTTAAGCTGCTCCAAGCACTCGCGAGGGCTCAGCTATCCACATCGAGCGTCGAAGCTTTTATGGCTCTACAGCCGATGAGCGAGATCGAGAAGTGTGAAAAGCGAAGCGATTCACTTCCAGCTAATCCGCTCTGCGAGATGCTGACAACAGAGCTTTCCGCGTAATTGCCAGCTAGCAGAAAGGTTCTGAATTCTGAGGACACGCTTTGTACTGCTTACCTTGTGATTTTGCATTTTTCCACCATTTTACAGTTTAAAGTTTCTGAGGACACACTCTATACTGTCTATATAAACTACCGTCCTCCCCTTTGCACTTTCCTTCACACTTCAACACCAACACCATCAGCGGTCAGCTATTCACACACTCACACACAACCCACAACTATTCACCCACAAGAAACCGGCAAACATGGGTAAGCGAACCACCTCATCGCGCAGTCCCCTCAAGAAGAAGAAAGAACAACTCAGCAAGGAGTTCGATTGCGTCTTCTGCAACCACGAGAAGACCGTCACCGTCAAGATTGGCAAGAAGAGTTGCATTGGCACTCTGAGCTGCAGATTCTGCGACGAGACCTTCCAAGCTCGCACAACTCACCTCTCGGTGCCCATTGACGTCTACTCAGAATGGATTGATGCTTGCGACTACGTTGCTAAGGACACCACCCAGGAGGTCAGAAAGAGGTACTACTAGACAGAGAAATTAGGTAGGACTTTGATCCTACCTTTTCTAATACAAAACCAAGTCAAACTTCATCTACTTCCTTCTCAGGTGCTTCGTGATTTCCGCTGTAGTATGTAACTTCCTCTGCAACCACTGCGACTTCCTTCCTTCCTTCCTTCCTTCCTTCCACCACAGACCCACACCACTGTGCGTCATTGTGACTAGGAAGAGAGGTGCAATCACCAAGGCCAGAATCACAATCACAACAACGTATGATCATAGTGACCATGTGAAGTCGCAAACCAACAGCTGTGCACACAGTCACCATATATTGACAACAAGACCACTTCGCAGAGGACTACATGTCAACAATCTCCTCCTCTTCCGCTCCAAACAATACCCTCATCGGATCCTGATATTCCATAGACCCAAGCGAAGGCAAACTTATGTCGATGCATTTGATATACCTGCATCCTCCGCAAAGGCAGGTCCAGAGGCTCAGCAAGTCAATTTATTAAGGTCGATGCTCCCAGAATATATCTCGATCATGTCAACGTAGCGCTTGGACACTGTCTCGAAGCAGACCCTTGCTGACGCAGAAATCGTGTAGGTGTCGGGTAGGTGTGCACTTTTTATCTACACCTGCACTTTCTGCGTTCTAACGAAGGCTTCAGTTGACCTATTCAGTTGCTTCCGAATACCGACCGATCGACGCTAATATCCACGTGCAGTACGAGAAGGAAGCAAAGGTATACTGAAGCCTACAGAAGGGCCTGTGTGGAGGCAGCTTGGACAAGCGAGAGCTGGATCATTCTCGTTTATGCACAAGATCTGAGAATGCAAAGGAATAAGACAGGAACGAGGAACGAGAAGGACAAGACCACGGCACTCATACATTCAACAGAAGGCAGCTGCACAATTCGTGCGGTTGACTCGAACCCCACGACTCTATCTGAGACACATCTTCCCAACCTCAAGATGAGGGCTAGTCGCGGCTCATAAGAGCATTCGGATACACTTGTCCGGCGCTCCCGCCAATGATGAAGTGAGCTACATGCAGAAAGCACACACTGCGGCACCTCGACATCGAAAAGTCGCTCAGCTGGATCATCGAGGCTGAATCTCCCAGAACGATTCAAGACGACTTCACACATCGAGGCCAGAAGTTCGTACTAATACGAATAATCAAACATGTCAATGACTGGCTCATTCACAAACCATCCATGTCAACCCATGTGGCACGGATTGTCGTCAAAGCTTGCATCTGCGCCATCCCCAGGTGTCTCCGCAATATCTCCATCCTATTGCGGGGGACCATGTCGGCACTAGCAATGCGAGTATCTTGCCGAGGACTTGTAAAGATCTTTCTGTGTCTCATGAAGTCGACGTATACAACTTCTGCACATGCAGCAGAGAGCAAACTTCACTTCACAAGTAAGGTTGCTAGCGGTGAACTCAAATGCAACGACGTCTCGACTGTCAAAATCTTCTATTTCTTCTCAATACCAAGTTTGACAGCTTGAAGCTCCTCGCCCTTCTCGGGCGAGCGGTCGACGTCGTATGCAACCTCTCGCTCGCCTGGGCGCCCCGAAACGCTTTACACGTGTGAGCCTCGTAATCGTGGCGTTGGACGAAGCGAAGCTTGGTGCGATCGCCATCGTTGCTTGTGTGCGGGACCCATATTCGTGCCTTATCATAACCCACGCTCCACAAAAGTGAGATCAATGCTGTCTGCTTAGATGTCGCCGTACACGGAAAATTGTCAGGAAGAATGGACGCAATGGCCACCAAGATTGGGGACATAGTCGCAATTCTAGACCAGAGAATCCAAGTCCATCTCGAGTAAGCGCGAAATGTCTCGCATGTCGTGTCAGTCGAGAAAACCGTTACATCCAGAGCACACAAGTGCTGCATATGCAACAGGGTTCTCCGCGTGGCTGTGGCTAATTCCCAGGTATTGGATCCGGTTATAGAGGATAGATTGTGCAATGATAAAGCTTTGATTGCTAAACACATTCTCTCTTTTTGTATCAGACCGACCTCCAACATGGAACAACAGAAACCGATCGTTGAGACCAGCGCTGCGAGTTCAGGTGAGTAGTAGGCATAAGTATTCTTGACAAACGAGACTTGCTAACTTACCAGGTAATTCTCGCGAACATGTCGAAGAAGGAGAAAAGACCATAGATGCCGCTCATATCGAACAAATCCACACAAACGAACGTGTCCCAGGCCATAACAACTACTACGAGAAAAATAGTCTTCGAACCTACGGAGACGAAGCAGATCACGACCATGAAAGTCCCATGACGTTTCGTCGAATGATGTCGCTCGTTGCCATGGCTTTTCGTTCGTAACTCTCCTATCCTCGAAAGACCAAAACTGATCGGTGACCAGTATGGACCGGCTCCCAAATCCCAGTTTATCTCTTCGGCGGCGTACCCCCATATATCTACCGAGACATCGGCGGCGTCGATCGCTGGGTATGGTTCGTGCTCGCGAACTTGCTCTCTCTGGCTGCGGTGTGTCCGTTTGTTGGAAGTATTAGTGACTTGATCGGTCGAAGATATGTGGCGATTATTGGGGCTTCGCTTTTGGTACTGGCTATGATGTAAGTTTGATTCTCTGCCCGCGGATTTTGAGACTAGACTAAACTTATCACCGTGTAGAATATGCTCGACTGCGCACACGATGAATACTTTCATCTGCGGCATGGTATTTGCTGGAGTTGGAGCAGGTATCAATGAGTTGACGGCCCTCGCTGCCACATCGGAATTGGCACCAACGTCAAAGCGAGGAAAGTATGTTGCTGTGCTTATCTTCACGATACTACCATTCGTAAGTTAGCCACAGATGCCGTCATGGGTTTCGATTTACTAACGATATCTTCTCATCCAGTTGCCGTCCGTCTTATATGGACAACTCATTGCGTACTACTCCACATGGCGCTGGATCGGTCTGTTCTGCGGTATCTGGGCTGTCATAGGTCTGACCTTTGTCGTCATCTTCTATCACCCACCACCGAGAGTCAACTCCGAAGGCATGTCGAGAAGCGACATCCTACACCAGATCGACTATATAGGTACTTGCTCACTATTGAATCCACCTTGCTATGTCCAGGAACTTTGCTAACACAGCTGGATCATCTAGGTGGCATCCTGTCTATCGGAGGCATGCTGTTGTTCATGATGGGCATGGTACGAAACAACGCACTCGATGTCAATCAATACGCTGACCTTTGTCGTTGTAGCAATGGGGTGGTTATCAGTACCCTTGGGACAGCGCACATGTCCTTGCTCCACTCATCCTCGGTGCCGTAATGATTGTCGCATTCCTGGTTTGGGAGGGCTACGCGCCGTATCCAATGTTCCCACGACGATTGCGACAAGATCCTCGAATCCTGGCTCTTACTCTGGTAATCACATTCATCTCCGGAGCCAACTTCTTCTCCATCCTCATGTTCTGGCCGACACAAGCGTTCAATGTGTACGGACATGACCCCGTTGGAGTGGGTGTAAGAGGACTTCCAGTTGCTTTTGGCATCCTGGGCGGTGCTGTAATCGTCCTATGGCTGCTCTCTGTATTCCGTGGACACAACAAAGAACTCATGATCGTATCTTCCGTTCTCATGACCGCAGGATGCGGGTCCTTGGCCGTCGCGAAGAGGGACAATCTTAATACCATTTGGGGGCTGTTGTTCCTCGCCGGCCTGGGCATCGGAGGTATTGTGGTACCAGCTAGCATCATTAGTGAGTCGACTGGATCGAGAAGCGAAATGTCTGCTGACTTAGGTGAACTTTAGCAACGATCATATGCCCAGACGATCTCATCGCCACTGTTGCAGCTTTGACGTTGTCCATCCGTGTGATTGGAGGCAGCATCGGCTATTGCGTATACTACAATGTGTTTGTTTCCAAGTTCACCCCAAAGGCGATCTATTATATCGGCGGATATATGATGGAAACGCTCAACATCACGAATGAGACTATAATCACCGAAGTGATCTCGTTGACAGGTGCGTCGCTCACCCAAGAGATTGCCGATATTCCAGGAATCGCAGGAGTCGAAGGCGCGTGGGAGGCTATTGTGTACGCCGGTCAGGTATGGATGTCTCGATGAAAATCCTCCGATGGAGTAGTTGCTGACCTCGTCGCCACCACACTGCAGATTGCATACGCTGAAGCGTACGTGTACGTGTACTATGTGAGCATCGCTTTTGGCTCCATTAGTATTATCGCCGCGTGCTTCCTCGGCGACATTTCCAAGTACATGGACGATCATATTGCGGTGGTTATGTGAAGTCATAGAGATGATTCGAGGGCGCCCGACGGCTACACATGTCGGAGAAAGGCCGGTTGTAATGCCGCATTAGGTCGGGACTGCAAAGACGTCAGAGCAGAATAACAGGATGCCTTGATGTTGTCGCAGAATGAGGTATGCGCAGGATGCACTTTGACAAGATTTGCCGAAGTCGTCGGATATGTACACTCCATGCAGGTCCTTCAGCCTCTGATGGGCACTTTTCTCCCCCGTCTTCCTACTTTTCGTCTCTCGTTGTGCCACGGTGCAGCTACGTGGATCGGCCAGTAGCAAGTACACTCTGTGCCCATATCGCCATCTGTGACCATGATTGCGCGATGCTGTCGTTGTCTCAGGCGCTGTCACCCGAAGACAATGGTCACACCCGTATGGCAGTGATACTGGAGAGCTTCGAATGTGCTGGACTCAATCCTGATATCATGTCTTCGTTATTCATCATCGCACTCAAGTTCGCGTATCGCGACCAGACACAGTTGATCAGTGGTCTCGATTTCTTGCCAGCAATGAGCATGACCAGTTCCAGGATCGAAAAAAGTGCGACCAGGCGTGCAATCCATTCACAGGTAATATGTACCATGATACTGACGAAGCGCATTCTCTCGCGAGGCGGTGTTGGAAGTGCGACAGGTGCAAGACGCACCGACTCATGTTGCCGAGCCGGGCTGTCGCTTGGATTCTCGCTGCACCATTTCCGGCAGGACAGCCCATATCCACTCCGTTGAGATGCATAGATCCCAGCGACGTTTCACTTCTTGATAATGGTGATAATGTCCTCGTCAGCAAGCTCGTGGCTCAGGCCGACGCGTTGCGGCTGATGCTTGACGCTCCGGCCGTAAACGATAGCAATCTTGAACTGGTCCACAATAGTCTTGTGAATGGCATTGCAGAAAGCCTCCACTGTGCAGCTTGTACTTCTCAAGACCACTGGTGCTGTGTAGTCTGGGAGCTTGCCTTTCGGTTTCGTGTACACTCGCCTCAGGTTAAGCTTTTCCCACATTTGCTCCAACAGCTCATCAACGTTCCATCCGTGTTCCGAGGAAATAGGGCAGGCATTCGGGATGCGGTAGAGTAAATCGAGCTCTTCGATACTGATGGCATCGATCTTGTTAAGTGCGTAGATGACTGGAATATAGGCACGGCCCTTGGCCTCGATGACATCAATCAGGTCATCCACAGTAGCATCACAACGAATGGCAACATCGCAATTTGCCATGCGATACTCATTCATGACAGCCTTGATCTCATCGTTGTCGATGTGTGTCAGCGGACCTGTTGAGGTGATCGATATGCCTCCCTTGTCCTTCTTGGTGATTTTGATATTTGGTGGCTCTTTATTGATCCGAATGCCGAAACCTTCCAATTCGTTCTCAATAACGCGTTTGTCTGTGAGAGGCTTGTTGACGTCGAGGACGATGAAGATGAGATGACATGTCTTCGCGACTGCAATGACTTGCCTACCTCTTCCCTTACCGTCTTTGGCACCTTGAATGATACCGGGCAGATCGAGCATCTGGATCTTGGCACCATTGTAGACAACCTGACCGGGTACGGTCGTCAGAGTTGTGAACTCGTATGCCGCAGCTTCGGAGTGCTGGCCAGTGAGCCGACTCATGAGTGTGGACTTTCCAACGGAAGGAAAGCCTATGAATCCCACAGATGCTACGCCGGTACGTGCAACATCGAAACCGGCACCTCCACCACTACCACCACCACCTGACGGCTCCAGCAGCTCTTTCTTCAACTTGGCCAATTTGGCCTTTAGCTGACCCAAGTGGAACGAGGTCGCCTTGTTCTTTTGAGTCTTGGCCATCTCGGCCTCGATGCTGTCCAGTCATCAGCGTCTGTTTGCCTGTCTGTGAGCATAGCGGGGCAGGCATACTCTTTGATTTTGTCGACTGTGGTCGCCATGATGTCGTCGCGGGCGCGTGCGCCAGTCTACGTGCTGCTCTGTAGTTCGCCTTCGTTGGCTATGGCGGTATGCAAACTCCGGTTGCAAGGGAGGAGTGTCTGTTGTGTAGCGTGAGGTCGGCCAACTCTGCTTCAAAATTCCAAACTGTGAAGTCATCGCGATATTGAAAAGATCACGTGATCTGAACGGCTGGTCGGCTACTGACGTTGATGCATGGCACAGATTGTTTGGCGCATTCTATCAGCACGAATCGCTCAACCGAATGTGCTCTGCAGCAGACAAGGTTTGACAAGCTATCGGATTGTCGGTCTACATAATCTATCGGCCACGCAATCAAAACCATTGGTAGCGGTGCAGTGCGTGTGACAGGACGCAATAGATGGAGCAAGTACCCAACAAAGCTACGGTGAGACGGCGATCGGGTAGGAGCGGGAGAGTGTCGGTGCCCGCAGAGAAGCGACGCAGACGTAGACAGGTGCGTAGGAAGTACAGCTTGACGCAGCTGCAAAGGCTTGTCGCTTGCCCTCCTTGATCTGTCTCGTATCGTTTCCTTTATCTCCCCACCCACAAACACCATCACCTTGCTGGCCATTTATACCAGGCACCGTCCACACCAGTCATCCCTCTGCAGAGATTTCCCACCGCACTTACCTTCAACCCACGACATCATCACCCATTGATATCATCACCCTTTACACACATCGACCATGGCAGCGATGGCTCAAAGATCTGGCAGCGACGCGGGGTCGGAGAAGCCGGCATCGCTTCATGACTCTGCTCGTGGCTCACCTGAGCCTCACGTCACAACTCTTGACAGCTTCCATAGCCTCGTAAAGGACATCAACGTAGTTCTCGGGCCATCCAGTGGTATCAACAGCGCCGAAGTCGACGTCGAAGAACTCAAAAGTTTGATGGCGGCGTACAGCTCCAACGAAGCTGAATGGACCAGATACGCTTTTGGGGATCTGAGTAGAGCGTACACTCGAAACCTGGTGGATGATTGCAATGGCAAGTCGAATCTGGTGAGTGAAGAAGACGTGAAGTGCTCGTTCACGCACCTTTCTCAGTACTTACCCTCTCGTCTGGACCGATTTGGCTTAACGCTGAGCACGCCATTTCGACGTTTTCCACGTGACCTCAGAAATCCTTGGCATCAGACTGGAGTAGAGCCAAGAATTACTCCACGCCTCGGTTCTCCAAGACCGAACCTGGGGTGCAACAAGATTATGCTCTTGATACACAGCAAGGCTATCCTCGCCATCGGCCGCGCAACCACGCGATCAACTTTCAAGCCAAGATCAAACGCTGGCTAGGCTGCACAACTTGAAACCCATCAGCTGACCAATGATCTGCAGTTGATTTTAGTTTGGAGTCCTGGCCAGGCCTCTCCAATCCACGACCATGCCAATGCCCATTGTGTCATGAAGATATTGCAGGGCCGTCTGACTGAAACAGTCTATGGATGGCCCTGCGAACACGGTGGTGGCCCAGTCGATTGTGCTACGGCATCGGATCCATCGCATCCGAGCACTGAACATACATGCTCCCGGCGCAGAACAATGGGGCCTCAGGAACTGAGAGTCAGGAAGGAAACCACCTACTCCAGGGACCAAGTGACATACATGTCAGATCGTCTCGGGCTGCATCGTGTAGCGAACCCCGACAAGGACAACGTTGCAGTGAGTTTGCATCTCTACACGGTAAGTCGTCGAGTGTATCTCAGGACAGAATGCGGACGCGGTTCGACAGGAGCCGCGTCCGTCAAGCGTCCGTCAACCTTACAAACGCCTGGCGCCAGCACGCCTAAGTCTTTTGTTTGCATCCGAATTTGATGATGCATGTCTATTAGTCAAACAGATCACTGACATGTTCACAGCCACCAAATGCAGCAAAACATGGTTGCCATATTTTCGATCCGAAGACTGGCAAGAAGAGTGCAGTTTCACAATGTCATTTCTTCTCAGAATTTGGACGTCTTCGTCAGAAGGATGTGTAGACAACGAGGGTGTCTTGTTGTCGGATAACGTCGCATTGCTCTTGACTGATGACTTGTTTCTCTCTTGAATCATTTGCTTGTGGGGCGTCCGTGGGGTTCTGGATGTTTCGTGCTTGGGTTACTCATCGATTGTCGTTCTCGCTGTCTCGATTGTGGAGAACAGAAGTCTGAAGTCGACATCGATCATTCTGTCAGATACTTATTGAGAGTCAGTTCGTATTCGCATTGCTTGCATAGCACAAAATCTTAAACCCGGCAGACTTCAAAGGTCAAGCTCCGAAACGTTCTCGATCTCCAGGCACGTGGTTGCGGTCTTCTCAGCGACAGCCTGGGGTTCAGGATCGTGGCCGTGTGATCAGGACGACAAGTCGAGACATGAACTCTGCCCTGGATCGATGTCGGCCGTCGTGTCTCGTCTCGCAGATACACTCTGCGTGTAAAGACTCAGCGTGGAAGTTAATATGACAATGTTCGACCCTGCCTCAACAAGGACCCGTCGAGAATCATGACTGAGCCCTACGAAGAAGACGCAAAATGCGCAACAGACACCTAGAAGATGGTTATTGCAGTACCTGAAGCTGATTCATAACGCTGTGGATTGACAGGAGCTCAGTCAGCTCTTTGCCGCAACGGACGAACGTGCATGCATGAACCTACTGTCCTGCGGCTACTTTTGAGGCCTGACAAGTAACGTTGTGCCACATGGTCAATCTCTTTCATTGTCACGCCAATGTCTTCTCGCTGCGGCATACTCCGTCGTAGTGTCCAGACCTTTGGGTGATGATAGGGACGGACGTGACTCGTGGAAAAGCGAAATTTTGCCTTTCGAGGGTCTTTCAAAGGGCCTGGCTGTCAGGTGTTCGCTCCACTGCTGCATGAACAGGGTTGATGCAGGCTTTCGAAAGCAGGTACAATATTTTGATCCGCAATCCCCGTCACGACGATTTTCTTCCTCTGTAGTACTGTGCACCTGCCAGCATGGTCTTGTTCGGCTCATGAACATAGGACAGAATATATGCCTGTTTGAGACACGATGAGTCAACCAGAATTTGTTGCTCTCCGCGTGGTACAGTGGCACACCTGGTGTTTGAAATCTCCCGGTCGTGTAACACTTCGACTGCAATTGTTTGCTTTTGAAGTGATAGAGACCAAAACCATAGTAGAAAGTGCGCTTAGGCCTCATCGTCGTGTCGTCATGAGGGAAAGTAGTTAGTAGGTGGTGCCTGTGCGTACGTGAACCAACACAGTAGGTTATGGCGTGGAAACCTTGAGCGTATCTATAATGCAACATCAGTCACCAGAAATCGGTGCAAACTGGTGATCATCGAGCAACTCCAGTGTGCAATGGGTCGCCAAGAATACGTTCTCCTGCTGTCCTGGACCAGTGAACCTAGACATCTTGTTGATTGTTCATCGAAAGACTATGGTCAAGACTCGACGGTGGAGTCCACCCTGGGATGGCAAGACACTCACCGAGGAACGCGCTGCTTGATGAGTATCACTGGATCATTTGCCTGTGTTACTCATTGCAGACTCGCGCGTTCGTTTTATCAGACGGCGTATATGACATCGAGAACATCCTTCCTAACAGGGAATGCTCTAGACTCCGGGTTCCGAAGAAGGTGGTCCTTGAACAATGTGTTCATGTCTGGATGAGTCGGCGATCAACGAGGCAAGTTTCGCAGAGCTATGGGAGCCCGTCGTACCCGCAAACATCCACCTGCTTGCAAGCGTCCGACTAGAAGCGGTGTATTGGCGACTGATGAGGCTGGCAAATGTCTCATCTTCGGGAGAATAGATTCCACTTGGTCCATACCAAGCAAAGCCATGGGAAGCTTGTACCCTTGCAAGCGTGCTTCTCGTCATCGAATAGCATTTGACAGCAGCTTGAAGAAGCTCCCGACTTGCGCCTTGCCGTATGATTGGCAAGGAGCATGGGAAATCTCCCCAGACAGTCCCCAACACGCTTACGCGCAGCAAGCGATGAGCAGTCGAGTATCAGGTTTAAGGTTGGCCGAAGAAGGAAATAGAGGAACTAGGCCAACTAGAGCTGTATGATAGCAGTCAATGTTGACCACCCAACTACTCTCATCCACGGGAGGAGGCCTGATGGACCAGATTAGATCCGTAGCAATTCATAGAAACAGCCTTTACAACCCGAGACAGTCTTGCGTGCCACCAGTCACTTCTCTCCGAGTACTGCGTTCATCTAACCCACGCGGTAGGATCCAGAATCCAGGAACAATGTCGAGGTCCGAATAACCTTTTGTCGTCGTTTCACTCTATTCGAAACCGACAGGTACAAGACAAGGCGCCGTCGGCCATCCATGGTGTTTACAGCGCACTTGGCTGCGATGTCCTGGTCCTGCGGGTAAACTGCGATTAGTCCGCGAGGAGGGCGGTCCTGCCCAGGGCCGACTTCCAGCAGCAGTAGCAGCAGCAGGGAAACGTTGAGAGTTGTGGTAAGTTGTGGAGAGAGAGTGGGACCTCGACTGCCAAGTGCGGCGTCAGGATTGGATGCTCAACTGCAGAATGCCTGGAAAACGACCAATCACTGCGAATCGAGCTTCTCCTCTTTTTCCAGCTCGCAATCTTACTCGCACGTCTCGAGCCTTTTGCTTTGCCTTGGGCGCTAAGCTTCAGATGTCTGGCAGAGCGCGAAGATGCGAAAGGAAAGGCGCGAAAGACGTGTCTCGGACAGGGACGATCAATTTCCAAGGTTCGGATCTATCGAGGTCGAGACATTTGTCAAATCAGGGCCAGAATTCGCAGCGTGCTCTTGCGAATGGACAGCCCATGGATACAGCAGCCGCACTATTGATTGTTGCGGACTGCTATTCTCGGAGCCGCTCGTCAGTGGTATATTATCGCGTTGTTGCTATGTATATATCAGATATGACGAGCAGTGTTGGATCTAGAGAGTGCCCGCAGTGACGATGTTTCTGGTGGCCGAGCAATAGAGAGGCAGAAGATGGCTCCCGAGGCTGCCATTGGGAGTGTCGTGCAGGGGCGAGGCCAATGGAAGGGATCTGCTAGTCAAAGCGTTGTGCAGCGGCTCTCTCGCCAGCATTTGTGACTGGTCCCCGGCAGCGTTGTCTTACGCTCCACAAGGCCATCCGTCTGCGACCGCCATCTGTGCGCCCAGCAGGCCGACGTGCGGCAGGCGGGCATTTGTGGGAGCCGGCCACGAGACTCGTTACAGCCCTCCGGAAAGGACCTGCTGCTGTGCACAACGGCCAGCCAGATGAGATGTGTTTCGCGCTCTGTTTGGCCATGGCCGGGCATCGCTCGCGGACGCAGACCCGGGGGTGATGGTCAATCAGCGCCGCTTGCGAGGGCAAAGGCACAAGCGTATTGAATGCTGAATGCTGGCGCTGGTCTGTTCTGGCCTGGCTTTCACAGCAGTGGACGCTTCGGTCCCGCGATGGCGCTACCGCACAAATCCTCCACCGCAAGCTGCCTGCCAGAGCCAGTGCAGGTGGACGTGCAGGACGTGCAGGTTCCTCGACTATCCCACGCCTTCCGCAACCCTCGGCGGCGCGCGCTATGGGCACTGGCGATCGGGCAACGCAGGGATGCTCATCAGGCAGTGCCATCCTAGTCCTGCCAACTTGTAGAACGTCCCGAACCGCCATCCGTGCTAAGGTGAACCTAGAGATCCATTATCCACGCCTCCGCTGCTCGACTTGAGATCTCCCTCGTCTCGTCTCCTGTAACTTGCGGCTGCGTGCCAGTTGCATATATCGTACCATGGTTGCCTCCTAGCAGCAGCATGATTTTGCAGCAGCATGCCCAAGCCCCTCGATCCCCTACTGTTGTCTTGGTCTGGCTCGCATGCTAGTTCTGGCCTGCGTGAACGAACCGAGACCGACTCTGTGACTGTCTGCAGGCGCCGTTCTGCCGCCGTAAGCTTAAGCCACAGGCGTGGAAACGCTGCGGCACTTGCGCGCGAACACTACTGCGAGTCGGACACCCTACGCATTGCATTACTACCATTGAGCGAGCCTCATCGACAAAGGGGACGCCGACGGGGACTGCCAACACACCCTGAGGCTGCGCTGCCTGAGGCGGTGCTGGATGACTGTCGATGCCATGGCCGATGATGACCGCAACTCTGCATATCGCTCGTCGCCATCGACCCACTGGAATCACTTCCCGCACCATCCTCACTCGCATCACGGCACGCCTGCCCAGGAGTACACAGGCTTCAACTTCACATCGCCGCAAATGCCCATGGAGCCCAGCGCATTCAGCAGCAGCATCCAGCAACGACCGATGCATCAGCAACTCCAGCCGCTGGTTATGCCGCAATGGCCATCGATGCTGAACAGTCAACCGCATTCGACCTATCAACCAATGTACCCGCAACCTGTCCAACCAATCCAACCCATTCAGCCCATGTCGATGGGACCGTTGCAGACGCCTGTGTCAGCGACGTCAACGAGATCAACTTCGACCCCTCGGAAGACGCTCACTGATCTGGATCGCAAACGCATGTGCCAATATGCGGAGGAGCATCCCAACAGCAAACAGACCGAGATTGGAGGTGAGTCGCGATCAAGTGTCGAACGTTCAGAATCGCTGACTGTTTGTAGCTATATTTGGAGTCGAACGAAGGTAATTTTGACGGTTTCCAGGGGTGTAGACAGTCGTTGACAGCCGTGCAGTACCGTGTCGAAAGTCCTTCGCCAGAAGGAGAAGTACCTGTTCCAAGATGACGGGAGCAGGTCGCCTGTCAAGCGCGCAAAGGGTCGTTCTCCCGACATCGAGCGCGCGCTTGCTGTATGGGCGAAAAATCAGGTAGGTTTGAGTTCGCGACAGGTTGTAGGCCGCACAGACTCATCGCACCGTGTAGGAGAAGAAAGGCAATCCGCTCACCGATGAACTTATCCGACAACAAGCGCGTGCATTTGCGGCGACAACGACAATGGCTGAGAACCACGTGGCTTTGAGCTCTAGCTGGATCGAGAAGTTCAAGTTGAAGAACAACTTGATGGGCGCGCGCTCGCGAAAAGCGTCGCTCGCGCCGGACGATCTAGATCACTCGGCAGCGCAGTCGTCGTCCTCTCATACTCCAGGCGACACATCTCCCATTTCTCCTGGCGGCCTAGGTTCACCCTCTCCCATCGAATTGCACAGCGCGCAAAGCCAGGAAAGCTTGAAGAACGAAAGTCCCGACAGTTATCTGGAGTTTGGGAGCAGCAGGCATGGACCATTCCATTCTCAAAGCACAAATTCGTTGAATAGCGCCTTCACCGACACAGCACCATCATCTTTCTCACCAGGACCGCTGAGTCCGACATCGCCTTTCTTCACTCCCGACTCAGGCACTGCACCTTCGCCATTCGTGCCTCAGACCGCACGACCGTCGATGCTACCCGTGGCATCGAGCACAAATTCACAACGACCGCGCAGCCAGACGTTTCCACTTCTGGACCAGTACATGACGAGCTCAGGGGAATCCGTGACGCCCAAATATGTAAATACAGCAGCACTGGACTCGCCGATGGAAGAACCCCCTGATCCGCTTCTTGGTCTCGATGAGACCATCCACCCGCCAGAAGAACGACCAAGCACGGTCACGCCTTCGGAAACCATGCGACCACCTCCATTACCTGCACATATCCTACAATCGGACGTCTTAAAGCGAGAGTCGACACCAGCTACATCAAGCTATTCATTACAACAGGTTACAACGCCAGAAGAAGCACGAAGAGCTCTTCAAGTTGTGCTCGCATTCTTCGAGCAACAACCCAACGGCTTCTTGGACTTCCAGGAAACGCTTGCCATGGGGAAACTCATGGAGAAATTGAAGCTACAGTCCCGTGGGACCAGCTGACCAACTAGATACCCCCTTCATTCATTCTCTTCATTGTTTTTCTTCAAATTTATATTCAGCAGCATGACATGTTTGTTGTATAGTGGAATTTTTTGGTTAACACCGGAATGATCTTTCGGCCATGTGCATAACTTGCATTTTGCTCTCTGTCATCGCTTTTGGTTGCGGTTGAGATTGTGGGAAATTCAGGCAGGGCAGGACCGTGTTGTGTGTGTGGATGGGAACAGGACGTCAAAGGGAAAGACATTGTCAAGACGGCTAGTCCGCTCACGCGGCACTTGGGAACAGGAAATCTCGTTGTTTTTCGGACCATTGTGATCATGGGAATTTTTCTTGCTACAGTATATGGTTGCGGCGGCAAGCAGCAGTTATGAACCATCAATGCGGCAGTCGCGTGCGTATGTGTGTGAAAACAAAAATCAACCATGAGCCAGTTTTTTATCATTTGACGATTGCAACGCTCTTCTGATTATTCTGTCTACGTCTTGACTATGCCTAATTTTTCTACAGCATCTTTACTATCGATGGCCTTCATCTCTGGGAAGAGACGTACAACGATGAGCTCGACGACGGAAACGATTAGATTCCGGTTCATGTACTCATCGGCCAGGAGGTCTAGCTCTGACTCGACATCTTCTATCATCACATCTCGGTCTTTGGTGGCAAAGAATCGTGTGCAGGCGATCTCAGGAATGGCATCAACGATGGCAGCGGCGCATTCGCGTTTGATCTGTGCGACTTCATCGGTTGTGGGTGGTCTGCGTGCAGGAGATAGGGCATTGTCCGGGAAGACGGCGACTCGGGCGGCTCGCAGGACGGACGGCAACCAGCTTGCGCGGAGCAGTCTTTCTTGGATCGTGAACGACATGAGCCTGCAGAATACACACACACCGTCAGAACGAATACTGCAATGCGCAATCTCATGGCTTTCTGTGTTAGGCAGGACGGCCAGATTGCGTGCATATGCAGGACAACTTCGACTCGACAGGGAAAAGAAATGCGCCGGACAAGGGTCGGCTCGAAAGTACTGGCCTGTCCCGGCTTCGCGTCTTTTGCTCGACGAATGAGATGAAGAAGGTGCTGTATCGTGATATGAGTGGTGGACACTTCACCGCCGGCACCATGTCTATTCGTAAGCTCCATCGCGAGATCCTGATCAGGCCAAGGCCAGTGAATATTGGCGTTAAGGTTTGGGCCGCAACGGCAGGCCAGAGGCCGACCGCATGAGGGCCGAACCCTTTGCTGGCTGCATCCGGATGCCGAGACCTTGACAGGCGAACATCAAAGCGAAATGCCAAATCGTAATGTTGCCCCACTCACGGAATGATGATATGCGACAATGCCCAAATGACCGTCATCACGAGTCATCATAATTTGGGGCTGGTTCCAGCATCATTAGCGACAGCGAAGCTGTTGGTTGCTTGGCTCGCAAGCAACAAGAAGCGTATTCGGAATTTTGCGGTCTGTAAGCGTGCCAAGCGACATGCACAAGAGGACGGGATCCAGAGACGGCCCTCTAGTCGCGAGCGGTCCGAGGCATGACATTGGTAGACGCAGGAATCAGATGACCGTAATTCGATGCAGGCTGCCGGTGTGGCTGAATCTGGCGTGTCTTCTTGGGCGAATGGGGTGCAGGAATCCAGATATGTGCAATATTTAGAATCGCTTCAATTCCTGCCCAACGGCGGAATCGTGGTGTTCAAATCCTCGGTTGCATCGATGATGAAGGTGGAGAAACATGAAGGTGCTCACTTACCTGTCCAATCTGCTGTTGGTACAGCATAGCTGTCCTGGACCCCACAAGGTCATCCACTGCAGCAGTGACAGCATACCTGTCAGCCAAGGCACGCGCCGGTCGAGGGACAAGAGCTGTGACATGCATCCCCAGACACGCATACTGATGATCGGCCGCCGTTCCACAACGTTATGAGCTTTTGTCAAGCGCGACGCCGAGCCACTGGGGGTTGCAGACGACCCTCTTGATCGCTTCATGGGTCGGCTTGATCGCGTTGGGATTGACGAAGCTTGCATGAGAGCTAACAAGAAGGATCGAAGCAGAGTCCAGAATGTAATCATTGACTGAATGATGATCCAGAACAGTCGAGCGGCCGCGTCGAGGCGCCCACGCGAACGCAGGTGGCTACTAGCGCCTGCACGCGTGGAGGACTGTATATCCAATACCTCTGGACGATTCGGTGATCCGGAGGACGTTCGAGCGATCATCGTCGCCTCAACGCGGGAATAAGGTCGTACAACTTTCGTGATGCCTTCCCAAAGCAACCATGGCTCAGATGCTTTGCCGCAAAGACCATTGTGGAAAATAAGCTCGGATAAGATTTCTGAAACCAACACATGCAGACATGGATTCCGCAGGTCTTCGGGAGGCAGTAGCAATGGCAGAATCCTGTTGACAAGGAGCAGACACCAAGCGACTTCATTCTCTTGTTGCAGTGACGCCGCTTCAGTAGTCGAGGGCACGGGCTCCATGGCCATGTGAGGGCGCAGTGCGTGATATCTCAGACGTTGTTCTTCGATAGTGAGTCTCCTCATTCGTGACGTTTGAGACATCCTGACCGCTGTACGGAGTCAGCATACCGTATGCAGAGCTTCCTCCTTAGCACACAAATTACCATTGACATGCTCCATCAACAGATCGGGCAATTCATCCAGAATGAGGCTTTCAAGATCGACATTTCGGAGGCGTCCCTCTAGGCCCGTCGTGCAATGTGCAATAATTTGAACAATCTCGCCTACGAATTGATGGTCCGGGGTAATGCGTTGATACCATGATTGGACCGCGAAGCTGAGTATCACGGCAATGAATGCATAGAGCTCAACATCCACTGCATTTGAGCTGGTCAATGGTGGCAAAAGCTCCTCAAGGCTTTTGCCGGCCACGTCTGTCGTCGAGTCGGTTGTGCGGGCAGCTTCGCGAGAGTCCTGGCAGAGGGTGCGCTTGATGTACGCGATAGTGGCCTCGTCATCTTGCGCCGCCCTTCCGCGCTGCTGCTGCGACTGGACCCGACCGTCGATATTTGTGGTTTTGTTGGAGCTTGTTGCGCGGTGTGATTTCAAGGGCCGCTGCGCACCTTGTGCCATGGTACCGAAGGCACTCGGCGTTTCTCCACGTCCAGCAGCGGCGACTTCATCAATCCACGAGACGGCACGATTCAGTGTGAATAAGTGGGAAGTTGTGGTCGAGGTTTTGAGGAACGTAATTGCATTGTTGGCAGTGCACAAGAAAGTTTGGCGGGCGTTGCCGCGGCGCACTTGACTCGCTCGAACCTTGCTTGGGCACCTTCTTCAACATCACATCGCAACAACACCTTACGCTTTGGTATAGACGAATGTTATGTGACCACAATGGCCGCATCCACTTTGACCGAGGTGGACAGTAAGTCGTGACAATATTCCCGCGAAGGCCAGCTCTGACCCTCCGCAGCGCAGCTCAAGGCGATCATCAGCAACTTGTTCGTGTTGATCACGCAGGCTCATGACTACCAAGGCCAAAACACCCAACAAGGCATGCACGCTGAGATGTATGTCTGAGCAGCGTTGAGAATCATATATTCCGCTAATGATCCACAGCCGAAACCTACTGCAGAATCTGCAGACGATCAGCCAGACGGCACGGCGATTGCCAACTCACATGCCAATTGAGATTATTGACTATGTGGAGAAGTCGCGAAACCCTGACATCTACACTCGCGAGTTCGTCGAGCTGGTCATGAAGTACAATCAGCAGCAGAAAGGCAGAAGCCAAGCCTTTGCACAATTTCGCGACATATTAGCCGAGAGGATCATGAGCGGCATTCCTGACATACGGGACGAGGTCAGAGCTGTCGCTCGCGCTTCTGGCAGTCAGATGTAACGACCTTCGATATGCGACGGTATCAGCTCCGTCATGAGAATACTTCGAGACCAAATGCATGGGCATTGCAAGGGCTACTACGAGACCAGCGGCAAAAGAGCGAATGGCCTTCGCTGCACGATCAACCTATACTCTACCGATGGCGATTAGCTCGTTACATTTCCTGGTCCTGAGACCTCTATTGAGGCTCATGCACTGGTCAATTATCATCATGGAGACCGCCAAGCGGAGAGTACTCCAGGCACCCCACGTACCGGGAATGGAAATGGAGGCTGTGGAGGCTCTGAAGGATTGACAGTTTCAATTATCCATCGCCGGCTCTTATGATATGTGCCGACAAGGTCAGCCCGGTATGAAGATCAGAGGTGTGCAGATCCGCGAAGCCAGCAGAAGAGGCGCACCCCGCGCCATGCGCCATTTGCGTGGGATCTCGTGGGCACGCGATGGTGTGCTACAAGCGCTGGTCTATGGGAAACGCGCTCACGTCGCAGATTGTCCTTACGTAGAGCAATTGACGCATGAATTGTCCACAGCTGCTTCCGATGGTTTGAATGATCTACTTACTAGCTGCAGCGGCAGGATCAGCTAACGCCAGTTCTGCAACAAGCTTGTTGAAGACAGACTCGGCGATCCATCGTACCACTATCATGGACCAGAGATCCATGTTATCATCTGCATTAAAAGAAGGGCCAGAACAATGCGCTGGACTCTGTGTCAGCTTTCAACGAGAAAAGTAAGCGAGCCGCATGGAATGTGTCCGAGACATATCTGCATGTCGCAACTCTGTACAAGTCTGGACATTGAACTCGCGAGTCTTCGTATATGCTCATTGCAGACGCGTCTGTTATGCGCCACTATACCCTATCTTATCCCTGTCATCATCTACAAGCCTGCCATACTCAAGCAACAGCCTGAAGAACCAAACCTCGAAATCCTCATTCCTCAACGCCTTTCTAGCCCATTCCCTACCTGCTTCCGCCACAGCAACTGCCATGTCTTTCCCCTCCTCTTCCGCATCGAGATATCTGACCACTTCTAATGCTTCGTCGGCCTTTAAGCTCAGCGGGATATAATGCAGCCAAGGCTTGATCCACTCTTCATGCCACTCTCGGAATACCGCCATCTTGAGAGGTAAAGATTTGCTCTCCAAGAACGCGTAGAATCGTCCTGAGAATGCATTGCCATCCATGTCGAGCAGGTACTTCCATTTCCAAGCCTCCTGTTGCTCAACTCCATCTGCGACACCGAAGAACTCCTTCTGCGCGTCACAGTCGCCCGGGTCACATTGTCCAATATGCGAAAAGTGCACGTCCATGATCTCTTTGAAGTCGGATCTCGGCATCTCCTTCACAATCCACTCAGTTCGGTCAGGGTTCTTATCCGTGGCCGCTGAATTAGAATTCTGGAGTACCTTGGCGGTGTCGAGTGCATTCACTTTGGCAACAAACTTCTGCCGATGTTGCCGTCTCCAGCCTCCGTTCCGACTGAATCCGCCAGTTGTGCTTCCACGCCACCAGAACTTGTTAACCTTCTTGTCCCAAGCCACATCGAAGCTCTCCTTGTAATCCACTTTGCCGTACCAGTACCAAGGGCTGGGGAATAGGATGTCGTTGAAAGAAGACATCTTGCTTTGACTGAAGATTGGGAACAGCTCGTGAACAACATTGAAAGCGTTGGGTCGATCGAAAAAGCCATGGCTTTCGCCATAAGAAGGCGAATTGCAGACGTCGGAAAATGCTGTCTGATTGTAGACAAAGCCCAGCTCACCAAGAGCATAGGCTGTCATATTGTCTCTGGCGAGAGACCCCTCCAAGGCTCTTGCTGGGCTGTCCGCAGGGCATGATAGTCGGGATGGAATCCAGGTTGGCTGATGGGCGAAGACGTTGAAATGTGTAGTCTTGACTTCGGGAACACGCTTCTTGTAGTTCATATCCTTGGGTGTTTTCGAGAAAGAATTTCTCGGCGTCTGCTGAGCTAGCGCTGCGGGCATGTTCTGAGTATGCGCGATCTGAATCAAGCGCGCAAGCTCGTCATGCGGAACCACAACTCGTGGTTCATCATGGATGTTGAAAGGTAGGTCCAGATCTGGTAAGTACTCAACGAATGACTCCATCATACCAACAGCCGCTTGCTGGAGCCAATCTGGACCGCCCTCGATGTGAACTGCTTTGCCATCTCTGACGAGAATGCTCATGAGCATGTTGTCGCCGAATCCAAGGGCTTCTCGTGAGCGCTGCCGTATAGTGGCCGGAGAGAGGCCCCAGAACGGGAGCAAAGAATGGTAGATGGTGTCATAGTCATCAATCAATTGCACATCCCGCTTCTTTGCATAAGCATACCACTTATCAAAACCAGGGGGCGGTGGGGTGCCGTATCGCCGTTTGTACTCTGCTACAGCTGCTTCAAGAGTCTGCGATTGCGTTTGCAACTTTTCCGACCAAGAAGCTTGCGCGTCGGCGATCAATCTCTTGACGGGATGTGTCTTCGCGTCAGTATATGTCAGCGGTTTCAGAGGCTCCACTGGTGGCGCAGCAATGGGTTCGTCCAAGCCGTCCGAAGGCAGGTCAAACGTTGGAGAGTGAAATGGCCGGTGTAGAGAGTATATGGCCAGTATGGCGAGAGAGACGAATGCTGTCAATGACAAGATTTTGCCGAATCGCATGCGCATTCTGGACCCGCCAGAAAGGATATCCTGCTCATCGAGCAATGAGAAAATGGAGAAGGTGCATAAACCGGCAAACCACAGCCGGGACAAGGAAAACGCCAGAAGAAGCTCCGAGCAGACTGCTGCCGAAATGGGTATCACGCTTGCAAAGAATGCACCCTGCCGTTGTATCTGTCGTTCGTCAGAATGTGGCCTGGAAATTGCGAGGTGAGGAAGCTGTCATCCACGTGGGAAGCTAGGTGGTGCCTTCCTCTTACAACTTCGGAGGTATGGAAGGGGAAAGGACGGCTTACCATGAGAACAAGTGCGCCAAACATAACAATATGCACAAGTACTGTCGCAATTGCGTACAGAACCGAGATGATGCTCTGCCCGAAGACCCAGTGGCTACCCATGGCTTGTCCTATTAGGCCATAGTAAGCCAACCCGCCAAATTGCAAGCTCTCCAAGCAGAGAGCTGCCACGCCTGTCGTCAAAGTTCCGGCTGCTGATACATCTCTGAGGGTTGACAGCCAAAGCTCCTCGTCAGACACATTTGGTGTCGATGGCTGATCCAGCAGACCGTTCGCCGAGTATATGACACTACCGCCGCGCTGGCTATGCGACGTTGAGGCTCGTCGAGCTCTCTCGATGAGATGATATGCCAGCACCTCAAGCACAGCATAGGAAAAGCCCAAAGCAATGACTGTGATTGATCCTGCGTGTGAGTAGACGGCAACGAGTCCAGACGTTGTGAAGACTACTAGTGTTCCCTTCGATGCATACGGGATGGCCACCGAAGAGGCTTTGGTCGGACTTCCAGGATTGGGACTTGAAACCTCAGGAGAGGCTGTTTCCAGGACGCTGCCTTGGACCAAAGTGTATATTAACGCAGGTAGCAAAGCCTGTTGGCAAGTCTCAGTCAGAGCTCAGATTTCATGGTATCAGGACAAACAACCTTGGCCCACCAAATGCCCGTTCCATCAACCGCACGCTCGCATATCTGCGCCAGAGCCAGGAGCGCGCCTGCTGCCCATGACAATGTTTGCGCTGGAGTCACCCTCCAGAAAGATCTTATGCCACTCCGCGTCCGCAGCGCCGTGTATATGCAGATCGATAGCCATGCGATGGCGCTGGTCAACAAGGAGTGTTTGGTCGATGTGCCGATGTACGCGAGCAACGAGGCTACAAGGAGGGCGAGGGGCAGGATCAGCGAGGCACGTGAAGCGGCGGCGGCATCGTGCTGGTAGCGCGACAGCAACGATGGCATTGGCGGTATTGGGCGTCCTAAAATCGATGTAGGCGCTTCATTGGGGAGTTCATAGCATGAATCGCCAACATTTCTCCAGCGACTTTGAAGGAGCGAAGGAGGCCACGCCACTCGGCTCGATCCGAGGTTGCGTGTTCCAGGGACAAGGTCACTTCCTTCGCCCAGGTCAGCGCGACATCATCTTTCCAGACCCATACAAGTCCAACAACATCATCACAAATCGAAGATTCCGATTGTCCATGAACATCACTGCTCATCAATGCTTTAAGGAGACTTTTGAGGCCAATTCGAGCTCCTGTACAATCATGCCTGGAACATTACATTTCGGAACATTTTACAGAAGGCCTCGGCGACATAGTTTGATATATAGAGAGTGAATATCGACCAGGCTAACCTCCAGAAAAGTCTTATCAGCAGTCGTGAAGGAGCGCGCATTCAATCAATTCTTACAATGTCACCATCCGACCAAATCAACGACATTGCACCACCCACAAACGAATCGCCATGGCTGGTATACGCCTACCCATGGATGCCCTTCCCTCGCCGCGTCATAATATACCTACGAGAACGTGGCATACCAGAGAGCTTGGTCACGGTTGTTCAAGTTCGGGATCCCGGCCAAGGCCACGATGTTGTCGACAAAGCATACCCACCAAGGCCAGTCGGCAGTCTTCCTATCCTTGCAATTCCAACGAATAACAAGCAAGGAGACTACATCTATATCCGACAATCACTTGCCATCATGAATTTTCTTGAGGAGCATTTCAAACCCTCCTCAGGCCAAGATGCACTCGCGAGAGCCCGCATCACCGAAATCCTCGCACTCGCAGACGAATGCACGACCGCATGGAATCCTGTCCGAACATTTGGAACCGGTGCAGGGACCATGTCAATCCCAGCAGCCTCAAGGGAGATGCTGCGATGGATCAGACGCTCGTTGATAAACTTAGAACGTTTCATCCAGGACAGAGATATGTCATCGGATGATGTGACCATGGCGGATATCATTCTCTTTCAATTCTTCGAATTCGTGGACGACTGCTATGGCGTTGACATGTCGAAAGGATCTGGGGAAGCGGTACGAGATGTATATGGCCGCGAGGTGAAGGAAGAATTCCCCAAGCTGGAGAAGTTCTATCGGACTTTCAAGACGAGGGATAGTGCGAAAAGGGATGCGTCCAAGGGTGAAATACCCCCGGAGTATGCCGTGAAGAATATGAAGAATTGGGCTGAAGGTGTACTCTGATCAGTAGAGTGACCTACCCAGGTACCGAGATATCAATTGATGCTTATTCCATATGGAGATCTGATCTGTCTTGTTTGCGCCATCTCATTCGTCACCTCGCCAAATATATATCCTATTACCCGGCGAGTGTCATACTGGTTCCTCCCGGCCAGCTTAAGTCAGGGTAGATGACTGCAAGGCCAGCGGAAGGAACCGACTTTAAATGCTCCATCCAGGGCTCAGACCTCACGTAGTCTGTATGTCCAATTGTGCAGGTCTCAGCTCAGACACGGTCTGTGAATCGTTGCCAAGCCGGGCAGTCACAGAAGCAGTGGTCCACTGTACATTGTGAAGCGACATGACAATTTTCCATATACACCATTCGGTACAGGTTGAAGATGAATCACTAGCAATGAGTAGGAATTCTGCATGTCGAATTCATTCATCAAACGGTAGACCCGACCGCCAGGTAGGAGCCCTCAAGTCTAATCCTGTGAAGGATCAAAGGATCAACAAGCTTCAGCATGGAAAATCCTATAGCCTCGCCAACGCTTCGGTGCAAATCTGTTTACCACTCTATCCAAGATCAATTCCAAGAGCCAAGATCAGTATACGTTGATCACTCAGGCAGATTGCGCAAGATCACCGACGCCTATAAATGGCTCGAAACATCGGTGGACTCAGAATAGCGTACTGGTCTAGTCAATACCAGACCATCAATTTCTGCTGGCACTTGAGCAGCCGCAGCGGACTGGCCGAGTAGTATCGATCGGTACCATTTCACAGACCGGTTCCTGCATCCCGCTCAAGCCTCTGACATTGCCATGTACCAAGCGCAGGCTAAGGCCAGCATTGCGCGCTCAGTGGATTCTTTAGTGTGCCCAGGGTAGGGTTCACACAACGTGGCCTTGACGCGTGTAGATCGTTAGAAGGCTGGTTTCAAACTAGGCGCATGTCAGTATACCCGGCTGCTGGTTACCTCATTCTCTCTTTCTTACCAGCTCTCACAATTTGCAATTCGCCATGGATGAATTCCGAGACTATGCCCACTTTCTATCCCAGCAGATGAAGTATCGAGATGCCGCTCAACCTGAGCGAAAGAAGAGCTTCAGTGTAGACAAGATTGCAAGGCAAAAGATCCAGGCGTCCGGCCGATACGTGAGGAGAGACTCTGCTCAGTCTTTCCAAGACAGCAAATCAAGATCCCAAACACCGGACCAAAAACCTTCGAAGTCGCAACATGCAGCAGCTCCACAATTCGTATCATTCCAAAGCACGACCGATTTACTCATCCATCTCAGCCGACGGGTGATCGAAATTCTGGACGCCCGAGATTACAAAAGTCCCTTCCTCGGATGCCTTTCGCAAGATTTGCAGAGCATCAGCGGCGACTGTGTCCATGCCGGAAGAGACAAAGTACTGGAAGAACACCGCCAGGCGACTGAAGCCTTCCCAGAGTACCGGACGGAGATCCAGAATGCGACGGCGACAATTGATGATGAGGTCGGCCGAGCGTGTGTAATTTTGACGACGCGAATCAGCGGTTATGCTTACGAGACGATGAGGCAAAGCGCGTGCTTGCTGACGTGGACGAGAACGAACGACAAGTGGACCTGCGCTCAGTTCATTACTCACCTTGGGCTCGAAGAGTACGATTGAGACCGGACTCCGTTGAAGAGCTGGCTTTTCGCATCAATGCAGAAGACTCAACTTCGACACAGACCGTCACCTCCAGTCTTCCTTCCCTGCGACGAGTCCAGACCACGGCTGACTTTTCGCAAAAGCGACCAAGCCACTGCGCGGATGCGAATGGGAAAAAAAGAAAATCGCTAGAGGTCGTGGCAGGTTGCGACGGCCTGAGAATCTCAAAAAGAAAAAAGGATTTGGAAGAGGCCGGACTCGAACCGGCATCCAAAGGTACTGGGACAGTAACGATTTGCCCACCTTAAGACAGTAAAGAGAGATATCTGTCTCAAGGCCCCTTGTGCCCTACCACTAGACCACTCCCCCGAAGACTTTGATTTGGTTAGAGGAAACAGTGTTTTGCAGAAATATATAGGTTGCTTGGGTCCTTGGGTCGGCGTATCAAAAGTCGAGATGGTAAGCAAGCCAAGGAAGCGACGTGTCGAATCTGAGAACTGACTGAACGGGCAGTGCGACCGACCGTAGAGCAGCAGTTATGCCATTGGAGTGAAATCGATTTCGGCTGTACGATTCATCAAATCGCTAGAGGCCGCGGCAGGTTGCGACATCTTCATGAATCCAAAAAAGAAAAAAAAAGGATTTGGAAGAGGCCGGACTCGAACCGGCATCCAAGTTAAGGTACTGGGACAGTAACGATTTGCCCACCTCAGCGCAGTAAAGAAAGATATTTGCGCCAAGGCCCCTTGTGCCCTACCAATAGACCACTCCCCCGTTTTTGCCATTTTTGACTGGCTGGAAGGGAGAGCACTTTTGGCGCATACATATGTTGGTTCCTCCAGCTTGGCGCACCAAAGAGGTCGAGGTGGTAAGCAAACCAAGGAAGCGACGTGTGGAATCCAAGAACTGACCCGACGGACAGTGCGGCCGCAGATAACATGGAGAGCAGCCGTGGTGCATGGAGTGTTTCGGCTGCGAGTACGATCAGCGCTGGCGATTCGTGTGCGAAGCACTCTGGACTCACAGGCTGTTGGAATTCACGAACCGTACGTGGTGAAAGCGTCGTGGTCAACGAGATCAAGTCCGAGGGCCTGAAGCAATCCGCAACGGATGCAGAAGACCGCGAGTGCTGCTGGAGGATGTGGCGTCTTCCGAACCCAGGATGGCTAATATATCCCTTCAAGTGTGAGGTAGATGTGCAACACGTTGCGTCTCGCGGAAGCTACAGCGACTTGCTTAGTCTCATGGAAGGAGCATCGGAAAGGAAACAGGCAATCCGCACCGAACGCAAGAGACTGCAAGTGCGACTTGGCCACAGCAGATAGTAGCGTTCGACACCTTCTCGTCTTCTGCGATCAAAGTAGTAGTAGGCAAGCAGAACAATCAAGCAAAGAGCAAAAGGCTGAAGAACACTGCCCTCGAACGTTTTCCAAAAAACCACACTTGCATCAAATGGTCGAAGTTGTGATAGAACTCAACGGGGTATGATATTGCGTTGATTCAACAGATATGTATCTTTTCGACTTGACAGACGCAACTAGCACGGAGATGACTGCGCATGTCGATCAGTTCGCCCAATGAAGTCGAACGTCAAAGCAAAAAGAAAAAAAAAAGTAGTACATACAGCCCACGGTCTCCCCTCGAGAAGGCTCTCACTTATCTCAGTATATCGAGATCCGACGGAACATGATCTTGATAGCATCACCTTTTCGGATCGGTCGAATGCTTACAATCGCAAAGGGCGCGGTGTGTCGGACACCTTTGCATGTGATTGTAGATCACCCCCAGTGGTCACCCCTCGAAGTACTAATCGCGTTGTGGTGCGCTTAAATCGGATGCGTCGCTTCCATAAGTTTTACCGCTAAACCACGAATGCCGTATGTACTGGCTGACGAGAATGAACTTCAATATAAAGGTTCATGGTGAGGGGCTTGGCAGATGTGAGGTTTTGCATGCAGCGCCGTTGGGTTGGGAGAGGAGAGGAGCTTACAGGTTGAGGAGCAACTTGTGGCATGCTTACATGCTGGATTTCCCATCTACATAGTTGAATCATGGACTCAGTCATCCACATCTCTATTCATGTCCTCCCAATGTTCCTTCCTGAACGCCGTTCGCTATGCCATAATCCGAATATTGTCCACGCAGCCATGGGGTATCTCATCCTTGTCTTGAGCAGAATGTCAGCATCTACCATATACTCAGGATCCAATGGATAATTTCTACCTTTGCTTATGTTTAGGATTCTTGTTACAGATGATGTACACATATCCCTTTCTCCTCACGCTTTTGCAACCTTCGCAGAGTTTCTTTACGCTGCTTCGCACCTTCATCCCTCGTACTTGCTGCTTCGCTACCAACTGTGTCTTGGACGCTGTGGCGAGGCTGAGATTCTGGAATGTATCTGCAATTACTTGTTGCCGCCGTCTTTGCAGTGCGTTGATAGCGGTGGATGTGGTGAGTTGCCGTTGCGATGCATTGAAGCTTGGTCGTGAGGCCGATGCCCTCGGCTGGGAGAGGATTAGGCGTCGAAGCGCATATCGTGTTGCTTGTCTGACGAGCATGTTCGGATCTGTAGGTGATTCGTTTCGTCCTTCAATTGATACTGCTGCTACTCTTCGATACTTGCTCCTGCCAGTTGCGAGTTCGATGTTGCTGCGGTTCGGCCCGCGTCCCGTGTGCCAAGGACGAAAGCGCGATGCACCGACACTTCCAAAATCCGTTCAGTGCGGCTTCGACGACGTTGGAACTTCGATTCAGGCTCGCTGCAGCAACACCACATCACCGTCGCCCACCGCCAACCGAAGATTGCACCAACACCGCAATCATGGCCACCGAATTGACTGTCCAGAGCGAGCGCGCTTTCCAGAAGCAGCCTCACATCTTCCTCAACTCCAAGAGCAAGGCCAAGTCCACCAGAGTCGGAAAGGGTGGCCGGAGATGGTACAAGGACGTTGGTTTGGGCTTCAGGACCCCAAGAACTGCCATTGAGGGCAAGTACATCGGTATGTGCTGTCCATGAGGTGCTGGCGGAGGATCGAAATACTGCGAAACGAGATCGCGCAAAGAGCTGTGCCAAGACAAGGACACCAGACTTACTATTCTGCTACAGACAAGAAGTGCCCATTTACTGGTCTCGTCTCCATCCGTGGCCGTATCCTCACTGGCACCGTCGTCTCCACCAAGATGCACCGTACCCTCATCATCCGCCGCGAGTACCTCCACTTCATCCCAAAGTACTCCCGTTACGAGAAGCGCCACAAGAACCTCGCCGCACACGTTTCTCCAGCTTTCCGTGTCGAGGAGGGTGACCAGGTCACTGTTGGCCAGTGCCGGCCGCTCAGCAAGACTGTAAGGACGATCGCAACCACGAGGTCGAGAAAACATAAACTAATGATAACACACAACAGGTCCGCTTCAATGTCCTCCGTGTCCTGCCAAGAACTGGCAAGGCCGTCAAGTCGTTCCAGAAGTTTTAAGCGATGAGACATTTGCTTTGTGGGAACGATTCGGAAGTGTATGGCAATGGGAATGAAAAGGCCTAAAGCGGATGCATTCTGAAAAATTGGCGTTGGGTCAGTACAGGCCATTATGGGGGCGGTTACGAGTCCCGAAGAAGCATGGCCCTGCGAGAGAGATATGCCCCCCGGTCCATAGCTCGGCGTAGCAAGTGTCATCAAATGCGAACAGTTCATGCAAGAAGATCAAATGCGTCTTCCATCATTTGGAGGATGGAGTGTGTCAAACGCAGCCAGTGTTCAGCCATCCGCTACTTCGCCTGGCGCCTCGTTTCTCGTGGGAGAAATGCGTACTAAACCGACATCGTCTACTTCATTCGCCTATAAGCGTAATAGCTCACGTGCCTGACCCAGCATGTTATGTTATCTTCGGGTCTCACGGAGTCGAGACCTCTCATCTCAATACCCTCTCAAAGCCAGCTCATCCCATCCCGTCACAGCGCCTCAAACTCCAAACCCATGCCCATGGTTATCTCATCTCTTCCTCTCAAAATACGAACTCGCACTCATAATCGCAACACTCTGATCCATAATCGTCTCTCCCACCCATAGGTAGTTTTCCACCCATTTCTTGATACTAGGTGATTCGGAAAAGGTTTCGGATTTCAGACTAGGACTGGCGTGTTCGTAAGTAATGCGAGAGGAAAGAGGGTGTTGGTGTTGTTTTACCTGAGACCTGTGGATCGCTTGACGCCTGCGAGGAAGGCGGAGATTAGGACTGCGTCGAAAGCGTAGTGGGCTACGCGGCCGAGCTATATGGGAGATAGATGTTAGTGAAACGGGAGGTCGTGGTTGAGGTGGTGGGTGGGTGGGAGATCGTACCACCATGGCGGACTGTTGGTGGTGGGTGTAGACGCAGGCGCGGGGATGGGTCTGTTTCGTGGTGTTGGGGCGGATGCGTGGTGCTTCAAGGTCGCAATGCGCGTTCCTTATCGTGGTTCTGAAGAGGACTGTGGACTGGTATCGGCGTGGGTAGAGTATGAGTGTATGTATGATCGTGGTTGCTTAGGTGGATACTGGTGCATATGACAAACTGCAGATGATTCGCGGCTCATGAGCAGGCGCTAGCGCGGGTGAAGCCGAGTCGAGTATTTACTAAAGTTTCTAGTAATTACTATAGTAATTACTATTTGCTCTCTATTATACTCAGGTCCGGGGTAAAGAGTAATGAAATCCTAGCACGGTCTGGACATCTCTGATGGAGTGATCAGGGTACAACACGGCAGCGAACAGAAGCTAAGACGGGGTGAGCAGCATGGGACACTACTCTTTCTCTTGCACGACAGACGATATTGCCAGTTATGCCGTTGATCGGGGTACGACAACCAAAATTGAGATCGCTGAAAAATGCATTTTGAGATTGCTACACTTGATGTCTACACTGTGGATATCTTTCACGCTGCCATATCAAGAGCCTGTACATTTCATCTATTTCTTTTCCTTGGGAGCAATCATCAACTCAGGCTTGACAACCTCATCAAACTTCTCCTCACTCAATGCCTTGAGCTCCATAGCACTCTCTTTAAGCGAAATGCCCTTCTTGTGTGCATTCTTGGCGACCTTCGATGCCATATCATAGCCAATAACCGGGTTCAAGCAGGTGACCAACATCAAGCTCTCCTTCATGATAGTAGAGATCCTTTGCTCATTGGCCTCTAGACCTTCAAGCAAGTGTTCTCGGAAGCTGTTCATGCCATCGGCGAGGAGTCGAGAGGAGTGCAGCAAGTTGCGAATCATGACGGGTTTGAAGACGTTCAACTCGAAGTTACCCTGTGAGCCGGCGAAAGTGACGGCAGCTTGGTTACCAAAAACTTGGCAGCACAGCATGGTCATAGACTCGCATTGAGTTGGGTTGACTTTGCCTGGCATGATTGATGAACCTGGCTCGTTTTCTGGGAGATTGAGCTCGCCAAGCCCGCAGCGAGGACCTGAGCCGAGGAAGCGGATGTCTTGAGCGATTTTGTAAAGTGATGTAGCAAGAGTGTTGAGCTGACCATGAGCCTCGACAATAGCATCATGAGCAGCCAATGCTTCGAATTTGTTGGGTGCGGTGATGAATTGGGTTCCGGTCATCTTGGTCACTTCGGAAGCGATGTCCTCGGCGAAGCCCTTGAAAGTGTTCAATCCTGTGCCAACAGCAGTACCGCCTTGTGCAAGCATCCTCAGACGAGGCAGGGAAGACTCAATGCGCTCAATACCATACTCAAGCTGAGTGACATAGCCAGAAAACTCCTGACCGAGGGTCAGTGGTGTGGCATCTTGCAAATGTGTCCGTCCAATCTTAATAATGTGCTCAAATGACTCCGCTTTGTGCTTCATAGCCTGGTGTAAGTTCTTCAAGGCTGGGAGTAGCGACTCTTCGAAGTCTAGCACAGCGGCGATGTGCATCACGGTTGGGAAGGTATCGTTGGAGGAGGCTGACATGTTCACATGGTCGTTGGGGTGGACAGGCTTCTTGCTACCCATTTTCCCGCCCAAGATCTCGATCGCTCGGTTCGAAATGACTTCGTTCGCATTCATGTTCGACTGTGTACCGGAGCCGGTCTGCCATACAACGAGTGGGAAGTGGTCGACCAGCTTGAGTGATGCAACCTCAGAAGCTGCTTGCTGAATGGCCTGACCGAGCTTAGGATCCAAGCCAAACTTCATGTTCACTGTCGCCGCAGCTCCCTTTAAGATACCGAATGCTCGCACGATGGGCGGTGGCATCCGGTCCTGAGGTTGGTTGATCTTGAAGTTGCCCAGAGAGCGCTGGGTCTGCGCTCCCCAGTACTTCTCATCGGGCACTTCGAGCTCGCCGAAGGCATCGCTTTCTGTTCGTCCCATTCTGGCGGTGCTGCTGAATGTTCTAGTTCCGACCGAGGTGAGTTGAGGAAGAGGCTGTAGAGAGCTCGAGCAAGACTTTATGGGTCTCGATGCCGCCCTTAGAAAGCTTCTTGCGGGGACGATTTGTTTAGAGCTTCTGCAAAGCGCATTGCTTGTAGTAGAGGCGCGAGGAGCAGCGCTTCGGAGCATGTTGGATGATGAGATCGAGGGAGGGGGCGCGTATTATGTACAGGAGCGTAATGATGCCCAGCGATGAGCGCAATGCTCCAAGAAGTTCGCGAAGGGCGTCTGTTCAATGTTGATCGCTTCCCGCTTTTTTCCGATGACGGAACATCGGCGACGGCGACGGCAACCAGCATGGCCATTGCTTTTGCCAGGGTCTTCTAATCTCCTTTCACCTGTCGGGTCTTGTTTCCTCAGACTTCAATCAATGGATTGCAGAATATGTATGGGAGCATGACAAGCAGATCATGGCAATTCACTGTACTTTTAATCCTGCTCTGAATGCTATCTAGTCAAAATCTTCTCTCGAATCCCCCAAGCAGCCAAAGCTGCACCGGCAACCATGACTATTTGCAGACCAAACGCTGCATTCGTACTCTTCGCGAAACACTGTTCTACCACAGCTCGAATATTTGGATCAAGATCTCTCAAATACGCCAGACTTTCTCGTACGCGATCGGCAATTTCCACTGCTTGACCTTCTGGTAGACCAAGTTCTGGTAACCGAGTTGATAGATCTTCACGCAAGACATAATTCGCCACGGTGGCCGACATTGATACTCCAAAGGTGCTGCCGAGTGAGCGGAAGAGGTAGCTGCATGCGGTTGCTACAGCTTGGTCTTCAATGGCTGCATTTGCGATCAGGCCGATGAGGGTGGTCGTGATGCCATTTCCATTTCCCAACCCACTGATGCACATGCCGATGATGATAGCAATAGAGTTGTTGATGACGGCGCCAGAACAGAGGAAGATGACGATGAGACCAGCGGTCAGACTCGTGTACGCAAAGATCGTGAGCTTGTAATAGCGTCCGGTTCTCCTCATATAGTATCCAGCGAAAAGACTCCCAGCTACGCCAAGCAGGACGCTCGGTATCAGGCGCATGCCTGCACCCGTCGCAGTAACGTGATCGACAGCTTGAAAGTAGAGCGGTACGTAGAAGATTGTACTCAGCCATCCTCCCATGCTAAAGAAGTTGCACAGGTAGCAAGCAATCATTGTGCGGTTGAAGATGATGTGACCAGGTGCAATCGGCTCAACAGCCACCTTCATTTCGATAAAGACAAATAGTACCCAGAGTAAGACACTGCCAATGAGGGAGCCAATGGTGATTGGTGATGTCCAGCTCTTGTTGCTGCCATGGTCAAATCCCACCAGTAAGGTGAAGACAGCGGCAATAATGACTGCTGCCCCAAGAAAATCGATCCGACGTATATTCTTGCGCCAGTTCGTTGACTCCGTATCCTCTTTTTGAGGAAGATGCAGTGCCAAAAGGACGGCAATGAAAGCCAAAGCACACATAGGTGCTTGTACAAGGAATGCCCACCTCCATCCAATACTATCAGCAAAAAGCCCACCCATAGGCGCTCCACAACTTGCTCCTGCAGCGAATATGATATTGATGTAACCTTGCCACTGCCCTCTTTCGCGAAGTGTACATATGTCGCTGAAGAGAATCGACACCACCGTCGTCATGGCACCGCCTCCAATCCCAGCAAAAGCCCTCGCAGCGATCAACTGAGTGATGTCTCCAGCGAGCCCGCACCCCAGGCAGCCCAATCCAAAGATCGTGTAGCCGAACAGCAGACATGACTTCCGCCCAAAGATATCAGAAAGCTTTCCATAGAGAGGTTGGCACGAGGTCAAGGTCAGGAAGTATGCAGTGGCTATCCAGGATGTCGAAGACAGAGCATTCAATTCCGAGCCAATTTTGCCATAGCTTGATACAATGATCGTCTGGTCGGCGGCTGAGAGGAACACCCCAATCGCTACTGCCGGGAAAATGTATTTTAGATTCTTCTTGACTTCGGGAAGCCCTTCGTACTGTGTCTGCCGTGTCGAGATGGCTTGCTCAGAACTTTGTCTCTCCAAGTCGTCGACACTCTGGTGTTTGCCGTTGCTCAAAGAATCATGGCCATTCTCGTTGGGAAGAGGACCTTCTGGCGCAAGTCCGACATTTGGAGTTACAGCTTGGATTCTGCTGTTTCTTGATATAAGCGGCGAGGTCTCTGTAGCATCACTGCCAGACGGGACTTTTGTTGATTTTGCTCCGTCGTTTATTGCCATTGTACATGCCCATCTGAAGTCCAGAAAGGTGAGAAGAGGAGATATGCCACAATGATCCGTCAGCAGCTATCGAGAAGGGCATTGTCAAAAAGAAGACGTGATCTGCGAAAAGTAGAACCAGTTCCATCATCCCGGCATCTCGCGCCCTGCAGCGGCGAGATCACGGCATGCATTTGCTGTAGTTCTGTTCAAATATCGAATGAGCGGGCAAGAAGGCATCTTTGCAATCGGCCTATCCGAAAGCGGAGATAAGCGGGGTTTAGATGTTGCTCGGCACGAGACCAGGGAGCTCAACCGCGTTGTTAGGTAGCAACGACGATCTCACAATAATATTAGAACTAAGTACTCGACTTCCCGTGTTCATGTCTGCCTCAAGCTCAAGACATGAACATACTGCTCCTGTCGTGAATACATCATCATCCTACCGCGAAGACGCAGGCGAAGCGGGCAAAGATGACGGCGAAGGTACGCCTACCCAGATGAACTTATCTCTTCTCGCGACTAAACGTCAGTAGACCAGGCCATAGACGCCTCCGAAGACTCAGACTCAGACGAACTCCCTCTCCTCCCACCGCCCGACTTCAAACCCTTCTTCACCCTAATCGAAGACCCTCTCACAAACTCCCACCACCACCCAAATGTCCACTACGTCTTCGCCGACGACGACCAAGACATAATCACGGACGCGGCTCTGTCTAACCAGACTGCATCGGAGCGAATTGTTATAGTAGACATGGCTCGAGACGGAAAAGAAGTGATCTCTACAACTTCGTTGTCACCGGATTGGCAAGGCTTGACGAGCAAAGTGACACAGGCTCCGAGTTGGGGAGATGCTACGGATACGGATGCTGGGATCATGCTGAGGATTGAGGGACAAGAAGTGAGAGAGAGGAAGAGGCCGAATGATGTGGCGGGATTGATTAGGGTCTTTGATGAGAGGCTAGAGGATTTGAGTGGGATATTGGGGGTTGCGGAAGAGGATACTACGCATACGCATGTGCAGGCTGAAAGTGCTGCGGAATAGAGGGACATTATGATGAATTGAAATGAAATGAATGAATGGGTAATGCGATGGCTCTGGGATTTTGTATGATAGAGCGGTCGTTGATCGTGAATTCGTCTACGGCATTATTGAAGTTGGCTATGCGCTTACAAGTCTGTGATATCGCAATTAACCTTCGCTAATTCTGACACTCTTCCGAACGGCTCTCCTAGGACGACCGCCTTCAGGTGCAGCTGGCGACTCTATGGGAGCGGCATCTGTGGAAGTCAACGCAGCGTCCTTGCTACCCGCCGCAGATGAGGCTTCTGCCGGCTGAGGGGTCGCGGCCAGTGCGGCATCATTCGATCCGGATGTGGATGTGGCCTCCTTCTGTGACTTCTCTGCTTCAACAGGCTTCGGTGTAGACGCAGCGGACGCCTTTCTCTTCGGCGCTGCTTTGGACTTCGGCTTATCCTCAACCGCAGGCGTCGCTTCTTTTGAGACATCCTCGCTTTCAGTGACAGTCGTGCCCTTGAACGGCAGACGCAGAGCAAGATAAGTGTCTGGCATTCTCTGACATCGTTCCATGGTTTCTTGCATGTTCTTGCGTACTTCTTCCGGTGGTTTGACCCATCGCCGAATACAATTGAGTAGCTCCTCTCGACCATAAGCAACCTCGATCATGATTGTGATCGGCTGCCAGTACTCTTTATCCATGTCGAGGCCGCTGGTGTCCACAGCGTCGCGAGCTTTGCGCGTCAAGATGAAGCTCACAAGTAGGTGTTGAGGCGAAAGACCTTCAAGGATACTGTATTCCGGGAAGAGGAACCTATCCTCCGTTGCCCCTGGCCCAGTGAACTCGAGGACAACAGGTAGATTGGTTGGTACTGGGGTCGACACGGGAGCCGTCCACGGCTGTTGCTGTCCATATATAGGAGTAGACTGCTGCTGCGTGGGGAAAGCATGGACTCGTTGTGGAGTGTTTTGTTGTGAAACTGGCTGTACTGGCGGTGGTTGAAGCTGAGGTTTTGACTCGGCTGGACTATCGTATTGAATCATATTGGCCTGCTGTTGAGCTTTGACAGAGGATTCCTCCTCGGTTTTCTTCTGGTGTTGTATTATTGTTGTGAGCTCATCTATGTGTTTCTGAAAGATTTTCAGTTGATCCTGATTGGCATTCCCAGTCGCGACTTCCTTCATAAGAGATTTCAGTTCTGGATCAGAAGATGCCCGAGTCGCCAGCATACTGATGACTGGGTCAGGTGAGGCTTTTTGGCCAGAAAGCGGTGCTGGGGCAGGCGAAGGTATAGACCTTGAAGGTCCGGGCTGAGGCGTAGATGGTCCTCGGCTGGTGTTCTGGAAAGGAGAAAGTGGTTGTTGATGTCCATTGAAGGGTTGATGGCCCGGCAAGGGAGCACGATTCTGGAATTGTTGCGTAGCCTGTGGTGGCCGCTGCTGCTGTCGCGCTTGATTGACGACCGGCTGCTTGTTCTTAGCTGGCAGCAGGTTCTTTTCCACGACATAGAGATTGGCCACGAACAGATGCGGCTCAATGCGTATGCGACACTCTCCTCGCATTTTCATCTGTTTGGGATCTGGATTATCTGGCGGCGGTGGTTTGGCATTCTTGCCTGTGCCTTTCTCTGGTTTCACCCAATATCTCTTCAGCACGCCGTCGGACATCCATCGCGATCTCGACTTCTCCAGGGACGTAGCCAGCACTGCACTCGCGGCGATGGACTGATACTCATCGTTGGAGAGCGTTTGGGCCTGCGGCTCTGCGAGAGAGGGCAAAGGCTTGTTCTCGTTCACCTTCGCCGGCAATCGCACAACGGTCTTTCGCTCCGGGGCAGGCGATACCACGGCAGTCACGGGCGACTGCACGCTGGACGTATCCGTGAGTGGAGTGGATGTGGATGCGTGTAGCTTCTGCTTTTTGGTCGCCGGCGTCGCGCTCTTAGCTGGTCGTCCAGGTCCTCTCTTGTCGCCCGTCTTCGCCTCTGCCATCGTCTACACCTCTCCCATCTGATCCGAAGCCGTTCTGTTCCCTTGTCAAAATTGGAATGTACGGACGAAAGTTTGGCGGATCGAATTGAAATCAAAGTTCGGGAGAGACGCGACTGCCTCGGACGCGCTCCAATCACATGCACGCCCAAGACCACACCTGCCATCCATGTCCCCCTGCTCACTTTCACACTTCCTCCATCAACATCAACATGGATGCCTCACCATGACACAGGCGACTTCAGTTCTGGGCAGAGCAGCTCTGGCCTTTGCCGGAGCTGCCGGTCTGTATGCAGTGCTTCTCGGAGTACTGCTGACCCCGTCAATGCAACGATTGTAATATGCATTGTATTCAAGAAGCACAAATTACGTTAGCTGACACTCGCAGTGCTTTATATGCCCACAAGTTCAACACACTCTTCCTCCAAGATGTGCATGATGGCGAAGTCTTTGGCTTTTCGAAGAATCAGGTCACACCGTTCAACCTCATGACACCCGATGGCGAGACTCTCTATGCTTGGCATGTGCTCCCGCTGGATCAGTATGCGCTGCATGAGAAGACCATTCGTGAGGAGTCTCGACCTTCAACTGGCCCGGTTCAAGACTTTTCTTCCACGACGGCCTTTCAACTGCTCAAATCGAACGATGCCAGAGTCGTCATAAGCTGTACGTTGTTCGTTCCTGCCTGGTCTCAAAACGCTTGTATCTGATTTCTGTCCTCTCTTCAAGTCCATGGCAATGCTGGTCATGTCGCCCAGAATTGGCGTCCCCTCACTGCCCGGCTCCTGGCGACACGACCAAACACGCATGTCGTAACTGTCGACTATCGCGGATTTGGTCACTCCACCGGCAGCCCAGACGAAGCAGGTCTCATCATTGACGGGACCACTTTAGTCAAATGGGTTATGGAAGTCGCCAACGTTCCACCCGAGAGAATAGTCATCCTGGGTCAAAGTCTGGGCACCGCAGTATCCAGTGCAGTCGCTCTGCACTTCGCGGATCCAAAGAACAACCTTCTGCCGCCCAGAACCGCGGAGATATCGCTTTCGCCAGCAGATGGCACATTGTATAAGCCCGTCGTGTTCGCTGGCGTGGTCCTTGCTGCTCCATTCAACAGTGTGCCGACCTTGCTCTTGACATATCGCATTGGTGGTTTGTTGCCACTCTTGCTTCCACTTCGGCCAGTGCCATGGTTGGCCGATTTGCTCACTTCTCAAATGGTCGACAAGTGGGAGACTGCAGAGCGGCTGACGGCATATTATCATGGCCTTGCTGGCAGCTCACAATTGACGAGTGGTTCCAGACCCATTGGCTCCGTGCAGCTTGTTCATGCTATTGATGATCGAGACATACCGTATCACCAGACTGAGATGATTTGTCGACGTATGTTAGGGCAGCGAGGTCCAGGTAGCGATCTCGACAGCAGCGAAATCGACAGTCAAGAGTGTATTGATGGCGGGCACGGCGCTGCCGTCTTGGACACGAAGCGCGAAGGTCGACCAAGGCTCCGTTTCGAGCTTGTGAGATATGGCGGTAAGACCAAAATCATTATGTGGGAACAATTCATTAGCTGACAGTCTACAGGACACAATAGGATCATAACCTACAGTCCAGTCGCAGTTGCGATTGCTAGGGCCTTTGACGGCCTTTTCGACTAAGAGCACAATTCTTGCAGAAGAAGCAAATAATCAACTCCACCCTTTGCGAATTATGTGAAACCTCGGATTGCTGTCAAAGAAGTTCTGAATGAGCTCGGGATGGATCGGACGGCAAATAAGAGTTGCATTGTTGCACAGGCCAATGGCCAAAACATGAAGTTCACCTCGTCAATTCGACGGAATTCGAGATTCAACTCTGCCAGGCTCTTAGCCCTACAGAGACGACACACTCATTCCAACATAGACCACTGCCGCTTTTCTGTCTACCGCAGAAAGGAGAAAGATCCCAGTTTACAGTCCTCTAGTAAGTGCAAAGCATCCCTGGCAAAGAGTCACCAGCAACTGATACAACCGCAACAGCCACCCACCAGCAACATGGCCAAGGCAGTATCCCTCGCGGCCCCCGACTATGCCAAGCAACAAATCATCGATGCTCTTGTAGCAGCCTCGTTCATCATGCACTCCGGCGGTAAAGCAGTCATCGAATATGCCCGTGTCCTTTTCGGAAACTCCGCCGTCGACATCTCCGTCCAAGAGCGCAAGGTAAAGTCGCGTCACCTAACCACAAGGCGCTTTACTGATTGGAGATTGCTTTAGGAAGATGAGAAGATGGTGGGCATGAACGGCAATATTGGTGAGGGTGGTGCTTGCACTTCCCTTGCCCGGGCCTACGCTCTCTTACTCAACCATGGCGAGGAGGAGAACGCCGAGGAGCTGAAGAAGCTGGCTATGAGTCGCTTCCTCAAGGACCAGTTCACTGGCGAAGTCGAGAAAGTTCGGTCGGGCTGGTAAGGGATGCGAAGGGAATCAGAACTGTAGGATACAATGTACCTTTGGATCATGGGAGACGTCCTCGTCCTTTTGGAATACAGCAAATAGACGAAATGTATCGAGAACGACTTGAGATCGTCTTTGCTCGGACCGGGCTGACTTGATGAATAGTGATGCTGGAACTCGATTCTCTCCATCCACCTGCTCGATTCAGCTCAGACTTCCCCAGCCTCCCCACCAGTCCGCTTACGGCAGCCAAGAGGAGAAATTGTAGGTACTATCTCATCGCTGATATCTCACCCTTCTCTATCAAGGCAATCGTTACGGATTATAGAGCCAATGAGGGAGTACTTACGTACGACCAGGTTAATGACTGGCTCGCTGCCTGGCCTTCCCTGCTCATGGAAGAGAGCTGGCACATACGTAAAGAGTCAAGTCGAAGAATATAAAAAGCCCAGTACACTCATCAACTCCGAACAGTATACATCTCTAACAAAGGACAATCCTCCACATATTCCTTTCTCAACATCATCATGACCAAACCAACCCTCACCCGCCTCCCCTCCACAACCCCTCCCTCAGAAATCATCTCCCAAATCAACCACTCCGGCGCAGTAATCATCACCAACCTAATCCCCCCTTCCCTTTCCACCCAAATCCGACACGAACTAAAACCTTTTTTCGACACCGACCGCCACGATCCCTCCGGCTTCTTCCCAACAACAACTCAACGCGCCACAGGTCTTCTCGGACGTTCTTCCGGATGCGTGGAATTGGCTTGTAACAAGACTTGGATTGATGTGGCGAATGGGTTATTGACGAGCAAATTTAGTGAATGGCATGGACAAGAAAAAATATATGTGGAGTCAAAGCCGATAATTAGTAGTACGGTGGGGTTTAGGGTTAATCCGGGGGGTAGGCAGCAGTGTTTGCATAGGGATGATGGGTGAGTTTGAACTTGAGGTGGGTGAGGGAGATGTGTTGATGAGGATTTAGGGATTATCATACGAGGAATGTTGATATGCCGATGTTGTTGGGTTGTGTTACGGCTTTGACGAAGACGACGAAGGAGAATGGTAAATATGCGTCTTCTCTCATGCTCTTACTATCGCTGAAAACTCTGCTTCTTCACAGGCGCCACGATTTGTATTCCTGGCTCTCACCTCTGGGGTCCGGATAGGATGCCGCTCGATGAAGAAGCGATTCCTGCTGAGCTTGAGATTGGTGATGCACTCATATTTGTTGGTAACCTGTATCATGCAGGAGGCGCGAACACGACGCAGTAAGTTAGAATCGCTGTGCTTCGCTTCCCGTGCTGATATTTGTTCAGAGATGAAGCTCGTGAGACAGTCGGGATCTTCATGTGTAAACCTTATTATAGGCCTGCTGAGAATCAGTTCTTGATGGTGCCGCCAGAGAAGGCAAAGGATTTGCCGCCACAAGCGCAGCGATTGCTCGGGTATGGAATAAGTCTACCGTCGCTTGGGTTCATGGAATATCAGGATCCAATGAGGGTGTTGTTTGGAGTGGAAGATGAGGAGACTGTTGATATGTAGTCCTCTGGTGAGTAGTTCTGCAGTTGAAATATGCCCAGCGGCGGGACGTCATCATCGACATAGACTGGATACCGATTACCAGTGAGAGTATTACCTATCATTTCTAGCATCAATGGAGAAGATTGCTGACAGTGGTGGGATGGTATCAAAGACGGAAAAGGGGGTGCCAGCGGACGAATCGAAGCGTTTGGCTAACCATATCTATGTCTCGCTTTCTCACGAGACCTCCATCAACTGCGGCGCCTCCTCTTCATCCTGTGAACTCGCTCTCCAAACCTGCGCGTTCCTCGGCCAGACTCTCTTGTACATACTGACAGCCACCGCGTCCAGAGGATTAATCTTACTATCGAACGTCGCTTTGAAGTATCCGTGCGTTCCCAAAGGCTCCTTGATGAATCCGCTACGACCTCTCTTGGTCCATAATTGCAATGCTCGGAAGTAGTTGACATCGTCATTGTTGAAGAACATATACCGGACCGTGACGAGTCTCTTGTGGATTTTGTATGGATGGCCTGTGAGGATGATGCGCTTGGCGATGATGCGCTGGGTTGATGGTGGAAGCGTGGTGCCTGTTGCGATCATGTTCAGCTGGCTCGATTCAGCTGGTTGAAGTGCTTGTGCGAGATCTTCGACGGCGTCAGATGGCTGGGAAGGTGCTTTGGGTCCCTCGAAGAAAAGGCATGGAACGGAACCCCAAGTCACAGGCCCGATAAACGTGGCAATGGCTGTTTGACCTGGGTGGAGATATCGGTCGAATTTGTGCACGTTGTTAGGGGTGTTGCCAGCTGCGCTGAAGAGCGGGTTGATGAGGAGTCGACGTGGACCACATTGCATGATGATCGGTGTCTTGCTCTTGATCGGCTCTGGATATTCCGAAGACAGAGACATGGACACGTTGACTACTGTCCGTTTGTGCTCATGCCTGAGCAGGGAGAATAATGCCGCTGGCTTGGGTAGCGATTCGAGAACTTGTCTCTGGCCTTCTGGGATGCGCAAGTAGACATTCACACGTGTGCCAGGCTTGACGCCACCGTACATGGCCTCCTTGACCACACGATTTTTCGCCGACTTGTAGTCTGCGATCTCCAGCAGACGGGTGTACTCTTCGGGCTCGTAAGGCTTGTCTTCTTCGGTCTCCCACTTGCTGGTACGTAAACTTTTGAGGCCTCTGTACCGAGCCAGTCGCTCGCGCGCATTCATGTGAGGATGAAGCTCGATCTCATCAGGGAATTCTAAGTCTTCGTCCGCTTCGTCCCTTCTTTGCTTCCGGTACGCTTCAATCTGATCCGCTTCAGCATCAGGTGCTGGGTCGAAGAACGCCTCGCTCTGGGCATATTCTGTAGGAGCGCCAGCCTCCGTTGCTTCATCCATTCTATCGTCAAAGTGGCCGTCTGCAGGTCCTGCTGCGACCGACCCATTCATGTTCATATCATCGTCATCATCATCATTCACATCCTCAAGGTCAGAGCCAGAATCAGAGACATCATCCAGATACCATGCTGCCTGGTACTTGCTCGTACCACGTGGCAAACGCTTCGGGGCAGGAGTGTCATCATCTTTGTCTTCGTCAAAGTAGTGGTGGTCGTCAAGAAGTACAGCCTTGCGATCTGTAGCCGCCACCGAAGCTGTGGGCATGTCGTCCATAGTAGCATCCTCGGGAGCGAGCTCAGCAAGATCGTCGTGCTCCTCCGTAGGCTGTGCAAGAACTTGCTCTCCTTCAGGCTCGTCCACCGCCATCTCATCCTTCTTCGCCTTCTTGTGCTTTTGTCCAAGCGAAGCAGCTGTGATCTTCTCAATCTGAAGGTCGCCCCAATCGCCAACCTGGACAAGGCGGTCAGCATTCAAGCCTCTACCTCTGACCACGCCAGTCACCACCGCTTGCTCGCCTTCCCAGCGGCACTCCTCCAACAGCATCCAACTGCGGTCTTCTCGCCACCGGATGCCCTTCGGCATGGTTGTGCATAAGCTGCGCATGACATTGCTGCAATCCTGCCTGCTGCCCAGATCGTGTACCTTTTCCTGCGCAGCGAAGAAATGTGTGATAAAGCTCTTCAAGCTCTTGACTACATCCGGTCGCTTTTTGGCGGGCTCCACCTTCTCCAGGCCATATACTCCAGTCACGACGGTCGAAACACCCTGAGCCTCGATGTTACGCAGGATTTGCTCTCCAAAGTCGTCCACTTCTTCATTCGCGCTAAGCACAAATAGAACAAAATCCGCGGTCCTACAGCTATTCAAGCATTGCAGCATATCACGGGCGGGAGTCAGGTAGCGGATCTTTTGCTTGAAGCGAGGGATCCACACACCTGCCTGCGACTGCTCTTCCTGGTCTGCATCCACGCTGCCATTGAGCTGTTGAACGATGTTGTCTTGGTCAATGTCGTCGCAGAGGGGCACAATAGCCACAATCCTCGGGGCGCCATCCCTCCCCGTAAAAACCGAGGCTTTGTCGTCGCGGTCGTGTGCGTGGTTGATGCGAAGCTGCTTGGCGCGATTCTTGCGGTCGAACTTGGACATGACTTGCTGGTGCGGCGTCTTCCTCGTGCCTTTGGCCGTCTCCCACGCTTCCACTTTGCCCTTCTGCGCGTTCTTCAGCGAGTTCTTGGAGGCGTGACGAGCCTTGAAGGGCTTGTTCAGTGTCTTCGTCGTGGGACGGTGGCTGTGGTGGTCGGTGGCCATGGACGCCGTCGAGCGAGAGCCGTCGCCGCCGGCTTTGAATCTGAATGCGAGTGTGGTCGCCAGCTTAACTTCAGTGCTGTCAATATGGACCAAGTGCGCTGTCACTGCAGCATCACGTTCTCAAATTGGGAGTAGAAATTCGAAAATGTCCCTATCGATAAGCGTGGAAATTGGCTGTGGAGATTTCGAAAGACATCGTGGGCTGCAATCGCCTAGCGCTTACGCCTTCTGCGACACGTCAACAACACGAAATATTCCACAGGTATCTTTCAGACCAGATACTGACTCTCCAATGCCACTGGAGCGCGCTGGTTTCTCATTTCAATTGTCGAGATGAGCGTATGGGACACAATTCTCCGTGGCACATAAGCCTCCGTCACACCGACCATCGTAGCAATTTGCTGTATTCCCGTCTACAAAACACTACGACATGGCTTCGCTTGGTGTTCTGAACATGCTCACCCATTCGCAGAGAGGCACTATGGCAGCGAGTCTAGATGGCACAGACGAAGTTGTCACCAAGAATCTCGAGCAACACGTCCGGGATGGCATACAAGCACTCAACGAGCGAAATTGGAACGACACCCAGTATCCCTGGACAGGCGCCGCTGACAAGTTCAAAACAATAAATCCCACAGGAGGTCGGCCTCCCGCGCACAGTAAGCTCGAGTCCATGGCCATCATGCAGCAAATATGTCAAGCTTTTCCCGAGCATCAGCTCAGGATAGAGAGCCTGTCTACCAGAATCTTCAACAAACACGATGGGAAATATGCCGAAGTCTTCATGAATGCCGAAGTCAGTGGTGCTCCTGGACTTGAGAAAGGAGTCTGGAGGCCCATGGTGACCGTATGGACGTATCAGCGGATCAATGGCGAATGGCTTTGCGTCTCCGAGGAGAGCATTGACGGGATGGCAGCCGGCGGTGACTTGGCCGCGCCTTGACAACCATATGTCTGCATCAATAGTCCTCCGCTGACTGCACAATACCTATATATCTGATTGGATCGTAGCAGATCAATCAGCCACCGCCGCAGAGCCAGACGGTTTGTCGAAGCTCAATCGGAAATGCTCAGCACGCTGAACCAGCACTGCATAGAGATCGCTATATCCGGAAGAGCACGATGAATATCAATACGGAGACAAGCACAACTCCGAGCTGGATGCGTTGGAATGATGGGCACGATTTGCATCCAACTCATGCTGCAGGAGTAGAAGCTGCCGCCACAGCTTGGAGATGATCTCACGGCGAATGTAGACCAGAGCTTGTTCCTCGAAATCATGTGCAAATAATAAGGGTACCAATTCTACTCTTCAAAATGGATTGACAATTATTTGGCGACAATACTTCAGAACCATCGGCATAGGTGCAGCTTCCGCCAAGCCGAGGTATCCGAAATCGCTCTGCATCCTTGCCTCATGTAGGGCGCAGACACCCTTGCCCTATCGATAATCGAACACCAGCCCTGTGTCGACATACCATCATCACCAGCCATTGGCTTTTCCAATAACAACAACTAAACTCAAGCACATCAGCAAGTGCGAAAGGTCCAAAATGGCAGACATCCAACCCACCAAAACAATCACCTACAAAACAGTCGGCACCCTCGAGATCCCTCTCGACATATACCTCCCCTCAACCCCCTCCAACTCCCCAATCTTCCTCTGGTTCCATGGCGGCGGCCTCCTCCAAGGCCACAGATGTCAACTCGCCCCTTGGATGCGCAACGCAGTCTCCAAATACAACCTAGCCGTAATCTCAGCCGACTACCGCTTCGCACCACAAGCCGGAGTCCAAGATATTTGCAGCGATGTCGAAGACTGCATAAAATTCATCCGAACAGACCTATCTTCTCACTTACCCGAAGGCTCTATTGATCCGACAAAGATCGCAGTCTCAGGCTCCTCAGCAGGAGGATATCTCACTCTCCTAGCCGGTCTTTACGTTGATCCGAAACCTAATGTGATTTTACCAATTTATCCCATCACAGATCCTCTAGGAACATTCTTCACGAATCCGCAACCACCGCCACCGGGTAGGAAAATGGTGTCTACGGAGTCTTTAACGGAATTCCTAAATTTCGATGCTCCGGCCGTAGCTAACAATCCAGTCGATGGGTTCCGACAAAACATGTATGTGCGGATGATGCATGATGCAAATTTGGCGAAATTATGGCGAGTTCCTGAAGACGTTGACGATGCTAAGAAATGGAGATTGTCGAGAAATGTTTACGAAAGCCGTTCGGCTCCGGCGTATTTCTTGATGGGAGATGCGGATACGTGCGTGGGTGTGGAGCAAGCTGATGAAGTTGTGGGTGCGATGATTGGGTGTGGGATTGAAGTGCAGTATGAGAGGGTGCATGGAAAAGATCATTTCTTGGATGTTGCGCCAGATTATGTGAATGAGGCGTTCTGGGAATTCATGTTGAAACATTTCAAGTAGGATGTGATGGTAAAGTTTCAATGATTCATTTGACTGCCTGGGTAGTTTCACCTGCGGTCCAAAATTGTGTACACTCTCAAGGTACACTCTCAAAGTACACTCTCAAAGTACGCTCTCAAATAAACAACGCCTGCTATGCTAATGCTATGCTTCAGTTTGGCATGGTCACTGGGGACACGGCGGAGCGCTTGACCCAATCTGCCTGGAGCTCTTGCTCTGCCTTCTTGCGCAAGTGAGGTGGAATGACCTTGGCCTTTGGTGCTGCTGGGGCAGTGGCGACCGTGGTCTCGACTTTCTTGCTGCCAGTGAGCTTGAAAGTCTCCTTGAATTTGGTGTTGCAGGTTTGATCGGCGGTAGAAGCGGTAGCCTTGTTCTCTTCGATCTTGCGCTTCTGCTCAGCCCAGCTCTCCGGTGTCTTGAAGGACTCCTGACGAGCATGCTCGAACTTGGAGAAGTCACCCCACTTCTTCGTGGCCTGATTCTCTGGCACCTGCGGCTGATCGCGTGGTAGCATAGCCAGGTTCTGTCGTGGGTTGTTCTTGGCACGCATCACGCTATTCTTGGTGCCGATGAGCACTGTGTTGTCTCTCAGTCTCTCGGCCCAGAGGCGGTTCTTGTAGATGGATTTGATGGCGTCCTTGAGGGCCAGGAAGTCGCGCATTTGTTCAAATTGCCTAGATCGGAGTGGTGGACCGCCGAAGGCGCCAGCCGCAGTAGAGTCTGGGTCATAGTGCTTGAGGAGGACATTTGTGCCGGCTGTACCGAGATACTGCTGCAAGTTGTTGATGGATTCAACGGTGACGTTGGTCGCATTGCTGTTGACGCCGGTGGCATTCTTGCCGCCCTTGACGTTGGTGATGTTGAAAGTAGAAGGTGTGACATAGCCAGTAGAAAACGGAACCTCGGTAGAAGAAGATGGAAGTACAGTGTGGTCAGCTGCTGGAATTGGTGTGGCATCCGCGGTGACATGAATCTTGGCCGATTTGAGATCGTCGCCAATGATATCGAAGTTGTTGATGAACAATGTGATGACTTTGCAGGCGATCAATGTGTGGAACTCTGAGACTTCATCTGCTTCGCGCTTGATGTTGAATGCGGGAATGAGGTTCTTCAGCTCGGCGGTAGCGGTGCGACTGAGCCAGCGAGTTGGGTCCCATGCGTTCTTGTCGCCGGTGACTGCTTCAGGGTTGATGTGCTCGACGACAGCGACTGGCGTTGCCACTTTGCCTGGCGGAATCTGCATACCGCTGGCGTTAATACCATCGTCTGGTGCGATGTAGCTGAGACCGGAGATGTAGATCGGATGGATGCGCTTGCACTCCAGCAGTATTGCGTGCATGAATTGCATCTGCAGCTGGTTGAGGAGGAGCTCTTTGAAGGTTGGAGTCTTGGACACGCCGGAAGCCTTGAACTCTGCTCTGAGGCGCTCGAGGATGTCTGGGTTCTTGTACACATAGTGCACAGCCTTGGTGATGAGTATGATAGCTGGATCGGCGCCAGCGAGAGACAGAACAATCTGTGATTCGAGGTCGAAGTTGTTGAGGAAGTCGGAAGAGCCGTTCTGGTCGGTCTTTGTGTCAGATGCTGGCATGTACTGCTTGATGGCTTTGCCGAAGCCGCAGCGCTCGAGGACAGACTTGATGAACGGGTGGAATCGCAGGTACGAGCCGTAGATGATGGCGTTAAATTTCCAGTCTTTCAGCGCCTTGTCGATCTTTGATGGGTCGGAGGAGGTATCAAGAAAGCCGGCAGATTCGCCAGTTGTAGTAGCAGTGACGAGATCGTACGCGTAGCGGGTGATGATTTTGGTGACATCGACCTCCTGCTTCTGAAATGCGGCCTCAGAAAGGCATTTCTGCAGCTTCTGATTGGTCGATTCGATGGTGTGCTCGCGCTCACACAGGCTCTTCATCGTGAGCGCTTCTTGTAGAACGGTGACCGCTGGTGGCCAGAAAATGGCCGCGGTTTGCGTCTGGCGCGAGACGAAGCGGAGTCGGCCCTCGTGGCCGGACACGGAGAACTCGCGTGGGCCCACCTGGACAATTGGGCCTGAATTTTTCGTTAGCAAAAGCACGCTACTTCGCAGATGGCAAGACACATACCGTGCTCGGCGTGGAGCTTGGCGAGCGTGGCCTTGTAGTCGCCACGGAGCAGGTGCAGCAGCTTCCAGACCCTGGTGAGCTTGGCCAGCCAGTGGCCGGCGAAGCCATTGCTCACCTGGCTGGCCAGGCTCCAGCGGCGGAAGAAGGCCATGGCGGCCGCGGGAGTGATGGTGCTCAGAATGTTGCCCATTCTGACGAGTCGCGGTGGTGTATGTGAGGTGCTATTGGTTTACTGATTAGCATGCAGCTCTGATTTGGGTAAGCAGGACTGTTACCTTGATTTGGGTGCTGGATGCGTGGTGCTTGCTGGCGCTGTGAGAGTCGCTGGTGTTGTTTGATGTGGTGTGAGAAGAAGAGAAGAGAAAGGAAAAGGAAGAACTCCAATACTTAAGTATTAAGCAGTCGCGGCAGCTCCTCGTGGTCGGTCGTGTGTGCTATTGTTAACGCACGAGCCAACCACAGGACAATAGCTACAATAGCTGCAATGGCTAACAATAGCTTCTAGCGCGTTTCAAGGGTGCAGGTTGAACTTTTGCTGTCGATATGATGCAAACTGCTGCAGAGCCGTTGGATAGCGAATGCTGGTGACTATGGTGGATATTGTCGCGGGAGTTCTTTTGAAGTTTGACCAACAATTGACATGTTAATATTGTGCGCTCGACTGGTGCTCGTTTCGTGATGTTGCTGGGTTGGTAGAGGTGCGAGAGTTGACCTGTGTTGTGGTGTTGATGTTGTAGGCAATGTGAGAGTGAAGTCGAATGCCCAGACAAGGGTCCACTTTCGCGCTTGTGGCGCAACGCCGATCCCGGCCGCTCTTTCCCTCGCATATATTCTTTGGACTGTTTCACGCATTGCTCTTGCCTCCCGCGCAGCATTGACATTGACTGGACGGCATCGTCATCATCCATCACCATGCAGTCTATTACCAGGATTCCTCGTACAGTCCGTCCTGGCTTCTTCACCCGAGCCTTCACGACCTCTGCACCAGTGAGATCGTCATGGACTCCAGGACCATCGCCGCCACGATTACCCAAAGAAGAGCAAGAGATCTTTGAGAAGCTGCAGGAGCAGTCCACTGGCGCCTTCAGTACGCCGCGAGAATCGCCCAAGGCAGAGTCACAACCGCAAGACACCGCCGATACCACCGCAAGATCTTCCGAATCAGACAAAATGCTCGAGCAACTGCGAGAAAGAGCACGATTAGCAGCCAAGGGAGATGGCGAAGAACTCCATCCCAACATTCGTCGTGGCGCGCCTCCCGAATTCGAAGGCGACGTCAACCCCAAAACCGGCGAAGTCGGTGGCCCAAAGAACGATCCTTTGCGATGGGGTGTTTCTGGAGATTGGAGCTACAATGGCAGAGTAACCGACTTTTAGATGCATGCTATACGACAATTCCAAGAATGGTAGTTCCTTCTATACAAAAGTAACCCATGCGCAACGCTTCTATCCCTCCGACGCGCTCACATGTTGGACGAATCCGCATCAATATTATACTTGTTATGCTCACAAGTCGCCACGACTGCGCCGTCTTTCTCTCGAGTCATGGTCCCAGTAAGCAGACATAGCCGCTTGCCAGCTTGCACAATCTATGGCTGTCAGATCAGAAAGAGGAGAGCAAAATGGAGAAGGTCTTACCCGGCATTCGCACAAGAGCACTTCACCTTCCATGGCTGGCTTCAGATATACGCAGTGAAGCGACCTTGTCGTACCCATTGTGCTCCAGAAGCCATAGTCGCAAATGAGGAATAAACACCATGTGGTACACACGTCCATGATCGAAGCGATGGCTCCGCCATGGAAGGTTCGGGTTGGATTAAGGTATTCCTTCAGGACAGGAAACCTATATACGATTCTTGAAGTCGTCTTGTTTGTTTTCTCGGCTTCGAGGATCTCGACTTTCTTCAGCCATGGTATCAGGAAGTTCTTGTCGGGATCTTCGTCTTCCTAATTCATGAGGTTCGTGTCAGCAACGAACATCCTTGCGGCAGCCGACTCGAAGAAAGCAAGAGTAAATGTACAGCAGTAGACTCAATATCAAGACCAAAATAAAATCTCTCTTTCAACTTGTCAACCCATTTCTCTTCATCAGTACCCGTCATCTTAGCGCTTCGCTTCTTTCCCTCGGCTTATCATCTGAGCTCAGCTGATGCAGGAACGCAAGCTCAATGTCGGCAGTGTTATTCTAACAAGCAGAGAATAAAACGTACGTCTTCAGCAAATGCTCTCGCATCAAAAACTTCTCGCAACCTCTCCAGCGGCGTCGGCTCCGTCATTATATGTCTTTGTTGGAAATAGTACAGAAGTTAGTAGTTAGTAGTGCGCATGTGGGTAAGTTTGTGCCGCGGCTATGATCAGCAGCTCCCTTCTTTAAACAAGGGAAGCTTAGTCACGTTATATTTAAGGTTATTGATTGAGCCAGGAACAGGAACAGGAGGTCCTCGGTCAGATCTCCGAGGTATTCTCGTGGGAACGGCGAGTCGTGAGAAACTACAATACATGTTCTCTACTACTACTTCTTGTTTTGCTGAAAACGATCAATTTCCCCCAAGACTTTTTCCGTCTCGGATGCGATTTCAGCATACTCTTTCGCCATGCCTTCAATAGCTTTCTCACGTCTATACTCATCCAATTCGGCCGAGATTTCCCTTGTTCTGCGTTTCAGCATAACACTCTCCTGATCTAAAGCTTCCTGCTTCATCTTCAAAGCTTCGTCAATTTCAGAAGATTTGGTCTGAGTGAGGAGCTGATGATGCTGGAGTTGGAGTTTCCTGTTCATGCCCTCGGCGATGGTGGCGAGGTAGTCTGCTTTGGCTTTTGTGCTTCGTGAGACAGAGCCGTGAATGGTCTGTTCTAGGACACGGATGCTGGTCTCAATGGCCTTGCGGTATAGTGTGTGCAGAGCTGCGGCTTCCTGGGCAATGTCGAGGCGGAGTGAGGTTAGTTGTTCGCCTGCTTCGCTGATGTCGGTCTTTTGTCGGAGGATACGTGATGGTAGGTCGTCTCCGTCTGGATGGTCTTCGGGTGATGAGATACGAGCAAGTGTGACTAGGTCGTCCAGGGCGGTTTTCCAGATCTCTTTTGCTATGGGCTTCACATTGTCCTATGGAGCGATGTCAGTTTCGTGGTACATTTCTGCTGAAGTACTTCCCGTGTTACCTTGAACTTTCCTACATCGTCTCGCAGTAGATTCGAGTCTTCCCGAGAGACTTGGGCATACAAAGTTGCGGCTATGATGGCCACGAGTTCTTGCAGCTGCCTGAAGTCAGCAAAGCATTTGGTGGAGGTGTCTTTCAAGGCGCACCTCATCGGGAAGTTCGTCGCTTCTATAAGACAAGGAATGCAAATATGACTTGATCAGGTTCTGCTTCGCTACTGTCACACGAGCTTTATGCAAGTCCTATAGAAGGGATGGTCAGTTCGAGACTATCACGGGCTGCGTGCCGAATATTGATCACTCCGTACCTGCTTGAAGGACTCGAGCTCCTTCTGCGCTTTAGCATCCAACTTCGAGGTGCCATCATGATTCAGCTTATTTATGCAAACATCGCGATAAAGAGCCTGGAATTTGGGATTCGCTGACAATATCTCCGGATCGACAAATGAAGTCATCTCGAACTCGAAGTGTTGAAGTGGGATGGAAGAAGTTGAGACGGAATTTGAAGTCCGGATTTGTTTCAGATGCGCAAAGCTGCGAAGCCAAAGCACATTCCACACTTTCGCATTCTTACTCTATTTGAACAGCAACGAGGGTATACTTCTATATCTATTTCTTTCGCCTGATAATGATCTCTCCGTCTAGAGAATTCTAAGGAATTCACCAAAGTCAAGAATGTAAGAAATCATCCCACTAATCAAGTCCACTATAGGCGCAATGACTGGCAGCTCGATCACCCACTCTACGCATCGAATCAAGGCCAGGATTAACGATAGTATCATTCTGAGCAGATAGTCCTTCCATATGAGGTCTGGCGCGTGCCCTCTGCTATACGTCGAGTCTACGAAGTCAAAAGGCAATGTGGCGTCGAGATGCTCGACTGCAACCCGAACGCCACTGCTGAAGCCATCTTCATGAAAGCCGTACTTGGTCCATGCTCCGCAGTAGCTGACGTTCCTGGTGTTTTGTATGTTCTCGAGACGTTTCTGCGCCCGGACAGCTTCTGCCGTATAGAGCGGATGTCGATATGTGAATCGTCCTTGCACCATCGCAGGATCTGGAGTGAAATCTGGGTTCATAGTGACCAAGACTGGCCCGTACTGTTCTTCCGGGAAGTGTTGCAGAATGTTCATGCAGTAAGTCAGTGTCACTCCGGCCGGATGTGACAGCTTTGATGGAGTGGATTTGACAAGATAATTCCAGCTTGTCCATACTTGTCTTCGTTTCGGCATGAGTGCCAGGTCTGAATGCAGGTAGCAGATGTTCTCTGTTGTCTGGAAGGTGGAAAAGATATCGAGCTCTTCTTGTGACAGTAACTGTGCGCTATTGGCCGCTTTCACGAAGCCGCTTGATTTTGATGATCCACTTGTCGAACTCGCTGCGGAACTCTTGACATGTTCTCGCGCACCATGCTTGGACAATAGCGGCAGTACCTCATCGCCATGACAGGCAAGGATAACGTGGTCGAATGCATCGCCTTCGATGCGACCAGAGTCTGCGTTGATCCATGAGAGAGTCACCAGGCCTTTGTCCTTGCGAGCAGGTCGGGAGACATTCGCTACTTCGCATGAAGTATGGATGTGCAGTCGTTCACTCGGGAATTGTTGAATGATGGCTTCGATATACCGCTGCGAACCTCCTGGTATGGTCATCCACGATGGTCTCTCTGCTACTGTTGACAAAAGGTGATGATTCCACATGAATCGTATCAGTGTCTGAGCCGGGAATTCCAGACTGGCTTTATCGGGGGATGTGCTCCATACTGCAGCTGTCATGGGGATGAGATAGTCGTCTCGAAATGACTGTGAGTAGCCATACATGTCGAGGTACTCTCCAATGCTCATATCAGGATGGTGTTTCCGACTGCGTTTGGGATATCCGAGTCTCTCGGCATCGTCCTCGTCCGGCTCTGCAAGTAAGTCTAGTGCGAATTGATTGAAGCGAACGATGTCGTATATCATGCGCCAGTGTCTTGGTCTGAAAAAATTGCGCCTTTGAGCAAAGATTCCTCGTGTCTCTCCAGACCATTCGAAAGCTCCGTTATCGCGTGATACACCAAAAGTCATTTCAGTGTTGACAGGCTCAACACCAACTTCCTTGAGAAAGCGAATGAAGTTTGGATATGTGGCAGTATTCATGACAATGAAGCCGGTGTCCACTTGAATGGTTTCGTCGCCGTATTGGAATGGCTGAGTATTGGTATGGCCTCCCAGCTTGTTCGACTTCTCGAATATATGTACTTCGTAGTCAGTATCCTTCAACGCCCAGGCAGCGCCGAGACCAGCGCAGCCACTGCCCACGATGGCGATCTTCTTGCGCTCCTCCATCGACCCCATCCTCTTCGCTGAGCTGTTAGCCTCGGGCTGCTTCCGTCTGAATAGATTCATGAAGATACTGGTCTATAGACGAAAAGTGATAAACATTGGGAAAGTTGGAAGCAGAGGCAGAGGCAACCATGACGGCTGTTGAATCTACTTTGGGAAAGGCCAGGGTCAGCAGGCGGACTGGATTCCATTGGCAGCAAAGCCGAGCAGCCACGATAGACGCTGCATGTTCGTGCTTGCCATCATAGGCATCGTGTGCTGTCTGTGGTCAGTGATAAGCGGCGATAGCTTTGCATTCTCTGTGTTGTGAAGAGGCGAGTCGGAGAGCAACCAAAGCCCGTGATTATTGTGTCACGAGCAAGCAAGCCACGAGCTGCCCTGGGTGATCGTCGCGCCTTTGATCTGCCGCGACATCCTCAGCCACATGGTTCACTGACGACAGGCGAGGCAACAACATCAACATACCACATACCTCCACCTTCGAATACACTACGCATCTTCTGACGACTCCCGTATAGCGCTGCACTCTGCTAGATTTCCGAAGCAGCACCCGCGACAGCAATTCACCCATCTAGCCACTCGCGCCGGGCATCCCCTCGCAGCCATGTCGAACCCGCTGGACACCGACGCTGGCTCTGAACTCTTCAGCAACTACGAGGCAGAGCTCAAGCTGGTGCAGGCAGATGTATCGCAAAAGCTGGACCAGATTCCCGAACTCTCCGGCGAGCCTCGCAAGTCGGCAATAGCACAAGCTGAACGAGCGCTGGAAGAGGCCAAGGAACTGCTGGACTCCATGCGACTGGAGAAGCAGAACATCCCACAGGCCTCGAAAGTCAAGGTCAACCAGCGATTCCGAAACTACGAAAGTGACGTCGACGCGGCGAAGAGGAAGCTCAAGAGCATGCAAGACGATCGGCAAGCATTGTTTGGAAAGCGATACACAGATAACCCGACCGAAGATGACCAACTGGCACAGAGACAGCAGCTACTCAGCGGCACGGACAGACTCGAGCGATCGAGCGGGCGAATACGTGAAAGTCAAAGGATTGCTCTGGAGACGGAAGATATTGGTCGAAATACCCTTGCGGATCTGAGCAGGCAGCGAGAAACAATCGAGCATACGCGCGGCACATTGCTGGAGAGCGAAGGCTATACCGACAGAAGTAATAAGACGCTCAAGGGCATGGCGAGAAGGTACTTTCCCAGCTTATGGTAAACAAGGCAAGCACATCTAAACTGACTACTGAATAGAATGGCTACCAACAAGATCATAACAGTTGCGATTATTGCGGTGCTGGTGATCCTCATTATCGCCGTGATTGTGAGCAAATTCAGATGAGGTGCGCAGTGATGGATGAGCAGAGTCAAAGCATGAGCAGATTGGTGTCACGAAATCCTTGTATAGAACAGCTAATGTAACAGTGTCAACGATGAATTGAGGGCATTCTTCCTCAACAGCATAAGATTCATACGCGCACTCACGCTCGATCTCGATCTCAAATATCATCGGACGTAAATACTTCCAAGCGATGCCTTGACACGAGCGAAAACTCCCGTCTCCTCCTTTGACACACGTTCCAGTTCCAATAGGGCAACTTCACTCCTCACCACCACTCCCACAGCCTCCCTCCCCTTCTCCTCAGCATGCTTCATCAAAGCCCCCATCCCCTCCTCCGTCCCAACACCTCCAAACCCACACTGAAACAAAAACTTCGTAGGCACCAGGTCACGGAATCCCTGTGCTGAGTACAGTACCGCAGTCGTATTCACTCCACTCATAGAGCAGAAGTCAATCGTCAAGTTTTGCAGTGGTTGAGATCGACCAGCCAGAACTGCTTTGAGATATCCCATCAACACAATCACAACCTCTGCGTTCTCCTCCTCAATAAAGAACGTCAAATGTATCCGCTGAACTCGCATGAAAATATTATGGTATTCTTCTATCCCGCAAATCCGGTCTTGGGGAGCCAACCAATATCTAGCTCGTGTTGTGGAAAGTTGTAAATCATGTCGAGAGAAGAGAATTCGTATCACGTCTTCGTATATGAAGCGGCATACGAGGAGGAGGTTGAGGGATCTGCTTGGATTTCTCTTCTTCAAGGCGTAGATGTGGCGTTCGATGTAGAGAGTTCGGGATTTGATCTTGGGGAGGACGAGGTTGTAGATTTGTAGGCGGAGCTCGGATGGGAGTTGGAAGAAGAGTGGTGGAGTCATTGTTGGGTGAGATGGTCGAGGGATGGATGGTTCGGTGATGGAGTTTTTCTATGGTTGCATGTCAATTGTGCTGCCTGGAGTTAGACGATCGCAATACGGGTGCCTTTGCCTGCACTATGGACCTTTGTAAGGCCAGTTGTCCCATTTCAATGGCGCTCGCTTCGTCTATTATTGTATGTCAGTCTCGCTATGATCACAATTGGCACTTGTCATGGATTGGATTAGATGCCAGGAGCTGATCGCGCTGATTTCAGCTCGTTGAATATTCATGTGGCTATTTCATACAGGTCCTTTATCGAGCCAGCGAAATGCGCTTCCGTCGCTCCGGAACGCCAGCTATGCCATGCGTGGGTATTCTACAAGTTGGTGAGGTAGTCCTCGATCTCCTGCGGACTCAGCTTTCTGAAGCGAGGTCCGGAAGCACCCTCAACACCTTCGTAGCCAAGTAGGTGGTCTGCTGGTGGACCAACGATACCTGAAAAATGTCAATATCCAATCCTGGCATTGCAGAACGACCGCACTCCACTCACCGATCTCTACTGTGTCTCCGTTCATTTCGCCCTCGATGGTCTCCTTCAGTGTCAGCAGCGCAATGTGTACCGCATCTTCCAGCTCAAGTCCCTCGGTATACCGCTTCTCCAAGAATGTCTTCGCACTTGTCGCGCTCTTGCCGATGGCTGTAGCCTTCCAGGGGAAATAGCTGCCACTTGGGTCGACCTGGTACAGACTTGGGCCGCCTTTGAGGATTCCACCAGTCTTTCCAGTCTTGACCTTCTTCTCGCCGCCGTCAAGCTGCATATCCTCGGCAGCCTCTTCCTTTTCTTGCTCTGGCAGGATGCCGTCATCCCAACCTGCGATGAGCAGACTGACACCGTATGGCCGCACACCACCACTCTGGGTCGCTTCTTGCATGACTCGCGCTACATCTTGCACCAATATCCGCGTTGGTGGGTACTCGTTGTATATCCGCTTGTAACCGGTGTGGCTGACCTTGCGCGCCTTGTCGACTAATACGCGGTAGTCGGGACCCATACCTGAGTAGACCATGCCGATGTTGGGTGTGATGAGCGAGACTTTCGAGGATGACGAGGCGTCGATGAGCGGCGTGGATGATTTTTTCTCGGTTGCGAGGACGACGCCGTTGGCTGCCTTGATGCCGAGTGAAGTGACACCTTGGTTGACTGCATTGAGCGCATATTCTGGGGTGTATTAGTAGTGAAGGCGATTGCGACTGCTAAATTAAAGAGCATACCAATCTGCACCAGCTTTCCGCTGTATTCCGTTAGCATGTGAGTCTGGTATTTGAGGTGCAAGAGACGTACCTGGGCGAGAAGGTGGTGAGGGAGAATGAGTATCTGTCGGCCATATTGGCCTAGGCGGATGATTGTAGTGGTGTTTGCTATCTGGCGGTGATGGAAAGTATTGTGAATACGAGTCGAAGTGGCGTGGCTGCACAACGGGGTTGTCAAGTAGAAGGGTCGTGGAGGTGTTTTGGTGGTGGTGTTTCAATGTTCTATGGACATCTCGCTGGAGCTCATCGATGAAGCTCAAGGCGACCGAACGACGCGAAGGTCAATTAGCTAAGCATAATTTACGTGGGACGGCACGGGCGAAGTATTTGCCCTATTTTCCTAGAGGCCAGCTCTCCAGTCCCTCGCTTCAAGGCCTCCATATTCACGCGCGCTGGAATCTTCCAAGCTGCGTGGCGCCCAGCATGAGCTCGACCACGAACATACTGGTGAATGATTCAACAAAGACATGTCTGCTGCTATTCACATCTCGTGACACCGACATTGGCTGAAGGCGCGCTATAAAACTGCTGACTCTGACTCCACCAACCATCCACCTGCAAAGTTCGACCCCATTACTACAATGGCAGCTTTCACCTCGGGCGCCGACTGGGGATTCCCAGCAGACTTACCTCGAGCAGAAGATCTACCTGGCGGATGGAAGCAGGAAGTGGACTACCAAGATGCAACCTCGAACCACTCATCAGCACCTCACGCCAATGCACCGCACACCCAACCTGAACCGGCTGCTCAGGAACCTCTACCGAAGCGTCGAAGAAAGCATTACCCGCCGCGGAAGTGCCGCATATGCCTCGAAGAGGTCCTGCCGACTTTTTATTTCGATACCGAGTCCGCAGTGCCCGCCGCCATGCAACCAGCGCCGCGCGTGACGTACGAAAGTGAGGACGGTGGTCGCTTATTCTCACCATGCAAGTGCAAAGGAAGTCAGAAATACGTTCACGAGGAATGCTTAGGAGCTTGGAGGCGGGCAGACCCAACGCAGAAGCGCAATTACTGGGAGTGCCCAACCTGTCGCTTCAAATATAGGCTGTCTCGGCTGACCTGGTCATCGTGGATCAGCAGCACTGCTGCGCAGATCGGCCTTACCCTGTTCATCTTTGTGACCGCTATCTTCTTGCTTGGATTCGTCGCAGATCCTATCATCAACATGTACATCGATCCTGTATCCACAGTTGCTACAGGTGGCGGTCCCAGAGGATCCCTCATCTTCGAGGACGAGCCGGTGACCTGGACCGAGCATATCATCAAAGGCCTTGCTTCGCTTGGACTACTTGGCTTCGCGAAGTTCATGTTGACTCTATCGCCACTCCACTGGTTTAATGTCAGGACTAGCGGGATGATGGGTGGCGGCCGTAGTAATGTTGGTGGCTCGGGCAGAGATCGATTGCAGCAACTGGGCTGGGTCACTATCACAGTCGGCATCATAACATTCCTGTATGCAGTCTGGAAAGGCGTCAGGGCTTGGAGTAGACGAGCTCTTCAGTCGGCAGGGGAACGCGTCATGGACGTGCCTGGAGCTGATGATGATGAAGACGAGGAAGAAGATGAAGTCAAAGTCGAAGAGTGACTTGGATAAGGGTTCCAGCACCTACGTTGACATCAAGTAAGCGGCAGCCGACAGCTGCATTTGATCGCTCATCTCTCTCACCTTCTGTATTTTCTAGGTAAGTGTATCGCTTTCTCGCCCTACTTAAGTTGGCACGATCCTACCGAAAGGTATCTTCAGTGGTGTGACAATTAGTCAACGGGCAAAGAATAAGCCGCCAGCATGAACCTTTCATCTTCAGCGTTATGCTTGGGATATTAGAGAAGTGCTTGGCCATGGCCAGTCATCACATATTGCTTACCCAACTCGCTCTTCATGGGCAACGCAAACGTTGGGTGACAACACGATGGTCTGGTACATTTGATGTTATGCTTCACGATACAGTAGTGTAGAATAGCATGACATCCAGCGATGCGTCGTATAATTTAGCTTGCCCGTTGCGCATCCATAGTTCATCCTGGCAGGGCAAGAGCGATTCTCAGTCCACCTTCTCAATAAGGAATCCCTGCCAGTTTTCTAGAACGCCTCAGCGCGCCTAGAACTTTTCGCCTACACGCTTGAAAGCTCTCACGCATACAAACAACTAATTACTCCTTGAAGTAGGCAACACACAAACTAACCATACCACACCGCACACCCAGGCCACAGTCAATTGCGAGCCCGTCACAGACATGATAGAAGACCCAGGTCCCGTCTGGTCCGCTCCTCACTTATTCGCGAACTCTTGACCATGAGCTTGAGGCTCTCGACGCTCGATCCGAGTGAACCTAGGGCAAGCAAAGGTGCGGCAGATGCAGCCGATAGGTGGATGGAGCACTGACAATGCAAACCAGATTGTCGAACTTGCAACCGCCGAAGAATCAAATGCGATCGTTCACTTCCCACCTGCAAGAAAGTACGCATGTTGACGGCGAATGCCTCCCTGCTTTTTGAGACAACTTCTGACTGCTAGTCGTCACCGATAGTGCACCCTCCGAAATCTCGAATGCCCTGGCTATGGTTTGCGGATTCGATGGGATCAAGGAGTTGCCAGTCGCGGAAAGCTGAGTGGGAAAGCCTTGCCTACTGAAGACTCACCAAATGTCTCTAAAGCACATTCGGAGCCCGTGAAATCCGCAGCAGCAACAGCTGCCGCAGGAAACCAACCAGTCTGGTCCTCTTCCGCCGCTCCAGGATGGGGTTCCTCTTCAGCGACGACAGCGTCCACTTCATCTTCATCGCATCCTTCTCCAAAGCCAACAACACGAGTTGCGATCAGCAGTCTACTGGCTCCATCAGAGGATGACGCGAATACTTCATATCAGAATCCAGCGTCGCCTGACTTGAGTCAATACAATACTGGCTTCGTGCTGGAGAATCCACATGCACTGAATATCGATTTTAGTGCTCAAGCGCTTCTGCCTCCATTGCGCGACTCGTGCGCACAGCAGCTATTGAACTACTACGATCATATTGTGTCAGCCACGTTCCCCTGGGTTGAGGGCCCTGACAATCACTGGCGGACTGTCATGATACCTCTTGCTTTGGAGTGCGAGTCGCTTCTACTTGCGCTACTTGCCATGGCTGCTGAACAGTATCAATCTAAGACTGGCCGCGAGTGGCGCTTCCAAACCTTCTCAGGATCTGCTCAGCTGCGCGACGACTGTCTACGACTTCTTGCTCATGATTTGAAGGTTGAGATGTCTGGACAACGGACATCGGACACTCGAGGCCATTCGAGTGGCATCCTAGCTACGATCTTGGCGTTGTGCAATCTCGAAATGGTCCGATCAGATTCAGATCTATGGCGGGTGCATTGGAGTGCAGTTCGGACAATTACGCGACGATGGACGACGGCTCCTCGCTCACCAACAAGTCTAGACTACAACTGTCGCTTTCTGGTCGTCGACGCTTTTACGTATGATGCCTTCGCGAATTCAACCACCTTTGATGGCAACATTCCCATACCTAGTGAATGCGTCCATCCACGAGACAGAGATATCTTTGTGCAGTACTTTGGACTTGTTCAGGACATTACAGCAGCTGAGCGGGCAAGACACAATTCTGGGCCTGGCGGCGACACGGCAAAATTTCTCAGCAACAAGAATACCATTCGAGAAGAGTTCGAGGCCGTCAGGCTACGCAACACCGGGTTCGACCAGCTTTTCCAGCTTGCTTCGATGGAGAAACGCCAAGACTTCAATGCTGTCATTGATATGTTCCACTTCTCAGGCCTACTCTACGCATATCAGGTCATGCTACGACCCAGGCATTCCGATGCGGCAAGGCAAGAATGCGCCGAGACTGTCATAGAGTGTCGCAAGCAGATTCACTCTGTTGACGGCATTCATCACAACTTTGTTTGGCCTCTGTTCATTGTCGGCACTGAGGCACGTGGGGCTGTGGAACTCCAATCTTACATCGAGAGTGAGCTGCTTGATGCGATGGCATCGACAGGCTGGGGCAACTGCGTACCTGCGCTTGACTTTCTGCGACGATTTTGGAGGACTACTAAGGATGAAGTGCCAAACTGGATGAACTTCGCTAGAGACGAGTCGAAGAAAGGCCACAGATTTCTCGTAATATGAAGCCAAGTGGGACACCAATCGCGAGACCCTGGAGCCAGCAGACTGCGTGCCAACGTTCTCTTGTCTTCCACTTCGTCCGCACTACGTGAACGAGTCCCGCAGCTTCCGTCTACCCGCACTCAAGACTGCCCTTACCATCCCCTGGACTGTGGATCCTTTAATGTCGTGTCTGGCACTTTCACGAAGAGGTGCCTCCAAAATACACCCACGATATCGCCCAGTAACCCCGAGAAGCTCATCTTCCTGCCTCTAGCCCACGGCCAGCCTTCTGGAAGCCTCTCCTCGGTATAAAAGACTGAAATGTCTTTGACCGAGATCTTCTCGCCGAAAGTCTGCAACAAAATACACGTTTGACTCCAAGTCGTCGCATACAATCTCGGACCCATGCTCAGCAAACCTTTGTACCCAAACGCCTGCTTGCACTCTTTATCGCGTCTTGCTCGTGTCCTGGCTAGACTTTCCCGCGTTATCGGGCCACCTTGAGCGTCCGCGAGAAAGGCATGAAACATGGCTGGCTGGAAGGTATAATTGTCGCCTTGACGGTAGTCTAATCTGGTGAAAGACGCATCATGCTCGATCACATTGTGCTTGCGGAGATCTACGAGCGTGAATGTGCCGTCTTTGCTTAGCAAAGGTTTCACAATGCTTGATAAGACATCTGCGATGAGGGGTGTACAATCTGCGGCGACGAGCAGGGCGGCTTTGAGGTGCTGTTGCGTTATGCCAGTACCGTCTCGTGGACTGCGTTCTCGTCAGTTGAGATCATGATGCTCTGAAAGACTTCTAGACTTACAGATATCCGTGGTTGGCTAAGCTGTTGAGAAATGGACAGGGTGATCGCTTGCTCACATCACCTCTGATATAGGTGTGATCTGCTTCTCGAATTGCTTGAATCTCCTGTTTTGGCGGAGACTTGAAGAAGGCTAGCAGAGGTCGGAAGAAGCTAGTAAGTTGAATGCCGCACATTTCAGCTTTTGGTGTTTTCTAGTCAAGTCGAACGACTGACGAAATGATATAGAAGCTGCTTTTTGACTGAAATTTATAGCTATGGCCTGACAGCTCTCAGCGCATTGCAGCACGCATGCTCAGCCAGCCGCCATAGCAGCCACTGTACTGAAGGTTTCGGTCCTACCGTCGCCTGATCTATACATGTTGCAAGCTGACTTCAGGTTCATTGTTACTGGTTTGTCGAGTATGCAACATGCCTAACCAGGTTAGGCGTGAGGGTGGTGCATGTGGCGCCCAAGGGTCTGGATTCTCTCACGTGTCTTCTGCTCTGAGACAAATGATGGACTGATCTCCAGCAGCTTCCTTCCAGGTACTACAGGCAAAGTAGCGGAGTTGAGGACAAATTGCAAGAAGTTGCAGCAATTCGAGACCCTCAAGACGAAACGAATGTGAGAGACACGAACGACTTCCGATGAGCGAGCTTTCGAATATGGATGCACTTCGAATGAACATGATATTCTCTGGGATCTGATCTGATTCTGGTCCTGCTATCTGCCGTATCTTCACCATTAACAAACTGAAAACGACGCCCATGCATTCTGCGACTGCCATCATAACATCATATCGATCCTTGCTCGTCCGGAAGCATAACATTCTCGGTAGTAGGAAACGTCGATCGAAGATGTCGACGGATTGAGCCTAGGTGGGGGGTTCATAATTGGCGTCCTACTTCTCTGCATATATGGTCAGCCACGAATTCCTCTAACGAGTACGCGTTGTACACTTACGTTCGCCACCAAGACCAAGAGCATCCTGAGCCTGCTTCATGCCTGACTGGACGGTCTCAGAGGCAGAAGATGCGAGGTTGGAAGCACCATCCTGAGCCGACTTGGTGTAGTCGCTGGCAGTGTTGGAAGCATCGCTGCCGCCTCCAGAAACTGTGTCGGTGGCCTTCTGGGTAGCTGACTTCTCGCCCTCGGGTTGAAGGCTGCCAGCAACGGAGTCGGCGGTGCTCTTTGCGCTGTCGGTGACGCTCTCGAGAGTGGACTTCTGGCTCTCGGGCTTCAGAGCAGACTCTGCCTTATCGGCGGTTCCCTGGCGACTAGCTCAGATGTCAGTCTGGACGTCTGAGGGATTGCATGAATTCGAAGGGCGGCGCAGGAGTGCCTCTCGATGGGAGGTGAATACATACAGACTGTCGGCCATGATGTTGACTGTGATTTAGGTGTTTTCTGATTCGACTTGGAGCGTTTTTTGTTGAGGTTGTTCAAAGACTGATCTCGAGGTTGTCAAATGCAATCTCAGCAAGCAACGTCGCAACCTATATGTGTCCTGCCATGCTCCGGGCAAGAACCAGTTGCCTAATAATGCTAATGCGTACAGATGATGCAATTTTGGATGCGTTGCACTTTCACATGTACAACCCAAGCTCGAGCTCTACCATCATTGGCTCCTCAAAGTCAGCAGGCACAGTCTGCAAACAGCTTCAGGGTCTGCATACACATCTTTTCAGAAAAGCATCATCAGAATGATGTCACATTTGTGCTGGCCCAGTTTTGGTGCCCGACTTATCACATGCGACTGAGACTGAAGCGACCTTGGCCCATTGGAGCTGTCGCTGGCGAGACGATCCTATTCAGGCAGGAGGTACTGGTTATCGATCAAGTGCTGTGGTTGATTGTCGCCTCCTGCAGAATCATATGCAAGGCTGCCTCAGGTATGGATGCAACTCTGCTGCCTCGAACCAGTCTTCTGTTCTGCGCCGAAGTGGAGACTGGATCGTGTCTGAGTACGTGTCGAGAAGAATGAGAGAGTACAATGCCATGGAATAATGCTGATGAGATTCTCTCTTTTCGACCAATTTGGCGCTGCCAGGAACTAAAGCAAGTAGTACTCTCTACGTCGACATGCTAAATACAGTCCTGTACACCATGGACAATCGCTCATACTAGTCACCGGGAATGCGTTCGAGCCGTCGATACGCTCCCATTGCTCCCACTGGTATAGACCAATCCTCAAACTCGTCACGCCAAGAATCGGGTATTGCCCAAACAGGAGCAAAAGATCACTTCAATCGCCGCCTCTTCGATGCAACACTCTGCTCATGCCGCGACTCAATCTCAGCACGCTCCTTAGACGTACCAGTCTGCTCTTGCCACGAATCAATCTTAACACGCCTCTTCTGAACGGCAATGACGCTTACGCTGTCATTCAGTTCGAGCAAATTGTCCTGATCTGCAGGACCCAATAGCTCAACATCATCTGGCCGAACTGGCGGCAGGATGCCTTTGGAGCGCTGGTCGACTCCCTCAAGCCACGATTCCACCCTCTCACGGTCGAACGCAGTACGCGCCGCTTCCTCCGATAGTCGGTATCCATCATCGATGCTGCCGAAGATGGACTCTTCGGACACTGAAGGCTCAACTCCGATATCTCGCGCCGCTGTCCTTGCAGCATGGCATACTTCCTCTGCTAGCCTGATCTTGTGGAGCTGCTGCATTTTGCTCTTCAGACAAGTGCGATCAAAGTCTGAGCGTGTGACGGACGGCTCTTGAAGGGCTTTGAATCTTCGCAAATTATCGTCGTATGACTGGTCGAGTTGCTCAAGCTTACGCTCCTCTGCGTCCAGCTGAAGTTTCGCTCGCCATCTCTTGGTTCTGAGCTGATCTTTCTCATGAATCTCCGCAACTTGCTCTTTCGACATTCGAACCCTTGCAATTCTCTCCGGTCGTGGCTGCTCTTGACTGATCGATTCATCCGGCTTCTGTTGTTCTTCCGGGCCGTTATCTGCGTCCTGGGCTTCTAAACGCAAAGCCTTGATGGCTCGTCGACAGAGCTTTCCGTGGCGTTCCACCAGGTTACGTTCATCCTCCATAAACCGCTCATGCAGCGTCTTCTCTACTTTCTGCAGATGGTTCAACTTGCCAACTTGACGATAAAAAGCCACAGCTTCCACAGACTCGACCTGGTCGTTCATTCTCCCGAAGTTGGCTGCAAGTCCCTTCATCACACGTTTCATAGCTGTCGCTTCCTTCTTAGCTTTCTCATGCTCCGAAGTCGTATCTTTGAGTCTAAGGCGACATTCCACATTGTGTTCAAGGGCCGAGAAGAACGCGGCCGGCAATTTCAAACTCGCCAGGCTTTGCTCTGGTAGACTGTCCGCCAGCTGGAAGAACGCTTCTTCCAACGTGGACTGCCGCTCTCTCGCCTCAGCGCAAGTCTTCTGGGCTTCAGCCACCAAGCGAACACATTGCTCTACACGCTTGGTATAAAGCTTGACGCTGTCTTCCGCTTCCGCGACTTCCAGGAAGTGTTCTGGCTCTGTCAAGTTTCGCTCCTCACGAGCTTTGGCTAGCCATTTTTGGTTACGTTCCAGGCCTTCTCGCATCAGATCATGCCTGTGCTCTTGTCCAGCAACCAGGCTGGTCGCACGCTCCAGATCTTTACACGCAAGCGACCCTTGACAGACGAGATCGCGAAATGTGGCGAAGAAGTCTGGAGTCGAGTCTGTGTTGGTATCATTCTCGCGGGCACCTTGGACTGCTTCCGCCTCAAGAGTTTGGTCTCGCTGTACGGAGAGCGAAGACTGCTTAGTAGCATCAACCATTCCGGAGTCGAGGATGTCGCTGCCAATGGGCTCGCCATTGACAGCCATGATTTGATTTGGATTTGGCGGCATTCGGCAGACCGCTGAATACGCGCCTTTTGGTCTTCGAGTCCAGAAAAGCTGCTTGAAAGTCGAGGGGATGGCTGGTGTTGGATAAGTCGAGGTCTGTCGAAGAGACAAGCTGGTTAATTGCCTGTCGTATTGATCAAACTCGAGCCAGCACTCTTTGACTTCTTGATGTCGAGCGCAAGAAAAAGAGAAAGTCTTGATCAAGGGTGGAAGGTATTTGAGTCTTGAGCACGGACGCACATGGTGCAAGTCTGCCATTCACTTGCAGCACAGGCCAATTCTTGCATGTGAAGGCTGAAGGCGCACTGTCAAATAATCTACGACTCTGCGTCCTCTCCCAACTTACTAAGCTCCTCACAGAGCGCCACATATCCATCCACAAAGACTTTCGTTTCGATCTTCTCCGTCGCAACTGTGAGCAGCCACTCCATGAAGTGTGTCGTATCCTTCGATTCGCCCTTCTCCAATGAACCATCCGCCTTCTTCTCGCCCTCACCACCACCTTCCCTCTCCCTCTTCATGATCTCATCAACACTAACCTTACTCCTCAACTTCTCAAACACCCTCACATTACTCTTCTCCTGCACTCGATCCCTCGCACTCATCAGCATCTCCTCCGTAAACCCTTGAAACAGCACATGCACCTGACAACAAGTCGGTACATCTGGAACAAACCTAACAAAAAGCTCACCATCTTTCGTCCTAAACTTCTCCGTCGCCACCTTCACCCCCTCAACAATCTCAATCATCTTCTTCCTCCTTTCCCCAAACGCCCCAATATTCTCATTAAATCCCCTCTCATCATCAATAACCTGATACGTCAAAGTGAAAACATTCCCACCAGCTCGACGTTGCCATACTTTTGCTTCGGAAATTGTTTCGGAGGAATTTGAGGCTAGTATGGCTCCTCCGATCCCTCCGAGTCCTTTGTAGAAACTTACGTAGACGGAATCGAAGAGGGAACAGATATCTGAGAAAGATTTTGGAGAGTAGTAGGGTTCGATGTCCCAGAGTCGCGCGCCGTCGAGATGGAGGTTTACGTGGGCTGAACGACAGGCTTGGGATATTTCTTCGAGTCTGTGGAAGGTGTATGTCTTGCAGCCAAGGGAACGGTTTGGGATTTCGAGAAGAATCGATCCAGGTCTTTGGTATTCCGGTAATGCCAAGACTTGTTTTATATCCTCGACACTAGGATTCTCATCTGGTGAAGAACCAAGTAGAGTACGATCGAGATGATAAAGATGTTTCCAAGCTTGTTCTTCAGCTTCCTCGAGATGTGACGTGATATGCCACGCAACACGATTGTTCCCGGATTTTGTGGCGAAAATTTTGAGGGCGATGGCTTGAGCTTGAACTCCTGTGATGAAGAAGAGACCGTGTTCTTTTCCTAGGAGTTTGGCAATGTGGGATTCGAAGGCTTGTTTGTGTTTGCCTGTGCCGTAGAAGTCTCGGTCGATTTCTGAGGGGATGTGCATCAGAGGTAGTCGTTCTGAGAATGTCTTGTCTCCAAGCTGGGTTTGCAGATAGTGTCGTGGGTCTTCTACATATCGCTTCGTCCGGTCTATGACCCAAGAGGGTGATCTCGCTTCAGGTGGGAGGAACAAGCTTAGGTGTATTGGCTTCTGTTCCGTTGGCTTTTCTTCCTTTGCTGGCTTGACGTCTTCGCTATCGCAGTTTGCGACAGGTATTACATGGTCGTTGTCCGCCATGGGGTGTGCTATAAGTGGGCTTGCCGAGACTTGGTGACAAAAGCTTTTAGCGAAAGTGAAAAGTCCTCGACTGAGTAGGCGAGGTTTTATCCAAGGATATATCAGCTGATCGGCCAGGCTACTACATGGCATGGAATAGGAAGGTCGATCGGCAACCTAGATGACTCATTAGCTCTCGGTACTACAGCTTTGCATGCAAGCACGATGGAAATGATGTGCTTCATTCGTGTAGTGCGGCATAAAATGTTGATGCTGTGAAATCTATTGCCCCTCGAATGCAAAGACTCCGTACTTATCATTCAATTGGTATCATCGCTGTGCCACCCATATGCAAAAACAAAGCAGATCCGAAACACAGTAAAGCCACTGTACCTATTTCATTCCCTCCGTCTTCTCGATACGATCTACGATGATCTTCTTGAACTCCTTTCGCAATTCGAATGGTGCTACATGACCCAAGCCCTCGTGCACCGAAGTCGTGATGCCACTATCTTTGCCACCGAGTTCATCGATCATCATCTCAGCATGCACGTAAGGTATCATCTTGTCTGCGGTCCCGTGGAGGACCAGAATTCGAGATCGTCCGATTTTGTCACCCATTGTCTTGATCTGCTTTGCGGACTTGTGGTGGAAGCCGGCCGCATAAAGCTGGCAAATGAACCCTGTGGGCGTGAACATATCAGGAGCAAGTCGTTTGCTGAGTTCGCCAGCTGCAAACCGATCTCCGTTGGTAGGAAACGGCTCGACGACGAATTCAGTCTCGTCTGGTCTTGCTAGCCACTCTACACTGTAGCAGTCACCTTTCACCTTTGCGAGCTGGTTGTCCAAGGACTTCGGCACCATCAGGTTGATGCGGTTCCGGATGTTCTCCAAAAATGGAAGTGTTCGCACAATGCGTGGTCCGGTAGATATGAGATTCAAGCTGCATATCCGCTCGGGAATTTGCAGAGCCTAGTTCAATCAGATCAGACTCGATAATGCAGGGTCCAGCGCGAAGACAGCCTTACCAATTCCTGAGATATCATGCCTCCCATCGAGATCCCCACAACGTGCACACTTCTGTCTTGGGTCCATCCAACATGGTTCAACAATTCTACGACGTCCTTGGCCATCTCGGAAGTTGTGTAACGAAGGAGCGGTTTGTCGCTTTCGCCCATACCTCTGTTATCGAAGACCAGACAGCTATACTTGTCAGCCTCGGTGTGGCCAAAATCTCTAGTTTGACGCTGCCTGTGGGCAGAGATCGACATTAGCATGTACACCTCTAATCCCAGCCATCTCGCTTCCATACCATGTCTTCATGAAGCCACCCAGGCCCATGATCCACTGAGAATCGCGTCAGTTCATGCAAAGTGACAATCGCAGATAAGCTCGCAGCTGCCAGCCAGGACGTACAATGATCTTGCTTGGGCCATGGCCATGGATCTCATAAGCTACTTTAAAAGGGCCGCCCCTTCCTTTCGCAACTTCGACTTTGCCTTTCGTGTCTGGCTTAAGGTCCCAATGTGCGTGAGGATATTCTGGATGAGCGAGGACCTCGGCGGCGGTCAAAGGCTTCGGACCAAGGCCTCCATGGGCCTTTTCGTGAGGAGCTCGCGCGTCTGCTGGACTTTTCAAAATGTGAGTTTGATATTTCTCAACGAGAATTTCTGCCCAAGTCGGATCTGTGCTGACTGACGCCATGCCTTTTGTAAGAGTTGTCTCTTCAAGGCGAAGAATTGTGCGAGACTATCGCTATCGAACGACCGGGTTTGCTGCCCGACTCAGGACTGCCCAGCCTGGTCGGCTGATTGCGTCGGCTATGCAGGCGCGTTTCGTGTGGTGTTGCGATAAGAACAAGCTTATCGAGATGGCCGCGGTCTGGCGACACTATATAGACGGCGAGAGAAAAGTGAAAGAGCTACATGTTCGTTGATGAGGCCAGAAACCAAAAGTGACGATTTGTCTCTCGTTCTCGTTATGACGGCATTAGACTTTCATGCAATCCACTTGTGGACGCGACGGGATCCACTGCTGAACGCACGTGTTCGAGGCCATGATGTTTGAGAATGGCACGACAGTAATGGCAAAGATGGCACAAATGAGATTATTGATTGGTATCATGGGCTAAATTACAGCAAGTAGAGCAATCGCAGCGGTGGTATCATTGAAGTCGCATCAGAATATTATTCTCCTAGCGAACACCATGTCGCATCATGAATTGGTAAGTAGAGAGCCTGTTGGGTGTCCCAGTCCAACCTTCGAGGTCATCTTGCTCCGTAATGTTTGGCAGCGTCAAAGGTGACGGTCTTGTGAGAGACGAGTGTCTATGTGGAATCGATGGTCTACTCATGCTTGGCGCTGGCAACTCGAAGTAGGAGCTACCTTGCATGGCAGTATTGCTCGGAGGCGTATTCGCAAGCATTTCTGAAGCACCTGGGGTCAAAGGCCAGCTGCTACCAAGGTAGTCGTCTGCAGAGTCTGTCAAGAGCGGATGGAGGACGGACGTGAGCATTTCGCGAGGCTCGGAAGGCTGAGATCGTTGTGATGCGGAACGTCGCAGGGCCAGCACTTGAGAACCTGGTGCGTTTTCTTTCATGAGCGCCGAGCCAAGCCCGCTTCGATATGGATGTCGAGAGGGTGTCGATGGACCAGAATCAGATCTGAATGACTCCCAGTCTTCGATAAGTTCATTTGAGTCGATACTCTCGGCATAATCGTTGGAAAGAGGGGATCTGCTAGAGCTACTTCTTTGTGAAGCTGCCCTCCTCACACCTTTCTTGTTTGGATTTGCACCTGATCGGGGTGGTCCTTCTCTCAAAAACTTGGACAGATCACGAACGTCACCATATTCGGCTTCTGCGTTCCGAGGCTTCAGACCGTGGCGAGCGGGAAGGTCTCTGATATACTCAGAGAGCTCCTGCACTGAGTCGCCTTGGACACGAGCCTCACGGGGTGCGAATTCCAGGCGGCGTGGCGGAAGGTATTCAAGTGATCGATTATGTCGTTGCGACAGCCGACGTAAAGGAGTCAGGATCTTTGATGCTCTAGAAGATGGTCTCTCGGTGGTTTCCGGTCCCAGCACAGTGACTATAGGAGTCTTGGAAGTCTTCTTGTCCGGGAAATGAATCGCATGAAGGACTTCCGGAGCATCAGGAGAGTCTTGCCATGCAACTTCGCCTCGCTCCGGAAATCGAAGGGACTTCAATTCTTCCTCTGGAGTCGGGAGCTCATCAACCGGTGATTCGCTGCCTTCAGAGAGCGTCGGTAAGCTTCCACTTTCGAAAGATCTTCTTGGTCGCAAAGATGTTGCTGCGCTTCCTGACGATCGAGCTGGTGCTTCAAACAGTGCATCGGCAGGGAATGAGGCTAGGACAGCATTGACATTTGAAAGATCGCCGTCGAAAACAAGCAAATCTTCCCTGATCTGTGACGTCCACAGTGTGAAGTCAAATCCATATCTTGCGAACTTCACATTTGGTCCTTGCATCACACTCAAGGCGGCCCTGAAGCAGTCTTCGGATTTGTCGAAATGATCCAGCTGAAACTCAATGTGGCCCATGATAAAAAGTGTCAGTGCAAGAGTCTCATCGATGCGCTTTGCTTCTTCCAACACCTGGGCTGCGATTCGATAATCGCCTAGTCTGGCAAAAATGATGACAGCGTTCAGCAAGCAGAAGGTGCTCTGCATATCCTGCTCGATCACTCGTGACAGGTATAGGAATGTCTCTGCCTGGAACAGTATTAGTCGCTTCTTGAGAAGTATTTCTCCGATGATTGAGTGGTAGATCTGAAACTTACAGCTTCTTGCCATTCATAACTATGGTACAGCAGAGCGCCATGTTCCCAGAGATCGATCAGTTCGCGAGAAAGCTTGTTCTGGTCGTTGCCCATAGTTGTATAGATTCGTGATAATCGACCTGGATGCTTTGGAGGTATTGCGGGTGCAACTGTGTCAGACATTGTGTCCGCCATTTTGGTTGACGAAAAATGGCAGAAACGCCGGTGAATAGCTCAATGTGCGACTGTTTGCTCTTATCCCATTGCTGTGCTCGTGCATGCGGTGCTCTGTTTGGTCGCCTATGTCCGAAGTACCTAGTTACTTAGGCGTTGACTCTGGCGTTGTCCAGGCGGCTCTCCGCCAGCCACGAGGAAAATGGCTTTGCGCACCAACGACTCTGGGGTCAGGGTTTCACGGACTTCAATATCGGACAAGAAGCAACAAGAAATACTTCATATTCAGGAAGTCCGCAGTCTTCAAGAACCTGGATCTTCGTGAATGCAGTAGAAAGAGCGGTCCCGAAAACTTGAGACTCGGACTTGTGAATGATGATTATAGCTTGCTCAAGCGCACCGTTGACGCCATACGCAGAGCAGTACTCTACGATCAGCTCTGCTTTGCGCGGATAGACGAACAACAGTACCTCTGCGAATATGGCGTCTGAGTGTAGAGCTGTGGTTGATGGTACGCGAAGGACATGATCGGCGGAAAGGTATTTGACCTCACATGAAGGTACCTCAACACCAAAGATCCGAAGCGAGCTGTTGCTTTCCCGAAGGAGACTTTCTAGAAGACCGGTGCCGCATCCGATCTTGATTGGCAGTCAGTGACATGTTCCTGGTCTAAAGGTGAGCTGCAGAGTGATGTGAGGGGTCTGCTTGGTTGTGTTCCCCAGGCCATGCTCGGTCGTCAAACCTGCGCCGATTCGTCGTAGGAGCACTGGATCCCCAATGGAGCATGGGAAAGACGCCTGTCCACTTGAAGATACAGCACGACCGGCTCTGGTATACAGAGATCTAAGAGCAGAGACGCCGAAGTTTCTGTACGTGGCTGGATATATCAGATCCAAAGAGATCATAACGACTCCGCTATGGTCGCTGATGGCGCTTCCAGACTCTGAAAGTGGTGAACGCTACCTCAGGTAGGCTTTGAAGGCTGAAGCCCACGCACGTGGAGGACGTCCGCTAGAGGCTGACTTGCAGAATCTAGAAATCCGACTCACCGAAAGGACAAGCGAGGGCGCTCTTGGCAGTCTCCTGACCAGCTCTGCGAGAAATGTTGAGCTGAGAGATACGCAGCAGTCAGGCAGCTGCTGAGGCAGGTCGCCGAGGCTGTCCAGTATAGCGCGCATCGTGGCAGCAGAAGAAGGCGACGATGGTGAGTCACAGAATGCGACCTGCACCCATGCGTTTCATACAGATGCTGAAACACTTCGATGCAGTGCAGAATCCCACTTTCGATGGTGACGTTGCATGCGACGAGCGTCAGGCCCGTTTCAAATTAAGCTGGATGGTGAGAAATGCTCAGTCGCTTGCGTATAGAGTGACGCTTGGTAGAAGTACATGTATGAGAGAACGCATGCAGTAGTAGGAGGTCGTATTATTGTGAAGGAAAGCACTGTGAGTCTGTGGGTCGCCTCTCAATAGTAGTGGAAGAAAGGTGTAGGACGACTGCGGAGGATGCAACAGCACGCATCGTCCTCCTGTAGCGATGGAGATGAAGATGCCCAGAAGTAAGATCGATTCCCGAGAAGCTTTGTGGGCTGGCGACTCGTATATTCTACGGCACTGGAAAAGCTGGTAAGAAAGGAGCCGCGAGGTGAAGTCGGCATCGATCAAGTGCACGACTAATGTCATCGTGAGATCTCAGCTTGCTGTGAGCTGCAGCTCCACGCTTTCGGTTCTTCGCCAGTGGAGATCTCCCCATGCTCTCAGCAAACTGCCGCAACACGCCTTTTCAGGCGGCTGTCACAGGTCTTGTGACGCAAGGTCCGAGGATGATGTTGCCGCCAGGCGCTTGTTCTACCGCACCTCGTACTGCACACTGACGCTGGCAGCCGAACATCGGACGACGAGAATTGCTACGGCTAACCGCGGCAAGAGTCGCAAGACACGAGAGAGTTCGTCAAGACATCGCCCCCACGGTGACACCGTCAGCATATCGGACGCAGCGAGGTCACGCGGCGAAGACCATGCACGCTGCTTCTATTCTTCGAAGCATCGGCACTCACATCCGACCGACTGCATGACCTTCATCATGGGATACCTTACAGCGCATCGGACCCATGAGCCATGCTCTAGGACTCGCCGAGATCGACGTACATTCACGTGCAAGCCGCCACAAACACCGCCTCACTTCTACGTTTAGGCCTGCAGCTACATGCATGCTACCGCAAGGTGCAGAAACCGGATTCAGTCGCTGCTGGCCTCGTCCGATCGCAGTCTTACTGCAATTTCTGCTATCTCACCACAGGGCTCGAATCCGAGAGAGCATTGGCAGGTTGTATCGGTAGGCGCTCGTGCTACTCTGCACATCGAACCCTGTTCCGATGCGTACCTTTGGAGGCTGCGAAGCTTGTCCAAGAGAAAGTCTTCTTTGACGTGTGATTGGGCGCAGAAAATATAACGCTTGCGCCAATGGAAAATAGCGTATCTGTACCCGTCCGCTTAGACGGAGCTTCCGTCTGTGACGCATGCAACGACATCCAACCAAACGGTTCTACAGCGTGGCCACGACATGCACTTCGAAGAGCACGAGGAGCAGCGATCCGGAAGGCATGGGAACACATCCACCCGCGCACCCCTGAAACAGACGAACTCCCAGCATTTGGAGCTACCGTTCGCGGCCGTCTTCGAGAACGCCAGAGCGTTTTCTGGCAGGCAACGTTGAGTGGCCACTACAGCCTGGCCTCTGGGGCATCCGAGACCACTCAGCTTATGCAACTTTCTGCCATCCTCGCAGCGAGCCTGTACCTGGATATTTTTCATCGGGTGTGAGAGTTACTGAGCGTGCAAGATCTTGGCCCACGCCTGCATCATTAACTCATGCCCATATCCATGGAGCAGAGGTAAAGCATCACGGAGCAGATTCCTGAATTGTCGATGACCGGACGAAGCGCTCCTGTAACGTTACAAAGAACAGAAGATCGCGCTCATCTCGGCGTCGGAGATCCCAATAGTGTGCTGAAGACCAAGGTACAATGTCGCAATCTCTGATGCATGTGAAGGTGGAAATCCCATCGCGCAGGAACGCGAGGAAAAGAGGTCTCTAACATGAGAGAAGTTCAGACTAACGCTGCATGTCGGTGAGCTACTGCACCCAGGTGCATATTTTTTGGACACCATCTCAGCGTGCATACAAAAAGTGGCGCAGTTGCTCAGCTTAGTCTAAAGGCGTTCGCACTATAAGTCTGCTGCTCTGGCCGTCCCCGCAAGTCACCCTCCCATCACCTCGCCGGCCTGCGCCAACCTCCCATTCGCCGCCGCCAATATCCTCCATCTTCTATCCTCTTTTCAAGGCGCAAAATCTAATTCCAATCGTTACCATTCACTCTGAGACATATTACGTCGCTTTTTCCTTCATTCTAGTCCTACCGTGACGTCTAGAAGTCGTCCATATATCGCATCGCTTACATCATCAATCGTGTCGGGAACACATACTTCAACCTAACTCTACTCTTCTGCCATGCCGGTGCAGTTACTTCCGGCCTCTGCGGCGGCCTTTGCGCCTCGGTCAGGTCCTGAGATTGTCCTCAACGCCAAGGTAGAGCCTTGGTTGACACAAACGTTGAAGCGCATCAACAGAGTCAAGCGACCTCTCAACAGCGTTCCACAGCATCACCGATGTCTCACAGAAACACTAGGCGGCTCCGCTGCGATATGGACGCTCGCATCACTCATGCTTCCCAAGGCACCCGATTCAGAACTCCGGAAAGATTCAAATCCGCTAGTGGAAGCCTTGTTCAACTACCAACTCATCCATGTCGAGGCATACGTCGTACACGTCGACATGGTTTCGCAACACGAGGTCGCATTCAAGCTTACACCGGAAACGATTGAATACCTAGTCGAGTACCACAAGGACATCTACTCAATCGATGCATCCGCAAGCACATGGAGTTGGCCCGAGAAGGAAGCGCAAGTGAAGAAAATGCAAGAAGAGTTTGTCCAGGCTGCCAACCGATTCGTCTTCCGCACTCAGGTCCGCGCTCTTGAAGGTATGGAGGAGGATGGTGCCGGCGAGCTGCTCGAAGGTCGATCAGAGGACGTGAAGAACGCGATCATGAACATGTTCGTGCCGCTTCTACCACCACCACCGAGGATCGTCGATGTCATTCACCCAGCTCCGATACTACCTAACGCACAGATGCCTGGCAACTGGTGGGCACCAGCGCCGCCTCAACTCCAGCTCCCATCGACTCACCCAGCGCCAGTCGATTCTTGGAAAGTGCTCCCTTCGACACCTTCACCGACCGCGACGACATGCAGCGACAACCAGTCGAATGCATTCTGGCATGACATGTCGATGAGCAACGTGCAGCTACCTTCGCCAACACCATCTTTCAGCCAGCCGTACACATCGGCACCAGCGCAATACTACAGCTCACCGCAAAGTATTGCTCCGATCCCTGTATCAAGCAGTATGCCATATCACTGCGGCTCGGACATTGGTATGGGTGGCTTCAATGACTTCGCCTGGAGTCAGCACGGTGGCTTCGGCGCTCAATATGCTACAGCAGTATGAGTTGGAAGTCACCGCTCTGCGCGAAACTCTACTCTTCGGTCGTGCGTTCTCCGCGGTGTTCTGGCCAAACCCGGCGGATTCTTTCCCATTTCTTAGGATGAAGGTCACACCTGAATGCGCACAGGTATTTCAGCCATCATTCCCGACATGCGACCACGACTTATACATAATGTGATGCGATGCGATGCCAAGCGATACCCCTTCTGATGTTGATCATCAACGCAACATCACAAGAGAAAAATTCATATGGACGGCGTTTTTGACTAGCGAGCGGACGTCCTTTTTCCTTGGTTTTATCTGGAACTTTAGCAAGCGAAGGCGGATTTCCTTGAATCAGTTTTACGAGGTGATGTCTGCATCATCCCTGGGAGGCATGCAAATTTGCGAAAGAGGTTAACAAAGGGACCTCACGGTCACAGACAACATGGATTCCATCATGGGGCGGAAACGACTTTGAATTTTTGTGATTGGCATGCGAGCGAGCGATTTGGATTTTCACAAGAGGGTATGGATTGCCCCGCGACGCGTACACGCTGTTCACGATCATCTGGAATGACTTGGACGACAATTTTCGATTCTGGGAAACCTAATGCCTTTCGTTAAAGGAGGAGGTGAAAGCAGTATTGTCTCTGGAAGCCCATCGTACACTCCGGTCTCGATGGGAGTTCTTCCATCAGACAGCGGATACGATGTGGGGATGAAGGGTGACTGTTTTCTCTCATACTTTGCGACGGCGATGGACTTGATCACTGGCTTGATCAACTGGCTGCGCCATCGACGACCGGCGATCTTCTTCTTATGTGAGGTCTGGAGCGTTCGATACTGCCTCCACCTCGAATAATATGACTACTCCACCACCTGATCACAACAACCCGACGACACATCATCACTCACTTTGACGAACCCGAGATCAAACACGAGCCAAGATACGTCTTGTCGCTCTACAAACCACGGCCTATACTGTGTATATGGGTGGGATTTCCGAAGCTTTGTTTCCGAACGCGAGTCGGGAGGAGGTAGACGCTGCTTCGAGTGGTTCTTTTGTTCAAAGCTGTTTTGATTGTTTGTTGGCGCGATTGTGGTTGCGATACGGGTCGCCTTTACTGGCCGTACCCTGAGGTGTTCTTGCGAGGTCAGAACCATAGTGTGTTGTCCTACTATGCTCATCTACTGGCTAGATAGAGAAGTCTGTAGCGCTTGATGCGCAGGATAACAGGACCCCTTCCAATGTGGAGGAAGTGACCTGGATGGTTACTGTGAATATCTATTTCCGTAGCAACATACAAGAAACCCTTGTGTAGTGGAAACCTGCGCCATCTTTCTTTCCTACTATTGATCTTGATATATATGATATTAGTGATACTATACCACTGCTTGGACGAATGGATGGCCACGGGAAGATTAGGAGACGTATACAGGTCGACCTCCCTTCGCCCTTATTAGCGCCATCGATGTAAACCTGGAAGCGCTGGACGATAGCGACCCCAAGGGTATTACCACATTCGTTGTCCAATATGTCGTGTACCATTGGTGGTCGATGGAAGAGAGGGGTCGAATGCATGTGAGAGTGCGGCTTACCGACATCAACGGCTGATGAAAGAAACCGACGCTCGTCATCTTGCCAAGCATTCACACGTGCTAGAGGCCGTTACTGGCGGCGTTCCTTTGTGCTGCTTCCGCGCCGGCGAGCTGCAGATCGATTGCCAGCGCTTGGGGCTTGGAACTTCGACTCCAGCATCGTCTTGTGAAAAACACCCGGTCGGAGCAGGAGCAGCGCGACCCACACAAATCAACATGCACATGCGATAACCGGAAGCCACGATGCCTCCTCCGACTACGCCTGACATTGTAAGTGATCCGACGTCTCCTCTTGTCCGGGCAGAGCATATACGCTCAGCAATCTGGAGGTGAAAGTGAAGACAGCGCATGGTTGACTGAATTGTTTGCGCACAGAGGAGTCCGCGACGAGCAGCTAGTCCTCCCATCGAACCTCTAGTACCGTCCGCTGATCGACCACTCACTCCACTATCCTACCTGAGTTCACCCGTGCCCGACCTCGCCTCTACACTACACACTTCGGCCGACGACGATGTTGACGAGGCCAACGTGAGCTTCTTGCGCGACTCGCTGGAGTCGCTGGACCGAGCAGAAGTCGACGGGAGGAGCAGTCACAGCAGGCCAACCCACTCGCATATTGACGCGCGGAGAGATCCACGATTAAACAGAGCGAGCGACCGCAGTGGCACGCAGACCCCCGCCGAGACGCTGGACGACTCCTCAAGGCGGGAGCGGCTGCAGAGAGTCCTGGCCCGACTGAATCGCATTCACGACCCAGCGGCCTCATCAGCGGCAGCATATAGCAATCGCACGCCCTCTCCTAATCGCCAATCTCTGTACGACTGGGCACCGTCCCATGACGAGACAGCGCGAGACGACGAGAGCGAGCTGGACCAGATTCTCACAGAACTCCGCCGCCAGCAACCGGATAGTCACCCAGACATTCTGCGAGTGCTGAGCCAGTCCCAGCTGGACTCCTCACGCTCGCGCGATAGAGACTCTCACGTCCCTTCGATCACCGATCTTACAGATGCTGCGGACAGGAGAGATCGACTTAGAGAGCGGAGACGGCGGGAGAACGAGTGGGTGAGCCTGCGGAGTCGAGCAGTGTTGCAGCGAGCGAGGCAGGAAGGTTCGCCCTCAGCGACCGAGCGCATGCTGAGGTACGTGATGGAGAGAGAACGTAGCGGTATGAGCGAAGAGGAGGAACGAGCACGTGGGACAGGTTGGTTCAGTCCAGGTGGCAGTAACAACAATGGCAATAACAGCAGCACGCGATCAGGCGAGCAGCACCGCGGGAGCACTCCAGCAAACAGATCGGGAGAGTCTTGGCCATTACCTCCATCTGCCAGCGAACTTCGTACGAGAACCATACAGGAGCGAGCAGAAGCCATGCAAAGACGCTACATAACCGAGAACGCACCTCCGCCCCGATTACCACGAATATCGACTCCTCCAGTGCCAGCAAGTTCTACACCCTCCCACTCCAATTCACAATTCCTGGAGAATGCCCTCAAATATTTGAACCAGTTGCGATCATGCTACACGTATGAATCAGCTCTCTCGGCGGCCATCGATCACGGATTGGCGACCAAAGAGTTCTTTGCCGACAAGCACGATGACTTTGTGATGGACCTGACAGAGTTGAGGCCCGTCGCTGGCTCTTCCTGGTTACAACCGGGCACGGTATTCGAGGGACATCAGCACGCGACTAACGGCAATACTGGACTTCTTCAGTCCCGACCCAGCCATCCTTCTCATTCTGTGGAGCAGATCAATCCCAATTACCGCAATCAGGGCGGAGCCACTACGACAGGATTTGACCACCCACCAGGCTCAACGCGAGTAACACCATTCGACGCCACCAGGCCGTGGATGTCACACGAATTCATCCCTCCTTTCCAAAGTACTGCAAGCAGTCTTTCTCCTAAACCTTCAGAGTCGATGCATGACCGATGGCCAGTACGGGTGATAATCCATTCGATTGACACGGAACGAATGACGCTTCAAGGCACAATGGAAGCTTACGATGTACCCCAACATCCGGCCGGGGTGTCCATCCTCAATTCCTCCTCGGATCGACCCAAAGCAGGCAAGAAACACGCCCCCATAACGACCTACCTCGAAGGCCACATCATCGACATCCAAACGCACTCCTTCCTCACGCCCAGCGCGACGGACAACAAACGCCATGGCCCACACGCCACCACTTCGGAAAACGCAACGCCATACACCACGCTCTCCGACACAATCTCCTTTCCCTCAGCCAACGCCCACACCGACGCCTCAAACTGGCGCAAACTCCCTCCTTTCAACAGTATCGCTTCCGACGACGAGAGCGCCCGTACATTTCTCTCTCAAGCACAAATGAACGCTATCGGGCAAGAATACATGTTCATGCGTTGGAAGGAGAAGTGTTTTGTGCATAGTGTTAAGGATGATCCTCCTTGTGAGGGGAGAGATGTTGGGGATCAGGATCGTGGGCATGGGTTGACGATTAGTGGGTTTTATTATGTTAGTTTGAAGAGGCAGAGTGGTGAGGTTCATGGGCTTTATTTTGATCCTACTAGTACGCCGTATCAGTGTTTGAGACTGAAGGGGAAGGGGGTTGGGTGGCCGGTTTATGAGTTTAGATAACATGATGTGTGATGGGATTGATTAGCATTGTGGGGGATATATTGGATGCATTGGATGAAGGGAAGGGTGATGGATGTATTTTTTTGTTGAATGACGAATGTTATGACGACTTGCGAAGTGAATTGCTGATAGAGATGAGGTTCGTCTTTGAAGAATGAGCTTGTCATTGGATTTTCTTCGTTGTCACTATCAAATGGAATATGAGCGAAAGAAAAGGTCAGGATAAAAAGCTTGGTGCAGAATTGTTGCGGAATTCTCATTCCGGTCTACAGAGCACGTAAGGCTGGCTCGAACATTACTGTACACCAGATGCTGGAAGTTCTCCTTTTCTTGACTCGTCCCATCCATTGAGCGATAGCTCTCGACATGCTCTTTTTGAAATTGATCCCTGCCGATGCGCCTCCTGTCGCTTCAAATCCACAGAACGTCGAATCGTCTATTGCTCGGTCTGGAAGTAGTTGAGAAGGATGCTGCGCTCCTGGGACTCCTCACCCCAATCCTTGACGACGACGCACGAGCAGTTGACGACCTTGCGGGCGTTACCTTCACGATCAATTTGGCCTATATTTTAAAGTCAGCAACCCATCCCCACCCATCATATCCCTTCATCTACGACTTACAAAGACCAGCCCACTCTCCCAACTGCTTTCCATCCGGAACCTTGATGAGAGGAATCTTGTGTTCGCCGCACAGAGCCACGACCAACTTCTTGTAGGCTTCCTCCTCACACGACTCGTTGAGCACGCACATGTGGGCTTGGCGACGGTCGAGGGCCTTGGAGGCTTCGCGCAGTCCGCGGGCAAGACCGTCGTGGATCAGGGCGATTTTGAGGACGCCTTTGAGAGCGTCGAGGACGGACATGCTGCCGCTCTTGCTGGTGTCGGCTGCGACCTCGACCTCCTCGGCCGCGGCGACCTCTTGGGGTTGCTCTTCTCCGTCCGACTGGGGATGTGTTAGTATGTGGGAATGGGGAGAGGGGGTGGAGGGGAGAGGAATACCATTTTGATTTGATCTGTTGTATGTCAGAGTTCCTCAAAGAGCGTGGTGTTGGGCGATGGAATTGATTTTGGTTGGCGCTGTTCGCTTGAAGATTGGAGAGAGGCCTGCGGAAACTCCAATTTCGGTGTCTTGCGCCAAGCTTTGTCGGCTCCATCTCGGGAAGGTCGCGTTAGCTAAGCGATCTAAGCTTAGGTTCGAGATGGAAGTGACGATGGCAATGGCAATGGCAGCTGCGTGAGACAATTACTTACATTAACAATACATCAACACCAACATGGCCTCCCGCACAGCAATGCGCATGCTCTCTCCGCGCCTGCAATGCCTGCAGAAGCCAGCACGATGCAGCCAGATCCGACACGCCTCATCACGATACAGCAATCCAGACAAGAGAGCCTTCACGGCCTGGCCAGCACAAGCACCATCTTTTGTGGGCGGCGTTGAGAACAATGCGCCTTTGCCAAAGCTTGACGCGGGTCTTCGCACACCCGTTGATGCTCGAACCGCATATCTGGCAGAGGAGGAGAGGAAACAATACCATCTGCGGCGAATGCGAGTTGCGGGTATGGGTCTTCTGATGACCCTCATGGCTTTGGCCTTTACACTGTACAATCTGGATCTGGAACAGATGAACAAGTCGGACGAAGACAGACGGAAAGAGGGAAAACAACAGCTGGACGCTAGCGATGAGGCGAACAAGCAGTTCCAAGGGAAGCAGGTAGAGATCATTGGGGCTGGCGATGGCAAACGGATAGTTGCCAAAGGTCAGGGTGAAGAGATTGAATTGGTTGAAACTGGCACGAGCAGTGTGCCTCACTTTCCTCGAACAATATACCTGCCTACTTCACTAGAGTCAGCTCCAAGGATAGATGCCACTGGAGCCATCGACGTCTCACAGCCTAATGCCGGCGCCAATGTGGGTAACATTGAGAACCAAGAACAATACACACTCGTGGGCCTAGGAATCAGATCGGTATCCTTCCTCAGCATTCAGGTCTACGTTGTTGGATTGTACATTCGAACCAAGGATATCACAGCGTTGCAAGAGAGGCTCATTCGCAAAATCAACGAGAGCGCGTCGACTCTCATACCTTCCGAAAAAGAAGAACTTCGCAAACGCCTCACTGACCCAGCAGCGAGCCGCGAAATCTGGACCGAATTGCTCAAAGTCCCAGGCCTCAAGACCGCTTGGCGAGTATCTCCTACCCGAAACACCGACTTTGGCCATTTGAGAGACGGTTGGATCACAGGCATCACAAATCGTACCAGAGAATTTAAGCAATTCGCTCAAGGCGCAGAAACCGAATTCGAAGCAGAAGATTTTGGGAAAGCGGTTGGCGACTTCAAGCAGATCTTCGTTGGAGGTAAAGCAGCCAAGGGCTCTAACCTTATTCTGTCGAGAAATGTGAGTGGCGCACTCGACGTATGGTTCCAGGAGAAGCCTGCTGCCAGTGGGAGAGAGAAGAACATGCAGCATTTGGGTACAGTGGCTGATGAGCGCATTGCTAAACTCATCTGGTTGGGATATCTTGGTGGCGAGAAAGTGAGCTCTGAGGCTGCGAGGAAAGGTGTTGCGGATGGATGTGTGGCGTTTGCGAGTAGGCCGATAGGAAGTGTTGAGGCTATGGTCACGTAACGCTTGGGTTGAACAGAGAGATGATGCAATATGGGCAGTTCAGAATTGCTCAAGCTACATTCTTTCGCTACAGGTCACCGAAATTGCATTAAGAGAGAATCAAAAGCGTGGAGAGGTGTCGGCGCATACCTTGTATATATTTGTATCATAGACGAAACTCCACTAATGACCAGAAACCGTCAATTGTGAGGATGTCATTGTTTGCTTAGAATCGATTGACTCCTTTCTGTAGGTCAGAACTTTAAGGTAGACAGGAAGATTCGCGTTGCCCATATACGAAAGAAGCTGGAGTGAAGCATTGATGTAGCTTCGGATCGTTTGCCGAGGCAGATCAGGGAGGGATCAACAAAGCACATCAAGACAACTTCAATCACTACGAGCAAACTTCGTTTCTCTACAGATACATGAGCTCCCATCCCATCATGTCCGTTCCTCCCAACCGATGGCCCCTCCTCCCCCCTCCCGCCCCGTTAAAGCGAACTTCCCATCTGAGCACCTAACCATCGCCGCCGGTGTAGCAATCTTCCACCTCGCCTCGTCAAGAGTCGTACTCTGTTACCACACCCGAGATGGCTATTGGTTCTTGCCCAAGGGCCGTCGCGACGCCGGGGAGTCTAGTGCTCAGAACGCAGTACGTGAAGGATTTGAAGAATCTGGATACCGCAATAGGCTTTTAAAGATACCCATGAGACATCGACAGACTGAGGCAGAAGAATTCGTGGCTGAGCCGGTTTGGACGCAGTTGATGCCATTGAGTGAGAGGACGCAGTATTTGCTGTACTGGTATATTGCGGAGACTGTGCCGCCTCAGATGGAAGAGGGGGATTTGGAGGCTATGCCTCGGGATCAGACTTTAAGGGAGAGGATTTCTGAGGATGTGGATGGGAAAACTGGTGAGGTTTATGAACCTGTGAGGCATGAGGGAACTGGGGTTGATGAGGAAGAGCTGTTGTATGATGCGAAGTTGTTGCCGATTGAGGAGGCTTGTGGGAATTTGAGAGGGAGTGTTATGGAGGATGTTATTAGACGGGGTTGGGAGGGTATTCAGGCGAGGATACGGGCTGAGGATGAGAGGGGGACGGGGACAGGTCCGTCGGCTGCGCGGTTCAGCTCGTGCCTGAATTCTTGAGGTCGTAGTGGCCGTTGAGGGTTGTCATCTTGCGGAACGACTTGGTTATGAAAGTGGGCTAACCCCAGCTTCTCACAAGCACCATTATGATCGCATTTGAGTCGCTCTCACCACGACTTCTCTTCTTTCCGCCAGCGATCAGCCCTCCAGGATTAGATGCATAGGCAACGCAGCTCCGCGTGTTCGGACCCGCGTTCGACAAACAAAATTGTGGGCACTGTTTAGTCTGCCTGTTGACTGTGTAATCACTGCCGCCGCCCTCATCAAGCCTCTCGAGCCATAATCGTCAAGAACGCTCTCAGCTGTTCGACGCACGCGCGTCTTTCACCAACCGCTGTCGTCTTCTTCGAATTTCCGCCAGCCACTAGAACCGACTCGAGCTCGATTCCTGTTTCTAGGCGACCACATAGCACAGCAGTCCTTGAACCCATTGCAGAGCCTGTCAAAGCTGCATCAACACGCTCGACTTTCGCCATGTCAACGTCTTCCACACTCACCAATCTTCCTAAGCTCAAGGGCAAGAGTAATTACACGAATTGGTCCTACGCAGCAGAAGAAGCCCTCATGAGCTTGTCCATCTGGCCCTACGTTGAAGGCTCGTGAATATGCCCTACGGCACAGAAGACTAGCGAGACACTTGCTACATTCGAGGATCGCCAAGACGAATGGGACTCGAAGGATCACACTGCCCGCGCCTGGATCTATGCAAACTGTGTTGTTGAGATCCAGCAGTTGTTGGCGGTGTCGGGCCTCAACACTTCGAAGGATGTATGGGAATTCTTGAAGAAGAATTACGCTCCCGGCGAGTTTGTGCTGTATCAAGAGTACATCACTCTTCGATACCATGGCAAGGGCATCGAGAAGTTCTGCAACACGTACAAAGCCAAGCTGCGGGCCCTCAGGTCCACCAGGGTTGGTATTAATGATTACCAGGCTGTCTATCATTTCATCATACTGGTGTCTCCTTTCTTCGAGACCATTGCGCGAATTCGCCGTGAACTGATGCGATCCTCCGATTACGAGATCACTGAGTTCACTTTGGACGATTTGATCAGCTCTCTGATTGACGAGTCCCGGGTTCTAGTCAATCAGGCTCGGTGGGCCCCGCGACCTTGACTGTTCCAGAAAAGTCTTGCGACTTCATTTCGAGAAGCTCGGGACCAATGCATGGTATATCACCCGGAGCCGCTCGGCAAACGAACTAGGCTTATCGTCGTGGCAGCCAAGGACTGCTCCCAGAAAGCTCCAGAGGCACGATTAGAACAGCCTGGCTGATTGACAAGTCATTCATCATCGCGCCATCACATGCCAATTTGTCCGCGGCAGACTTGAAATCTTTCAACTTGAAACATCAACACCCTTCTCTCGACGTACTTCGAAGACCACAAATCACCATATCACGCACTAGGTACCTCATGACAATACATCATCAACGACAGTATGGAGAGCGCATATGGCAGCTCTGATCCATCCTCGGGGAGTAGCATCGACATTGATGCCTACGGAGGAATAGATCATCTGGCGCACCTCGATGCATAGGGAGTTGAATGAAACTGGCTTGACCACTTCAGACAGTTGATGGAACGGAAATTGTGGACTATCCGATGGCGCAAATTGCCCTTACCCGAGAAACCGCATCTGTGTGAGTTTTCAATCACACACTTCGATAAACTACGCAGATTCATCTCCGCTAGTGCAGCTCACCCTGCACGCTCTTGCAAATCACCAGATCGCGTAGAGACAATCCCTCTGCAGAGCGACTTGCTGTGAAGTGACGCTCTTCGCTTGTCGTGCAAGTGTCCGATCACTCGACAAAATCCAATTGCTAGAAGGAGAAGGAGTGCATTCTAGACGTCACTTGCGGAAGTTGGCGCCAAGTCAGCAGAGCGCCAGACACCTGCTAGGCCATCTGTGCAATGTAGCTTGCTTGTGGCAACTCATCAGAGCTGGGCTTCTGTCACAGCATCAAGAGAAGCGTGCACGACTTCGTTGCGTCTGCCATACTCGTGGATGCTGAAGATGGTAGCGTCGTAGGTCTAATCATAATCTCGTAGCAAATTTGAAGAAGAGTGCTTAGACCACGGTAATTGTGTGAGGCATTGGTAGAAGTACAAAGTTGTGTGAGCTTCCGATTATATCCAGTCATTTACTCTCGGATCCGAATCGAAGCAACGCTTTCTCTCCGAAATTCTCTTCAAAGAATGCACGGACATGTATGCCGCACAACAGGCAGGTCTTTATTAAAGTCGTATGGTTCGCTGCCGTAAAGTCTGTATCCATGCTCGTTTCTAAGTATGACTTGCATGTTGTACCCAGCTGTCACTCGTGGAGTGATGAGCGACGTGCCTAAGGTATGGGAGGGCCAATATTTTCTGTCTCGCTCTTAGGAGCGTGTCTTACAACCTTGTAATGGACTTGAGTGAGAGTGCTCAGGCTCCGAGAAGTCCATGAAGCGTCAGACAAAAGTGACCTTGATGTGAGCTTTCGAGTACCCACTCAACGATCCTCAGATCCACCAATGTAGCGCTTTGTTAGACATATTTACTGTCCCACTCTCGAGAACATGATCCACAACCTTGTTATGAACTCGAGAGTGAATGCTTGAACGCCGGTAATTCTATAGAGCATTGGCCAAAAATGTCCTTGATATTGCCATCCACCTTGGTAGGCATTGGCCTTAGGTGAGCGAAGTAGTGGCCGCTGTTTGCACTCTGACCAAGGTGCTGGGCAATGCCTTTGACCCAGTACATCTGGCAGGTATCAACGAGCGGAAACGGGCCTTCCAGGATCGAAGTCTATACTGCCAGCTTGGAGGTTCCTGTCTGTGTAGGTGATGCACTTCAGTCCCGTTGCACGACGGGTTAATCTTTTGCTGCACTGCTTCTAACATATGCGTAGTGGACTTTTGAGTGGTTCAACTTGCTTGTAACATAGGCCATGTACACGACCTACATGTCAGCCGCTATCTGACTTGCTGTTGGTAATTTTGCTGCTGTTGCGAAGATGATATGCAGGCCTGGGTCGTCACGGTATGGTGCATTTCCTTCTAATCTGTTGCCATTCTGATCCGAAATGTCCTTCATGAGACAGCATATGCTGTTGCCCAGGACAGACACAGTGCGTAGGGAATGCTTAGACAATGGCAGCTTTATGAAGCGTTGACCAAAGGCAAGCTCCATGTGAGCTTTCAAGCACGACTTGTCATTCACTCCTTCTCGGACCCGATCCGAAGCGACGTTTCAATTTACTGTCTCCCTCTCGGTATCGTATTTTACGGGGTTGTAGTGGACGTGAAAGTAAGTGCTTCGACCAAGGTAGATTTCAGGAAGCGTTGGCCAAAAGTGACCTTGATGTGAGCCTTTGAATTCATGTGGGCCTCGTCGTACTACGGATTAACCTTAATCCATCTCCGATGGTACTGGTCCCAAAAGTCTCCACGACAGCAACAAACCTCCATGTCCCAATGGCATGAATACTCCAGCCACGTCTCTTTACAGTACCCAGGTTTTTCCTCCATCCTCACTTGACTCCGTTGGTCGTAATTGCTCTGGTTGTATACCGCCAAGTCCAAGTGCTGAGCAAAAGCTTTCTTTGCGAGTGAGTGCTCGGATCCCAAGATCTCAAGTGTGAAGTCGACTCCTCGTGACGCTCCACCCAACCAAGTCTCTCCAAATCTTGCCTTCATTGGCAGCCTGGCGAGGTGCTGTAGCCAGCTGCGACCTTTCTTCTCTCGACCTGTCTTCACGATAGGAAGTGATTGCCAAACGGCGAAGACTCCCCAGGTCCAGGGAACATGCTGCCAGAACTCGTGGCTTAGTGTGACTTTGATCTGCTTCACATGTCTCTCGTGCACAAGAACGTTGAAGAGGTTCTTCCATGCCTCGGAAGTGGTTTGCTGGCCGAACTTCAGGTGTAGTTGGATCCCTCGGTGGACTTGAGCGCGGGCGTGGTCGTGCAGAAATGCAAGTGGTGTTTCGGCGCAAGTTGGGAAGGAGAACTCGCGGTTGTAGAGGTGTGGTGTGCCTAGGTTGTAGCACTCACGGCTGATGAGCAGGAACGAGGTTGCGAAATCCAATGGCTCGAAGTCGTCATCGGAAACCTGTGACGCCTCTTGCGAGTTGAAGTACTTGGTAGTCGTCATGTACGTCGAGCGGACTTGAGAGGTGTAGCCGGTGAGGTAAGACGTCTGTCCAGGTAGACCCTCGGGTACACTTACGAAGTCTACTGTCTTTGGCGGGAACAGGTACTTCATGATCTCCATGAGAATTACCGGGTCAAGGTCGAGAATGCAGATGTGTCGTGTCTGGGTCGTTGGCGGAAGCGATGCCATGGTAACTCGATGAAGTGAATACCTCTGGTCGTTCACGTCAGTTGTGCGGTTTGTTTGTCTCCGGATCTGGTGTGGTGTCGATGGACTGGATGTCTGGCTCTGGCAACGACAATGGCGTTGTTTGCGGCGAGTACGTTCTAGGTGAAGATGCGCAGGCGGTGGCGAGTTTGTCCTCGTGCTTCGTTGACTCCAGGTCCGGTGCGATGTCGATGCACTGGTTGACTGGCTGTGTCAATGTCAATGGCGTTGATGGCGACGGGTTCGTTTCAGGTGAAGATCCTCGAGAGCGGTGTACAGTTCACTGGCAACAGCGCTGGTTCTGGCGGCGGCAAGGTCGTCCTAGTAGTTGACTGACTCTGAGTCTCGTCTGTTGTCGATGGACTGGGTGACAGGCTGTGGTAACGGCGATAGCGTCGGTGGCAGCGAGGTCGTTCTAGGTGAGATCCTTGAGAGTGGTGTGAGGTTTCCTAGCAGATCAAGATATGGAAAGTTTCCTGCATCGTCGTTGCTGTGCGTTTCAGCAAAACGTTGCCAAGACCGTCACATGCATGACGCTAATGCGGCATCACCTTCACGATCGTGTATGCCCATGGCAGGTACGTCCAAAAGAATGGCCAGAGCGATCGCAGTTGCTATTCCATATAGACTCTACTTGCATGTTCCAGGCCAGGGAGGCCGCATGGCGCAGCTCAGGAGAGATTGAGGGATGAGCGAATGTCGACATAATGCTGTATCCTCGTCCACAATTTTCTGGTGCGCTGTTCGACCTCAATTTGCTTGTCGCCTAACTACTTCCGCCTCCTAGACGTTTCTCTGCGAGAAGTCACTCTCTCCCGTTCACCCTCGCAGGTCCTGTCCTATATCTATTCCACCATCTCCGTCCCATCTCCTCAGCACGTCTTCTACCTCCTTCCACGACCCGCCATGTCGGACTACGTCCTCCGCGAACGGGAGACTACCCTTACTGCAGAGGCTGAAAAGAATGCGATCGCGCTGCCACGCGCACAAATCTCCAGCACATCCAACAGGTTCAAGAAACTTTTCGACGGCGACCTAGGCCTCTTTGTCGCCAGGCACCGTCGAACATCAGCGGAACCAAAGTATTCGTTGATTCCACGGCAAGCGCAACAGAACCTCAGCCGTAAGCTTCGTTCTTCTTCCAACAGATTGATGTGTAAGGCGAACGGCAGCCGGAAAAGGATCGCCACCAAACATCATCCGCAAGCGGCACCCTCTCCTCACAAAAGCCTCAGGAGTCGTTATACCGGAAACGCTGCTTCGGAACACCAGAAGATTCGAGGACCTTGTTCTTCGTGCTCTTCATGTCTAGGAACTCATTCCGAGTCCATGCGTACTGCCGCGCCGCCGAGCGGAGGATGCTGCTGTCTGCCATAGCGTGTGATCATTTTCAATCAGGCCACTCAGACTCTTCTTGATTGAGAGCAAACCGTAGTATGTATGCGCTCTTCCACTTGCACTTCCTACACAGCGCTTGCCAACACATTTACGAATTACAGGGGCGGATCGTGAACAGAAAGAACAAGACTCACCTATTCTTCATTCAAAGCCCATCGCTATCAGTAGACCCAATCCCTCCTGACATTTCGACATCTTGCCCTCAGTCTTCTTCAGGTCGACACATACACTCAATCAAATCCACAGCATCAAGCGTCAAATCTCCCCTTACAGCACTCTCCTCAACACCATAATCTTCCATTTGACTTTGAAGAGCCATAGTCTCCCCCCGCATCAAGTCCTTGAATTCCTCCAAGCGGTTATCAATGCACTCGCCATGCGTTTGCTTCGTGCAGCGACGATATCCCCACCAACCCCCATAAAAGTCACAGTGCAAGTTCCTGATGAGTCTGCGCTCTTCGACTTCCAAGCTATCCAAGAAAAGCCACACGTCCTTATGTTGAACAAAATGAAATATCGAGCGTTCAAAATAGGGCTTCTTGGCTTCCGTGTAAAGCTGCTTGCAGGTGAGAAGTAGTCCGCCGTTACGTGCGGCGGGCGAATGCTTAGTACCTATGGTCCGTTCGTTTCTGGTGTAGACTTCGACAACGTGAGAAAATGTGTACTGGAAGAACAGGTTAGTCTTAATTCTTGGGTTATGTCGCGTGATTGGGTTTTTACTTACATCAATTATGATGTCTCTGAGCTCGCGTGGCAGGGTAAGCAATGGGCAGGTCTTGGGAGTGTCTGCCGGAGCAGACATGTCGCTTCGATTATGGATATTGTATAGTCAAGAGAAGGTTGTGTTGCTTGTGCACAGGCAATAAGAGCGTCCGCCGTAAAACTTTAGACGATGAATTGTGTGGAATGTCGCTCTAGGCCAGTATCGTCATTCGGCCCGCTTTCTGCTCTCTGTTGGTCTTGCGTTGTGAGTCGAGTCACCGACTATTTGTGCTGCGTTCGGTAGCGAGAAAGTCTAGTATGCATGTTGAAGAAGGCCAGGTGTCGTGAGAACAAGCTTCTAAGTTCTGCGTGGTTCAGCTGACGTTCAAGCTTCGCATAGGTAGAACTCCCGGCGAACTGAAGGTCGGATTGCATCGACTACAATTTCTTGGTCAGTAGTCACCAGTTACGGCGATCAAACACTGAAGCAGACGACGCAAATCAACATACCTCAATGATTATATTGATAGGGTTGTGATGGTCGTGGAATATCCAAAGTGCCCTGTGCTCAGGTAAGAACCAGCTTCTGCAGACATCTGATTAAGTATCCCTATGAACTAGAAGACTTGTGGCTGGATACTTGAATCAATCCTCGTCATGTTTGTAGAGAAACTCCGACCGGTGCAGAGCAATAGATGAAGTGTTGAATGGATCTGCACTATATCCGCAGGGGTAGCATTAATTGCGATAGCTAGAATGTTGAATCGTAACGACAACAGACTGGTAAATCAAGAAGACAGGCTATCGGTATTCATCGCAGAGGCGGCGATTAGGATGATCTTTTGCTCCTGTTTAGGGAATACCGATGCTTGCCGTGCCGAGTTTCAGAATTGTTGTATGCTAATAAGAGCAGCGGGAGCCTATCAACGTTCCGTACGACTAGTATAAGCGATTACCCATAAGATACAGGACTGAATGTCGCATGCCGATGCAGCAAGAACTTAAGCAAGAAGCTGAAGTCAAGAGTTCTTGCCAAGAAGCTGAAGTGATCAAGGTCACGCTTGCCCCAAAATCGCACCTGCTACATTATTTTGAGCCCGTAGCATTCGATTGACTTTACTTCGATGATAGTGAACATCCTCTTCTCGTCGAGATCATCTTATGTGTTTCACTCGGCATTGGAGCGGGGGAATTTGGTGGCGTGAGCATGTACCTTGATCTCAGCTCCTTCCAGTAAACGGAATGGGCCCGAAATTGTGAAAAAGGATTGCCCAGGAACCAGGGCTGCTGACCGCAGCTAAGTAGTATAAGTCAGTATCAAGACCAAGTCTGTAATGTGGTGGAGAATAATTTTTTTTTCGATGTCTTCCACTCCCTCAATCGTTCTCATCCACGGAGCATGGTGCTCACCAAAAGTCTTCTCTCCTCTCCTCCCATACCTCTCCTCCTACAAAGAAGTTCTCGCCCCGGCATTGCCCTCAGTCGGATGCGCACCAGATAGTGAATCGATGAAAACATGGCGTCCAGACATTGAGGCCGCGAGTTCAGCAATTCAGAAAGCTCTTTCGCAAAGTAGAAAAGTCGTGGTAGCCTCGCACAGCTATGGGGGTATCGTGGCCAGCGAAGCACTACAGTACGTCCCAATTCCCGATCGTGCTCGAGTCCATCATATCTGTCTCCAAGGCGTGATGGTTGATGTCGGGCAGATGGTGGTTTTGGATCCGACGCAGCCCCCTCCGCCGACCTGGAGGGTCGTGGATGGATTGTGTTATGCTGGGAACCCAAAGGAGACTTTGTTCAATGATCTTGAGGAGGAAGAGAAGGAGAGGTGGGAGAAGGAGTTGAATTATATCCCTGATATGTGAGTTTTTGCGTTTTGAAGTGTTGATGATGAGATGTTGGTACTGATGAATGAGAAAGCGTTGCGTACCAGCCGCTCACCTATGCTGCGCAATATGATTTCGACACGACGTATGTGATTTCCAAGGACGATCGATGTCTTCCCGCGGAGGTTCAAGAGATGATTGTTGCGGCTGCGAATGAAAAGGGTGCTCATGTGAAAGCGGAGAGGCTTGACTGTGGTCATATGTCGTTTCTTCGTATGCCAGATCAAGTTGCTGCAGTCATCCAGAGGGTGGCTGATGATGATCAATGGCAGGTATGATGAAATCCAAGCACTCGGCGTCTGTGTATGCTCCCAGAGTCAGATGAGCTCATGTACATTGCATGATCGAATCAGTGACTAGTCACAAGTGCAGAAAACCGCTCTTCGTCGATGTGTCCAATGGGAGAGGGCTCTCGACTGTACGAGTGTGCCTGCTGCCGTCTTGCGACTGTTTGATGGTTAATAGTGACTTGCAGCACGACTTGCAGTGACTGCTTCGTATGATTCATATTCTCACACAGCTTCATCCATGCTGAAACTGCTTGAAGCTAGGATGAGCTCCAGTCACACGTGGTTCTGTCCAGGAAGGTGAGGTGGATGTTGGCAACTTGGCAGCGGCGGAGAAGCTTAAATGTATCCCTGATTCTCCTGTCGATTGGCCGTTGACAAACTATGGTACGACATCTGCTTGGGTGATCATGATATTTCGACATTGTTGCGCTCAGTTCCATGTTTAGAATCGGTTGTAGAAGCCGGTTGTGGGTGTCTTCAGCGGAGAGGCTGGCGAAGGCTGGGATTTGAATCGATGAATTCGGAAGCTTCGACACTTCAAACCTCTCGCGCCAAAATTCATGGTACTCCATCTCGTTAGCTGCTTTACGCACGACGTTCTGCAGACTGCATACTACTCACTGTCCGCGGAACGAGGAGTACGAAGTCATCTCGTTTTGGGTCCGGATGGCCAAGCCGGATCTGCAGCGGTCAATTGTGCGTAGTGGTCTGTACATATTCCTGGAGGAATGGCGCTTATGGCCGCTCAGACGTTTCAGACTTCTCCAAGCATCGGTTCTCTCGGAGAGGATACGGCCATGTTCTGATGATTCTGTGTGCGTCGTGCGGAGCATGATGAGGAGCAGAGTGCGTCGCCGCGCTGTTCCAAGAGGTCCGTATGCAAGCACTTTATGCAGGAACGAAGCTACGCGGGCGTTTGCATATCTGCGGTGGCCGGTCGTACATGGCGCTCGAGGTTCGCATTGGCAACTTGCAGATTTGGCAGCTGTGGAACACAAGAAGAAATGTTTCGCCCTCCTCAGCCCTTGCCAAGTGAGTAGTTGATAGTGCGAGGACATGGATATTTGTGTACTTGAATGCCAGGAGGGTGCCTAACGGGAGGGAGGATCCCGACGCCGAGACTTGGATGTTTAGACGAGCTGACAGGAACAACCGTTGTGCAAGGGTGGAAATTGTTCAGCTCGAGAACGCGGTCGAGAAGCAGCAACAATAGATCCTCTGGAAGACTACATTGGGAAGGGGTCACGCTTAGATGTCAGGAGGACGGGATGCAAGAATCATTTGATAGCGATAACATCTGGCGTGGTGGACTTGTGCAGCAATGTGATCTTGATCTTGATAGCCGTGCCGAGCGAAGATGCATGCCACGCGATCGCGATGGTGGAAAGCCAAATCGCATGGATGCAAAAGAGCTTCCCTCACCTTGAACAAGGAAGTTACGAGGTGAGAGTGTGAGTCTTGCTTGCTGCACTCGAATTGTTCGGTGTAGGACATCGATGATTCGGTGGCTTCATGACGGCTTCTTGTTGTGTGTGTGCATAAGGCCCCATCCTGTTGGCGCCCAGAAACAAAAAGGTGAAAGGTCCACATCATCTAGCGGCTCCAATCTGCCTAGCGCGCCGACCTCTCATGCACGATAACTGGGAACTGCATCTGTTCAGATAAACGTGCTGCGTTGCGCTGTGCTGCTGCCCTTTTCCGGCCAACGGAGTCCTTCCACGCATCCACGCACGCTCGTTGTCAGATTGGAGCTGCTCCTCACCAAACGCACTCTCAATTCCCCTCACAAGTGCTGCAATGCAACTACCGAACGAGCGGCGGTGAACGGTGGTCGCGTCTGTTCGTCAAGCTGGGACTGGAATCCTAGCAATTCTCGCTCTGGCATCTGAACCCTCGTGAATCGGGCTGCCAGTGACACACCGCGCCTGAAACATCGGCACATCCAAGCAGACAATAGCTACAGACAGCTGCTCTGCACCCATCGACCATCCGACACCGACCTTATTCTTATCGCTGTCGCCTCGACACCGACGAGTCCGCGCAGCTCGACCACCTCCTCCGCGGGCGTAGATACGCCGAGCGGCCAAAACACACCGTCGCCAAGAATCACGACAATAGCATATCTCACGCATTGGACCCAGTCGACGCCATCGACCACACATATTCGCCATGATCACGCGGTTAGGAGCGTGGTTGGCAGCCCTGCTCGCCGGCCTGTCATGCCTTCAATTGGTCCTGGCGGAGGAGAGATGGATCACATACCAGGCCGCCGATGGGTCGACAGTAACGCTCGCGGACAACCGCAAGCCATCCCTATACACTGGCAACTTTGGAGATTGCCTGGGTGACAGTACCATCAACGTCACACGTTTCGATGCCGCATACTACAAGGACAACATGACGGTGCTGTTCCACTTGGCAGGAAACACAGGCGTCGCCAATGACAGCTTGATGATGTCCATCAGCGTCTACGCATATGGCGAGGATCGCTTCAGTTTGATCTTCAACCCTTGCAATGCCAACATCAACAGTTTGTGTCCGCTGAACAGCAGTGTACCCATCTCTGCTAGCGGCATTATCCCAGTCGCTCAATCTGATGTCGCCAGCGTTCAAGCCATTGCATTGACCATTCCCGACTTCGAAGGTGAAGCTATCCTGCGAATCTTCTCCAACACAACGCAACAGGAAATCGCTTGTTATTCGGCAGTGGTAACGAATGGTGCCTCGTTCGGCCAAGCCGCATCTGTTGGGACTGTACTAGGCATCTTCACACTCGTTGCACTTATCGCCTCATTCGCAACTGCCATTTATGGAGAGGCGGTGCCGACCATGAGACTCCACTACGCACACTCACTGTCTGTTGGTGTGGTCTTCGCTGTGTGGCAGCACATCTTCTTCTCGGGAGCATTGTCGGTCAACTGGCCTTCCGTGTTGGTGGCATGGTGGAGCAATTTTGCTTGGGCTGGCGGTATGATCTACAGTGCCAGCATGCAGAGCAGCATCAACCATCTGATTGGCAATAATGTTGGCAATACGTCGCAAGTCGGCGCTGCCCAAGCCGGATCACCCAACTCTGGCGTTGGAGGAGGTTTTGACATCAGCACCATTTACAGGAGGGCCCTTACGTCTGGCGTGAAACGGGCAATCGACTATCACCCAGTCGCCAGAGACTCGTGGGATCTTGCCTCCCACATATACCATCGCGACTACAGCAAGACGATTCGAGGCGACCTTTTGCAGCGAACGGTGGAGCGCACGCTGCAGAGACGGGGTAGCAGTGGCCTTGCTGATGCCAGCTCTGGCTACAAGTGGTACGGTAAGCCTGTGCCAAATGGCGTGCCGTTGCCTGGCAATTACTCTGGATTTGCAGGAACGCTCGCGCAAGAAAGCATTCCCGTCAGCAATGCCTTCATGACAGGTTTTCTCTGGTTCCTGATCTTATTTGTGCTCCTCGTCACTGCTACCATCACCCTCAAATGGACCCTCGAGCTCTTCGTACGCCGCAAGTGGGCCAAGGAAGACAGACTCAAGTTCTTCCGCGATCACTGGGTCGGATACACGGTGCAAGTGGCTCTGCGGACTTGCTACATTGGATGGTTCGCCATGATGTTCCTGACCGTATTTCAATTCACCTATAGCTCCTCTGGAGGTGTCAAGGGCATCGCAGGCTTGGTCTTCATCATCTTCTTCATCGGCATGCCATTGATCGCAGGATACGCGTTCTGGTACAAGAAGGCCATTACGGGCTCTGACTCGAGCCACGGTCATCAATGGGAACACAACATGCTCATGGGCAAGTATCCAGTACCGAAGCTCCAGATGCCGGCCAAGAAGACGGCTCAAACTAGTGTCACCGAAACAACTCCAGCGCACGCACACAAAGACAGCAAGGAAAGCGGCAACCAGCCGCTCTGGAAGAAGATGACTTCAACCGGCAGCATTACCGACCGAGATGGCAACAGCAAGAGCATCCACGACGATGAGGACTATACCAAGAAGTTTGGCTGGCTTGCTGCTCGCTTCCGGCGCACAAGGTGGTGGTTCTTCACGGCCTGGCTGTTCTACGAGTTCTTGCGTGCCATCTTCTATGCGGGTGCCTCCGGGTATGCTCAAGTTCAGGTCTTTGGTCTGCTTGTGATTGAATTCCTTGCTTTCGTCTTCATCATCTGGATGAAACCATTTGAAGGCCAACGCTTGAATCTCTTGGTTGTATACTGTCTCGGATTCAGCAAGGTCACTACCGTTGCTCTTTCCGCAGCTTTCGACATCAACTTCAACCTACAGCGAATCACGACCACCGTGATCGGCATCGTCATCATTGTCATCCAGGGAAGTCTAACAATCATCACCATGGTCGCAATTGTGGTTGGTGCCATCAGTTCATACATGTCCGTGTCTCGCAACAAGGAAGACTTCCGACCTCGAAGATGGGCAAATCTACGTGAGAAGTACTTTGACCATTTGGACCGCGTGGTTAACGACCTACCGCCTCCACCGAAACCTGAACCGCCACCACCGGAGGAACCCAAGTATGGCTTCGAGATGAAGGCAGTCAAGCGGCTGCCAAAGGTCGAGGATGAAGACGAGGAGTTCCAGTCCGAGATGATGGCTGATCCAAACGCGTCATATCTCAGCTTCGACTCTCCTACCGTTCCAAGAAGTGCCGTCGCAACACCTGTGGATAGGAGTCGTGCTCCAAGTGTCGCTTCAATGAGTCTGGCAAATCTACCATATGGTGCTCGAGCACACCGGCCAAGCTGGAGCACAAGAGACTTCCAACAGGATACTACACTCGGCGACGATACCACCTTCACTCCTGTCGACATGAGTAAGACTCTCGCGGATGATGACGCTATCATGCCGGGCTCGGCGAGCAAACGACAGAGCCGAATGTCGATTAGGAGCAACAGGAGTGTGACGAGCCCACCATTACGAGCACAGCCCAGTAGTAGCTCACTTCGCGTCGGAGGCGAGATCAGTACGACTGACACCATTGGCGATGTGCCGAAACCTGCAGTGCGACCTCGCTCGGGCACAATGGGCTCTGTGCGTAGTTCTCGCTATGCCTCAAGTGCCTTTGGCGATATTGCGGAAGGAAGTCGTTCACGGGAAGAAATCCTAGAAATACCAGAGGTTCCACCACTGCCTTCGGCTTCTTCAAGTCGCCCTGGCAGCAAGCGCAACTCGTACAACATGCTTGAAGCTGGATCGTCGGCTTACGGACGTGCTTACCCATTGACGCCCGCCCAGGAAATGGACGAATGGACTTTGCAGAAGATTAATTCAAGGACGCAGTAGGCCTGCTCCAAGAAGGAAGCTACGATCACCGAGTATTGGACCATTGAACTGCAAGCATTGCAGATGATGCAAGAAGAAGAGATGATCTTGTTACAACGTGCTGGGCTTGAAAGCAAAAAGCTGCACGGACAATGAGATGATTGGTTTTGAGGCGGAAGCATAACGATTTTGAGCGAGCATTTGCATTGCATGGCAGGAGTTTTGCATCATCAGGACGACTGCATTGAGCGCAAGCCCCAACCACGGTGGCAGCGGCTCCACTAATTAATATTCATGAACAACAACTTTGCATAAGATACCCACAAGCTATTCAGCAAATATGTGTAGCGACTTTGAAGCAAGGAATACGAGGCAACGAAATGGAAATATGGCGCAAGATGGATCGAGGCGTCTGCAGGAGATGATGGGAAGGTTCTATAGATGTGGCAGATCTAGAGATAGTCAGCTTCAGCGAAACATGACGCTCTGCAGGCTACATCGAAGTAAGAAATATGATTCAATCAGTCCACCGCCATATACACAGACCATCTCGTAGTGACCAAAGTCTACTAATATTGTATCATGTGATGCCCCACTTGGCCTGCACCTTCCAACTTAAGCTCCAGCCTCCAAAGTGAATACCTCCATCCTTTCTTACGACTCACAATGTAGACCGGCACACAGCACAACTTTACTCTCACCAGAATGTCAACCACCACATCATCCGCAGCGGCAGCGATCCCGTCCTCATCAAGCAAACCCTCTCCTACAACCAACGTCAAGCCCAACCGTCTCCCAGCTCCAACCCTCTTCGTCGGCCCTCCTTCCCGCAATGCCTCGCACTTATCTGTCTCACGACAACAGACCAATGAATCGCGCACGGCGGGGAAGAGTGCTTTGGGGAGGAATGTTGAGAGTGCGTCAGTGAAAGGAAGAGGGGAGGCCGGCAGGCCGGGCAATACTGGAAGGCTATCGCCTCCTCCGAATGTCAAGAAGGCTTCTGAGAAAAGTATTGAGGCTAAATGGAAGGATATGCAGAGTACGTTGAATGAGGTGGAGTTTACTGCGCAGAGTTCTACGCATGTTTTTGGGGAAGCGCATGCGAGGGCTTTGGATGAGTTGAGGAGGGCGCAGGTTGAGTTGGCGAGGGCTTGGTACGTACGTTCCTAAGGGTATACTGCGTCTTGACACCTTGGAAGGGTAGCGTCGATTCCCCGATTGCTTGCGAGCAAGGGGAAGTCTGAATTTCCGCGTAAAGTGGAACTGACGCTATCCTTCTGAGGTGTAAAGACGCTGTATGATCTCTCGTTGTCTGAGACGTTTTGCTGACGAGTTCATAGGGGGAGAGGGATGAATGAAGAAGAGGGAGAGAAGATTGATACTGGTGAACGCTTCCGTGGAGCGCAAGATCTGGCGCAGGAGAGGTCGGAAGTCAGGAGAGGAACGGGAAGAGAGAGATCTGATACGAATTCTACGGCTCTCAGTGATGAGAGTTTGAGGAGTGATGTTACTAGTAAGAGTGGGAGGAGTCAGTTGGAGGATGAAACTGCGCAGGATATTAAGCTGGCGAGTGAACGTAGGGCGAATAATGAGGCTTATTTTAAGAAGGTTGAGGGTGGGGTTAGAGAGGTGGTGAAGAAGTTGGAGGTTGTTGCTGAGGCTATGAGGGGTGTGGAGGGTGAGAGTAGGAGTCTTTGGAGTGAGAGTTCGGGGACTACGACGACGACGAATATGGGTGGTGGGGAGAGTGAGGTGGGCGGGAGGAAGGGGTCTGGGACACGAGATGTCTGATCGTGGGTAGAAGAAGGCGTGGGAGAGTCGGTCTTGGATGACGGGCCAATTGCTTCTCCAATCGAGCAGCTTCCTGTGCCGCATCGACAATTGCGACCTATTTGGGTACCATCTCGCAGGAGGCTACGCATTTACATCCGCGCGAGGCACAGCATTCACGACGCCTGCGAGCATTGATCCCCATGCCTTCGTTACTTTCTTGCCAACAAACAAGCCTTGGTCTACTCTATTGCTCTCTTGCTTATCATGAGAACTTAGAGCGAGGTTCTGGAGAAGCAGGCGGGCGAAATGAGCAAAGTGGAAGACGAAGCCTCTCGAGGAGAAGTGCCCACGATTGTACCACTCCTGACTTCTTGCCCTGCTTCGCTGCAACGCGAGCTTCGAGGAGCAGACCCAACCGATTGGAGCACGACAGAATGGAGGCTGTTTCCACCGGGTTGATGTCGACAATGGAACGTACCTGCCAGTTGGAAGATTCAATGAAGTGCGCAGATCGGTCTGCGATGACCGGCGAATTAGTGTCGCCATCATCCAAGATACCCTGAAAAGGCTGTATGAAAGCTACAGCTGAGGTTTCTCCTGAGGAGGCTGTTATTGATCTTCGGCCCCACCTGCCCCTTGCACTGATTGAACGAGTACGAATACGTACTGTTCGCGGGTAACACTTATCCACAATCAATTATTCACTTCTCAATGCCTTTCAATGCACTTGTTTGATCTTACTCAACACCGTTTCGGCACCGGTGTGGCCCCCAGTCGAAATGCCTCGGCAATCACGGACCCGGACCGAAAAGCTTAACAGTTGAGCGCCTTCCAGCTTCGCATACTCTGCCCGACTCGATTGACAATCTGATCAGAACTTCTGAAGCTTGTTATCGGCTTGTCACGTCTCTGTTCAACGGGAATGTCTAATGATTCTGGTCTCCGTCCCATACTAAGATCTGAGCCGTCGAAGGTCACAATCGAGAAGGCACTGGAGATTAAGCGTGTCCATGATGTGAGCGCGCCCACTAAGAGAGACAGAGAAATGCTAATGACATGACCAGGATGTCTTCGAGAACTTGCAAGAGCCATTTACATGGGGAGGTTCTGTGGTTGTACCGGGTGGCGTGCTGATGGCCCTGGCTGCTACTGCTGCTTACGAGACACTCCCCTCCGATTTCGCCATTGATATGCTGCAGGCACAGTTCCTGAAAGGTCCCAAGTCGGTCCCTGCGATGCAGATAAAGGTTCAGAGACTGAACGACGGCGGACGATTTGCGTCCCGGGTCGTGTCGGTTGAACAGGAAGGCGTCGTCGTCTGTCATGTAACTTGCAGCTTTGTCCGTACCTCCAGTTTGAGCGGTCCAAGCATGACGCACTCGCAGCAACGAGCTACAGCCTATGACCTGGAACATATCACTTTGGATGATCTAGATTACGGCCGGACAGATCTCGGACCGTGGATGCGTTTTCAGAGACTACCACTCGTCGGCCAGCATCCGAAGGCTGCAACAGCAGAGCAACCTCCTGAGAACCTTATCTACACTTCAGCTGCACATATCTCCCCACCTATAAGATCAGACAACCACAGACTTCATGCCCTTGGTATCATAGTGCTATCGGACTATCATATACTGGACTGCCCTCCGCATCTACACGGGAAATCGGTCGGTCAAGCGCAAATTGGAGACGTTCACCGAAGGATCATTCCACCGGAGTTTGAACGCTACACGTCAATGAATCATTCGATATATTTCCATGTCCACGACGGTTTCCGAGCAGACGAGATGAATTTTATCGAGGCGAGAAGTCCGTGGGCCAGTCGACGACGAGGATATATCGAGAGTAAAATATTCACAAGACACGGTTTACTTGTTGCAACATGCACCCAACGTGCGTACTACGTGCTAGCAAGCAATGGAAAGATGGAGGAAAGCAAGCTTTGAAGGAGTGATGTCTAGCCAAGCTCACCGAGAAGCATTCAGACGGTGTCCAACTGGGATACCGCTTCCACTCCGGACTCAGACCATCCGGAGACACACATGCATGCTTCTGTTCCTCAAGAATTTGTGCTCCGCATTGATCAAGTCAAGGCTCTTGACTCGATTCATACATTCTGGAGTGGTCTCATGGCCATTGCTGTACGAAACCGGAGATTGCTACATGGTCAGCTCGTAATGCTCACAGGAACAACGAACTCATGGCCTGAGCTGTGTGCCCTGCGCTCATTGTTTGGGAAAGGCGGATAGGGCGGATGATTTCACCCAAACGAAGAACGTCGGGCCCGCCACACGGGTTAAAAGAAAAGCGCCTCGGATGTGATTGAGAAGCCCGAGACCATGACCTTAGTGGAGAATGCCTGCATATCTTGCATGACCCGCATGGAGCATACTTCGCTGGCGAAGCTCTCGAATTCTCGGTGTCGCTCAATGTTGTGCGTCGTCAGCATACCTTTACCGTTGGTGGTGTAAATTCGAGGAACAACAGGGAATACTTGCAATCGAGTTTAGAAGGTGGCTAGCGAGCAGCCATTTCCTGGATTCGTCAAGCGATCTCGACAAGCTCGCCGAGCTCTTGTGAACAGATGGAGCGGGCGCTGGCTTGCTGACAACAACCATGCCATTGGGATATGTTGCCTTGCGCCTCGCAGTCCCTAGCAACAGAGCTGGATGACAAAACAGCAGATACTTTCGACGACCTGGGCCAACCAGTTTGCATAGCATACGAGGTAATATTGATGTGAGAGGCCTGATCCGGAGTAACCTTCTCTTACGCATGCTCTATCTGGCCCAGCCCCCTGGTCGGATCTTCTCGGTTCCGTATCGACATAGCCTGAAGCGGCCCAGCTTACCGACCTCAGCAAGTACTTGCTCACCTCTGACACTTGTTGGAAGGCCGCCAAGATACCATAGAGCTCAGCAAAGCTTGTCATATAGACACGACTGCAACGCAGGCCAGACAACTCTTTCACCTTGTGTAGCCGTCGGGCAGCGCCGCGGTTACTTCAATAGTTTGAGAGTCGAGTCCAGAACGTACAGTGGTGATTTTTGAAGTGGATCAGGTCCGTGCGTCTACAAGGGGATTCAACGTGAAGGATATTCCACAATAGGCCGTATCGCTAGGCCTAAGGGTTCCTCCAGCTAGATCAGCTTGTCCTCTTCCGTCTGCCGACTAGCTACAAGCAGTTGCGTTACAATTTGCAGAGTAAGTAGCGAGGTATGATTACCCCCGGTAGACGCACGGATCTGATCCACTTCAAAAATCACCACTGTACAGAGATTCTCGACACGTACCAAGCATCTGGCTCGCACCCTGGACCGGAAGATCGATGACTGGCATTGCTTGCTTTTAAGGTTATTGCGCCTCTGAGAGTTTCCAATCCTTATCAAGACCGTGCATATTGAGCCTCATATGAGTCTCGCGGATGGCTGAGGCCCAATTCAATGCCTGAGTGGGTGAGACCAACAATTGCAATGCTTCCGCTGCGGATGCGCACAAAGCAGCGCTGCACAAGCTGTTGCGGTGAAGCCATAGTTTCTCAGGCTTTCGCCTTGCAGACGCAGCTCAGCATTTTAAGTGGATTTGAGTTATGTCGAGCTGGTAACACGAGGCCGTGTCCGGGCAGTGCCCTGGCAGATTTCCTGATCGAGTCGTCCAAGCTTTTACTTCCGGACGTCACCTGGCAACTCTAATTGTCTTCAGGACTGAAAGCAGCCACGGCAGCCACAACATCCTTGACTTGGTCTCGACGAATGTTCTTGTTGACTTCCATGTGATGGCAGGTCGCCTACAACTCTGAGAGGATCGTGCAACATCCGCTGGCTACCGCTGTTGGCAAGCCATCCATAAACCATAGTTCCTTGTCTGAACTCTAGCCAGGACTTCGACAGTATGAGCATCGTTGTTCGTACGCGGTCACTTAGTCGACGTACCGACAATCTCCGGCCACAATGTATCACACTCCAGCCAGGACACATATAAGGCAGCTCCTCAGCTTGATTAGCTCGATCATCCAGCACCTCAGTTCCACCTCCAAAGACAATCGAAGCCTTCCAAACAACCAAGCACCAACGCTTCACCTTCCGTCAACATGCAGTTCAAGACTATCATCATCGCTCTCGTCGCGGTTGGCTCTGCAGTAGCCACCCCGATTGAGGAGGGGGTTCGCTTTCACTAGTCAACAGTCTCAGTGAATAAGACACTTACAAGATTTGATAGGCCAATGCTCCATCTGCTGCAGAGATGCAGTCTGCCGCCTTCGCTTTCGCAAAGGCCAACATTAACAACAAACCAACCGAGGCGCAGATCAAGGCCGTCGCCGACTTCAAGGAACAGCACCAAGGTTTCCCATTCTTCCACGGGAATTTCCCAGACCCATGCTGCAACCAATGGGGATTCTTTGACTGGACCTATCTCTACTGCTTCCAGAACTACCCAACTTTCTTCAACACCTGGGTGAGTTGACAATCTTTATACATCTGAAAAGATTCGAAGTCAAATACTAATTTCATCCTCCAGAGCCCATTCTGCTACACCCCATCAATCGTCGACTCTTGCCATGGGTTCTTTGGCTGCTGCTCTGGTGGTCTCCTCGGCTGCCTTCTCTAAATGGTTGATGACAGCGAACGACATGGAACTCATTGTCTGGAGGAAGTAGTAGTGCTTGGATGGCAATGGAAAAGGCTGATGGTGGAAACTGGTTTCCGACTCGACTCGAACTCGACTGTGGTGCGCGATCACATATCATCCTACCTATCCTCTCTGAATGTGTTTCATAAATAACGAGACCCAGACGCTATGACTAGTAATTAGATACAAGCGTAATGGATAATCAACTCATGTCCGCACCCGCACTTGCTCAATATTTCATGCTTTCCCTATCAGTCTCGAAGACACCAGTTGACGGAGCAACGGAGCATCTGCTCATCCCAGCTATCAAAAACCTCACAAGCATCATTCCAGGAAATCTAGAAAAGGGCGATTCGAGCTCCCCAATCATCTTCGTTCTTCCGCGGAAAGTCAAGGATATTTCAAATCTATAATCATGATCGAGCTGCACTGACATCTTTTGCCCAAGCTTCTTGAAATATACAAGCTCGGCAGGGCAAGCTCGGAAAATTTACATCACTTGAACAAGGTTAGGCCTGGAAGCCTTCAATTGCTTCCACAGATACGCTCTGTCCATCATAGATACGAGAAGGTCGAACGGATACAACGGAGATTTGCACATGTCGTTCTCATCACATCATGGTAATATTGATGTTTAGATGAGTATGACATGCTCCTCGCACATTCGCGGACGAATGAGTGCGAAGAGCGCTCGTGAAAGAACGAGAAAGTCTAAAGTCTTACGACTTTTGCATGAATTCAATGGCGAGTGAGTTCGCGGGGAAGAAGTAAGAATGCAAGAAATACAATGCCTGCTTGGGTCTGGCTACTGCTAAAGGTTCTAGATCTGGTACTTTCCTATCCGATTGTTGACTAATTCCGTGAACCACATTGTGTTATCACTAGGTTCGTAATGCATAGCGATATCTCCCGCCGGCGGGAGGTCCGGTAGAAGGGCTGGAACGAGACTGATGTCTTCGTCTGGTTGCTTGATTTCTGTGAATTTGCCGGTCAAGGGAGTGAGGTAATTGAGACTGTTGCGGAGGAGGGTGGAGTACCAGATGTTGCCTTTGCTGTCGACGGTGTTTTCGATTGGTGTCGCGAGGAGTTGTGGGATGGGGAAAGCTTTTGCTGTTTTTGTGACCATGTCGAAGCGGCCGAGGGAGTTTGTGGCGATGGCTGTGAACCAGAGGTAGCGGCCTTCGGTCTCTGCGCGCATGACTGATGGTGTTGCGAGAGTGAGAGGAAGAGGATATTCGGTTATGACGCCGGTGGTTGGGTTTAGGGAAGCGATCTTGTTGGCGATCATCTCGACGAACCAGAGATTTCCGTCTGAGGCTACGATCATACCCAGTGGGCCGGCTAAAGGAGTTGGGACTTTCCATGTCTTTATGGCGTTGGTCTTGTAGTCAATCAGGTTGATGACGTTGGCGGTAGTTTGGGAGAAGAACATGCCGGTCTCGCCAGGCCAAGCATCGTTGAATGGTTGTAAATTGCCAAGAGGATTACCGGTCTCCAGGACCTGGATGTTGTTGGTTTTTGGATCGAATATGACGAACTCGTTTCGGATTCCTGCTGCGGCGTACACCTTGCCGTTCTTTCCTGGCTGGACGACACATGATAGAGCAATGCGACCTTGAGCATCACTAGGAAGGACGGAGTTGCCGAGAACGGGTAGTTTGTATGGGATGCTGTATTCGGTCAACTTCCCGGTCGAGCGATCGATCTGGACAATCTTGTTGGAGGTGAAGGTGTCCGCCTAGACACATAGTAAGTACGCTGATCAGTGGTGAATGGTAACTTGCTGGCTTACGTAGATCTTGCCATCTGGACCAGTTGTTAAATCACAAGGTGAAGCCAAAGGAGTGGTCAGATTGTAGTAGGTAAACTTGGAAGCCTGTCTCTCGACTGGCGTAGCATATGCTACTGACGCGAGCAGTGCTGCGCTGGCGATGGAGCTCTTCATCTTTGCGACTTGGGTCTCGTCCAGCAGGTCCCGTCCAGAAGCAGCGCGACTGAGCTGACATGGGGAGGATCAACGCCTTATAGACGGTAGTTCGATTTCATGATCGACGTAGCTCACCACGGTTATGGCGGTAAATACGTTCGCCATGTTGGGTCATTGGTCCTTGGCTTGGCTACTTGCTGCTCTCAGTATAGCTCAATTTGCTTAGTCGCAAGAAGTAGGCGCCATCTTTAAGCTTGACAAAAAAAGAGCGCCACCAGCGACCATTGACATGGGGTAGCCTTGTCAGGGCCAGGCTTGCCTTCGCAGACAGATCCTCTGTTCGTTTCACAGTGCATCAAATGATCTTCCATTCTGTTTCCAGCGCTCGCCCTCGTGCTCAGCTTCGAGGTCATGGAGCTCACTAAGTGTGCCGAGGAGGTAGAAGGTCGCATCCAATTGCCCCAAATGAAGAATGCGGAGATCAAGAAGCCGGAGGTGGAGGCGTTGTCCTTGATGTCGATCACTGCGGAGGTTAGCTAGTTGTGGCTTCAGCCATCAACGATTGTGGAAACCTTCGAATCGGCTCAAATGGTGCCAGACTAGCAAGCAATCCTAATTTCTCCAGCACAAGAAGGGCAGAAGCCGGTCGCTGACCACGAATTTGCTCTGAGGAAGACAATTCCTGTCAAGGGAGAAGCTGTCATCTGTGAAAAGACCTGAGCGCTCAGGTCGTCCTCCAACATCATCATTATGGGGAGCGGAACGTAAGCTTAGTGTAAGCTTAATCGGGTTTCTTCCGATTCTTGAGGCTCAAAAGCTTTGGTGCGTCTGGTATGCGGTGCGGATCCAGAGACTCGGTAGATGCGGCATTTCGTTCGCATCAGTATACGAGCATGAGGAGTTGCGCGCCAGTCATATGGCCACGCCACAATCGTCACGCGTCACAGTGTGTGGACTTCAAACGTGGTTTCCGGAAGATGAAAGTGGGAAGTCGAGTTTGGAAACTGTCTCCTCGCAAACACTCCTTACGTAAGATCTTGGCATCAGCCAGGAAGCTTCATTTTGGAAACAGATTTGATCAAGATTGATGTCAACACTCTCTGGCGTAATCTGTCCCAGGGACTCTCATATTATGGATATCTATATCTGCGCATCCCACATAAACATGTGCATTATCGCAATTACAACGCCTTGATCTCATGACCATGATCCAGCATTAAACATCATTCTTCCATTCATCCATCCTTTCCGAATCGGCTCACAAAGTCCAAGCAATAATACCAAACAAACCAGCTCCCACCAAGAACCCTGAAACCTCTTTGACATTCGCCAAAGAGTTCTGCTCGACACCAGCAGTAGTAGCGCTGGCTATGGTTGGCCATGAAGCTGAAGCTGAACTTGATACTGATGTCGACCAGGACCAAGTCGAGGAGGGAGTTGTCGCAGACTCTGATGGTCCCCAGGTAGAAGTAGACTCATGAGCTTCCGAGCACGGGATCGTGGGCAGAGCTTCTGTAGCTGTCGTGCTCCAAGCCGGGATCTGTGCTGGTTCGGTGCCCCAAGCTGGGACTTGGGCAGAAGTTGAAGTACTATTGCTGAAGATCATGGTTCCGTTGCCGCAGTCGACCATAGTGGTGTGATAGCGAGTGATAGTCCCAGAGGTTATGGTGACTGTTGCGACGTATGAGGTTTCCGGAGGAGTAGATGTGGTCCAAGTGTCGTGTGAGGGTGGAGTCCATGTGGTTGTGGAGGATGGGACTGGGGTAGAAGATGACCATGAGGTTGGATGCTCGGGAGGTGGAACGGGATAAGTTGGTGGCTTGGCCCAAGAAGTCGTCGTTGGAGCATGGTAGGTTGGCGGAGCGACTGGAGAAGTGGTGGTTTCCGTAGTCCAAGTACTTGAAGTGGTCGACTCTGTGCACTCAGTGGTTTCTGTAGTCCAAGTACTTGAAGTTGTAGACTCTGTGCACTCTGTTGTCTCCGTAGTCCAGGTACTTGAAGTTGTAGACCATGTCAATGTCGTTGTCACCGTCGTGGTCGGCGGTGCAACTGGAGACGTTGTTGACTCGGTGCATTCAGTCGTCTCAGTAGACCAGGTGCTAGAGCTTGGAGTCTCAGTCGTTGATGGAGGTGCGGTTGATTCAGGCCATGAGCCCGAGCTGAGAGTCCCATCGCCATATGGCCTCGGATGTTCCCAAGGACCGCTATGACTGGTGTAAGAATTAGTAATGGTCGCTCGCAGGGCAAAGCCAGCTCAACTTACGGTTGGGGCGGGCGGAATGCAAACACTGGAGCTGCCACGGTAGCTGCCAGTAGGATTGCGGAAGTAGTCTTCATGATTATGGACGTAATTTCTGTAGATGGATGTGATAGTCTGTGTCGATGAAGATGAAGAAGGTTGGTGACTTGGAGAACACTTACTGCAGCTTAAGTATCCGGGGCAACTGAGCAGAGGTGATAATGAAGGAGGCAATGTGATCTTCCTCTGGATCGGTGCACCTGCAGTCTACATATAAGCCTTGACGGGAGTCTTTCAGCCATCTCCATCTCGTTCCCCAGCCAGGTGGTCGCCATGGAGGTTGTCCTGGAGAGGAATCATCACCCAGCCGCCCAGCGGTATTCAGACAAACCGATAATAGTTGAATGGCTCCAACAGATGATTCAGGTACTGGCCGTTGCGACCAGCTTGCTTATGGCTCAACTTCGATGTTGAAGCGTAGCATACTGAACTGCGAAAGCTGCAGAGCATCATGAAATTGAGCTATGCAGCATGCCAGTGCCATTTCGTCGAAGACAGCCATTAATTTTTGCACAGATTGTTTCGTCCTGAATTGTAGAAGAGTGCAGGCGTCGCAAGGCTGGTAAGCTGGGTTTCCAGCAAGCGTACCACGGAATTTTGCTCGGCCGTTGCACGGCGTGCGCCATCACCACGCATGCGGGCAATTGATGGCGCAACTCGCCCTACGCCACTGGCTCCCATGTTGCCTGAGTGATTCGCATCAGCCTCTTTTCATATCGATCCTGCGCTTATGAATTCAATGATGATGGGAAAGCACTGTGAAGTGCAAAGCTGGGTAGTCTGAGCTACGGCCGTGAGTATGTCCATCTCAAAGGCTGCGCTCACGAGACTGTTGCTGTGGGAGACGATCTACACTGTGTAGTCGGCCGTATTGGTTTGCATGTTGGACTTCTCTTCTAATCCGTGGTCGTTGTTGCCGAGTGAAAAGTGAAGTCAGCACTTGCCCCTTCGGCTTCCCCTCGGGCCGAGATTGTCTCCACTTCACATCAACCAGCTTCGTCATTCCTTGTCCCATTCGATATGTCCAGGACCAAATCTTAATTCCAATGACAGGAAACCACTCCGATGGCCAATCTCACTGGCTTCACCACTATGGAAACGTCGAAAAATACCGATGGCGGCGCGAAATTAACGATGGCAAAGATGTGTTTCACCGACCTTTGGGCTTGGTGGAGTTCACTTTCGATACTGATGGACGATATTATGAAGGCCGAGCAGACATGAACTGCCAGCTTGAAATCGAAGTCAAGCATCGTTCAACGAAGGATGATTATTTTACGAACGTGGATTACAGGGAGCGTCTTCTACTCTCATGGGCTCTATTACGTCAACGACACTCTCTCATCCAAAGCAGGACATTCAAAGATGACCACAATTCATTCGCTCCACTTGGCCTTCATTTGGCTGTATCTTCACACAGAACACTGAGCAAAGCTGTCGAAGATGCCGGAAACCATATCGTCTTCCTTCAAGATCACTACGATCATGTCGATCATCGGGACTTCCATCTACACTGCTTGAATGGCTCTCGAATACTGAATCCCTCGGTGGCATTAGCAAAGTTATTTGTACTGCCACTTAGTGATGAGAATGGCAGGTCGGTGTTGCGTCTGGAGTTCGTCTTCGCGCATGAAATATCTGACGGATTGAGTGCGTATACATGGATGAGGGATATGGTCCGGATTCTCAACGAAGACATCGCCACGATCAAAGCAGAAATCAAGACCTTCATCAATCCAGACGTCATCAAAGAGCGTCTTCCACCCCCGCAAGAAGCGCTATATTCACCAATCTCGGGATCAAAAGCCAAACAAAGATGGTTCTGGGCCATCACACGCATTCTCAGACACGTCCGAAAACCACTCCCAGTCGGCTTCGACAACCCTCTGAAACGCCATCGACTACGAAGTCCAGTCTCGCTATCCCCAGTCTACCATAAAGTCCTTACCTACACCCGCACACCACCCCTCAACACAATCCCAGTCTACATCCACATGTGCGCCACCAACACCCAACGCCTACACCGCATATGTCGTCAAGCCCAGTCCAGCATAGGAGCAGGAATCTACGCCTTAGCAGCCCTCTGCATGATGGAATTCCACGAAGAACGCTATCCTCACATCCCCTTACACTCCCGCAAATCTTTCATAACAGGCTTCCCATTAAACCCTCGAGCATTCTTCAACCACACAATCGAACCTGATTCCATGATGCTAGCATTCAGCGATGGCATAGCCCTACCATTGTTATCCAGAGATCTCCCAGTCGAAGGACGTCTACGTTTACTTGCTAGACAAGCACAAAGACAATTATCAGCATACCAGAAACGTACAAGACCGAGAGGAGAAGATGCGGCACGACAATTCCTCAATAGCCGAGGAGCGGGTTTAGTCCTTGCGAATCAGTATCTTTATAGTCATGAACGAGCCGATAGCATTTTGCCGGAGAATTTAAAGCGTGGGACGGAGTATTTACAAGGAGCTTATCCGCCGAGAGGGAATCCGACGAGTAAGTATCGCGTTCTTCATGATAGATGTGCCGTGACTGATTTATTCACACCAGATCAAACATGCGGCGTCAGTTCCGTCGGGAATCGAGACCTACTCATCAAAAGCGGTATCTACAATCTCCAAGATCCAAGCAAAGACTTCGCCGCAGACTTTCTCAACCTGAACGCGAGTGTGCGGGCCAGAGAAGGCGAATTCTTGCTGGGTATCGCAGGGACGAATGAAGGATTATTCTCTTCGCCTTCCATTGATATGACGACGATGGATCCGGAATTGGTTCAGAGTTGGGTGCATAGGTTTGAACATGCATTAGATGAAAAGGAAAATGCAAAGTTGTAGGTAGAACATCTTTGAATTTCTGGCTACCGAGCCGACGTACTGTACAAAAATTGATAAATATCACCAAGAAGCTTCTTCGCAGCGCAAAAAGGAAATCCAAGTCGTAAAAAGGTCGTTAAACGAGAGTCTAGAAATGTAGACTAAAAGAGAGATATCGACTTAAGAAAACACAGCCATTCATCCAGTCTGCGGAGTAAGTAATTCGATCAGAATCCAGATTCGTCATCACTATCGACGTCGAAAAGTCCTTGCCAAGTGAGGCATTCACTCGGTATATCCGTACCAACTCTAGGTGTTTCACGAAGATACCAAGTGATTCCCGCTCCAGCAAAAGCCGTAGTCGCAAGAGCAGCCCAAAGCGAACCATTAACAGCAGCCATAGAATAGTCATCTGATAAGAAATAACTTATTCCAGTAACGCCTACGGCAAAAGCTTTGAAGAGTTCGGAAATGGATATGACGCCGACTAATGTTCCAGTAGAAGCGGCATCGGGAGCGGCGGAGAACATGAGGAGGATAACGAGGACCTGTGCGGAACCTGCGAGTGCGGTTTTCGCTAGTGTGGCCATGGTGCTGAAGATGGCGGAGATGATTGTGGAGGAATCGGTGGCGTTGACTGCCAAGGCCATGAGTGGGATTACGACGTAGAGGGCTGGGAAAATCATGGAGATTCGGCGATAGACGGGGAGTTTTCCGACTTTGCTGACGAGGAAGGGTACGAAGTGCATGATCCGGAGAGCGGCGATGCATTTTACGATCAGCATGACGGGGTTTAACCAGGAGCAGGGGATTCCGAGACCGAAGGTGTGGGTTTCGTTGTGGCCGATGTGTGGGAGTAAGATGTCGAAGGTTGAGGCGTGGAGGGATAATGTAGAGAATGAAGCCAGTAGGAGCAGTACAGATGGAGCCGTGACCATCTGCATTAAGCTGATCTGGGATGTTCGTGGTGCTGCAGCATCGTCGTTCAAGGCTTCGATGATGCTAATGCTGAGCGATTCTTCGGAGTCGTTCATCAACGACTGTCCAAGGAATGCAGCTTTTTCGCAATCAAAATGTTGTTCCTCGATGGACTCCTTCTGACCAGTCAGAAGTGTCTCGTCCAAAAGGAAGATTTCAGCAATTCCAATGCTGAAGACTAGAAGTCCGCAAGCCATTTGGCCGGCTAGTCCAGGATATTCAATGAACACGCCCTGAAAGTGGTCTTGAGTAAAATGTCGAATCGTGTTCGACATCAATGGTCCCATCTGACCACAGACGGCAATCAACGGCAAGCGTGCCACCGTCTTGGTCCTCCTACTGCTACCATGCGTCACGTCCGCGAGCATGGTAAGAGCGGCCACTGTAGCCGCGGAGCTGATCGCGCCAGCAACGTATCGCAAGATGCAAAACGCAGTAAAGCTCGTCGCGAAACCCATGGACACGCAGCATCCAGACATACCAGCCAATCCAAGCAAAGCAATCTTCCTCCGTCCGTATCTATCCGCGGCATATCCCCACGCGATACCGCTCGCACTGCCCAAGAAATACGCGCATTGCAAGATACTGCGCAAGAAAGATGTATCCATAGTCAAGCAGCCCGACGCAGAAGGAAGGAGCGTGCTGATTTGTGATTGTAGAGAAGTAGCCATGATCGCTTCCGCCAGGAACAGCAGGTAAATCATGATCAGATTCCGCCGTTGTCTCGGCGTCTGTACATCCACCTCCACCTCTTCTGTCTGTTCATGTCCCTGTTCCTGCTCATACTCGGCAGTCTGCTGAATGAATTCAATCTTCTCCATATCCCGGACTGAAATCAAAGACCGGCTTTTGCGGTGAAATCCAAGCATTTTGGGCGGGTAGGGATCGTCACAGAATCGCGACCAGCGCGGTTCCGTATAGTATGTGTATGTATGTGTATGAGAATGAGTGTGTGCCCGAGGGCGGAAAAGAGTGACAAGATAACGCACACGAGACGAGACGTGAATGAATGTATCAGTGTAAGAGAGTGAGTGAAGGAGAGCAGACCGTCACGACTTACCTACAACCACCCCCCAGCCGTTGGCCTCCACCGCACAATCGAGGAGCTCATCTCAAGCATGAAGCTTCCTGTGATCCAAGTGCAGTTGGCGCCAAAGATACGACCAGCGAATCAAAGCCATGCATCTCATGCAGACGGGTCTATCCGCGACATCGCTTGTAACTCTCCAGCACAACTTGGCGTTTGATGTTTCTACTTTCTGCTTCACATCGCTATCGATCCTCATCTATCTTTCCGGCTTGTCGCTTGTTGCGGAATCTGTGACACCAAGGGTCTTACTGGAAGTGTGCCTTGGAGTTTTGCAAGATGCTCCTCCCCTCCCGCTTCATTGAAGTCTAGCATCATCAAGCTTCCACCCTGAAAATCATGATCGGCGCTGCTAACCGTTGTTTCGAACTACCACCCACCCTACCCACATACCAGATATCTGCAATATCTCGAAGAAGTACAGCAGTACAATAATAATCTCACAAGAGGACGATGTTGATGCTAGAGTCTAGGACAGCAGCTACTATTCTAAGACTTCGCACTTCTAGGTTCAGACAGAGAAATTACACCAACAACCACAAGCCACACCTCAGGACCCTGATGGACATGGTTACACCTTGCCTTCTCCCGACCAGGAACGCAGCACTGAAGAAGTGTCCATGACGACCACCTCAAAGAACGCTGTTGCCCACTCTATCGCAGTATAAGAAGACGTGTTCATCACAAACACCTCAGACAGCGCTCGTGTCTTCTTCCTCGCGGCACCAGACGGTCCTTTGAATACTCTGTGTTCTCGCAATGTCAGCCAAACGATTCAAAATATCGGTATCGATACAAAAATATGCTTGGACAATTAGGTGTTATTCGATCTGATCTTAGGCCTACCGCTGCTTCTTCCGATTAACCCATACGAGTCCAAAATACGCAACGATGCGATAAACAGCTCCAATGAGGAACAAAACCCTACAACACACTCAAATTAGCAAAACTCCCCACCAACAAACTTCACTGTCCAACTTACCCAACATCCATCGCATACCGATCAAGCGTAAACCCCAAACTCCCCGCGGCAAGATCCAACTGATACAAGTATCCCAAAGGCTTCAAATTCTCCCCAAAATAAGCCTCAGTAAACCAGACACCGGGACTGAGTCTCCAAAACCATTCCATATGCCAGCTCTTGACCGTCTTAAGCGGAGGCGCAACACCCCCAAGAACCCCAATAACCAAACTCGCCAAAACCGCCAGCAGAGGTCCATTCTCCCTTCTGACGAACATGCTCACAATGCTCGCCAAACCATAAATACACCAAAAGTACGCCAAGTTCGCCGCATACATTTTGGAAAAACTGATCAGAGGAGTCGCCAAAACCCCAAGGAAAACAGTAAAGTGCAAACTGCTCAGTCCAATCCTGAGCAACGTACTCAGCAGTTTCCCGCAATAATACGCGCTCCGTGAGTGTCCGCTGGCGGTCTCTCTCCAGTACATCAACTTCTCCTCCCCAAAGACCCAGAATCCAGGAGCAGAAGCCGCAAGTCCAATAGCCATGGCACCGAGGAGTCCTATTTGCGGCGTACTGGCATAATCGACAGCGCTGCTGAGGAGCGTGAATGGCGGATGATATATCCCCTGAAACAAATGCCCATTCGAAGCAAAAGCGCTCAATCCAATAACAACACCAGCCAAACCACCAACTCCAATTTCAAAGAAGAAAGAAGTAGCGTTCCGAACTTGTTGAATCATGGCTCGTTTCCAGCAGTAAAAGACCTGGGCAGGCCAAGTCGCGCCTTTGGCTTTCATCGTTTTTCGAAGATTCTCCTCTTGCTCAGCTGTGGAGTTCATGCTCTGATTACTGATTCTCCGATTTCGGTGAACGACATCCAGATGTTTATTGTTAAGACGATACTGGCCCGTCGCAGTCCAAGCCTCAATCAATCCCTCAACACCCACCCCTTGGCTTCCGAGAGTATACTGTCCCCCATCCCCCGTAACAATATCAATAAGCGCATCAGCAGGATTCGCCCGTGACGGAAACGCGAACCCAAGGTTTTCGAAATAGCCTTGTACATCTTCCGTGGGACCTGCGTAGACGGATCGCCCTTGTGAGAGGAGTAAGAGTTGGTCAAAACCGTAGAAGATTTGTTCTCGTGGTTGATGAATGATGGCGATGGTGGTTACGCCTAGTCTGCTGATGGCTCGAAGTAATCGCATGATACTGGCAGCACTAGTGGCATCCAGACCACTCGTGGGCTCGTCCAGGAAAATGGCCATGGGCGCTGAAGCAAGTTCCATACCGATATTGACGCGCTTCCGTTGGCCTCCAGAGATCACGGGTTTGGTTGCGTCGCCCACGCGGGAGTGTTGGACATGTGTGAGCTGGAGACAAGCGATGAGAGCATCCACATGGTCCTGAATCGCCTTGTCCCTCCACGAAGCAGGCAGCCGACAACGCGCAGAATGCAGAATATTCTCCCGGACGGTAAGTTCGGGGAACACGATATCGTCTTGAGGCACGTATCCAATGAGCTTTTTGTACTTGCTCATATCCTTGTTGTGTCCATTGATCTTGATCGAACCCTCGGTCGCAGAGGCTTTTCCCATCAGCACGTTGACAAAAGTCGATTTCCCTGCACCGCTACCTCCCATAACGCCCCAACAGCTGCCTCTTGGTATGGTCCCTGTAATGCCCTGCAGGATTTTCTTTCCCTTCTTAGTCGCGAACGCAACGTTTTCGAAATCGAAACTGAGACCGATCGAGGATGTTTCGACTGTTCTGCTCATGGATCGGATGAAGCGTTGCATATCTGGACTGTTCGACAAGTCGTCTTCAAGGTCTTCATCGTAGAGGGAAATGCTATCGTCATCGGCATATCCGTCGTAATGATCGACTCTGCCGCTAGCTCGTCGTGTATGTGTGCTCGAAGGTTTAGAGTTCATAGGTGTGGGTTGGGGTCCCGAGATTGATATGCTCGGAGAATGTGTCCTGCTTGGAATACTCGGCGAAGCCGTCCTATTCAATAACATGATCTTGTCATCTGATGCGCCATCCATCATATTGATGCTGTGATTATTATTCTGCTCCAACGTCGTGTATTCTTTTGGCTGACTCTTTCTCCACTTGCTGATTCCGAATCCGATTCCAACGAGAAGTAGAAGGATAATATCGATTCCGAGGGTGAGGAAAAGAGGTACGGTTTCGATTTGTCGAACGCTTTTCGCAGGACACCAGGCACCGAAGGAGCATTTGAAAGGCTGGTATGATCCAGAGGGGCAGAATGTGCCTGCACTGCACTCGATCTCATGCTTGCCTCCCTCAGGGCAGAAGAAGCCATTAGCACAGATCTTGGGCTCAAGAGGGCCTTGAGGGTTGCAGGTCTGTCTTCCCGCGCGCAGTACCGTGCAGTTTTCGAAAGGATGGCAGTATTGCGGAGGATGGTCGTTGTCGGAGTTCGGGCAGTGAAAACCTAGGTTGCAAGTATCGTTCATAGCGAGCGCAACCGGCAACGCCCCCGGTCGATAACAACTAGTAGTCGATTCATTGAGGGAGTAAGCCAAAAGATCAAATTGTTTAGAAGACATGTTGGTGTATCCGGCATTAATAATATTGGGATCATTGAAGAACGCACTGGTCGCTGCTGCTTGGAGACTAGTCAAGCTGGCCGGTATGCTGATCGGTATGCTGGGAGTGATGCTGGTCGCCATGATGTATAAAGATTGCGATGGTTAAAATGCCGGATGGCGTGTCGTCCAAAAATCATGGATTGAGGTACCAGTACTGCTACCTAGCGGTGGTGTTCCAGACGACAGCAAACAAATCTGCAAGAGGTAAGTAGCACAATCTCCTCTTTCCCAAACAAACTCCTGAAAATGCAGCAATGCGAAGGCAGGAAGGAAAGAATGATTGAGGTAGGTGACTGCTCACTCCTACCTTTACTTCATCGTGCGTCCCACAATGCGCAGGTGCGCAGCTTCATGTCTCTCGAAATAGTTTTGTCAACTAAGGCTGGCAGTGGGGGGCATTCAATCCTCTGTCCACTTATTTCGCTTGTGTGACTGTCAGCTGTGAGGCTGTGAATGTTTAAATGTATCCGAATCCTGCAGTGCTTAGTCTAATCATCCTGTGCGACCTGCGAACAAGAGCTCGAGGAGCTCGAGGCACCTCAGAGCTCGTCGCATTGCCTTGCAGAGCTTGTCATGCCGATGTCGATGCATTCAGTCGTTGTTCAAGATGTCTTTGCACGAAGAGATCGAACAAAGGTGGAAGGCTCGACCTGAGGTTTTGCCGGATGCCGACTGACCGGTTCGAAGCGAAGGATGACCAACTCCACTACGTTCGAACCGCAGCGCTTTTGTGCAACGCTCATCACAAACCGCTCGAAGCATGGGCCAGCATCTGATTCTCTAGACAAGATCTTGAATGTATGCTAGTATGTACACAACACTACAATTGACGCCCTCGCTGCCTCAAAGCAATAAATGCTGCGCCGAACGAGCCCCGGGGTTTCTCCTTCGCGCGGTTCCTGCCTCTGATACCCACAGCTTGGTAGTCACGGCGAACTCTGGATATGGTGCGTTTATCGGCTTCTTGACCCCCTCTCTTTCTAGTACTTGCGGGCGAACGGTGGAATGGCTTTGCACTCTGCCTCATCAAGGGTGTTTGCAACAACTCCACGGTATGAAATATCTGTCTTCTCATGTGGCTTCTTCTGCCATGTGAGGGTGTGCTTCATCCAGTTAACATCGTCTCGGTCCGGATAGTCCTCTCGGGCGTGTGCTCCTCTTGATTCCTTGCGCACGGCAGCAGCCTCAGCGGTCTGGACGGCACATGTTAAAAGATTTCGAAGCTCAAGGGTCTCAACAAGATCGCTATTCCAGATCATGCTGCGATCTTTAGTGGCGACACGGTGGAACTTCTTGTCGACCTCATTGATTCTGCACGCACGTCAGTGATTGAACTTTCTTCATTTGAAGGGTAGAACTTACCTCTTGACACCCTCATCCAGTGACTCTTGTGTCCTGAAGACAGACACATCAGACTGCATAACCTTTTGCATCTCGCTACGGATTTCGTTGGTGCTCAGATCACCATCTGCGGTGCGAACGTCGTCGACAATGGAAACTGCCTCAGCACCTGCATCACCTGAGATGGCCTTGTGAGGTTGGTTGGGCGAGAAGTTGTCACGGATGGTATGGCTAACAGCGCGTCCGAAAACGATCAAATCGAGGAGAGAGTTGGCACCGAGACGGTTGGCTCCGTGGACGGAGACGCAAGCAGCCTCACCACAGGCGAAGAGACCTGGGACAACCTTGTCCTTGCCGTTCTCGTCAACAGTGATCACCTCACCAGTGTACTTGGTAGGGATACCACCCATGTTGTAGTGGACGGTGGGCAGTACAGGAATTGGTTGCTTGGTAACGTCGACACCAGCGAAGATGGAAGCAGTCTCGGAGATACCTGGGAGACGCTCGTGGAGAATCTCTGGTGGCAAGTGTGACAATTGGAGGTAAATGTGGTCCTTTTCAGGGCCAACACCACGACCTTCACGGATTTCCATGGTCATACTGCGGCTGACGACATCGCGAGAGGCAAGATCCTTGGCAGTTGGAGCGTACCGCTCCATGAATCGTTCACCCTCGCTGTTGAGCAGATAACCACCCTCACCACGAGAGCCTTCAGTGATCAAGCAACCAGCTCCGTAGATTCCAGTGGGGTGGAATTGGACGAATTCGAGATCCTGGTTGGGAAGACCAGCACGAGCGACCATAGCCATACCGTCACCAGTACATGTGTGGGCAGATGTACACGAGAAGTATGCTCGTCCATATCCACCAGTGGCCAAGACGGTATTGTGGGCACGGAAGCGGTGCAGTGTGCCGTCCTCCTGGTTGTATGCGATGACACCCTTGCATTCGCCATCCTCCATGATCAGGTCAATGGCAAAGAACTCGATAAAGTAGTTGGTGTTATGCCTGAGCGATTGTCCATAGAGAGTGTGAAGAAGAGCGTGTCCAGTCCTGTCTGCTGCGGCACAACATCTGTATGCCTGTCCACCCTGGCCAAATTCTCGCGATTGACCACCGAAAGCACGCTGGTAGATCTTGCCATCGTCCGTTCTCGAGAAGGGACATCCGTAGTTCTCAAGCTCGTACACGGACTGTGGTGCTTCTCTTGTCATGTAGTGAATTGCGTCCTGGTCACCCAGCCAGTCGGATCCCTTGACTGTATCGTACATGTGCCATCTCCAGTCGTCCTCATGCATGTTTCCTAGCGCAGCATTGATTCCACCCTGTGCGGCGACGGTGTGTGATCGCGTGGGGAAAAGCTTTGATATGCATGCTGTGTTGAATCCTGCCTCTGCCAAACCGAACGCCGCTCGCAATCCCGATCCTCCTGCACCGACAACCAGCGCATCGTATTCGTGGTCGATGATGGGATATTTGTGTCCAATGGCGCCCGATGCCTCCTTGGCCCGGAGCGGTGCGCTGGTGATTATGCGGTTCGCTCGTGGAGTGCTGGAGAAGTTGCGAGCAGCAGCGCGGGAGACGTTGCGGCCAGCAAATTGCCTGAGCCCGGAGGAGAACATGGTGGCGGCGGTGGTGGACGTGCTCCTGGCGAAAGTGTGCGGTGGCAGTGACTTGGAGAGGAGAAGAATACTGCAGAGCCTGTCGAAGGCGAGGGCGACACTTGGTGTTGTGTTTGAATGTCAGGCAAAGTCAATGATGCACCATCGAAGCTTGCCCAGATGCGTGCGCTCTAAAGTGCCTCCAAGTCAGATGCCCGAGCTGCTTGCCGAGTTTCGGGAGGCCCGGGATCGAGAACATTGAGAGACATTTCATTTCTCTATGGACATCCTGCTAGAATCTCACACTGTTTCTCGATGCATTCGAATCATTGTGAGAAATCAATATCGCTCCTTACTCCCTGAAACAGTTTCTTAGATGTTCTTGCATTTCTGCTTCGCGAAGAGAGATGCAGCGCGACCACCGACCAATCAAAAGCGAGGGTAAGCAGGGTAATGTTTTTGCCTCGGAAAGTGCACCCTCGTCCTCTGCACGCCGGGAGCTTGTGAAAGCCGAGCCACGCGATGCTCATCTCTACACCAACGCACCTTATCTTGGCTACCATATTTTCTACACCAGTTCAGTGGCAATATAGTCATGAAGCCGACATCGCTACCAATTGTGCTGTGAATTTGATGCAAGACAGTCCATGTGAACTTCCATCATACTGTCAGCACCGGGAATAAGAAAAGTGGATGCTGGTCACCTGGCCTGGGATCCAATCTTCAACAGAAAGACGCGTCTGGACATCTCACAGCCTTCTGAACGTTTGGATCTGCACTCAAGCCTTCGATACTTGAATGTTCAGGCATCCTGTCGGCCACCATCGACGAGAGTGATCAAATCTTTCGAATCGACTCCGTCGACGTCATGAATCATCACCACTCAATGGCGTATACCCCTCGTGCTATCACACGCGTAGCAATACTGCAGTGAAGTACAGCATTCATCGTCTTACCGTCTATCATCACCATGCTTCGTCTCTTTTCCCGAGCTGGCACTCTACAGCATTACGTTGTGAATCGCCCTGTCTCTCTCTTCAGCTACCGAACATTCGCTATGGGCAAGACTGACCAACTATTCCCCCAAACCATATATTGACAGCAAACAGGGAAGGCTAGCAACAGCGACCTCAAACACGACAATCTGTTTGATGTCTCACACGTCACAGCACTTGTTACAGGCGGTGCCACGGGCATGTACGATCGACGACTCTCACCCAGACCAAGTCATCACACTGACTTCTACTCCTCAACTCCAGTGGCCTAATGATTACACAAGCACTCGTCGCGAATGGAGCAAAGGTCTGGATCACAGGCCGACGGCAAGAGACTTTAGAACAGGCTGAGAAGCTATACAGCGATGGGACTGGAACTCTACACACCATCGTGGGCGATGTTAGCACCAAGGAAGGCTGCATTCGACTTGCAAAAGAGATAGAAGGGAAGGAATCTGGAGGGATCAACCTGCTGGTAAATAATGCTGGCATCGCAAGAGATGACAACACCAAGTTCTGTAAGTGATGGTCTCCACCTCTGCATGGCTTATACACGCCGCCTGGCTCCCCAACGGCCTGCAGGCGGAGGTCAATTAGCAGGCGCTGTTGGTCCAAGAGAGGGTGATCTAGAGCTGGGCAATGGACATCCAGGATCATGCATTACACAAGGCTAACAAGTCCTCAGCTGCCAATGGCACGCCCGATACGAAAGACGCGCAGGCCATCTCGAACCACTTCCTCCGTTCCGAAGAACAACAATGGGCCGACACCTTCGCAACCAACGTCACAGCCCAATACTTCATGGGCATGGCTTTCCTCCCACTCCTCGCCAAGGGAAAAGATCTTACACCAGGCTACTCTCCCTCAGTCGTCAACGTCAGCTCAATCTCCGGCGCAATGAAAGGTTCCAGCATGGGTCAGTTCTCTTACGCTAGCTCTAAAGCTGCATCTACCCATCTCAGCCGAATGCTTGCGACGACGTTCAAGGACATTGGAGTCAGAGTGAATGTGATTGCGCCAGGAGTGTTTCCCAGTGAAATGACGGCTGGGAAGAGCGATGATGAAAATAAATCTGAGCTAGATATGAGGAGTTATAATCCGGCTGGGAGGAAAGGGTATGATTCGGATATGGCTGCGACGATTCTGTTCCTTGCTGGGAAGGGTGGAGTGTTTTATAATGAACAGATTTTGTATCCTGATGGAGGTATGTTTCTTCGGGTTTGGAAGGTCTGGTCGAATGCTTACTTGGTGTTAGGGAATACGCTCGAAGTAGCTGCGCAGAAGTAAGGAATGTCGCGTGGGACATGGAGTGACAAGAGGAGGAGAACTACGCAGGCTTGTGTGTGGGAGGTATGCTATACCTACGACAGCAAAGAGTGAAAATGGCGAACGCCGAGGAAGATTGTCAGTATCACTTCTTGAGCAGCATGCGTGAGCTTCTGAAGAATTGTTACTGGGTTTTCTCGTGCTTGTTTCTGGTCACCTTCGCCGACAGCATGTATATATGCAATGTGAACTATCCTGCAACTATGCACCTGTGAAAATCGCTTACCTAACACAACTGCAAAAGCTCGGACCTCCTCCGTGACTGCCCCACGTCACTTCCTCCTTCCTTCTAGCCCCAAAATCACCGTCCTATAAATCACCTTCATCACAATCATGGCACCGAAAGGCAAAGGCAAAAGCAACGACAAGAAAGATACTGGAGCTGGATCAGAAAAAGTCAAAGGCGCCCAAACTATCAATATCCGCCACATTCTCTGTGCCAAACATGCGAAAAAGGAAGAAGCTCTTGCTAAACTCAACTCCGGTGCCAAATTCGACGATGTAGCACGAGAGTTCTCTGAGGATAAGGCGAGGGCTGGTGGGGCTTTGGGGTGGAAGACGAGAGGTAAGGAGGGAGGCCGAAGGCCGACAGCTTGACAGCTGATGAGAATGGGGATGGGGATTGTTGTGCTGACGCATTTGATAGGGACTTTGATGCCTGAATTTGAGAATGTGGCGTTCGAACTAGCGGCATCAACCACGGCGAAACCGGTCTGGGGCGAGGCGAAGACGAGCGAGGGATATCATATTATTATGGTGGAGGGGAGGAAGTGATTTTTGAGATGGGAATGGTTAAGTTTGGCGTGGGGAGAAGGTGACTTCCTTCCTTTCACAACTACTTGTCATTTTCATGAATTACACCGCATGTCATCATGCCGTGATTTTTACTAATTGCGCGCCATAGACGCCAGACAGCACATCGGATAGCCACATGGAAAAGATGCGAAAGCAAGGACGATTTAGAGAGGACTTCTACAAGACTTCTTTCACAACAAGCATTCCATCGTCCTCATCTAGTCGGATCTTCATATTTTTCGCTTTATCCTCCAACCCTTTACTAGTCGAAACGCTTGATTCTTCGTCCTGCCACCCTTCGAAACGGTAGAAGAATGCCACAATCGCGGAGCTTTTCCAGAGCGCAACACTGCTCTTGTTCGATACGATCGTCAAAGCAAGTACACTCACGGTCAGTATCACCAGACTCAACGGAAGGGAAAGCCAAGCCCATCTGACCTCGATGGAGCTCTTCCAGACCCATATCTCCCCGAGCTGCTCGGTACTGTTGGGGCCCGTTCGTACAAATTCGCTCATACTCGCAGCTACCTGCGAAATCGCTCTTGGCAAATCATCTGCGAAGGCGACTTGCTGCGAGATAGGCGGCGCCATGAAGCCCTCTCTTCCGCTGCATTGATGCGCAATGCTCGCATTGCTCCAATAAAGTGGTCGAGTTGCAGCCCCATCGCTATACAGGCCCGTAGAGAATACCCCTACAAGATATTCTGCAACGTTTCTCACATCCAGAAAGTTGACAAAATATGAGTTCGACTGCGTTTCATCGTTGTCCTTTAGCTGATATTTGATCAGGTGCTTGCTGTTACTCATTCCCACGTTGACAATGGATGTGTCCTTGTACATCAGCTCTGTCGGACTCGCATTGAATCCCCGAGGAAATCCGTTCACGACTTGGACATTAGTGAACGTATGCTTGCAGAACGAGTACGAGCAATTCCAAGCGGTTGGAGTCGAAAAATTACCCGGGGTATCCTTCGGTCTAGGCACTTGTATTGCCTCGAATGACATGATATGATTGTAATCATCATCAAAGAAGGTTTGGGCGGTTGAGTTCCATCTTGTCCACACCCACTTCGTTGGTAGCTCATATATTTCCCATCGCGCGGCAAGCTCACGACCAGATGGCATTGTATATCTGCACTCAGGTACAGCGCCAAGGTCGGACGGGCCGCACGTACCTTCAACCTTTGAGGTAACATCCTCGCAAGCACTACAAATGGCCAGGGTACTCATGCCTCCATAGGTGCAGTTCCCAGATGAGCAAGTGAACTTTGGGTCCTCAGCACCGGCAAAGAGGCCTTGAATAATGGCTAATTGCATTCTAAAATCGATTGAGTAGTCTGCGGAACGTGAGTAATGAGATCCTCAGACGGAACATGCAGAGATCATACCAGCGTTAGCAGTTTTCCCACCATCCAATAGCGTTCCTTGAGGGTCGTATGCTTTGGATGTGAGAAGACTCGCCGTCATTTCCGCGTTGAGTACAGGCTTACTTGGAAATCGAATCGCAAGTTGCATGAACGGATCGAAAAGAAGTGTCGTCAAGGTCAATATGGCCGCTGCAGAGGCCAGTAGAGTGCGTCGATGCTTTCGGATAAGTAGAAGGAGGGATCCCCAGGGACCTCTACTCGCAGCGTCGAACAGATCGAAGTCAGCCAATGGCTGTGCTCGCTGTGCAAAGTGCTGCCATTTGAGCTGACTGAGGATTTCAGCGAGTGCCGTCAAGCAGGACGATTTTGCCAAGGTCGCAATGAATGAGATCAAAGCGTTTGGTGGAATGACCAACTTCCATTCGTCCAACACCGTGCCGTCCAAGTGAAGAAGTACGCCAACGACCGCGATTATGCAAGATATACTGAATATGCAAGCCGCGATCTCCCAGAGCCAAGCATATCTTGAGAGATATCCACAGTGCCTTGCTTTTCCAATCGCTGCATCATGTGGCCCATCTTCTTCTGCTTCCAGAACGGCTGATGTTTGATCACAGTCACTGGCGCCTTCATCATGTCCGATCTCTGACATACTGCTAAGCTCTGCCGTACTGTTGTCCATAATCGAGGAAGGTCAGGTGCCGAAATGCGCTCGAGTGAAGACGGGACGGACAGTAAAAGCCTCAGCCTTCGAGACTATCGACCTTTATATGTCAGGAAAGCAATCAGGTTGAGTACGAAACATAGTGATGCCGGTGAGGACTGAAGGTTACCAAGACTGAAGACTACGAGAATAAGACCATGTTTGCAGGCTATTACATTTATTCTATACCGGTCAGCGCGGTTGGACAAGGTCTGAGCCTCAGTCGTACAGAGAGGCGAAGGTAACACGCTGTCAAACGGCACACTCAGGTGCATTACCTTAAGGACAGAATGATCATAAAGCCAACACAACAGCCAGAAGAAGCACTCCCGCCGTCGCAGTCAAACTAGCCACCTGTCCCGCGGCCTCACCAGTATACGGCATCGGCGTGAATGTCGCATTTGGCATTGTCGCATTCGGTATTGTCGCATTTGCGGCATAGGTACTACCACAGCTGCCTCCAGTCATTATACCAGCCATTGCCCCTGATGCGGACGGCATGAGGACCCTGTTCAATGTCAGCTCAGAACCCCTTTTAGCTTTCACTTCTTCAACTTACGAATCAATCACATGCGCGACCCCATTACCCAGAATCACATCCGGCACAACAACTTTCGCCTTATCAACAAACACACTCCCATCCATACCAACCGTAATCGTCAAATTCTTCCCCGGAGCCAAACTTTCCACAGACATACCATCGCTCAAATCCGTGGAGAAGAGCACACTCCCTGCGATAGCATGATACGACAAAATTCCCTTTGCAGTTTCAAGACCACCTGGTTTCTGAATAAGACTTGCAAGCTCGGACATGACCGTTCTGAACGCTTCGTCATTCGGGATGAAGATTGTAAGATCTGGCACAGTGTCCGCAGTTTCAGTCAGACCAGTTGCATCGAGTGAGTGGGCTGCAGCTATGAGGTCGAGTTTCGTAGCTGTGGTTGAGACGTTGACGGGTAGACGTAGGGATTTGTCGATTTTGTGGAGCATGAGATTGTTTCCGGCTGAGATGTCGGCTTCGATGACTTTGGATTTTGAGAGGTAGCCTGAGATGACGGTGGCGTCGGAACCTGTATTTGCATATATCGTTAGCAAAGTGTAAGCACGAGATGGGAAACCTTTACCATCAAGAATAATCTCAACATTCTGCCCTCCAGTAACATTCGCCACAGATCTATTCGCAATCGGTTCGATCCCCGTTAAAATACTCTTTATGAATTTCGGCTCCTTTCCAAAATCTTTGGAAGTATATATCCCGCTTATGACATGGAGAGAAAGTATGGCTGCGATCCCCTCGATGTTCTCGGTAGCCCAGATTTTGCCTTCCCAGCTATCTGGTGGTAAAGCTGCGATTGCATCGTTGGTTGGAAGGAAAATTGTGAGGTTGGTGGCTTCGCCGAGGAATTGGGCAATTTCGGGGAGTTTGGGAACGATTGAGGTGAGGTGGGTGAGGTCGGGCTGGGATTGGAGGTAGCTGACGAGAGATTGTTGGGCGGATGCTAGAGTGAGGGTGAGGGAGAGGATGAGGGTCGAGAGATGCATCTTGAGAAGATGAAATACAGTTGAGTGCTTAGGTGAGCGGACGAAGGTGCAAAGTCGGGACCCGGACAGTGATATGTGTTCGACGGCTGATCATGCATTTCGTCGGATGAGGTTCCAGTCTTCAAGCATACCTGGTACCGGCACTTCTACATTTTTTGCGGGCAGGGTGGATAAGCATATTGCATGGCGTCGGCGTACCTGCATCCCAGCCAAAAATAGATGGAGTTCTGGCGAGACAAGGTTTGTATCCATGTTGACTAGGTCTCGCCATAGACTTCGATTCTTCGTGGGGATCGAGAGGACGTATGCATCTGGTTTAGGCAACTTTCAGTACGAGTGGTATGATGAATGTAATGACTTCTGTAGTGGGAAGACTTCGAGTTATGCAAGATCTCGGATTGTGTTGCTCCAGGGTATTGCAGACGGAAATTTGGACGACTCTTTGAAGCCGTTCCTTTCTCCTTTCTTTCTTTTGATAGATGAGTACCGGACAGATGTCTGCAATGGTAGAGAAGCGGGGGAATGTAACTCCAAGGCTTCTGTGCATAACACAAGTGATGATTCTCAGGCATGCAAGACATGAGGCTGGGAGAAGAAGTTCGGCCGTGCACCGAGCCGGGGTTGTGAACACGCGTTTGTGACAGTTTACGGATGAGAGAAACATATTCACATTTGTGAACACTCACGAAAGCAGAATGAGCAGATCTCGTAGCTCGACATGTCATTTTTCGACATTCCGCGGAATGAAGAAGATTGCGAGAGAAAAGTGATTAAGAATTGACGAATGACCTGGGCTTGAAGTCGTCCTCTTATCCCCTAGACAATTTCCAGACCGTATTTGTCGTTGAAGAATCAGGATTGCTGATTGACATATCTGCAGCATTCGCGGCGTATCGAAGATGGTCTAAGACATCATATCATGTCTTGGTCAAAATGTTATTCTTGCGTCTTGGTGAAACAAGAATGGGCCTCGAGGCCGTGAGGACAGCAGACTCGACATATAAGAAGGCCTCCTGAGATTCCCTTCCAGCACTTCAGCATCACATTCCCTACATTTTCAAGCGAGCTGGCTCCTACCTGACTCTCTTTCAGTCAACATTAACCATCAATAACCAAGAACCGTGCCCATCGAGCTGGTCTTACACAATCTCCGCTCTCCGGAACAACTCCACTCCAACACAGGGCCAGAAGCCACTCAAAGCAACATTGGTCATCGCGCATCATGCCAACAACAAGAGCCGGAAAGCAAGAAGAACTGATGGCAATGCTCATCAGACAAGAAGAAGAGCGTCGACGTAGAAGTATGGCCCCATCACCAGAACCGCGATAGAAACTGGAAGTCGGCAAGATTGATATTAAGGAGGCGGATGGAGGACGTTACTTTGGGCGTCCTAGTTATGTGTCGGTGGAAAGAAGTAGCTGGTCTCCTCCGGATTGACAATCGTCTACCAGTGTCTTGCTAATAGCCAGTGAAGCGCCCAGCGCAAGGCAGCTAGGGTTGGACGGCATTCACTGTAAAGTAGCAGCAGTAAAGCCATAGTCTCGGGATCACAATCGTTTTCTCTGCTTTCGAACAACACGAGAAGCGTGCAAGTGAAGGTGGCAATTTCACCTTGACGTTCTCTCTTTCTTCCCTATAAAAGCCTGCTCAGCATCTTGCTCGATATCTCCAACTCCGAAAAGCAGAGAAGCACAACAAGTCACCAACGAAGCAAAAATGGAAAGAGAAAACGCAAGCACTCAAAGCGAGGTACCTCCTCAGCAAGCCGGTATGGAAGACTTCCGCAAGCAGCAAGCCGTACGTAAATTGTACCAGGGAAGGAGAGAGCAGGAAAAACGCGACATCTATGCTGATCGTCCGTTCGATCCGCGGGACTATGAGGTGGGCGGGAAATATCATGGGTTGTACTATATGTTTGCATGGGGGGGGTTCGGGTGTTTCGATCTTGTGGGCCTGGGATCTGGAGTGACGGGATGGATCTCGGGAGATCGTAGATGGAGTGGGCTGCGTATAGCTGCGAGTAGATAAATGGTTGAATTGATGTCGAAGTGCCGAGTGCATCGGAGAATTGTGTCAACTTCACTTAGCGCGCGGGGCGTGCCGTAGCGCTGCCAAGGCTTCACAAGCATCACGTGCACAACTGTTTCGACGAGCACTGACAGCTCTCATCACGACGGGACAGACCGTAGCATGGGCACCGACGAGGGGCAGAAGGTCCAAGCTCTTTTCGACTGCTATTTGAGCAACTTGAGACTTGCGCTGCAACTTGACTTCTTTCTCTTTTCCAGCTCTGCAAGTCCTCCCTTACCCACCCCTACACTTTGCAACAACTGCTAACAGCATCACAGCTTTGCCTTTTGGCTTAGATCAAGTGTAGTGTGAGTTTTCATCGACACCTGATTTAAGCCAACACCGACTAATACCCTCGCAGATCTGTTCTTTTCAGTTGTAAGTACAAACCTCAACCACACCGCGCGACCCATCTAACATCATCGCAGTAATCTCTGAAACGTCACTACGGTGACTTCTATGATTATACTTATTTTTGGCATTCGTCGACAGCCGCTCAAGCTTGCTTGATGCTGTTGACACTGTGTCGCCGGTATTGCACTACCTCCGGCTGACGCGACCCATCTTTTTTCATGAGCTTTTCCGCTGCGGCGATGATCTTGAGAAGATTTTGCACCCTTCGATTCGGCCTGGCATCGCGCACTTCGATATCGTCACGTTCGCCCTCCTACCGCTGACCGACTGCGCGTTCCTCCGCCGACTCGACTCTCCGCTGCAGAGATTTTCAACCCCTGTGTTGACGCAATCGCGCCCGCCCGCTTCCGCACCTCCGATTTCCGACCTTTCGACGCGCAATTTTGGAGACTAGCGAGTGCAGTGCTGCAATTCTGGGACAGAAAGAGCTCGGTGCATACACGACACTGATGCAGAACGATACGTATACTGAAAGAACTGCTTGGCGTAGTGCATGTCGCGGCGTATCAGGCCAGACATTGCTGGCTGGCTGACGCTTCTGAGCCAGAGTCGAGCACTTGTATGGGAAGAGCATGGACACCGTGGAGAGATGCAATCGAAGCTGCTCACACTCCGCTACAAAAGGACGCTTTGCCATGAATCTCAAGACGTCCGCAAGCTTGTCATTCAATCGACGCGCTGAAGACCTGGATTGCTTGCAGATCGCACTGATTGTAGCATGAATGGCTGGAGACAACAACCTGCTGTGATCTCTACGCAGGCGCATCCCTTGTCACAAGAAATGGCGTTTTCCCAAATATATCTGAAAAAGGCGGGAGCAGGAACAGTGTGACAATTCTGAAGTGGGATACACCGCTCGTGCGCGGGAACAGCATGATCATGGCGAAACACTTCAGCTCACTGACTTGAGCGCTTCGTGTGAAGACGAAAGCGATATTATATATCGCTCTTGTGTAGCGCTGGCGGCGTGGGCTGTGCACAGTGGCGGCCTTGAGCTTAGAGCTCTCTACAGCAAGGCTGGCAAGTCCGCATGCTCGACACTTCTACCTTGTCATCATACCATCTTATCAGACACTTTTCGGACGTTGTTCACCTAAGACAGTCTCGTAGTCTGCAATGGCACCACGAACAAGATCTTCGAGACGCCTGCGCCATGCGCCCACGAAGACTCCTCGCAATCAAGATCTCGTAGCTAAAAGAACCGCGAAAGGACGAAAGGCAGAACCCTACACTTACCAGCCTCTCGACAAAGGATCGCCGCAGATCAGATTGCTTGAGTTGCGACCTGGTTCTGCAAGTAGTCCAATCGTGGTGTCTTTGTCGACTGTGGACTTCAGCCTTGACCGGAAAGCAGAGCTTCAATACGAGGCTTTATCATATACTTGGGGCAATCTCGACAATACCACTTCGATCGAAGTGGAGATCGGCAAGCACAAGCAACATAGATTTATGAACATTCCGACGAATTGCTACGAGGCTCTGCATGCCCTACGCTACATGGATAGATTACGAACGATTTGGGTCGACGCGATATGTATCAACCAGAAAGACAACGATGAGAAAGGACACCAAGTTGCGATGATGGCAGATATATATCGAAAGGCTGCCAAAGTCACGGCGTGGCTGGGCCACGCGTCTGAAAATTCGGAGGTAGCGTTCGAATACATGCGCGAAGTTAGCTCTCATGTGTCCGTCGACCCAGAGACGCATGAACTGGTACTTTTGTCAGAAGACAGCCGCTGGATCGAGTTTGGTGGAAATGCTTTGATCATGGAGCATCAGAAAGATGCACTAGCTGAGCTGCTCTCGCGCCCATGGTTCAGCCGCGTCTGGATCTGGCAAGAAATTCGGCTTGGTGACAGGAGAGCTGTCTTAAAGTGCGGTGATTTCGAGATTCTATGGTCTGTATTCCGCGCTGTTATGACTTATTTCGATGGGAAGGGAGTATCTGGTCCGTCACGTTTCAATCTGTACGCAAGCCTCGAAACTGTATCCCGCCTCTGCGATATGCGTAGTTGGGAGTTCTTCGATCTTCTCGACGCCATGAGAAGAAGCGAGTGCTCAGATCCAAGGGACAGGGTCTTTGCTGCGCGCAGCATGGTTATGAGGAAAGAGCAAGCAATGTTGGGACAGCCGGATTACACCAAACCTTGGCAGGCTGTCTATTCCGGGCTTTGTGTTGACATTGCTCGTCGAGAGTCTCGGCTTGACTTCCTAAGGTTTATCTCAGGTGGTAGAGAGCCAGGGTTGCCCAGCTGGACGCCCAATTGGACCTCGGGAACTTCAGGTCTCAATATCCATGGTATTGGGCTGGCTTCAGGACTTTCGAGGTGCGCACTAGGCAAGGTTGACGAACGATACCTTGAAGTGAAAGGACGATTGGTTGCAACAGTTCGTGCTGTCATACCGTATGGAATCGCGGGAACCTTTGAAAAAAGTTCTAGCGCGGACTGCAGGACAGCCCTGATTGAGCTCTTGAGATCCATTGGAAGACATATGACGCTCCATGACGGCCATGAAGATCTTTCTGCTCTCGTGAAAGTGCTGGCACTTGGTCGATATGCTGAAGCATATACGACGCCAGTGATGATAGAGAAGTTCCAGGATTTTGCAAATGCCATTCGGATAGTGCGAACTTGGCCGCAGGATGAGCACTTATTCGACGAGGCAGTGCGACAGATGCCAAGAAACTGCTCAGACGCAGTGCACAGGATTTTAAAAAACCACTCAGGCATGTCTTTCGTTTTCGCAACGGACGGAAAGATTGGGCTCGCTCCACGGTTCACTCGTCCTGGGGACATCATCGCAGTCATGCTTGGGTGCAAATTTCCAATGGTGTTAAGACCGACTGTTGATGCAAACTATGAAGTCATTGGACCTGCCTACATCAGTGGCATAATGCAAGGACAGTCACTACTTGGGCCGCTGCCTCCTCATCACAGCTTCCTTGGACATCGGCACGGCGCTTTCAGGACATCTGCATTCCAGGATGACGTTAGAAATCTGACGAGACTCACTGATCCTCGACTTCCGCCGCTTCCGTCCGAGTGGCGGTACATTGGAAATCTTGACGATCCTGGAAATTGGGCTTTTGAGAACATGGAGACTGGAGAGAAAAGAATGCACTTGGGAGACCCTCGAATGGATGCAGAAGCCTTAGAGGCAAGAGGCATTCAATTGGACATGATCCCTCTCGTGTGAAGTGAGGGGTGTGCTGTTGGATCAGTGTGGGCTCACAAAATAGCTACACTATTGCAAGGACTCGCCACACCTCCAGGAACATGAAGTGGCGCTGAAGTGAAGAAGAAAGAGTACCTCTTCCGCTTCTCGCACTCTCTGGCCAGAGTCTCCGTGTTGAACAACTCTCCGATCGGACATCCCAGAGCCGCAAGCAAGTGCTCATGTAGCCACCCAAACCCTGATTCTGGAGGAGGCGTGCACTCGAAAGCAACCTGATCCCCAGCCACGGCCGCAATCTGGTTATCCCACAACCAGGTAACGAAGTTCTCCGCCTGAGCCAGGCCAATGACATTGTGCTGGCCAGGTGAGTGCCTCAGGCAAAGCTCGGTATATCTCTCCTGCTCGGAGCTCTCATTGAACCATTTGAGCCAGCCAGTTCTGAATATCAGGATATCTCCAGGTGTTATCGATGTCCCTTGTGCCCGTAGCGTGTCGAGAACGTGATCCAATGTTATGGCAAAGCTACTATTTGGATCGACCTTCCAGCCCAGAGACAGGAAATATGCATGAACGTCGACAAGTACGCCGCGGCCCACAATTGCTCCGGCTTGAATCCATGCTGGTTCTCCTTCAGGATGAGATCAGTTCAGGCCGCTCCAAAAACATACCGTTCGTGCCCAAAACTGAGGACTCTTCGAAATGCACGCTTCCAAAGCCGTTGTAAAATTGATGCGTACTCCTGAGTCCGAAGTGACGAAAGCCATCCCACTGGCTACATCACGTCAATGACGATGTATTGACAGTTGTCTTCCACAGCTGAGGACTTTGAGCATTCTACATACCTCGACACCTGGGTGTTGAGACTGACGGAGTCTTCATAGATTGACTCATCAATCCGGTGAATCGTATGAGCAGGTGGCTTGCGTCCCCCAAAAGCACGGGATACTAAAGCGAAGTGATCGATGGGCAAGCTGCGATTGTATCAGAGACTGCCATCACTAATGCCACGCATACGTGGACACTGACTCTAGTGAGATGGACACTCCATCTTTGATCTCTGCCGCTGCTGCGACTTTTCTGGCCGGGGTGAGGAAGTTCAACTATGCCATGTCGTTCCGTTAGCATCGATCAAACAGACTGGATTTGGAGAAGTCAACTACTGTCCCAATCTGATCTGCTTCGCCATTCTTGCCTGGAAGCGAATTGAAATATGACCACGAGAATCGAAAGCCAGGTACCAGCTCTGGCAGATCGACATAGCAAGGGACAGGTATCTCCATTGGTAGTGCAATGAAAAGATGTCTCGAGCATTGAATAGGCCTGGACTATACACAAATGCTCCGGCCTGTGTATGGCTTTCCACATCCCTGTTTGTCACTGTTGGGTACTAGGAATAGCTGTAATCTTACTGGTCACCGCGAACTCCATCAGTACCCGCAACCAAGGCCACTGGCGATGATCAGAGTGCAACATCAGCTGCTATCTCACGTGAACGATGGCATACCTTGACTGCAGCATCGTCTGAGTAACAACTCTGTAGACGGCAGATAACAGCACCAGCTCGAAACCTGCACAGACTTTCGATATGAATTCAGAAATACTCGAAGAGCTAGCAAAGCTCAAAGCAGAAGTCGCTCGCCTCAAAGCAAAAGACGAAATCAACATGCTTATGGGGAGGTCAGTGTGATTAAATGCTTCCTCTGACCAGCACATCTCAACAGTAGAACAGACACACAATCAACCACGTAGCCAAAAACATGCACAACACATTAAGCTTCTTCGCACTCGATGAACCAGATGTATCCGTGGAAGTCGGAGATCGTGGTGTCTATCGCGGAAAAGCTGCCATAACTACATTATTTCAAGACCAGTTCGGATCCGCGACTTTGAAAGGAAACCTCCTCTTTCCGTTTCTTACGACTGGGATGATTGAAGTTGCTAGGGATGGGAAGACTGCAAAAGGAACATGGCGGTCACCGAGTGTACAGGCGGTCATGTCATCTGGAGGTGTGGAACCCATTTGGCTCTTTGGTTCTTACGCTATCGATTTCATCAAGAAGGGTGGCGATTGGAAGATATGGCATTTTCATTGGTATCGAACTATCAAGGTAAGCGATGATGATCCTGAATTTTGAAAAAATCTCCTTGCTGACGATCGACGACAGTGCAATCACCACAAAGGTTGGGTTGAAGAGCAATCATGGTTGTTCAGGGGACCATTACCAAAGTACATCGCCTCCTACGAGACAAATAAGAAGCCAGACTTACCGTTCTAGCTCTCCCGATATAGAGTCAACGACCTACCATAACCCATACACGCCAGACAGTATTCAAGATTCCATTCCCGGCTGTCCACTACCATACGAGCATTACGATGGACCATCATGGCAGAACACAGACCAAGCCGATATGTGGAAATGATCATTACTCTGCTATTGAAAGTCCTCCATCCACGCAAAGCATATGTCCGTTGATATAACTCGCAGCGGGAGAAAGTAGGAACATGATCGCATTCGCGACTTCTTCGGGCCTGCCGGGTCTCTGACTAGGATTACGCTCCAGAATACTTTTGAACGTTCCCTTTTCTATGAAGTCTGCGTTTCGTGGCGTTTTGATAGCTACAAAACATGTCAGACAGAATCTTACTCGAACAGGATAAAGAACACTCACGTCCACCCGGCGCCACAGTATTAACCCTAATCCCCCTCTCCTTCAAACTCACAGCCAAATTCTTACTATAACCAGCAATTCCTGCTTTCGCCGTGGAATACCAAGACCCTCCTCCGCCCAACAGCGGCCCCACAATTGAACTAATGTTCACAATACTCCCGCCTCGCTTAGCATTCGGCCCAAGAAAAGCCTCAGTCGGGTAATGAATCATAGCCATAGCTTTCTCCATCATCTCCATGAAAGAATCTTGTCCGAATTTGCCGATAGCAATCGGACCGGCATTGTTGACGAGCATGAGTGGTTTTCCTACCTCAGTGATGGTTTGCGAAATGGCTGAAGAGACTGATGATAAGTCGGAGACGTCACAGAGGATAGGGAAGATTTGGGAAGAGAGATCCGGACCCGCGAGTTCTTTGGTGCGGGAGATTCCTGAGTCGTTGATATCCCAGGCTGCGACTTTGTAGCCTTGTTGGGCTGCGAGGAGGGCTGTTGACATGCCGATTCCGGAACCTGATTATCTACTTAATAACGCTGTTTGGTTTTACAATATCGATGTCTCCTCACCTGCGCCTGTGATTACGATCACTGAGCCGGGCGGATGGACCCAAGAAGTATGCCAAGGTTGAGATGAAGACATCTTGGCGCCGGTCCGTAGAAGGGATAAGAGGCGTAAGGCCTGACATGACTGCTCAAACGTATACTTACACGCAAGTAGACTCGTCTCATGGCGTGACGGTAAATGTCGGGGTTTGATATGTACCATATTGCCAGGATGTGTGCGGACTTGTGACCACGGCAGTTCGACAACGGAATACAGAGCAAACCTTGTTCAAATATTACCCAAAAGAGATTCTGATTCAGCAGGAGATACCTGTAAGTGAGTTTCGTTATCACAATCATCAATTCGGAACCATTCAAGACTTCACACTCTCCTCGACCAACGTAATCTCGAGCTTGGTGGTATCACTCTTTGCTGGTGCATCGGGCGAGCGTTGCGAATGGTATTCCGGGGCGATCTTTTCCAGGTGATCAACAATCTCATCTGCGAATTTGATGTTCATCTCCTCTAAAGACAGCTTCGAGGTTCTGCAGCCCAGTGAATTAGCAATTGACCATTCTAAAGAAGCGAGATCCGGAAGTCTGACTCTGGATAGAAGAAATATAGGATTGGTATCGACACCAAGTCGCAGGCCACGAACAGGAAGAAGAATTTGAAGCCTATGTGGGCAAGACCAATGGGCGCAACTTCTGCCACGACGAGGCCTGCGACGTTGTTGACTGCGACAGATACGGCGTTCGCTTTGGCTCTAGAACATATTAGACAAGTCAGATACTGTTCTAGATTCCAGCTCACCTCATGACCATAGGACACATCTCAGGAGGTATCAGCCATGTAAGCATTCCCATTGCCATGAAGCCCAGATTGAACACGAAGAACATGGCCACTTGAGCCCGAAGTGCGTTCGGTGGAACATAGCTCCGCTTCTCGTAGACGCCTGAAAGTACCGCTTGAGTCAACAAAGCTGCACACATCAAGACCAAAGATCCAATGATGAGTCGAATGCGAGGAAACCGATCAATGGTGAGAACCCAGAATATGTTGAAAATGAAACCAAAGGCTCCGTAGATGAGATTCAGTTTGAGAGCGTCGAATGTGCTGAAGCCTAGTTGCTCATAGATATTCGATGCGTAGTATTGAATGCAGTTGATTCCGGTGAGTTGAGCCATGATCTGCAATCCGGCAATGAGTAGCATACGGCGACGCCAAGACGGTCTTTGGAAGATCTCTGCCCAAGATGGAGTAAACATGGCTCGTTCAGCTTGAATCTGGTCGACCATTTCCGTAATTTCGCCTTCGATGAAGGCTTCGCTGCAGCCGTGATGCAGTCTGCTCAATGTGCGGTAAGCTTGGTCTTCTTTGTCCTTAGAGACGAGGTATCGAGGAGTCTCTGGTATGAAGAATGAAACGGGCACGAGCAGAAGTAATGGCGCAGCCTGAACGGCAAGAGGTCCTCGCCTATGTATCACCCGTCAGCTGAATTCACATCATTCAGCATATTTCCAGTACCATTGAGCGTCGTTGGTGAACGAAGTCCCAAATCCATATCCTGTTGCTGTGGCGATGAAGATCGCCGCGCTGATCATGAGCTTTGAAGCGTACCATTAGCACTACTTCATGAATTCAATAAATAGCTCACCATTTGGAATCCACCCAAAGCGCCCCGAATGTTCGGTGGAGCCACTTCCGAGGCATATACTGGGAAAGTCGCCGTAAGAATCCCAGCACCGAAGCCGTTCACCAGGCGACCAATAATGAGCATCGCAACCTGCATCCACGATGAGCTAGACGACATCTAGTGCTGGGCAGTGTATGAATCTTGCTAACATGAACAGCTCCAGCCTGCAGAGCGGCTCCAATAACGGCAATCAGAGAGCCAATGCGTAGACCCCAAAGGCGTCCATATCGATCACTGATCAGAGCGGATGAGAGAGCCCCAAAACAGGCGCCGGCTGAAAAAGCGGCAACAATGCCTCCTATTGATGATGGCGATGGCGTGTCGAAGTACGAGAGGAACGTTGGCTGAACGAGGCTAACATCCTCAGCAGAAGCACTACCTCAGTCTTCCCACATAATGCCTACGTGCTTGATATCATGCCAACATCGAGGCCAAGGGAGAGGGCTGTACGCAAATCAGCTTGATGAGGCCAATGAGCGGCCGATCTGGGATGTCTCACCTGCCAAAGAGGCCGCAGCCACCGCGGCTAGCGCTGTCCAAGGCAACATAGCTGTAGAAAGAATGGCAGCGTGATGTTCAAGATCGTGGACCTGTCCCAATCTGTATATTCATATGTGGGGAATCCTTGCACTCCAGGTACAGTGTACACACTCTATACATAGGCGACCAGCATGCTTGTGTCTGGCGGTATGTCACGGCGTTTGCGAGGTCCATGGAGGTTTCCCCAGTGCTGCCATGAGAAGCGGGTGTCGAATAGCGTATCTCTACAAAAAGATCGCGATGAGGGGGAGTATGTCCATCTCGATTTGATGTTTGACGCAGACGTGATGATCAGAAGCTCACGCCTGCGGCATTTCGATTCGTGCGAGAAGGACTATGAACCCAGCTCAATTGAACGAAAGTGTTTTCACCGCCTCGGACTGCTGTTGTCGCCGTCGCTGTATATGATATCAAGGCGGGTCCGATGGACGAATGTTGTTTGTCTGTTGGAGGTTGGAGTATTGATACACCAACGACGTCTCGGTCTCGTTCTCGGCCACTCCCGAAGATCGGGCCGATCTCAGCTACCCCTGCCGGTCCTTCTTCTGACCATGACTTGACTTGTACTTTCTCGAGAACGAACGCCAACAATCCCTTCCTTGGACGCCCGCCTCTTGCAACATGTGCTCGATACGCTCGAAAATGGGTCATTCCGATGTTCAAAGATTGAAGTCTCCAAGATCTCAGATGCCGCCTCAAGTCTCACTTACTGAAAACGCCACGCTTGAAATGGGTGTGGTGGTACAGGACTCAGCCTCGCATCGTGCAACGTAGCAGCAGCTGTTTTCCCCCGTCGCTCTTCTTCCTTATTAACATCTCCCACAGCCTTCTCCCCCAAGCTTCCAAATTCTGTATTGATACTACAAAAAGGCTGCGTGCGTGTTTTTCTACGCGAAATGGATTACTCTGATCATGCTACACCGACCCGTCACGTCATCTACGAGAACAATGTCGCTAATGATCAGGCACGGGTTCACTACGGCGATATTCATGGTGATGTGAACCATGGCGATGTCTATCGAGGCGACAAGAGCTTCGAAGGTAAGTAGTCTGTATTGGTCTCAATGCTACGAATATTAATTTGTCACCAGACAGGCTGCTGAACTCTCTGTGTTTTCCAGGGATGGACGGACACTACGGAAGACCACTTGAAGCTTTCTCTGGCACTTACGAGTGGATTCTTCACGGCGAAACTGACAAACATGTTTGTGACGCCTGTAGCGAATTGACCGAGCATCAGCTTGATGTGAAAGCAAAACGGCGTGATGATGATGATCATCATCAGTATGCTGGATGCAAATCTGCAAGACTTCGCGATACCCACCGGAATCATCTCCGTACTTGGCTCCAAGAACGTGCCAGCAACGATACGATCTGGGTATATGGTAAGCCTGGCTCCGGCAAATCGACACTGATGAGATACACTTTCGATGAACTTCGCAGGCTCAACAATGAAGTGCTGGCCGAAGAGTGGCGCCAGATGGTGGTCGGCCACTTCTTCTGGGCAGCAGGCGGACCTTTACAAAAATCTCTCGTTGGTCTGCTACAAAACCTACTACACCAGATTCTAAAAGATGCGCGACAACTGATACCGCAAGTATTCTCCAGCTATCAAGCGTCCCAACATAGTTTGCAAGCGAAAACGTGGACTTTTTGCGAACTTTCCAATGCGTTGAAAATGGCCTTGCGAGCGGGACCGATCACCACGCAATACGTTCTCTTGATCGATGGATTAGACGAGGCAGACGGAGACACACAGGATCTTTGCGGTCTTTTGATACAATTAGCGTCATGGGACTCAATCAAGCTCATCGTCGCAAGCAGGCCTTACAATGTCTTTCAAAACGTATTCGGCGGACCTCGATGCCATTCAATCTGCCTACAGGATGTCAACGATGCCGATATCGATGTGTACATAAGGTCCAAGCTGGACAGCGCTGGAGATCTTGTATGGCTGTCGACGGCAAGATTGGACATCGCAGCTCTGTCCGAGCTCCTGAGGGACCGAGCTGAGGGCGTGTTCCTCTGGGTAAAACTGGCAATATACGACGTTCGCCAAGGCTTAGGAGAGGGCGATAATATGACGGACCTGATGAAACGAGTGAAGAGAATGCCGCCGGAATTAGACGCATTCATTAATGGCATTTTCAACAGTATCGACGAGATCTACCATACATGTAACGCCCGTCTAATCCTCTGCTGCCTCGAGGAGTCTCCATGGCCTGATATCCCATCGATACCCCTGAGCTGGGCGCGGTTTTTGGCAGAGGAAGTGGAAGATCCTGATTTTGCGCTCCACGCACCTATCCAGCAGATGACTAGCACAGAGAGCGGAGAAATGGAGAGAGAGGCGCGGGCCTCAGTAACGAAGTGGACACGAGGTTTGATGACCACAGAGGTTGACTTCAACTCCTGCGAGAACAGCACTTGCGACAAATGTGCTTTGGACCCATTCAGGACGACGATTCAGTTCGTACACCGCAGCGTCTACGACTACATGCTGCAGAGTAAGACCAATGGTTTGCTAGCTGCAAGGGCTGGCAGAGAATATTCCTCGTCTCTATCAGCATGCCGGATCTGGTCCAGAATCTGCGCGTATTCAGGGCGAATAGTCACGCACAGTACGGATGTTTGTACATTCCACCATGCTGTACACATGTTCGGGATAAACGCCGCTCGTCTCGAAGAGACTGATTTACCTCTTCAGCTTCTGCAAGACCTCTTCGCAATGATTGACCGCATTGGAAAAACGTTGTGTCCTGCCCGGCATTGGGTCTTCCGTTGTGGCAACATACAAAGTTTGCCCGCAACAACCAGATTGCCCGCACTATTCTGCGTGTTTCAACATTATACCAATGCTATGGATCCAGTGGGAAATCTTGATTTTAGCTTGATGCCACACAACTCAGCCTGTGGCGCTCTGACCTTCATGCTGGCATATGGGTGCGCTCGGACTTTCTTCACCATGCGAAAATTGGCCTCAGATCATGAAATACAGGCCATGATAAACTTATGGCTTCTTATCGCTACGGATCCTCAAACGTTTGGTTTCTTCATTGGCCAAATCCGTTCCATTGATGACACCACTGTGCTGGTCTTGAAACTCGTGGAAATGGGCGCAGACCCCAATGCTGCCATACCAGCTGCTTCAGGACTCAAGTACAGCGCGTGGCAGAGAAAGATGATTGCACTGCAGAGAGACCTCCTCTCGGTGCGCAACTACACGCGGCACATCAACGACGCTTGGGCAGATCGACAACTTGCCATCGTGGCACTGCTTATTTCGCATGGAGCAGATCCAGATGCTGAAGTATTGGTAGACCAGAACTATGCAGGAATTATTCGTTATTGTATATCAAATGAAGAATGGGACAAATGGCCTGTGAAAGGGTTGACATCAGTCGTTGCCTTGTTCGGTCCTTGGTTCCAACAAAAGTTGGGTGAGTGGTCCAGACTCGAACCGGAGGAATATCGCTGTCCACTTGCACTCTTCTGTGGGATTCATGGAATGCTCACACAAGCATCAGAAGATCGTGCAAGGGAAGAACAAGTCACTTCACGGGGACGAAAGCTTCATTTCTCATGATGGCTACAAGCAGAGCCAGGATCACGCTGATTGCCTCCGTAATCTTCATCTCGCCAGCAGCTTGTAAGATGTGTGCGCCACCTATTTCGAGCTTACACCGTACCGGAAACAATATGGGATGGGATTATTGGTCGACCGTTCGGTTCACAGGGTGCCGATGATGGGTTCACTTAATCTCCGTTTCCAAGAGGAGATTGTCGAAATGATGAACAAGTGGACGTCTGCAAGCAAGATCACATGGTCCTATGCACCTGACGTACTCTGGTGGGATCCACGAGATACTTGCACAGCCAACAGAAGGAAAGACGCGAAACAAATAAGTCACATAAAAGGAAAGGATAGGTGCGTGTCTTCCGATGGCTGAGGACTAAGGCCGAGTCGCTACGTTCGTCATCCTAGCCTACAGCTTGCATGCGCCTTTCCAGCGGAACTTCCGAACGATCACAGGCTACGGAAGGATGCTACAACGCAACCACGAATGAGAGCCAACAAGGGAGTGAGATCGCCGCTGGACAAGAATCGATCAACATCACGATCAAGCTGGCCTTGCCACACTGTGAATATCTATACTATCATCCTACACCACCTCCTCAACTCCTGCAAGCTACTTTCTTGGATCATCACAACCGACCATGAGAATCTACCCAGTCACGCCGTCCCAAACCCCTCCTCCTCCTCAAAACCAGTATAATTAAACCCAGCAAAACTAGCCCCAATATCATAACTACTCCCATTCAAACTCTGATAAAGAATATAAGTCTGATAATCCACCATAAAAGAAGAACTCACTTCACTATTGAGCGTCGAATTCGCCCTAGCAATTGCCTCATCAAGCTGAGTCCAAACGTCCTGAGTGACCCATTTCTGTGTAGACGGAACATCCGACCCATCCACACTAACAGTCACATTATCGAGCTGAGCTTGAGCTTGCGCGATAGCTTTCCTAAGAAATATCCTCGAATTCCCATCACTAGTCATCCCCACCGGAGCACCAGTATTATTGCTATCAGTAACGGGTACGAGCCAAAGACTGACATTAAGACCCGCAGCCGAGTCATTAGTGAATTTGAAGAATTTCTGAGCATCGGTGAATTCGCCGGGTCGGTTGGAGATGAATAGATTATCGCGGGAGAAACGCATTGCGTCTTCGTAGATGATACCGTCGATGTTGTAGCTCGTGTGGTCTGCGCCGTCGATGAAGATACCAGAAATTTCTTGAGCGGATTTCATGGCCCAGCCGTTGGGACCGTACCAGAATAGGGCGATTTGGCCGGGGACGATGGTTTGGTCGAAGTTGGCTTCTGGGATGGGTGGGCCAGAGCCTGAGAAGAGGTCGTTGTCGAAAATTGTACCTTCGTAGGGGGTCTTGTTGGCGGTGTCGATGTTGCCGCGATAGATGGAGTAGGTGCCGTTGGTGTTCTTGGTTGTGGTGTCGATGGTGACGCCTTCGAGGTAGTCGGCGTCGATTAGGTCGGTAAAACCATCGCCGTTGGTATCCCAGAAGCGTACTTCAAGGCCGGCCACGATACCTGTGACAACGTCAAGAGCTGCAGCGCTGTAGCTGTCTGCCTCAGTTTCGGCTTCGTAGCCTCCCCAATAGGTCGCGGTAGTGGTATTGTAATACAGCCAAGGCACCTGGTTTACCAGATAGCCATAGTTTGAGCACTGACTGACGTTTTGAAAGGCGGCCTCATTTGACGGGACAGCCCATAGGTCTGCAAGAGTCATGTAAGTTTGTTTTTCCAGACAGATAGCACCCTTCTAAACAATCACACCTACTAATAAAGAAGCTGCCGGAAGCTATAATGCTCTCGACGCCCTGAAGGGCACTCTTCTGACTGAAGTACTGATCGTACTGAGAAGAAGTGACGTTGGTAGCGTCCGTACCCATGTCAAGGACAACCGTGCGGAGAAGCGTGCCATTGATGTTCTTGGCAGGATAAGGTACTCCACAGGTGGTCAGACCAGTGGCGGGTAGAACCGCGAAGAGCGAGGCGTTGGCCAGCCGCATGCTGTCAAATGCTTTGAGAGGATATAGATCAGGCTGAGAAGTACCACGATGAAAATGAACGGCGGGTGAAGAGAGTGTAATGGTCCAATATCGAAAGAGCGTTGCAGTCAAGAATTGTGAACTGCGAGGTGATTTCCTAGAAAGCGCATATCAAAGGTCGCAGACGTCTCTTGATAGTCGATGCTCTTCGGACCCAATACTCTTTACCTTGATTTCGTGTTTTGACTTTTGCCCCGGTCCGACGCGCAAGGGATCCGCAGGTAATAGAATAGCTCCAGACTTGCTTTGGGTAAAGGCCGTGTTGGAAAACTCTAGCCAATTATGAGTGCTGGATCTTCATATTACATCGGACAACTACCTTATAGTAGCAAGACGCCTATAGTTAGTTGCTACGTCCGATTAAATAGCGTCTATAATAGAGTCTAAAGTAAATAATAATTAGCTACTTTTTTATATATACTAGTTAATATCTCTTATCTAATTAGATTAATACGTGCTAAGGAGCTAAATATAGCGCTTATAAGGAGGTTATTTATAGTATCCGCTAGGCTCTATAGGTATTAATAATTATAGTTAATAAAGTAGCTTTTTTTAAAAGTTAAAATAGATAATATATTAATAGCTAATAACTAGTCGATAGTCTATCTTTACTAGTAGCTATACTATTATATACTATAGCTCTTCTATAATAGTAGATTAATATAAAGATAAAGTAGATAGTTAACTATACCTCTTAGTATATAAGTATATAAAGCTACGCTTATCTTACGTTATATAGTATATATAATATATTAGAAAAGCTAGGAAGCTTAATAAAAAGTAGAAAAATAAAGAAAACTACTAGTAGGGCTTCTAGATTAAGAGTAGATATTATTATCTATAATAAGTATATAGATTATATATAAATCGAGACTAAGTTATTACTAGAAAGTCTAATATTATTAATAGTCGTTTTCTATTCTAAAATAAGTTAACTTACTATATATAATAACGTAGGCTGCTATCTAGAGCGTATCTTACTTTTATCTTCTAATTAGAATAGTTTAGTATCTACTTCTTTTAAAAGCTCTCTATTTAATAACTCTTCTTCGACTCCTATTAGGCTATACTCTATCTTTTAAAATATATATAAGTATATTAAAGAAGGACGTCGTTACTATAATATTCTACTAGCTAAAGTCTACTATTTAATTAAAGCGCTATAATAGTATATAGTATAGAGTCTTATACGTATTATAGCTATTCTTAAATAGCTATATATAATAGTTTATAGTGTTATTAATAAAGCTATAATACTTTAGATTCGTAGCTTTATTAGCTCTATTTTCTAATAGTTAATTAACTAGATATATAGGTCTATAGAGTATTATAATCGCTATGTAAATTTAGTACTCTAATTACTAATAGAATTATCTACTTTATCGAGTCTAGCGTAGCTAGAAGAAAGGCTACTTATATATAGATTAAGTATTAGCTAGGCCTTAAGTATAGTAAGTTAACTATTTAAAGATAGCTATAGAAGCGTAGATTTAAATACCTTATTATAAAAGTCGCCTCTTTTATAATAGAAGAAATACGTAGTCTTCGAGCTAACTTTAGTAAATATATAAAGTACTTTACCTATTAATAAAAGATATTTAGTAACTCTATAGGCTTTAGTTAAAGTAGCTCTATCTAATTTAGAGTAACTTATTATTATAGTAAAGTATTCGAACCTAACTATATAAGGCCTCTATATTATAATAATAAAAATTAGTATTATATCTTCGGCTTTATCTATAGAAAGTAGAAGTCTAGGCTTATTTAATAGCTAAAGAAAAGTATTCCTTTATAAAGTATTAAAAGCCTAGGTATAATAACTTAGAAAAGACTAAAGTAGTATATATTACTAGAGCTAACGCGCTTCTAGTAGAAGTATATATTAAGGGTACTAGATAGTATTAATATAGCTTCTAAAGAAAGAGAGTTCGAACCTCTTATAATACCTATTCTAGTAGCTATATTATAAGCTACTTTTAATAATATCTTTTAAGCGCGCTTAGGTATTAATAATATTAATATAGTTATTCTTATAGAAGACTAGATACCTATTATCTATCTAGATAGTATATTAATATATAAGGGCGTATTTTAGAATAGTATTAAAAACTAAGAAATTCCTTATATACTAGAAGTATAGCTTCTAAACTCGCTTAATCTTAACTATATTAAAAATATATAAGTGCTAATAAAATATTATCTTATCTATAACTTCGATCCGCTAGCAAACTATACTAAATATATCTAGCAGATCTAGTAAGTATAGAACGATTTAATATAGTAGGAGATCGAAGTAATTATAGTATTATTCGATAGGTATATAGCGCTTATATAAGACTATAATAGTCGCTATATTAGGTATTAAGCGGCAGCGATGATAGTATAGAGTTAGGAGGGTTCGATTTGATAGCGCGTAATAATTGTTTAGGTATAGTTATTATTATATAGTTATTATTATATAGAAGTACGAATTTAACGCTTCTAAAAGTTAAGATTATAACCGTATATATATAATTAAATTAATAAGATGTGGTTTAAAGTGCAGTTATCTGCCTAGTATAATTGGCTTGCTTATTGATTAAGTAATGACGCTATATTACAGGGGCTTTGATTAAACCTTGTCAGAGACAGGGTACGGCAGCGCTATTCGATCGGCTGTGGGAACAGACTGTAGGTACGACGTACGAATGATCATGTTTCAGACGGCTAGAAACTCCACTTTGGGGTGAGGACGATGTCCGATTCGATGTCCGAGATCCGAGCAAGTCGGATTTGTCCCTCAGATCCCAGATCCCAGCAGGTTGTACTTCTTGTGGCTTTCCAATATACGTTGGACAGCCTTATCATAATTGGTGTAGATATGTATCTAGAGCAAGTGAGTATGGACCCGAGTAACTGTACAAAGTTGATAAGAAATGCTCAGCAGATACTTGAATCTGTCTTTGCCAAGAACAGGACGACAGGCGGTATGGATGAGAGAATCGCGTCGAAGGCATGGTTATGAGTGACGCTCGTCCTTAATTTGATGATAGCGCCTGGGGATCGTCTTATTGTATTGAGATTGGTCGGCTGCGCATCAGACATTTTCGATGTGGAGTGAACGAGGAGCGAGGGACGGCGGCTACCTCCGAGCCGACCGATCCCTTCTCGTTCTCAGAGGTACGTATTGCGCGCCAGAACCTCGTTCGTATAATTGATAAACGTTTCGTGATCTTCTATTAGCGTCTCACGAAGGTCTTTCGCCTCTTCCAGAGTAATGGGAAAGTCTTCCACGGCATCGATTACCTGATCTGCCAGCTCGACCGGCAAGCGCTGTGTCAAAGCCCTGCTTTCTTCGATGGCCTTCGCCCACCAAGTCTTCTGTTGCGGTGGCACATGAGCCGTGCTCAGAATCCGAATCTTCGGGTCGACGAGGAACAGGGCAAGGAATTTCCTGTGTCCTGGTTTACTTTTGTCTTGCAGCTCGAATGGCGACATGCGATGTTGTAGAATGTTGGGGAACACCAACAGTCGACCCTCGCGAGTATGTACGCTTCCAAGGACTTGCATTGCCTCGCCATATGGATCATTGATGCCATAAATCTGTGTCAATGCTTGGTGTCTGTCTCGTTCGCACTTGGGGAGCCTCGATGTGTCAACGGCTTCGCGAAACGCGAGGTATGAGTCGGTGATGTTGTCCGAGCTGTAGCAGTATAAAGCTGAAGCGCAGATGTGCTCGTTCAGCTGACCTGCAATATCCCATGCCCCGCCGTCGTAAGTGGGATTTTCAGGTGTCAGGTGAATGTTCGCCAACTTGACAATTATCTGCAAGCCTTGGTCTGCGAAAGTTTTTCTAAGAAGAGCTATCTTCGCGTCCATTTCGATGTCAAGGCGCTGAATCCAATGTCTCCCCATGGGACCTGCATCTGGATATGTGTCGGTGCGATTTTCTTGCAACTCATATGTCTCGCGCCATGCTCGATACCATCGCCCAAATTCCGAAAGTTGTGGTTTGTCGACTTCGTGTACACGGCCTCCAAATAGAAATATATTGTCATCCAATTCTTCATTATCTGTGGACGTCTCAGAACCCGGTAGCCAGCCGCCCTGGGACTTAGTGTAGGTGCGATGTGAACTCGGCAGACGTATCGACAGAATGGTTTGTATCCAGAGAGGCACTGCAGCCGTGACTACATGCTCGATCGCTTGGTACAAGTTCTCGTTGCCGTCTGGGTGCAAGTTGTTGATATAGCTCGTGATCTTGGCGTTGTTATCAGTGTCCAAGGATACCTCACACGGTAGTAACTGGAAGTTGTCAGAGAAAGTTCTATAGACCGCGTCAAGGGGGTCAGCTTTTGACATGATCTCGCCCTCGCACGCTGACCATGAGCATTTTGGAAGAGGAACCTTCCTGTCAGGAAATATTCGTGAACGTCCATAGACGAGAGGGAACAACGAGGGATCAACTAAATTGAGTACCCGGCCATGTAAACCTGGTTGCCAGTCTTTTTGTTCTTCTTTCACATTCTCCAGTGGCTTGACGGACTCATTCAGGAGAGCTTGAGTGTTTGGAGATACTGCGATGTCAGACATGTACACGCGCAAATTTGCGTCGATGGGTTCAGTAAACCGTCGCCGCTGGTAAACTTTAGCGTCATTGCGAAGCTCCTCTATGCACTGGACCAAGTCAGCTCGTAATCAACAGTACTCTCCTCTAGACATCATACACAGTCGAAGTGCTGATCCTCAAGCTGCTTTTGTCTCTGAGGTCCGTCGACATCCAAATTGTGCCCATTTTCGCGAGAGCCGTTCCATGGATTGAGTCGAGTGAGTGGAACATGTGGCGCACGCTCCATCCGCCAAGCAGTCTTTTCGATCCTCCACCTCGCTACAAGCTCTTTGTCGAAGACCTTTCGATCCCAGTCTGGCTTGTCCTTGATTGCGAGCATGAACCCAATCATAGCTCGCTCGAGAACAGTGAGAGGAGCAGACTCCCAGTCAAAAGATATCGGTCCGCCATAGTTTTTAATTCAGGCCATAGTGTCGCCCCAGTACTGAGCAAAAGCCTGGGAGTTTGATGCGCTCTGCTATGTCTGTGGTAGTGGTCATGTGTGCCATCCGAGCGGCTGTTCAGCCGTGATGGGTATTCAGCGCGGAGTAGTTCGTGGATAACGAACGTAGAAGAAGAGACTCGGCTCGCGATGTACTTATGCTGTGCTTGACTACCTCAAGTCAGTATTGGATAGACAGGTCGCCATAGGCGCCTGCCTGATGGATGGCGTCCAGGACGCGATGTTGTGAGGAAAGTGGAGCTTGTTGCCTTCCTGTTCTCTCGGCCGAGTGATTGAGGCTTGGCAAACATTCCCCTTGGCCGTGCCTACCAATCTTCCCACTGACGACCAACTCTTGCTTCTACAACCACAGCAGATATCTCAAATTGCAGCCCAGCTTGATTCATTTCATCGAATCAATGTCGTATCTCTATGTGCCGCGCCAAAGCTACGGTCCTCGAAGGCATCGCGACGCGTTTCTGACGCGCTGAATGGCATGCAAGGTTCTACTCAACGCCATGTAGGAGATCTGCCCCGATGCAACTGGCTGTAGGACCATCAAGGCGTCGTCAGTCCTGCCCATACCTAATGCGCATGATTGCTGCTATACATTCTGGCCGCTGGAGAGGACCATCTGAGAAGTATGCCATATGATGGGACTGTTCCAGAGCTGTTGTGCCATGACAGGTCCCTGGACCGTGAGGGTCACGGTACAGCGAAACGTCTTCTAGCACCATTCCGTCCATGGGAACAAGCCAGTTTGAATCCCAGTTGAAAGGAGTTCGGTACATCAAGTCCACGACATCTCGTACAATCTACCAGCCCTGCGCTCGGCGATGTATATATTCGCCTCGCCTGCATTGGCAAACATCGAGTTGAAGCCCTCGTGGATGGGTACGAAGCGTAAATCCTGGTACGACGCCATACGCCATGAACCCTGTGGCTCACATGGCAGCTTGGCAGCTGCCATTGTTTCTAAGACACCAGCAAAGGCCGTAGCATTCTCAGTATCCAGTAAAACAGTCCTGGCAGGAGAACTCAACTTCTCAAATTTGGTTGCTCCATGCCCAGGATCAGCGGTCGGCGCTCCAACACAGTCCCTCGACTGGATTTTGTTATAGCAAGTCTGCTGGTTGCCTGAGCCATCGCTACCATACTATATTGTGGAAAAGGGTGGCAGAATCTTCAAGAACTCATCCAGACAACAGACCTGCCAGGAAAGTCTAACACATGTTCATTGTTCGCACGTCGAAGCGGCTTGTGTTTTGGCTGGTCCCATGGCTGACATCACTAGCAACTGAAGCGACATCCCAGGCCGCAGAATGGCATCCCATGCTCGCCATCAGACAATCCGGCGTTCAAGCTGGGCGTACAAGGGGAAACTGTTCCAAGTTTCGCGTATGCATGAGCGATCTGTCGTAGATCATCGGCTCCTTCACCGCCAGGTACCGCGAAAGCTGCTCGGAATGCCACAGCATTGGTATTCCTGGTGGTGCCATTACCTTGAGGGGGAAAAAACTGCGGTGTCGCCGAGCGCCATGGCGTTGTGGTATTGGCCGGAAGCTTCGCAGTGGCTTGCATGAAAGTCTAAGTGCAAGACTTCAGCTACGCCATATTCAGCCCTATGCCATGCACGACTGATATATGCACGACGCACGTGGCAGGAATGGCATGTCCGATGCCGACTTGAGACGTTTTGGAAGTTGCTCTTTGGTAATGCCAACGTCGGAGAGTCCACTGCCACCGCCAGGCGTCTCAGATCATCTCCCACTTGATGCTGTCAATGGAGTCTCCGAAAAACTCAGTGTTGAATCTGGAGCGTGGCAAAAAGGTGTCCATGGTATACTGGGGTCCGGGCTCACCGTCTTCACCGCGTGCACCATGGCCGTTGTCGTGGCAGGGAGCAAGTTCAGGATTGGCGTGAACGGCTGAGCACGTTTTGCATGAATCATAAAGCCGACAAAGTCGAGCAATTTTTTAAAGCTTTCGGCGAAGCCAACCCCTGCACACAGTTCATTCGAGAAAGCACGCTCACTACCACGCTCACATGCGACGATGCCGTCCTTCGCTCGCCTCCGCAGCTCGGTCGCCTTCATCACCTTCGTCATCTCATTCTCAGTATACACGGATCAGTTTTTGTACGCTGCCATCGTGCCAGTCACGCCATTCGCCCTGAAGGAGCATGGAAACATCCCGGAGGATCGCACACAATTCTGGACGGCAATACTGTTGGCTGTGTTTGGCGTGGGCTGTTTCTTGAGTTCCCGTAAGTTCTCCCAAACCTGCACACGTGCTGTGGCGACAATGACCACCAAGCAATCATTCAGAAAACCATTAACTAGCAGCACGACGACCACTGACACTTCGTAGCACCATGGGCTTGGTACACCGATAACAGCAAGAACCGTCAAATTCCATTCCTCATCGGCCTACTTGTTCTCCTCGGCGCCACCGTCATGCTTTGGCTCGCCCCGACTATACACGTGCAAGTAGCTGGCCGCGTTCTGCAAGGACTCGCCAGCACCGTCGTATGGACTACAGGCCTAGCTATTCTGGCAGACACCGTCGGACGGCATAAAGTTGGAGGTCAGCACAGCACTATGATCTGCTTTTTGCGGTGGACCTGAAGGGCCGCGTAAAGACGTATACTAGTGATTCCCGCCACTTAGTACATACGTACGCTGACGCTTCACAGAGTACTCCGGTTATATTGGCATCGCCCTCAATCTGGGAAGCCTCACTGCCCCACTCCTTGGTGGTGTTATCTTCGAGCGCCGCGGCTACAACGCAGTTTTCGCACTGATTCTAGGCGTCATCGGCTTAGACATCCTATTCAGATTGGTTATGAAGGAGAAGAGCAATCTCGAAGATACAGATAATAACGAAGACGATACAAACAGCATTGAAAATGACCCAAACGACAACGAGAATGACCAACGCAACGACATTGAGAATCGCCGCGAAAAGCAGCCGAGAACCGAAGTCGTCAACATCAACGTCACCGAAGAAACACTATCGACAGCATCTACCGTCGTTACTTCGAGCGCCAATCCGAACATTCCAGCAATGATTCGCCTCCTCTTCTCAGTCAGATTCGTGGTCTCACTTTGGGGCATTCTGGTCATGGCTGCAGTCTTCTCGGGCTTCGAGACCGTTTTGCCTTTACACGTCAATGAGGTATTTGCATGGGATGCCGAAGGTAGTGGACTAGTCTTCCTACCTCTGTCACTACCATCACTGTTGGGACCTCGCATTGGCAAGATCACGGACAAATACGGAGGTCGCTGGTTCGTCGCAGGCGCTTTTGTCGTGCTATGCCCTTGTCTAATCCTCCTCCGGCTGGTAAACGAGAATAAATTCTCTCACAAGGCACTTCTCATTATCTTCTTGGTAAGTACCACCATCCCCAGACTTCTCAAACATGACCCTCACTAATATCTTAAAAGGTCATAATCGGATGCTGCCTCACCGTCATCCTGGAGCCTTTATTCGCCGAAATGGCCTTCCGCGCCGACCAACTTCTCAAGGAGGAAAGAGACGCATGCATCTCGCGCGTTGGATGCAGTCGAGGTTATTATGGACAAGCTTTTGGCTACTTCAACATGGCATGGTCACTCGGTAATACCGTGGGACCACTACTTGTTGGACTAGTTATTGATGCTTCTGGTTGGTCAATGGCGGTGATGAGCTTGGGGATTCTGTGTGGTGTAAGTGCTATACCACTTGTTTTGTGGACGGGTGGATGGGTGTTTTCGAAGCGAGGTTAGAGGTTTGGGCTGCTGATAATAGAGGCGTATGGAAATAGTATAGATAATTGCATTGAAGTGAGCTAGAAAACTCAGGTGAAAGTATCTTGCCCTCACCTCGATGCTCTGTACTCGTTGTAGTTGGGGCTCGGTCAAATGTGAGCTTAGATCGGCATAGGTGAGTTCACATAGACTCACCTTCGCGAACGCTTCAATTCACTGATTTCGGCTACGCTAGGCATCACGAAGACCCTCAATCTCTTGGATCCCAATGACACCGAGTCCACATCGACAACGATCCAACACTCTTCCAATCTTGCTATCATCCGACATACATCATCCAATCAAAACTTGCATGTCTGGCAGCGGAACACCGCCACACCAGCCAATGACAAAGTCGTTCGTTCGGACAACAGGTTTGCTTCCCATTTGAACAGCAGCGATTAGGAGGAGAGACTCGTTGCTCGTCAACTCTCACTCTTGACTCAAATTTGCAGCACAAGATATCATAGGAACCATAAGGAACCTCGATCAAATGCTACTGATTGAGGGACCGACTTCGACCTGGGCGATGTATGTGGGCCCGATGACGGAGAAGCAGACGGTGAGGTGAGGAAGCGACGCCACGCTGGCAACTCATATGACGAAGGAGCTATGCTCTATTCTATTCTCTGTTCATTGCTATGCTCACATTTTCACCAGTCTGAACTGAGACGATATCGGACGGATAGATTGCGCTGCTACTACGCAGTCACCGATTGACAGGATCACCACACAGCGGCGGTCGTGGTGGCCGAGACCCCGGCTGGCAAACTCTCACCTATCATCGCCATTTTCGACTCATAGACCTGCAAAGGCGACTTCTTCGAGATTGTGTCAGCTGGGGTAGTGGCTGGAGTGCTCGATGACTCTTGTTCTCTAACAATCGGAGCGATTGCAGGCTGGAAATCGGTGAACAGCGGTAACAAGAAGGCTACGACTTGCTGAAATGGCAAGTCTTCACATTGTTCAATCCTGCTAATCATTTCATAGTACTTCGACCCCATGGGTCGACTTACGGCTCGCTCATCGGGGCAAAAAGAATTAAGGCAATATGTGTGGGTTTTTTGCAATTTCGACCTTCTGCCCCTCTGTGTGTAGTTATGAACATGCTAACGCAAGAACAGCGGTGAATGGTGATACCCATACGATGTTCACATTTTGAAGAATTTCTGCTTCTTCGGTATATGCTACGAGATCGGAGTGAAAACTGGGGCCATCTGAGCTCGTGTCTTTTTTGAAGCTGGACTTGAAACAGGGAGAAATGTGAACCCTGCTCGCTCACTTGTGCGTCAAGCCGTTGAAGTTCTCAGCGCAAGCGCACCGGTTCGACATCGGAGAGTGAAGTTCTTATGGATTATACGCCTCCCATCAGATGACGGACAAGATGAAGAGGACAAAGGGCCGAAAAACGAAGATAGAGTGCTGCGAAGGACTCGATAGTAGACAAAGGCCTCCCACTATCCCAAAATCAGCACTGACGACCATGATCTTCATGATATGCTCGCTTAGCAACGATGCCTTCTACCTCGGACATGGATGCTATGCGATCATAGTAAAAAGTAGTGCTCTCTGTAAGGCTTTCAGGTTCGGAGCTGGCATATGAAGGGAAGTGAAAAGTACAGGCTCACTGAGTATTGCGTCTCAAGCTATCATCACGTATGGTACTGCAGACACTGCATGCCTCCTACCACATCATCATACTCTCTTCGCTGTGATCGTCCACATGCCCTCATCACACCTCCCCCTTCTTCAATACCCTTGCCCTTGGCGCTCGTGGTCGTCATGACATCAGATTCCATCATGGTTCACGTCAGTCTTAAGGTCTGCTTCATCGTGACGGTCTCCACGAGGGTTGGACGGATCAGAAGATGAAGGACTGCATCAACAATGCGAGCATCTGGCTTTGGAGCATTTTCTGAATCCAGATCGCATAGGAAAACTGCTGCTTGCAATCGTGATTTGGGTTCCGAACATGCATGAGAAAATAGACGAGAAGTATAGGACCTTCAGAGATGGAAGTGCAGCAGGATCTTGGCTGCGAGGACCTCAGAGAATCGACTCGGTATATATCGAACAGGCATTGGCCTTAGTCAGGAGCCTGAGACCCAAGCAGCACCCACCGACGTGGGCAAGATATTCGAACTCATCTTGCGGAGCTTCTTGCTCCAGAATAGCACACCCAGAGAAATGTGAGCATGTCTGCACGCTTTGTCTCGTGGCTATGTGAATAAATTCACTTGTCACGTCTTAGCAGTCGCAACTCCACGCTCGACACAGGTCTATGCGTTGATAGTCGGAACGGCGTCCAGGTCCGTTTCCTCCTGGGTGTGAGCCATTTATCTGCATCCAGTGAGCCTGAACGCGGTCCAACACTGTCCATTACACACCAGAAATGCAAGAATGGCCGAGAGTCTAATCATTGGCAACCGCTTCATGTTGCCCTTTGCCTCGCCGGACGCCTTGACATGCGAGAGATTGTCCCGCAGCTTCGAATGGCGGCCGCAACAGAAACTCCTAAGCTCGAAAGCGAATTGTCTCTGCCTGCTCAAACATGAAGGCCAAATTTCTAAATTCTTCCACTCCCCTGAAAATTGGTAGCACTGCTACGAGGCATAGGAGAGTTTCGCGAACGACTTGATCGTGGACAGCAGACACACCCAAACCAATACCAGCACTGGCAACAGTGATATCACTAACATGGTCACTCAGCGCTGCCTTCCGCTCCAGATATGAATGCTATGCGATCGAAGTCGATCTTGATGAATTCTAGGAGGACTCCGTGTTAAGAGCTGGGGTGTAAGCGAAAGTGCAAAGCACAAATCCACTAGCGTCTGCGTCTCAAGCTGTCAACATTAGGATACTATCTTCAAGTACTTCCCTCGAAGTCGGAAATATCTGAAGCAAATTCAATAATCGACGACGAGGTTGATCGTTGTATCGCACAGTACCTTCCCGAAGCACAACAGGTCCTTAGAATCGCCCGCATCCCTGCAGACTAGCGGCAACCACCACCGAAGAAGACACGGCGTTCGTGCTCTCGCGGCGAGACTGCTCGATAAGCGTGCTGCCGACACCAACCTCTTCGATGCTTACAGCTCGCGACCCTTCATCTTTGTGTGAACTCCGCCCACAGAGGTTGGACCCAGCTCTTAGCGGAAGACCTCGTCGTTCATGGTCGTTCGCTCGTCGCAGAGATGTTATCCTCAAGGTCAAGTCCGAGAAGCGACCACTCCGGCCTTTCGCAGACGGACCACAATGCCGTTTATCATACTCCAATCTCTCATTGACCTGTTGCCTGAACGGTGAAAGGCTCGAATCATACCTGAGCCGGTTCGAGGATTCGCCGGCACTGCCACCACTGGCTACATCGAGCCAGCTTTGCAGCACCTCTTCACCAACCCGGCTGAATTCCCGACCTTTCGAGAATTACTGAGGATCGAACGGATTCCCAACTCTAGACACCTGTCCAGCAAGCTGATTATGAAGCATCTGATCTTTTCCGCCGAAGGTCGCGTCGTTCGTTCCATGCTGCTGGTGTGATGGTGAGTGGTTCGCTGTGGATCACCTACTCAAAGTGGTCCGGCCACTCGAGGACCTCCAGCATATGCAAGGTGGATCCTGCATTTTCACAGCTTTCAACGATACCAACTATCCTCAATCCTTTCAAACAGATTCCTTCCTCCCAGTTGTCTCAGAGCCTGCAGCACTTTCGCTGTTATTCCTTGAACCTTCCAAGTACTTCCTCGCCTCCTCCTCCTTTCCCTCCACATCCTTCAAACAAGGCGCAAAGAAAATCACACCAGTATAAGCCCTGTACAATGTGCCAGTAGCGACAACTATCCAGAGCAACGTGACCGCAACCGAGAACACCGTCCCCAAGATGCGAAAGAAAGCCGAAGGAAGATCTTTACCCAGAGTCGTTGTGCACACAGTATATACGCCAAGCGGGAAAGTGAAACCCCACCAACCCATGTTGAATGGGAAGCGTTTCGACTTGATAATCGTCGCAACGGCAATGACGAGCCATACGAGTCCAAACGCCCACATGATAAGTCCGATGAGGAAACCCATGGTGTAAAGTGTCTCACCAGCCCGTAGCCCACCTACCGCTGGCAGATTAGACTTCCGGGCAAAGATCTTGAGCGAAACCAGGCCAAGTTGCTGAATACCGAATCCTCCCTGACCAAGAGGACCAAGAGGGAGGAATCCTGAGACGACGACTTCTTTGGATGGAAGACTGACTGTTGTTAAACGGAGGAAGTAGATGACCATGACCACCAAAGCAAGAGGAACACCTGTGCCCCAGAGAATGTAGGATGTGAAGAGCGTGATGAGGGCGTAGTCGTCGTTTGGGATGATGTCGGCGACGATGCCTCCTGTGGCGGCTGCGACGATTGGGGATACGATTGGGAGAAGCCAGGCTGCGGTCATACTGTTGACTGTGTGGTGGTGTCGAGTCATGCTGAATAAGGAGGAGGTGTAAACTTTGGGTGTGGAGAAAGGGTCGAGAGGACTCACATGATGAAGGGAAGATACAGACAGCAGGCCAAAGAAACGGCGCTGTCGAACCACCAGAGTGCCCACGCGAGTTTCCACCAATTGCCTCCCCACTTTGGTACACAGACGAAGGCAATCATGTTGATAATGGTGGCCAGGCCCATGGGGAAAGTACCGAGCTGCAGGTAGGAGCGCGTTAGCAGGAGAACTTTTTTGCAAGCAGTCTATTACTTGAACGTACGAACAAGCTTTGTCCAGGATGTCTGATCATTGCAGTCCAGAGTCTCGGCCAGATTGTATACCGCAAGATGGAAACGAAGAGAAAAATGATGAAGAGTCCAACATTCAGTGCGAAGAGAATGTAGGAAATGTATTGAAGCCAGCGGCCATTGTAGGGGAGATTGTGCAACAGAATGGAAGTGATGCCAGTGCCCATGTTGACGCTGAACCACGAGGGTGTGAAGTTGCGCACCACCCGTCGCCATCCTCGTTTGTTCTTGCACACGGGCTTGTTTGGTTCATCGGATGGTGCTTGATGCGCTTTGGTGCATGGTTTCACTGTCTGGGGACATGCGGATGTCATTGCCGGATCCATGCTATCGATATGGAGTGCTGTGCAGGGGAGTAAGGGTGGCGCCAATCAGATCTTGAAACAAAGATGGAGGAGTGGAGAGGATTCCCAAGCAGCATATAAACCGTGTTCGAGTCTCGAAATACCGCAATGAGAGATCATACGACTTACAAATCTCGCGTCGAATTCATATCCATTTTTCCTCTTCACCGAGTCTGCGCATTGTTCTTTCATCGTCCGGGGGCTCGGCAGCGCTGACAAGGGAGGAGGTTTCGGCAGCGCTAGTGAGCATCTCCACAGAGGGCCGCTCCGGCCGCTTTGTCTAGTCCATTTTCGTGAGCACTGGACGATCGAAAGCAGATGTCAAGTTTCGGCTTCAACGGCCAGCAGAAGTCCCTATGCCACGTAATAATAAGGAGATGCTGTGGCATGGTGGTGAAGATTCAGATCGCTCGAACTTTCATATCATCTTTCTCATGACTTCGACCTCATTCAAGGTCCGATGCCTAGGCATATGGAACAGTTGATATATGATTCTGCCGAATGGCCACCAACATACGAAGGGAAGGATGAAGGCTTGCGACTGCCACCAGAATATAGTTGCTCGATATTCCTCACGGCTCCGCTGCTCCTGAAAAGCGAGTACGATGCACCCTCGGTCCCATCTTTGGTGCGCGGCTGGCAGACAGTCAATGCCGTTCTGCGCGGAACAATGCTGGTATTTCGCAGGAAAGGTCGCGCGGTAAAATTCAGTCTCCAAGCTGGCGAAGTTGGACTTGCTCCTGATTATCGACGTCGATCAAACGTCATCAGAGTGCGTGCAGAGGGATTCCAATTTCTTCTTGCAACGTCGTCTCTTGCCGAAAGCATCAGATGGATAGTTGGCATTACGACCGGCATTGCAATCAGCTTGCCTATCGAAGAGAGGGATGTTCGAATTCCAAAAACAATCCCACCTCGCAGGCCGTACATACCAAGCATTGAGCCATGGGACGAATTCCGGCGGGAATGGAGGGAGGTCCGACGCCGATCGAGCTCAGAACAGATCTGGCTCCGAGGGCCACCAGTGACTGACACCAGCCGGGACAGCTGCACGCGTGGGGCTCTCGGTCATGCCAAATTCCTTCTGACTGCTGAGGTGTTCCCTTGGGCGAAGTCGCGCCGCTCAGTCAGCGCTAGAGGGTTCGATCTCCATAAAGAGGCGAGCAGGGTGGTAGCAATTCGTAAACGGATTCAATGCCATGAAGAGGATCCAGCAATGGAGTTCTCGAAAGAGATGGGTGATAAAGATGATGAGATGACCAGAAATATGGGTTCGTCGACTGCTGTAGCCGCTGAGCTGGACTACGCACGACGCTGCGCCCCAAATCTGTTATATGCTTCATCATGGAAGAGTCGTTGGTATTATCATGACGGCACAAGAGTGCTGATCCAGCAGCACGAAGCGAGCTGAGTGCGCAGACAGCGTGTCATGATGGGAAATCCAGATACTGGCTGTCGTTGCCCGTCATTGTGTGGTCGGGGATGACCTGTGCATTTTCGTTACCGAGCATGTCCATTGATGAAGGCGATGTAGTCTCGTTTGTAAACAATGAATTTGCTGGGAAGTTTGCGAGACTTGCTTCCCAGTCAACAAGATCCATGAACGCTGACGGAAAAGATGGCACGCCTCCAGTTGCAATATTTGATGATGTTTGCGCCGGTATTTGTTGCGAGGAGCCTTGGGATGGACCGGGCTTGGGCGTTTGATTTGTGCCCCCCATCATTTGCATAAACTGTAGCATAGACTCGTACGCATTGTTTCCGTTCGAAAGGTCGCTGTGCATCCCTGGTACAGGTTCAAGAACAAATGGCATGTCCGTACCGAAGCCGAAGCCGGGGGCCGCGGTAGCCTGGTCACCATTCGTAGGCTTTGGAGACTGGTCTTGTGCCGCTTCGGGGCCGGTACCCGTTGCTTCAGGTTGTTGCTGGCAATGCTCAATTCGTGATCGTTTGCGCTCTTCTATTAGTTTCTCAGTAGCATCAGGATATTGTCGCTTTGCAGTACTCGTCGGAGCATAGCGATCAAGTAGATCCACAACATCGAATGAGGAGGCTGGCTTATCCTGACCAGACTCATGCTTGGCAAGGCGCGATGCCATTTCTCGCAACGCGGCCGACATTCTCTCCTGCTGGTGCTGCAGCAATGCCACTTGTGCTGAGTTCACGGGTATGTCGCGCCTCGTGGCTCGCGAATATATGCAGATATCACGCCGGTCGCGACACCGTTTACAGGGTTGCTGCCCATTGCACTGAGTATCATTGAGTCAGTGGGTATTGTAGGATGCGGACTTGAGGTCTAAGCTACCTTGGCTTTCTTGACTCTGCAACTGTCACCTACAAGCAATAGGTCTCAATTAGCACATCCTCCAGTGACGGCCGCGGGTTTTCTTCGACAGTCGCGTACACGCATTCTGAGTCCGGACAGCGCCGCGCGAATCTTCTTCTGTAGTCGTCTCGGCTGGCTTTGGGTGCTTTGGCGCGCGCTTTGGCACAAGCATGAACATCGTGAAGCTGTAGACGACCAAGCCGGTAGTCGTCGCGTATTTCGTGGTGTGAAAAGGTGCGGAAGGCTCGATATCACTTCGAAATAGCTGGACGAAGTGGTTGGCTGACGCCGAGTGGAGTTCAAAGTTAAAGTTCTGTTTTGGGGAGCAACTTCCCTTCGTAAATAACGCAGCTTAATTCGGACACTAAGCCTAGGCCGTCATTGAGATACGGCCTATCCCTACTCCTCGATATTCTTCCTCTCATCCATTTCTCCAATACATCAATTGATGTCTTTGGACATCTTTCATTGGTTGAGGAGACTCTCGACTTCATCCCACAGCGGTGTAGCGCCCATGTCGGAGCTCGGTCCGTCGATGACCTAATACAGCCTGGAACCTTGACCTGGAAATCACCAAGGCAGGTGGAAATGATCGGGGACCCGCCCACGAGATATCGACTTTGACTTTCTTGCCCACCTTGCCTTGGCCACTGAAGTGCTTATGGCACCTACAGCGTGGCAGCACGCTGCAGACAAGAAGCGGGATGAATTGTTCTCTCAGGTTCCACGGCATTGGAAGCTGACCAGCGGCACGCCATTGCCTCAGAACGCCAACTCCTTCGAAGCGGTACGCAGCAGGCTTTCCCCCGGAGAACTTCAAATTACAGAGAAGCCAGCTCATGAGATTTTGGACGCGCTTCGAACTGGTACTTTCACCGCCACCGAAGTCCTCTCCGCCTTCTGCCATCGAGCCGTGCTGGCTCACCAGCTGGTGCGTCCTTTCCCAACAGCCAATCGTATAGGATGCTCTTCTTACCCTGTCGCAGACATGCTGCTTAAGTGAACTGCAATTCTTGGCAGCACTTGCGCGTGCGAGAGAGCTTGATCAGTATTGGAACACCCATCATGCCCCAATTGGACCTCTACACGGCCTGCCTATTAGCCTCATGGACCGTTTCCATGTGACAGGGCTGGATAGCACTTGTGGCTTTACAAGCTGGGCTAATTCGAAGAAGACGAGTGACGACGAGGGCACCTTGGTGAAGAATCTTCGACATCTCGGAGCAATAGTTTTCTGCAAAACAAACGTGCCCATGTCAATGATGGCAGGTCACTCTCTCCAAGTAGCAATTAATATCGTGCTGATCAGCAATAGATGGGCGAGACTGCCAACAACATTGTCGGGACCACGACTAGCCCTTGGAATCGGAACCTGTCGGCGGGAGGCGCATGTGGCGGTAACATCCTCATCGAATCACTCTTGCGTGGACGAATGGCTCTGACACTGAGTAGGCGAAGGTGCACTGGTAGCTCTGAAAGGCTCTCCATTCGGCATTGGGACGGACGTCGCAGGATCGAGCCGTATCCCTAGCGCGTTCAATGGCCTTTTCGCGTTGAAGTGCTCCGAGCGGCGTCTTTCCTATAGTGGCGTTGCGACGGTCTTGCGAGGTCTGCCAATATCAAACGGAGTCATTGGCTTGATGTCGAATCATGCAATGTGTCTTACGCAAGTCTTTCAAGGATTGCTTTCAGCTAAGCCCTGGCTGACCGACATGGATGTACTCGAACTACCATGGCGTCAGGAGAAGCTCGATGCAATCCGCAGACGCACACGTCAGGAACATGGCGTACCTGGAAGGCTCGTCTTTGGCATCTTGGCGACAGACGGGCACGTACAACCGCATTCGCCAGTCAGCAGAGCCATCTCGTTGGTGACCACGGCCTTGCAGAACTGTGGCTATGAGACCGTCAAATGGGACCCACCACCTCACGCCCCGTAAGCAAACCAAGCACTATGAAGTATCATTCACGTTGCATCATGCATTTCGCTGACATCTTGCTCCCACCGACTGCAGTGCTGTTGAAAATCTGTTCAGAATATTCGGCTCGACGTCAGCCGCTGAAGCGAGAGCTGCTTTGGATCAGAGTGGCGAGCCTCCGGTACCCCAGCTAAAAGATGTAAGTATTGCACGGCCTCAACTTTGTTTCAACATCGCAAGCCGCTAACTTCGCACCACTCTCCTCAGTGGTATGAAACTGGTGATGTTGAAGCAAGCAGCTCGGCCGAATTTTGGGACTTATGCGATCAGCAAGAGCGATATCGAGCCCAATACGCGGCGTACTGGCGTTCCATGAGCAGCAAGACCATATCCGGCCGCATACCGGACGGCGTTATCCTACCGGCCACGCCACATACCGCTACGCAACATGGCAAATTTCACTACTTCGGTTACTCTGCCATTGCAAACGCTCTCGACTATCCTGCGGCCGTCTTTCCGGTTACAGTTGGTGATGCGGATCTCGACAAAATATCAACCGCATCGAAGCCAGCGCTGAGCGACGTAGATGCTCAAGTGCAGCAGACGTGTAAGTATAGGGTACAATTTGCGCAGAAGCGGTCTAATTCTCTTAACAGTCAATATCAACGACCTTCACGGCATGCCTGTCGGACTTCAGGTCATGTGTCCTCGCTTGCAAGAAGAACAGGTCTTGGGTCTGGCAGAAGCTATATCCGATGCCTTGATCGCGCAGGTCAGTACAATATTGCCGTGATCGAACGAGGACTGGCCAGTGCCCAATGCGAAATACCGTGCCGAAGACACCGTTCCCACGATCCATGGTGCACTGCAATGCTTCTTCATGGAGTCGGTCATCATCATGAAAATGGTGACTGCCAACCGATGCCGTTTCCATTCCTGGTAGGATACATTACGCCGCCTGAGGTGCCGTGCAAAGCACTTTGATTTGACAAGGTCCGAGCGTCAGCCTGATGCGATACCGGCTTCTTGGCATTCCACGGAACCTTTGGCAACGCTAGTGGTGCGCTAGTTCTGAAATTGGCAATGGTCTACTCGCACACACATTGGGATGGCTCCAGACTTCCGCTTTGAAGGGTCGTTCGTTGCACACGATAAATTCAAGTTCAACCCTTCGCTGACTCCATCACAAGACTTCAATACGTCGGCCGATACCAGCAGAATGCGTACGGAAGACCGACCAGATGAACAGCAACACCGATGCGAATCGTCAATACCCGAAGACGGCAATCAGCTGGAGGAAGAAGAATGCACGGGTCTCGATGAACTGGTCGCGCCGCCACCAGACGAGCATCCGGGATGGGATCGCCGTGACAATCTTGAGACAGAAAGAAGTCGCCAGGAGGACACGCAGCAAAGCGAAAAGAACTCAGACGAAAATACCCTTGAGAAACAAGAATCAGATGGGCTCGACGAACTCGCCGCTCCGGCTCCAGATGAAGATGTGGGTGAAGAGCGCGACGACCTTGAATCAGAGAGACAACGAGCCAATTCGGTGCCGACTACGCATTCGAGCAAGACACAAAGCCCAAAGAAGCGGATCATGACCCAACTATACCTCATATCATATCTCATCCTATTCTCGATCTTGGGAGTGCTCGCCCGTCTTGGACTCGTAGCACTCACAAGATACCCTGGAGCACCAGCTCCAAACACCATCCTCTGGGCCAACGTCGGCGGAAGTCTCATAATCGGATTCCTCCGCGAAGATCGTTTACTCTTCCGATCACATTACAAAAAAGCAGAACAAGAAGTCCGACTCAACACCAACGAAAACGATCACGAGGCAGCTGTATTAAAATCCTTCCAAGCCAAGAAGTCATCTCTACACCTCTTCATAGGCTTAACAGTCGGTTTCTGCGGATCTTTCACCTCGTTCGCCGACATCATCCGCGACGGCTTTTTTGCTATCTCAGACAACTTCAACACAGCAGACATCTCTACACTTCATACATTACCTCAGGATCCGCGCAGCCGTTCCGATGGATATAGTGTCATGGCCGTCATCGGGATCATGTGGTTAGAGATTTCCATGAGTTTGGGAGCTCTTCAATTTGGAGCACATGTGGCTGAAGCTGCCAAGTATCTTGCTGACTATGTCCCTGAGTGGGAATCGGAATTCTCAGTCTCGAAGTATCTGGATATCGTGGTTTTCTTTCTAGGCTGGGGTCTCTGGATCGGTGCTATCATCATGACCATATTTCCTCCTTCTTCTCATGATGCTTGGCGAGGACAAGTTTTGTTCGCGTTAGTCTTCGGACCTTTGGGATGTTTGTTAAGATTCTTTTTGGCTATAACCCTAAATCGACGTGTGGCGAGTTTCCCTTTGGGGACGTTTGTTGCTAATATGTTTGGGACGTGTGTGCTTGGGATGGTGCTTGATTTGCAGTATTCGAGACTTGGAGGGAGAATTGGGTGTCAAGTTTTGGCTGGAATTGGGGATGGGTTTTGTGGGGCTTTGACGACTGTTAGTACGTGGGTGCTGGAGTTGAGGACTTTGAAGAAGAGGCATGCGTATATTTATGGGGTGGTTAGTGTTGGGTTGGGATTGGCGTTCATGACGGTTATTATGGGGTCTCTGCGCTGGACGAGGGGGTTTGAGGAGATGGTTTGTGAGGTTTAGAGGATAGACATCATAAATTTGTACATTTCTGGGTCTACTGTCTTCGACGAGGCCCTGCTTCGCCAGTACAGTGTCGACAGAGAGTCATGTTTCCTGTTCCGGTGCATTGGTATAGTAGGCCTCCGTCATAGCCACAGTACGTGCAGGTTCCTCCATTTGATACTTTCTTGAAGGGATGAGGCCAGCCTCCAGGGCAGCTTGCGCACATGGTGGATTGCAAGGGTTCTGTATACGACTCAATTAGACCCAAGTGCAGAGCTGAGTGCTGGGCGCTCGAGATTGTTGACTTACGCTTTGCAAAGGTGGATGTTTGTAGTGGGATGATCGATGTTGGGGAAATCTTTTGACTTTACAGCTTTGAGGGCATTGTGGCTTTATACAGCGTTCATATACTTCCTGGCACGAGACAGCTGACTCCGGCTAGTCTTGCGCAAAAGACATGTGTTCGACACCTGTCTCGAAATTATACAAGTAGGCTATAATGAATCAGTCTCGTTAAGACAATGTAGTATTGAATGTCTCACAAAATGAGTCGATCCGCATCGTCCACAGAGTGTTGCAAAAACGCACGAGTGAAATTGCCCCATTGAAACACATGTCAATCCATCACACATATTATTACCAGAAACCTGCGAAGACAAAAGAAAGCCACACACTCCCCATGTCAAGCTCTCTCTCTCTCTCTCTCCCTCTCTCAATCAATATCCCCGGATTCGCAGAAGACAATTGCCACAAACTATCATCCCTCCAGGCCCCGAGCACTGGTACATCATTCGTCCGCCTCTGCCTGATCTCCGTCCTTTGCAGGCATCACAGCTTCCCTGACCGTATCCAGGGGAGTAGTCATCGAATGCATACAACCTTCTGTTTGGGCACCACCTGCACATGGTTGACTACAGACGTCAGCGGTAATGGACTCGACTAGAGTCGTGGTACTGACCTCGGTTGTATGGAGTAGTAAGCTTTGGTACCTCTTTACGGCGAGGATCGAGTCGATGATTCAATTGTGGGTGGTGGATTGTCGTTGATCTTTATTATGGTAGATGGAATCGTGTTTTCTGGACCAGCCAGATGTGTGATCCCTGTGTTGTGAATTAAGAGACTGGTCGAAAAAGGAAGATGTGTTCTGAATCGACTTGCAGAGCGAAGAGCCTCTCTCCTATACCAATAGTCGTCTCATCCCTGGTCTGGATCTGTTGCTACAGAGCGACCAATGTTCTAGTCTGGATCTCCCTAGACAGATTTGTAGCCTCAGAGTGAGTAAGATGTCTGACCCCTGTTCGATCATGGAACTTCTTGCAATACTGGGCTTTCTACTGATTGGAAGCTCAACAGCCTCAAGTTGATGCATTGTGTCTTTCGTGTGTGTTACGCATTGTCCATCATACTCGAATTCTGAGATTGTAGACTCATGTCCACGCCCAATATCTGGTGGTGTTGTGAACTCCACAAATTATATGTCCTTGGAGTAAGACATGACGGTGATAGAGTGTAACGCTGGATGGAACAAGATGACGTGAAAGGGACCATCGAGAGATGTCGCCCAGCAGCTGGCCTAGCCTCTGAGTCACATTGCATATACTTAAGCCTTCTCTCTCCCGTACCTGTTCTTCTCCAGCAAGTCCCCAACTCCCGGACAATCTGCACATTTACATTCTGGCGCAGCAGGTTTCGCCTTCGGTTCCGGAAAACTGCTCGAAGCAACAATCTCTTTGTCAAGAAGCAGTACGAGGTCAATGAGCAAGTGCTGCAACCTGCGCACCTTGTTCGGCGCCATGCGATCCCCTGCTGCCCGCGCCTCTGCAAGAACATCTACCCCGTTATGGATCGCGCCGAACCAATCTCTGAACACCGGATCCTCCCTATATTTCTTGCTGAACTCTGCGTACCCCATGCAATACAGCTCCTTGTCCACGTTCAACGTCATCAACTCTCCGATCGCCATTTGCTCTCCGCGCCACAGCATGAACGCACCCTCTTCAGGTTTGTCCTTACTAAATTCGATAGTAATCTGATCCATGATGTTGTTGAGCTGCCTATTCGTCTTGTCGGTCGAGAAGCGCAAGAATTGGGCCTGCCGCCGGAAAATGTAGATCCAGGAGAAGTACTGCCCGACCAGAAATGCCGTGTATACCTGCACGAGCTCCCTCTTCTTCTCGTCCGTCATGTAGTCCAGGAGTTTGGTCTGAACGAGGCCGAAGAAACGCGATTGCAGTTCGTACGCGGACAGCGTTAGTGGGTCCCGGTATTTGTTCGTCAGGGCTTTCGCTTCGGAGCGCCGCTTGACCTGGTCCACGTAGAAAGAAACCCAGCCCGTGAACGCTGCTGCAACCAGCGAGCCAATGAGCGAGACTACGGCGAGGACGATTGAAACGACGTCAACCATTGTTGCTGCCTGTTTCCAGTGTGTTCTACTTGAGAGTCAATTCCTACTTCTGGATTGAAAGATAATTTGCTGAAAACATAAATGAAGGCTAGTATAGGTTAGGACGTGAAGGATATAGGAGGATTCGAAAAATCGAGTGGCGTATACTCTTCGGCATACCGAGCCAGCAGCACGCCGTGAAGTATATGGCATAAACGTGGCTGTCAGGGCCTAGCGAACAGTGAAGACTAATGCAGACTAATGTCTAGCCGCCCACACAGCGCTTGCTTACAGCTTGCAGCCAATGCTGGCAGCCAACATGCAGCCGCTCGCCTTCGAATTCCTGTTCACATCAAGAACAGTGCTGTACCTATCACAGCTACCTGTAGGCGCTGATCTCGGCGAAGCCGTTCGAGCCGACTTCCTCCCCGGTCAAGTCAATCGTCTCTGAGAGTCAAGGGTATAGCGTGCTATTGAACTTTCTCTGCTGTAGTCTGTTCTGCATAAGGACAAGAGCATACCGCAAGAATCGGAAAGTGACACCCACAGTAGCTACATATGACCTCCACTCAACCCACCTGTACCGCCTGCCTTGGCCGACTGAGATTGCATGCTGCTGTTAAAGTTCTCTAGAATGACCTTAGCCGGTCCAGCTCCGACGAGCTGTCCTAGACCTGCTCCGAGCAGGTCAGCATACGAGATATAGCCGATCAAGATAACATCCTCAATCAAGTCGAGACTATCGTGCTGTTTGAATGCCTTTTTGATCTGCCCTGTGGAATTGGAATTGATATTAGTCAGATATTCGACAACGCAGTGGATTTGGATCGCACGTACTCTTGAAGATTGTACCTTGGGGCTTGCGAATGACAATCTCGTATTGAATTACTGACTTCGGATTGAAATGAGTCTGCAAACCAATCTCAAATCCAACGCTTCGGAGCTTGTAGTGCATGGAGTCGCGCCAGAACTTGAAGTACTTCGTCTCCTTGGCACCTGCGAGCGGTTTCAGACAGTGAGTAAATGACTACAGTTGAGCGAGCACGAAGCGAACCTGAAGCGGTGTCTATTTGGACGGCGGGCTCGCTGTTGTCGCTGCCGTCTTCGTTGTCGTCCGTCTGCTGAAAGTTAAGTCCATCCTTTCCAGCGCTCTCCAGAACACCCTTAATGTCGCCTTCGTCCTCTAGCAAGCATTAGCTGCGGATGCCACAGAGCGTGTTGGTATACCTCACTGTATATCACGACTCCTCGCCGGAAAGTGGACTGTCCGGAGTAACTGATCAAGAACAGGACATCGATAAACCCGATCAAACGGATCTTGCCTGACCACCTCTCTCCATTGACCGTGATCTGCCACGGGTGGAGATCGCTTGTATGATGTCAGCTGCACACAGCTGTCTTTGAACGCTGAAAATCGCTCTACTAACCAATTGCACTGCAACGAATGATCTGTTACAGCCCGATCGAAGAGCTTGATTACCCTGTGGTAGGACGTCATGTTCGGCCAATGAGTGATAGAGTGAACGAGACCTTTGCAGCAGCGGCTATAAAACATCAAGTCTCGAAGGCTCGGCGTCTCGTGGGCAACTGATGCAGATTCCCAGCAGCTTCACATGTTGGAGGTGTGAGTTCTTCAAGCCTGCTAAGGCGAACAGAGATGTCCATTGGCGGATGTCGTTGCTAGCGCAAGATACAGGAAAGGTCGTAGCCTTCCGATATGGATGTGAAGCTGCTGCAAGTAAGGCCTCGTTCGCACTGCCGAGATGAAGGCAATATATTGCCTAACTTGCCTATAATATCGGCTGGATATTGTCGATAGGCAATATTAGGCAGCGCGTTCGCACTAACAATATATTGCCTAAATATCTGCCTTAATATTGCCTCTATATCGGGTAGATATAGCATTTCGCATAGACCTTCCTATAGTAGTTTAGTAAGGCAATATATCGATATTTTGCTCTATAGCTAACATAAAGGCAGCCTACTAGCAACCTCTAAAAATCTACTAATTTTATAGCTAATAATACCCTCTACTACTATTACTGCCTAGCGTATACGATAGTAAGTACTATTAGTTTTTCTAGTAGTTATAATTATACGTATTTTAGAGCAAATGCTAGAGAGCGTATAAACTATATATCTTAATAAACTATATAGTAAGTAGCTACTATTATAGTAGATAAAGACGCTATAGTAGCTATTTAAAATAATAAGGTTTTAGCCTAAGTAGTTAGACGCGTTACTAGATAATATTAGTAACGATCGACTACGTAATAGAGACCTTATTAGCTACTAGTAGAAGGTCTATATTCTTCTTTATTATATATCTAGTAGGTATAGTTATACGTAGTTATATAATATCTAGAACTACCTAAAGGCCTCGATCTCGAAGTTTATCTATAAAGTAATCTATATACTTATTACGCTATATCTAAAATATATTAAGCTATTAAAAGCTATAGATTATAACTATATTTAAAGAACTTAAATAAAAAATAGAAAGAAGTATTAGCTATAGTTTAAAGATACTATTAGTACGTTAGATAGCTTATACGTACTAGTATACGTCGTTAGTAATAATAGGCTATATTATAATTAGAAAAAGAGCTTATTAATAGATATTCTTATAGTAGTAGACTTTAATAGGCGCTTTACGTACGTACTATCTAGCTAGAAAGGCTCTATATATAATAGCCTAGTAATTAAGTTAGCTATTAATAATTATAGCTTTATCTATCTACCTAGAAAGTACTAGCTTATAGATACTAGATATACTAGCTTAAAGTAATATATAATAATGCTTTTTTATAGTAAGAGATATTACTTAGAAGATAACTACCTAGTAAAAAGGAGGCTAGAAAACTATAAAGAACTATTTAACTTCTACTATATAAAGATATATAATATAGTTAAAAGAGTATTTAGTATCTTTAAGCTATATTTTTAAATATTATAGAAGCCTCTATAACTACTAAAAGAGTTATAAGTATAGCTAATTTATATATTAATAGCACTTTATAACTTCCTTACTAATACTAGGTTTATTAATAATAAGAAGCCTAAATTAGAGCTAGATAAAGATAATAATTATTATAGTAATAATACTAGAGCTACTACTAACCTTAAACTTAAGTAGTACTATAATAAGATAGTAATAGTATATTATTAAGTTATAGAAGAAATATATAGGTTATATTTAAGTATAAAAACGTAATAAAGTATAGCTATAGCTACTATAGTAGCTACTCCTAGTATTAAATAATAGTATAGAATATATATTATAGTAGTAGATATATATAGTAGTAAGAGAGTCGACTTTATATAGTAAAAATATAGTTTTATATATAAATTTTAGTTACGTAAAACTAGTAATATCTTTATATTAGATACTTCTTTCTAATATATATTTAACGCTAATAGACCGAGTCTAAGTTAAATTAAAACCTTAATATTCGAGGCTTTATTAACTACTTCTTAACTATAATAATATTATTAATCTACGCTATCTATAATACTCTACGCTCTAATATACTTACGCTATATCTTCTTAGATATAGATATAAAAGCTACTACCTTCTTTATATTTTTAAGAACTCTAGTAGTAACCTTAAGGTTATTATTAGGTATATTCTTAAATTTAGTAGACTAAAGTACCTTAGCTATATACTTAACTATATTCTTTTAAGATATACTTTCTAATCTTCTAATATATAGGCTACCTACTATCTATTTAAGAATATTATCTAACTACTTCTTCTTATTTTAATCTCTTATATAATATCTAGGTATATCTACTATATTAAGATCTTCTATATTATCTACCTCGCTACGTAACTCTAACTAGAAGTTAGAAGAGCCTTTATTCTTTTTCTTTCTATAATACTTCTTTAGTATACTATCTACTATAGGTCTAGTAATCTATTTGCTTTTTATAATTATATCTATAAAGAGAGTATATAGTATCTCGATATTATATATTAGATTAAACCTAAACTTCGTATAGTCTATATAGATATAGAAGTACTTATTTATCGACTCTTTATTAGCTTCTAAACGTCCTTCTTCTAGGTCTATACTCTAGCTACTATTATTATATATTATTAGAAACTATAGTTTAAAGTTAGCTTTTAGCGCTAATATTCTACTATATATCTTATCTTTTATAATATAAAAGCGTATCTTTTTATTCTTATATACTTTATAAATAGCTTTCTTAAGCTTTAGATATATTATTACTTTCTAGCTAGTTACTAAATATAGGTTAATATTATCTATTAAAGTAAAGACTAATATATCTACTATAGCGTCCGACTATACTACTTAATTATCTACTATATTAACAACTTCTTTACTTTTATTATTATTAGGTTTCTTCTTTATATAAGACTTCTAAAGTAGATCTTATCTATAAGGCTTCTAGCTTAATAATACTAGTATAGGTATACTCGAACTCTCTATCTCTAATATATACTTCTTTACTACTAGCTTCTTACTATCTCTTATACTAGCTACTAGTACTAGAGTCTCGATTAATAGAGTAATAGAGTTCTCGACTTCCTACTATAGTTATCTAGCTACTATAGCTAGCTTAGTAAGCTACGCTATATTTTCGAGCTAACTAGATCTATTATAATTATAATATAGAGCTATAGCTTAAGCTAGAGTTTAATATAGGTATAGATTATAACTCGGATTAGATAGATAAGCTAGATAGGTCTCTTTAGCTATAGATTATATATATTTAGCTATAGTAAGTAAAGATCTCTAAAGTTAAAAAGAGAGCTAGAGGAGATACTAAGACTACTAATTTAAAGTATTTATAGGCTCTAGTATAAATATAAAAAATATTACCTATAGATAGTATTAGCTAGAAGCTAATATTTAGAGGATATACTTCTTACTTTTGCTTTTATAATTTTTTAGCTATAGATATATACTATAAGTAGTATAATAATACTATTATTCGTATAATTAAACTGTTCTTTCTATAAATACCTTATTACTTATCTACGTAAGCCGGTATAGCTAGATAGAGAAAGTAAGAAAGCTATATAGTCGAGTATATAAGAGAAAGAGAAGGGGTTATCCTATAGCAGATATAGTAGGGTATATAAGTAAA